>CP130737.1:8516490-9116490 GCA_030553155.1 Nippostrongylus brasiliensis
CAACAACGCATGAAACAATCCCGAGCTATTTTTCTGTGCGCACAACTTGTCCATATTTTGTAGTTAGGGAGAAAACAGTAGAATTCTTTGACGTTTTGTGTGAGACAAATTTTTTAGCTAAATCTTGCCGAATGCCGTATGCTGACATTCACAGTGAACATGTGCCTTAATTTTCACGAGCGGGAAAGTTATCCCTAACAGAATGTAGATTGACTACTTCTCCGCTGACATTTTTTCCCAGAAGTTCTAACTTTTTTTTATGCTAAAAATGTAGTAGCGGAGAGGTATTTTAGCTTTACGGTACGGAATATGTATTAGGTTGAGTCATAAGTAATCGAACATTTGCGCGCGCTTGGATTCAAGATGAAATTTCTAGTCAATGAGGACACCTATCAAAACGTGTAAGGTATCATTCGATAGATGGAGAAAAATGCTACAAAATTGTAGGCCACATTCGCTCTACTAATGTTGACCAGTGTTACAATGGCTCCGGAATTCATTCCATTCAAATAACGTTTTTGCAACGTCATGCTTTCTCTGTCTCTATCTGGCCACTACTTGAACCAATCTTTTGAGCGCTTCAACCAGATTTATAAAGAAGGTTTTTCTGTTCGAGGCGCCACCTACCCTTGTTCTTGAGCTTCTGCATTGGCTACTACGCCACCGAGAACAAGGAGAAGTCAGGACGTCCGACGGGGTTGGATCTGGACCTATTGAGGAACGAGCTGTAGGCCGCTCCATGCCTAACCTCTCGTGAATTATCAGACACCTTTACTGTTCTTCAGTCAACTGATGATCAAAGACTAAAGTCGATCGGTAAGGTTAGGAAACTTGGTCGACGGATACCCCAAGCTTTCATCCAGTGGGCGCGGGTCGCAGAGTAGACGCGGCAGTTTCTCTTCTCATTCTCAAGTACAGAAAGTACTGACTGAACAATCTAATCATTGGTTATGAGAAACAAGGGCTCTACACTAACCATCCCAGCCGTGTCCGGTTGGTCGACAAAGGTAGAAAGGCAGAAGACGTTCTAAAACCTGACAAGCACCCAATTTGGTGCTAATGTGCAATTCCAGAGCATTTGTAACAAAGAGCAACCAAAAAGAATGTGTTAAATCGTTGTATAGCGCGTTTTTCCCTCTATCGAATGGTATCTCACTCATTTTGAGAGGTGCATTCATTGTCGGAAAATTTGATGATGAATTCGGGCATATGCGGAAATGTCCGATTACTTATGACTCAACCTAATGGCAACGTCCAATAAATGGTTGCACGGACGTTTCAAATAAATTTAACAAGCTCCTTCAAGAAATCAAATGGTCGGAAATTCTGCAAATTCCATTCAATATAAAATGTTAATAATGATTAAATTATTGATGATTTATATGTTGGATTATCGAATTGGTGATTTATTTGATTTTGTTCGAATCTGTCAGTGGTGCAACAGAGAGTTCTTCATCATATGTACTAATTTTTAGTTGAAACCTGTGGTGGTCAGGAAACACAAACTTTAACGGGAGTTTTCTAAATGGAAGGTCTTCATTAGTTGACCATTGAAATCCTAGTATCAACAAGAAAACCAGGTGCTCTTTCTCCGAGCAACAGGTTACTAGGTAAAAATAATACGAAAAAATAACTCTAATAAATGTCGGGTGTTAGTGCTGCCTTCCTTAACAACACGTTTTCTTTTCCAGGCTGCTTAGTTACGTTTACCTCTATATTTACATCTATTAATAAAATTCCACCAAGAAATCCAAAGCGATGATTGTCACCTTTAAATTTTACGTTTAGATCCAAGAGTTTTGTTGAAATATTTGAAGATTTACCTATTGAGAGCATCTCTGCCGTCCACGATTCTACTGTGTAAATGATGAGCCGGGAGAAATGGGATGGTCGGGTGGTGAAGAATAGAAGGATACCAAGAATGCCGTTCATGACGACGAAACTCTCATCGGAGCCCATAAAACGCAGCTTCGATTTTTGCCAGCAAGCTCGTTCATTGTCCGAATCCTTAGTGCTTTCACATTCTCTGCGAACCTTTTTGTGCTGCTCTAGTGGATGGAGCGGCTCATACCGGTCAACGAATGGATTTCGTACTATTCCACTTTCAAGCTCCTGGTAAATTGTCGTAGAATGCTCTAAACGTAGGTCTTAAAAACTAACTCCAAATTCGTATAGATCTCCTCTGTCCGTACATCTCATATTCAACATAAAGAGTTGTGAATGGGCTGTCGGCCATATTAAGCTACATAGATAATTTTAGATCCGCTAAAGTATGTGCAGAGGCATTAGGTAGGTCCTAAAAACTAACTCCAAATTCGTATAGATCTCCTCTATCCGCAGATCCCAAACCCCACTGCCATCTTATCTTGAAATCTCTGCTGTCATACTCAATGACTAACGTGTCTCTGAGAAATTCCTTTCGGTTCGTCAGTATTCCAAATTCCGCCCTAAGCCAGAAGCAGTACTGTTTTGCGTAACCCCTTTGAATTTGGATATGTGCAACCATATATATTGTCCATTCGTCAGCTGTTTGTCTGTGTTCTCAGCTTTTCAAACGCCATGGACAAATCGGTCGCTATAATTCACTTTCTCGTACTGGAGCTCAAAACAAAGCCAAGAACAGAGAGATTTTAACAGAATTATTGCCCAGTAGGGAGCAGTTACATTAGTTACATTAGGAATGAAGACCGTCATAGAAGATCAACCATCTATTTACATAACGCTTTGACATAATACATCGCTATGAAGCCTATCTATTCTAGTAGAGCAATTTACCTCGGAACGTGTTTGGTCCGTATAAGTGATCGGGCTGAATTGAGAAAAATTATTACAAGTGCCACAATAACATGGCAAACGGGCGTAGCTTAGTTGTTCTTTCTGTTTAGAACACCACAATGAACGAATAATAAACAATGGAGAGCTCCAAAGGGCTGGAGAAAATTGGATGTTCAGTATTTTGGTGGAATTACCGTGGGTAACCGGAAACCTTGCGTTAGAATCCCCACTGAAGGTTTTTGAGCGGGGCTTTCGGCGTACCCAGGTACAATTTTTTAAAAAAATTAATGTCTCCTCCATAATCTTCCCAAGATGGTAAGAGAAATGGAACAGATTCACCATTCGCATCTACCTTACCTTAATTATTTTGTTTGTGTTTTATATTTGAGCGATTTTTAGGAAACCTACTTCTTTCTTACCTCATGGAACAATTTCTGCCAATAGAGCGTTTTTTTTTCAAATGAGTTGAACACTCTTTTCTATACGTAATCGTTTTCTTTTAGTAGTATTCAGAGCACAAAAACTGATAGCATAACTCTTTTCAAATGAAAACGATTTTTGTGTGTTGAACATGTGCACAGAGCAAAGTTTAGAAAGTTGCATATTTCTACTATATTTCCAAATAATCTGTGCTAGACAGGAGGAGAACCATAAAACTTTCCTAATTTCGCCTTCAAAGCCACAGTTCTTCCGTTAATTTGGGTATATAAGCATTCCTACATCTACATCTTCCTCATCTCAGCAAAAAAATAGAGAACAATTTTAGCCTACTGGGCATATTTCTCACATGAATGTGTTCCATGCGCAGCTGTTTTGGAGCATTAAGAACTTGAGATTGCTGAAATAGGGACGATTTTTTGCGTGGAACATGCGCGCACCCAAGCATTGTCAGAAAATCACATATTTCTGCTTAATTTTTCGATGCTGTGCTCAAAACGGTAGTAGGAACAGAACAACTCAATAGTTTCGTTCGTCCAACCGGGCGCTTTCTGCTTGTTCTCTGTGTTTTAGCAATTTGCAAATCATCTGCATATTTTTTTCCTTCAACCGAAATCTCGGGAACAATTTTTGATGAAGTGTACGTTTCTCTAAATGAATTGTGATGGGCTCTTCAACATATACAGGGCGGCGAATAAATACGTGCGCCGTAAAAAGTGTTATAACTTTCTTTTCTGCCAACGAACATTGAAACGAATATGATTATATATAAGAGTAGAACATAGCATTGAATAATTGAGGAAGGTTCTCAGAGTAGATGCCTTGATAATTCAATATCAGCTCTCTTTCCTTCATTCAGAGAATACGTGGTGCGCCGCAGGTACCTAACGCATAGATTGCTTTATATTTCAGAATAGGCTTGTCGAAATGTAGCGAGTTTCTTGTCATAGACTCCCAAGATGTTCTTCCAAAAAGTGGGGCTATTCGAAGGCCGTAAATCTTCCGTCGGAAAAGAGCTGATTCCGGTCAAAAGAAGCGCATTTTTGTTGTGGCTCCATGAAACGAAGCGCAAATCCACTGAAGAGACTATTCGGCATGTTTTTGTTTCCCAAGCACTCTAGCTTTCCTATGAAAATAGTGCTGATGAAGCTTAGTATGATTTTTCACCTTTTTTGTTTATAAAATCAAAACAGTCCTGCCCAGAGCACCGATACTGTTCTAAAACATCGAGAATTCAGGAAACACACCTCTTGCATCAGCTCTTCGATTGTAATTGTAGGCGAATGTTGGGCTAATGAGGTGGTTGTGATTGTGAAAGCTCGTAGGCAATTCATCGATAAAATTTCTAATTTTAGCCATACGACGCCCACGCTGCGGTGCACCCTGAGAAATTTCCGCAATTTCTTTTATTTTTTATTCCGACTTTTTTCGACATGGTCGGTGAGGCCTTGTGCCTTCCATGTCTGATAACTACAAAGCCCAAGCTCTTCTTCTACTATCAATCGAACCAATTTGCAAAAAAGGTGGAGCTGATTGGGCATCTTATTCAAGCTATTAGGTTGTCCGGAAAGTTTTTAGACTACTGATGCATTGAGATGTCTCGTTAATAAATTAAGTAGTCTCATACATAGTGGATTTTGGGGTGTGCGTAAGAGCTGCGAGATCACGTACAGTAAGGTTAGGCTGCTCATCACAAGTGGCGAGTATCTACTGTTTTTTGTCGGTAGATGGTCGTCCAGTACGAGTTTCTTGAGCGATTCGTCACCATTCTCAAACTTCCGATAGGAATTGAAGCATGTTGCGCGAGAGGGGCTTGGTCCTCCATTGTTTCCTGGAGGAACCGGTGGGCTTCATTGGCAGGTCGACCGGAGCGGTACAGAAGAAATAGATCAGGCCGGTAGAGCATCTTCTTGTTGTTCATCGGGAACGCACCACGGAGAATTGGAAATCGCATATTTCGCCTGCCATTGTGGGATCATTTAAAGAGTTTATGGAACGCAAATATCCGAAGTTACGCTCACCCATGTTCTCATCTGGCAAAGATATATGCTTTTAAATCGAATCACTGAAAAAAGTCCAAAAACTTTCCGGACAACATAATAACATCGTCATGTCGGTCCGTCCTCTCTTTAATAATTCCTTGCCCCACCAGTGTGTTCACCGTCCGCTTCCGTTACTTTCATGAATTGAGTGGAGTATGTCCTCCCCACACTTACTGCTTTTCAGTCTTCTATACGTTTCTGTGAAGAACCCCGAGCTTCGAAAGAATCAGTGAACCCACCATGCCGCTCTGAGCTTCTTGAGCAATCGCGTTGCAACTTGAATAGTTCCTCGCAACAGTTTGAAAAACAAATTTCTTTCATAAAGAACGAATAAGAAGGGTCACGCAAGTATTTTGAGAAGAAAAAGTGCCCTCAAAGGTCTCCCACAACTTTCAAAATTGAACCGATCTTCACGGGCACGTATTTATTCGGCCACCCTGTATGAGGCACAGTTCTGTTCCTTTTTTCGAGCGCATTTAGAGCAGAAAAGACCTAATTTTGCTCGAATAGGAGCGATTTTTGTGTCCGAAACATGTACGCACCGCCGACGTCAATGTATACACTGCGCAGCACGATCAATACGATAGCGGCTAGCGTGCTCCAATGACACATTGCCACTTCATCGAGACCCGGCTCTAGAGTCAATACTGACTTTTCAATCCCTTTTTTATGAATATATATGTCAGTACGGTGTGTTTGATGGAAAGCGTGCCTGAATCGATGTGTTTGTTTACAATGCATTGCACAAAGATATGAAAGTGCAGGACATTCGTCCCTAAAAGAAACATCTACCGTCACAACTTATTTGCGCACAGCTGTTAATTTGGAACTATTTTCAGTATCGATACTCTTTAGCTGCTTAAGGTGCGGACAGCTCTAGGTTCATTGACCACTGAGTACAACACTTCGATCTGATAGGTTGTATGCGCTGTCAGTTTTCTTTCCGTTTCGTATATTTATTCTTGTCTCAGCCTTCGAAGTTACAAGAGGAAGACGCGGCAGGCTCTTTCCAAACTACAGATGAGGTTTCACTCGTAGGATTTCAACAGCTACTTAAAAGTAGATCCAACCGGAACGGATTGCCCATCATTCAGAAAGTGGTTATTGACTAGTATTAGCGCAATTGGGCACTATTCAACTTAACGGACTCCAGCACTCGATTTTTTTCAGTCAGAAATTTTTTCCTCAGAAATTCACTGAAACTTTGCACAGGGGGGTAATTGAGGGCGCTGATCACGAATCTGCTGTCCGTTTTTCACGTGGGTGGTCTCGGACCACCCAAATTGCTATGTGGGTGGTCCAGTCAGGATCACCGATTTCGCTGAAACTTTGCCTATGGGGGTTCTCTGGCGTCCTGAACACGATGGCGAAGTCCGTTTTCCAAATGACGGCCGAATAGGGTAGTTATAGTTGAGTCTCACCAGGTGAGGTCGGTAGGTACCCACCTATAGCTAACGTATTCGGCCGCCATTTCGGAAACGGATTTCACCATCGTGATCAGGACACCAGAGAACCCCCATAGACAAAGTTTCAGCGAAATCGGTGATCCTGACTGGACCACCCAAGTGATCGATATGGGTGGTCCGAGACGACCAGGTGAAAAATGGACTTCACCATCGTGTTCAGGACCCCAAATAACCCCCATAGGAGAAGTTCAGCAAAATCGATGATCCTGATTGGACTACCCAAGTAGCGGTTTGGGTGGTCCGGGACCACCCACGTAAAAAACGGACGGCAGATTCGTGACCAGTGCCCTCAATTACCCCCTGTGCAAGGTTTCAGCGAATTTCGAAATTCGAAAAAAAATCGAGGACTGGAGTCCGTTAAGTTGAATAGTGCCCGCAATTGTTTAGGCACAGGAGTCGAGGTACGAATGCGTAAACGATTTTTCAACAACTTTCAGAAGATGAACTCCGCCTACGGCTGTTTTCAATGCTCTCATCATAATTCGTTGTGTTGTTGCCTTAATTACTCAAAATCGTGTGGACGGCCCACTTATTGGGTGTGTTATTGGTTACACTTTGTCGAGTATATTCCTAATTCATGATCCTCCGTTTCTCTTCCGAATTCGTTTTGAAACTCTATACTAAGCGAAAGCAATCGATTTCGATTTCTTACAGGTAGTGAGTAGAGCTCCTGACGTTGATCCGCCACTGTTGGGAGCTCCCTGTATTGGTAGTTTCTCGTCTTTTCCAAGACGCCATAGAGGTCAGTTTGTGTTTATTTTTGCACATTCAGTAAAACTCATCCTTTCTAGGGAATCAACATCGAATTAGCAAATAGGAAATAATGTGCGCGGTTAGGTTGCGTAATTTTCGTAACCTCAGAACTCGCTTCCATCGTTGTTGCCCATGGAAGTTCTTTGACTCTTGTTACTTTTGGAAAGTGAAGTTATATTGTTATCGTGAAATTCTAGTTCCGTTACCGCTTTTTAAGAAATGCTACTAATGGTCTAACACCCGAGCTCCGGATAACCGCCAGACGAGGGTTGAATCTCTCCTGGGACCGTGTGTTCGTCTCTCCCAACTTTTGAGTGGGCGGGGCGAGGGGAGGAGCCAGCGAATAAGAGCGCAGGCTACACAGCCCGACTCCAATCATACGACGTCGTGGGGAGAAGTCCCCCTAGCAATCTCGGGTGAGCCGAGCATACGGCCCCTGTTGTCATGATCCTAGCACCGTCACTCTAAAATCAAATTCTAGTATAAAGCTAGGAAAGCTCCTCCTCCCCGAAGTTGCCGTTTCGTGTCCCAGATTATAATCTGACGTGAATCATTGCGTAGTGAAAACACGGAAATAAAAATATGTTGAATGTACACACTTTAAAAATATGAGAACCAAGCTCTACCAAGGAGATTTCAGCTGTTTCAGACGCCTATAATGGAGCTTTCGGACGCGATAGAAATTCCCAGAGTGAATAATGTTTTTATGCGAAAAGGACCGCGACAGTCTCAAGTTGGATCGCTAGTTTTGATTGGTTAGTTTTGCAACGTTGTCATCTATTTGGAGTTATTTATCTTTCATTAACAACAAAATGCAGTCTCTAGAATTTTCCTGTTTTGCCTTTTTTCTTCGCTGGCTCAGTTTACGTTAGAACCTAAGAGGATGCTGCGGCTTGTGTGTGTGACCAAAGTCTTTTGGAATTTTTGTGGCACAAGACTAGCTTCTGGGCTTGCAGGTTGAAATTGTGCTTATAGGAAGAGCTGCCTTAAGGCTTTAGTCCCATAAGCTTTTTCCTCTCGAAAGCGATGAGCATTCCGTGCTTTTGGTGGAGCCGGAAAATCGAGCCAGCGTAAAGAACTCCAGGCCTGGATTCTCTCGGGATAGTTTTACTGTTTCAGGCCATCATCTGATTTTCTCGCCAAATGCTCAAACATCCTCGGTTGGAAGGAACACCGAAGAGTTGTGGGTAAGATGCCCTACCATTCCCCTTTTCTTGAATTTCCGTTTTCGTCGCTACGTGATCGTAAAGCTCATGCATATAAGGTATGGGTGGTAAGTTGGGAGACACTGATGATGGCGCCCGAGGTTTATGCGAATTTCGTCTGAAATTACATTTTCTAGCTCCTTCATCGTGCTATCGATCGCGTCTTCGTTGAGCCCATTAGTAAGGAACAACCACCCAAGGGCGGATTGCTGGGTCTGAAATGCAAGAATTTTCTGGTATGTTCCCTCAATTATGCTGGTTTCCAACTTTGATTGCTCAGAATTGAACTTTAACAATGGGCGTTAATTTGAAATATGCTTGACGCGACTATTTTGAAAAAATGTACGTCGCTTCAACAGTAATGTGGAGATTGTAGGGCTGCTTGCGGGCTGTTTTCTCTAGGATTGTGCGCAGGAAGAGCAAAGTAGGAACTGGAAACTTAGCGTAGCACGAACTAACGGTAGTCGAGCGGGGCTGCTTAATCCAGCATTTTTGAGGCGCCACGAAACAGTCTCTCTCGTTTCTAGGGTTCTTGTCCTTTTTGTTCCCGTCTCTTTTTCCATATCCACATTGCTCTGAGGAATGCAGGCAACCATCGCTGTAACTGATATGATGCCGGAACTTTAAGAAAATCTTGCTGCAGAATCATAGGTCGTAGTCGAGGCATATTATACTGTTCTGCTGTTGTTGCATCCATTTTTTTCAAATTTTCAAACTGAAATTCCGTGGGGCTATTAAGCTGGTGCAGTCTTTCTTTTGAAGCCTACTTATGAAGTCTCAAAAACTATTCAGATTATAATACTCGAGGTTTCAAGTTGGGAGGAGTGTCAGGCAGCTGCGCGATCGATTGAGACCTTATCGAACATCAGTAGGTTGAGCCTCTTTTATAATATGCTTCTTCTTTTTTGTGGCATTCTAATCATCATGGACGTTTCTAGATGGATGTTCTCATGACTATCCGTTCTATTATCGGTGTCCATTCCAAGTGCTCGATGATGGATGGAAGGCTTTTGATTCCGACGAAGAGTTTGCTCGATTGATTGTTCGATGTGGAGATGCATTTCGAATCAGTAGTGTTAATGAGGGATTTGCCGTAAGTGTGCCGTTCTGTACTAGTTCGTAGTGTGCCTTCTATCGGATACTAAAATGAGAGCCAGATAAACCATTGTGCAGTCCTCGACAAACACAAGTCCAAAAAACAAGTACACAAAAGTTCACCTAATCTTTCGTATTTAAAACTTAGAATTTCTGTTCCTTATCCAAGCTGAGCGTGGTGAAGCATTTCGGTCCGGGAAATAGGAGCATCGTGCTTTATTTTGGAACAATAGTTTTGCGAGTAGCTTTTAAATGAAGAAATTCAATTTATCTCTTTCTTCACACATTGAACCAGATTTGAATTTGACATGAAATCAGGGCCAAGTTTTTCAGCATTGAAGTTCGACATTATCGAACGATTTAGTGAAAACGGCATAAGAAATAATGAAACGTTCAGGTGTGCCCATCATATCCTGAAAAAGTCATCGTGCCTAAAGGAATTGGAGATGATTACCTGAGGATCACTGCAACGTTCCGTGATGGAGCTCGTTTTCCTGTGCTCAGCTACTTTCACAAGAGCACTCAGGTTGGTTTCGTTGAGTATTACTTCCATTGTAGCAGCCATCTAATTGCAAACTTCCAAAAGATTTCAAGTGCAGTAAATATAATAGTAAGTGTCAAGCGAGTGGGAAAAATGTGATCGAAGCACACCGATCACTGGTCTATTTTTTTCTGTTTCTTCTCGACAACACATTTAAAGGCAGTGCGACGTAATATCGTGTTTATTTAATCTTACATTGAGTTGCATAATTTTTATTCGCTTCTGAAGAAGGTAACTGAAAAGAACGTTAGAAGGGGAACTCGTTGGAATATCGTTAGGGGTCTTCCCAGTCTTGTCGACAGGGGTTGCAATTCTGCCTTTTCAAGACATCGAAGCGGTTCTCTACGGTTATTAAAATTCTCCCCACTGAAAACACTGAATTGTATTCCTTTATCATTTTATATGATGCATTTACAGTGTTATGTTTCAGTCAGCAATTGTAAGATGTGGTCAACCGCTGATTGGGCCGACAAATCGTCGTTGTAAAGAAGACGAGAATATTCTGAAATCTTTGCTGACAGACGAACGTGGAGCAATTATCGATACGAGGGCTAAACACATTGCTCAAAGTGCGAGAAGCAAAGGTTAGTGTAATTTTCCCTCATGGAACTATCTGTGGTTTATGTGGTGCTACTGGCATTGCTAAATCGTTGTTGAGCGCCCTCGCTGAATAAAAGTGTAAAATTGAGCATTCTAGTTAGTATGATGTCGATTTTTTATTCAGGAGGCGGATACGAGTCACAAGTGCACTACTCACAGTTTCGTTATATGTCCTTCCCAATACCACGAATTCGGGAAATGCATGTCGCGTTAACAAAAATGGTCGAGCGTGAGTTCCTCTATCTATGAGTACATTGTAAGCCCTTATAGATGGCGATCTACCAGTTGCCTTTTTGGAACGTTTCAGAAATGTATTGATAAGTGTTGGCAATTCAGAAGAGAATGCGTCAGTTATACGATGAGATTTTTTAGTATGCAACGACCAAGGCGTATCATGTGAAAGATTCGTCTCACGACTTGGTAATGCGTCGTGGCTACAGTGTGTGTCTGATAGCTTGAATTGTGCTGCTAACGTAGCCCAGTGGGTTCACTTCCGAGGTGGGTAAGGTTTCCATATAAGTTGCCATTTTTGTCATTTTTCCTAACGTTTGCGTTTCGGAACTGTCTACGCTGTCGTTTTACGTAACGCTTAAATCACTATTGGTTATGGCTTTTGCCTCTTTTAGCACTTGAACATGCATGTATACGAAAGTAACCATTCTATTTGTTCGACCCGAAAGAACAGAGAAAATACTGCTGTTATATTTAGAAACTGTTAGGCACCGTTATCTTTTCTAGAAGTTCCTGTTATCGTTCATGGCGGTGAAGGAACTGACACGACACTACTGGCAACTTCATTGGCACAAGTTATTCTCGATCCTGACGCAAGGACAATTAGAGGGTATTCCAACAGTTCTAGTTCTTATTAGATTCGTGCGAAAATATTTCAGACATGGACATGTTTTTGTGCACGATAGGTTGATGAAAAAGCTTTTCGCCTCTTCTGCGCTTTTATTTCTTCAAATTCATTTCTCCGCTCCTTAATGAGGTTATGTAGCGTTGTCATCCACTGCATTTGACCGTTTATGGGATGAATTGAGCATGCTTTAACAGAATTTCAGTAGTGTAGACGAAAAAAGGAGCGAAGGAAGTCTCCTTTTACAAGCATTTTGGTGATTACCAAACTGAGTGGCGAGATATTGACCCAACAGTCTGTTAGATGAATATGATTCCTACAAATTTCTTTTCAAATTTCAAATTTCTTTTTTGTGTACGAAACAAGCGTGGAGAGGACAAGGAAAGTTGCTTTTTGCAGCCATCGTTTCGGAAAAGACTTGACTTATAATACTAAAAATTAGCAACTGTATCTGGGAGAGATTGGCAGTTTCAGGTTCCAGTCGCTAATAGAAAAAGAGTGGATTTGCGCTGGACATCCATTCCAGTTAAGAAATGCGCATTCAGCATATGCAGAAGGATCAATCACCGGGCCTTATGAAAGTCCTGTATTCCTCTGTTTCCTCGATGCGGTGTATCAGGTGAGGATTCGTACAATAATTTGATAAACGTTCTCCATGAGCTTGTTCCAGAGTTCTAGGCTTTCTTTTTTTGTCACACTGTTTAAACGACAGATAGGAAAACTACAGACAGTTGACTTGTTGCAAATCCATTAATAAACACTAGTTATTAGTAAAAGTATTCAGAAGTTATATTGAGATAATTGATTGATGATACACTTTAGATAATTGCACAGTATCCGCATTCTTTCGAGTTTGGAGAAGACTTCCTGATTTTTCTGTTCGAACATGCATACGCGAGTGAATTTGGATCGTTTCTAGGAAACTGTGAAATGGTGAGATACACCATATATTCTCATTTAAAGAAATTAAATGATTATTGAAAACCTTCCAGATGAAGGCGGAGCTACGTGTGAAGTCATCCACGGTCTCGTTATGGTCGTATGTTAACAATCCAGAAATTCTTCGAACTTTCGTAAATACTATGTACGAACCACGCGAATCAGTTCTTTGGCCTTCAGTAGCTCCACAGAGCATCGTTAGTTCATTTTCTCATTGAATGTAGGTGACCTTGTCACAATCATTAAAGTTCAGCATGTATGGGAACGCTTGTTCTTTCGATGGCAGAGTGATTGGGCAGAACAGGATATTCTGAAAAAGTGCGCTTCACAATGGCGAATAAAGGAGCGTGATCTGATATCTCGCGCGCTCTCTTTGAGAAGGTTTTTTATCACTTTCTTTATACATTTGATGCATTTGTGTTCATTTGCTGTCATTTTTGAATCTCAAAGCAATGTTTCACTTCCGTACATTTATTTAGCTGGCATATCATTTAAGGCAACTAAATGAACTCTCAAAGGAGGCTCTTCAGCCAGTCATTCATCAGCAGCAGACATTCCAGACTCAACAAGGTAATATTTTTGGTAACTCAATTCTTGAAAAATTTTATGCTCGTGGTTTTGTGGTTATGGCCTTTTTTACTGTACTACCAACTAGAAGAAGGTGCTAGATCCACAGGAAGAGTTAACTAAAATGGTAGATTGGTACGATATCTGAGTAACTATGGATTTTTTAAACAAACTCATCCGAAAACGCCTGAGCGGGCGCTTGACCAGTCCTCAACCGCGTTGCATCGCGATTAATGTTTTCAAGACCCAAGCAAGCGTACGTTGGACCCTCAGATCTCCCCATGCGGATTCTTTGTCTACTTAAGAACGTAGAGAAGTTGTGTGCCATCAAGTAATTTCACCATTTAAACTCCTATATAATATTAATAGTGAGCCAACGAGATCCGTCTTCTCTCGCTTGGTATTTCATGGAGTACTTTTTGTGGTCACTTTACTCAATAATAACTACAAACATCACTCAATATAACTGCCTTTTTCAGCGGTCTATCTAGCATAGAATTTATGATGAAATATTATGTGATAGACCCAATTCTCCTTCGCTGCCGTCTTCAGACTTCGACGTTTGTCGTGTTCTTTATGATTGTTCTATTATTATACACATTTTACACACCGTTTTGGACTTAAGTCCGAGGAAAATTTCATTCTGCATCAGTCTTGTGGTTTCGATGCTACCTCTGTGCTCCAACTCCGTAAGAATTTTCGGAGTAGTTTATATTTAATCAACGCACCACTATTTATTTGAGATGATCTCAACCGGTGATGGAATATTGTCAATGATAGTTGTTCTCCTTCGCCATTGTAATGTGATGTAAAAAGATTGTAACTAAGCATAAATACTTTTGCAGAGTACTTATCGGCGCTTCTTCTTATTCTCTTTTGCTACATGAATGAGATGTTGTTCAATTCGTTGCTATTTGTGCAAGATTTTCGGATATTGTGATTCCACAGTGGAGATGTGCATCGACTTTGTCTTGCTTGGGATTGGTCAATGACTTCCAGCTTTGTATGATCTGTTGTTATTTATATGCTTCCTTGTTGTGATTTGTGTCAATTTCTTCTCCTTTTGTGTTCAGGGTACATTTGGAAACCATGTACTCAAAAAGATACATTTTCTTGTGTTGTTAAGTGTTATTCGCCTTTCTGTTGACAAGAACGGCTCGCGCAGGTGGTTAATGAATTTAGTGTTTCAGCGCGAGATCCGCTATCATGAAAGCTAACATTCCAGTGAAGCCTTTGAAGAATGTAGGGAAGAACGGAAAAGATTAAGCTGCAGATTTGCTGTTCAGCTGTTGTACTATAATACTACATATTGAGAGAAGTGGGGAGCTTATTGTATTATCTGCTGCACGTGCTCACATTTTTGATCATCATCATTAAGCCAGATTTTTCGAAACTTCTGGTTTCAAATAAGTCGCTACTCAGAATTCGAGAAGTTTGTCAAGTCTTTGACGAAAATGTGAGCAAGTTCGCATTGAATTTCACAATTAGAGGGCGCAAGCAAATGTAGCTCATCTGACACTGACTGGCATGTACCTTGATATAGAGGAGAGAAACAACCAGTTTGATTCCCTTACAGAATTCTGGTAAAAGTTCGGTGGATGTTGCACCAAAACGTGTTGGGCGGTGCTTGTGCCATTTAGCTAATGCCACAATAACTTAGTATATCTTCTTCTCTTGAAGTCGACGTCTTCGCTTCGGATGTCACAGTAGGGCGTAGTGGAGTTCTCCGCAAGTAGCGTATCGCACACCACAGCCGTTGTCGTCGTGCGCGGTCACGAACTATTTACAGCAAAATCATCTGACTGAACTGCCTAGGTGAAGTTGAAGTTTAGAAAAAGGAAATTTCTGTGTTCAGTTTTTCAAAGGAAATTCTCCAATTGGCCGCTGACCTGCATGTTTTCGCTGACAAATAAAGGAAACGAAAAGCATGCAAGTTCCGATAACGGTCATCAGGGTGGCGCGGTAAGAACATATCACGTTCCTATAAACGTTCTACAGTTTTGATGATGCTGCAACCTTGTCGTTGGATTGCCACTGTTCTTTAGACCGCATAAGGTCATTCAACGTAAATGATAAATGCTCCAAACGCCCCGAGATACAAAATAATCACAGCTGATATTATTGCACCAATCGGCCAACAGCGTGGACTCCCTTAGACTTGCGTTAATGTTTGCGTTGATCGATGATGCCGACTACTTGAATACCATTTTCTATGTTCCGTGGAGGATTTTTACACAGCCGGTATTAAAACGGAACTGGCAGTCGTTTATTGGAGGTGAGATGTTCACCTTGCAGTTATGACACACAGTGCGCATGATGTTTCTTGCTACCGCGTGCATCTTTGCCAGCAGCATTGCTGAAGGCATCAGTGAGGAGACGGGTGAGCCTAATCTAGGGCGCGACCGATTAACTCCTGTTGGTATAGCCGTAAGCGCTTGTATCGCTGCGCTATTAGATGCATAGATCTCTTCAGTATCATCTGTGCTGCGTTCGGAGTCTCATAGGATTCCTTGAGCTCTCATTTTGGTTCGTCTTTCTAGTTCTGTTTTTGTAAAGATAGTTCGTTTGTTGTTCTTCCGTACTTCCAGAGTGTCGTGAGGCATCTCACTTGATAACACTGACTCGTCGTGACCGCCCACTGTCCAGTCAGACGAGGTTCACCCACCCTCCAGGGCAGCCGCCCTTTGCCCCTTCTACACCCTTTATGTTATATGAATAAATGTTAGTAATCAAGTCTAGTATGCATACACAGGTTCCAGTCTCCCACTGTGCATTGAGTAAGGCCCGATCACCCTTAACTTGATAAGGAGGTCCCGGCGAGATCTGGAATTTCTGATTTTTCTTCTTAAAGTTTTTTCCCTTCTTGCAACTAAAAAAAGGGGTTCTTCTACCATGTAAGTAGGTCGACTCATGAACCTCGTCTCGGGCTGCGAACACGAATACTATCACGTGAGAATTTTTATTTGAAATTTTCTTTTCACAAATGTTTTTTTAACAAACTATGAAAACATCATTTATCTTTTTGCCAATATGAATAAAGCAAAATTCAATGTTAATAATCTCATAGTCAAAAACTGTCGTAATTTATGCATATTTTATAGAATCATCTTACACATAAACTCTGAAGCGCAGAAGTTAGGCTAAAGATGTGGGTTGCTTTAAACTCGTGCAAAGTAACCTTTCACTTGACTGTAGGGATTTCCTTTTTTACAACAGTTCAGAGCAAGTGTATAGAGGCCTGCGCTTACTTAAGAAAGGGTACTCCATTTGTTTGAAATAACTCCTCACATAATTCTAGTACTCCTTAAATTTCTGAAAAAAAATGTATAGAGTTATTCCAATAATCTGATGAGGAATATAATTCTTAATTCCGTACGGCGAAAATAAGACGCGCGCACCAAGATGCAACAAAATGCAGATAAATTCCCACAGTTAGATCCCGTACGATGACATTAAATGGGAAATTATGCGATGCCGTGCGATGGAACGTTCCGTACGATGGAAAAATCCGTACGTTAATAAATTCCGTACGAAGTAATAAGAAGTTTTGTTTTACTGATTAAGCGTTGTTAACTTAACGAGCTCTTAAGCTAACGCCACCATGTGTTTTGAATAACATGGGATACGGTAGCTGTAATCAGTACACTCAAACTTCTGTCGGGCGACCGACCAAGCAAAACCAAACAGATAAGTGTTCGCGACCTTTCGGGCAAACAACCGTACGACCATACGGCCACTGGTCAATGCGATAAAACATACGCTTTGTTTGGCAACCCGTTCAGACTGATAATTTTACTGCGACTCAGACAATGATCACTGATAAAACACTAATGCTACTGTAACTTTGGTTACTGTAGCCATGATAAAGGAGAAAATTGTAAATAATGCATAATTTGAAAAAAAAAACTAGATCTTGTTGGATAAGATAGTTTTTACACGCTTATTCGTCAAGCCTGTACCTACCGAAGCTCCGCCCATTTCCCGACGAGAGGCTTCACTGATAAGCTTCGTCATTCAACCGAGCTTCTGCTTCTATTGGTTGGTTGTGTCCAATCAACTGCAAGCTTCTGCTTCTCCCGATCTAGCCGTACCTGCCTTCTGAAGTGGACTACTTGTATTCATCTTGGAAAAGAACGACAACAACTCCAATTATTCCAAGTTAGTCGATTTTTCGAATTAAAACTTCCGAAGTCGCCTCTCGTACGCGTATCAAACGTGTTTTACTATTACAGTTTTTATATTTTAACTTTATTTTACAAAATAAATGAAAAAAATAAATAAAAAAATCTGAATACTAGCTCATTTTTTTTCCTTCTATGAGTATATCGGACTTTGAAATCTCTTCTACTCTTGATAACCCATACTGCCGTTTAGAAAACCGCCCTACATTGAAGCGTAAACCCAAATTTCGGCTTTCTAAAAATCCAGGCAATAAAAGACAAAGAAATTCTTCCGACACCTTCCCCTACACAACTTCTCTCCGTCCTTCTGCCTCATTAGATTCATTTCTATCTTCTGTTTCAGTTTATCCAATAAATTCAACATCTGGTCCATCTAATCTTCCTTCGAGTCCCCCTCTAACAGATTGTTCAAGTCCACCTTCTTCTAACTCTTCTAGCGCTCGATTAAGGGAGGAGAATCCAACAAACGACTTACAAACAACTGACCTTCCAGAGAAATCAGAAAATACTATTTTATTATCGATTGATTTGCCTCACAACCCACTTTCCGCTGATTCTCAACCAGAATCAGAAAATCCTATTTCTCTTTCGAGTGACCATCCTCATGAAATTTTCCTTGCAGTTTCTTTAACTGCTGAGTACCCACGATACAACGCCAACGGTACTAGTACTCATATTCTTACGAGGAAATTTCCAGTCCACGCCACTTTTCTTCAGCCTATAGAGAATCCACATATAAATCAAACTTCCACTGTCGATCCTAAGGAAGCCCTTCAGGTATTTCCATTCTCAATCCACCACCAATTTAGAGGAAAATTTAATAAGTAATATCTCTCTTAACACTTGGTTTCCTACAACTTTCCTTTCTCCTCAGACAGTAGAGCCTAGAAACCTTTCTCAGCCTCCATTCCAAAATACGTTTGATTCTTTTTCGTCTCCTTCCCCAATTTTAAATCAAGTTGCATTAACACAAACTTTTTTTACAACAAAACATGACTACCGCAGACTTGTCATCTCTTTTTGGATCCATGCATCTGTCTGCGTATGCGACCAGGTTTCCAACCTTTTCTGGGGAGGAGGGCACTAAAAGTTTTATGCGATTTTTAGCCGAATTCAATGAAAGTGGTAATGTGATGCGTATGTCTGAAGCAGATATGGCACGTCTGCTCCCAGTTTACTTGATGGGTGAGGCGAAAGCGGTGTTTGAACTTCTCACGGTGGAACAGAAATCCGATTGGAGAGCTGCGATTACCGCTCTAGGTAACCTTTTTTCGAGTGACTATTACCAAGAATCAACCAGACAATCTCTAATGGAAATGCAACTGCGAACGGGTGAAAGTCCTCTTGTTTTTTTTTCCAGTCGGCTGGAAATAGCTCTTTTAGATGCATATCCTGCAGATAACATGCATGAACATCGAGATTTCCTGCGCATGATGATATTCAAGCATGCGTTACCTCAAAACATCCTTGCTAAAATGGAATTAGTTGGACCCCTTCCTACTAATTTTCAGCAGCTCCTTAAGGAATCTCAGCGAGTATGGCATCTGAATAAGAAAAATAATGCATCTTCTCTTTCTTACGATCCGGTTATTAATAAAATCGATCGGAAACTCGACTTCTTAAGCAACGAAATCCGTTCCAAATCACGGAATTTCACAAACCAGCAATCTTCTTCGAGAAACAGTAGGCAACATGAGCGAAGAAATTATTCCAATCCGTTTAATAATAATCGTCGCTATGAACAACCTTGAATTACCTCTACCTTTTGGGATATGTGTGGGTAAAACTCTTGTTTGTCCCTCAGAGCATGGAAATATAATACTTCGTATTTTCAACTCTACGGCAAATACGATTACTCTTGATAAGCGTGCTCCAGTCGCTATTGCTTCTTTATTAGGCTCTGATTTACAGCATCCCCCTGTTTTTCTACATACTCTACTGACAATGCTGCAAACAGAGACATCGATCAGCACGTTCCTCCAGAGGTCGATTTAGACAAAAATATGCCGCATTTCCCTTCATCACAATCTACTCCATTAGAAAAACAAATCAAATATGATAAATCGTTACTAAATAAATCTCAACTTCAATTCAAGCAACTTTTAAACTCGTTTCAAAATTGTAGTGTTGGTTCTGACGGAAAATTAGGTCGTTATACTGGACCAATCAGGCATAGCATCAATTTTGTTCCTCACGCGCCTATTCCAAGACAACATGCGTATCGTGTCCCTCTTGAGAAACGCAATGAGATAAAGCGACCAATCGAACAAATGCTGAAATCTCGCATTATCGAACCAAGCATCAGCAAATTTGCTTCTCCAATTGTCTTGGTTAAGAAAGGATCGCATAAAGACCAATGGAGATTCACAGTTGACTATCGAAAAATTAATGCAATCACAGAAAATGAAACCTATTGCATCCCCCCCATTCAAGATATAATTGATCTTATTAGTGAAAAAGAATTTTACACTGTTTTGGATTTCAAAAGTGGATTTTTTCAAATTCCGCTAGAAAAGAAGCATAGGGATCGTACGGCGTTTTTCTCATTCCTTGGTCTATATCAATTTACCATGATGGCGCAAGGTTTGAATGGTGCCCCAGCTACATTTCACACGTAGCAAATAGCCTAATTCGTGAATTAAAAGCGTGTTGTTTCGCTTACATTGACGACATTATAATCGCTAGTAAATCAGTAGATGAACATTTGATTGACCTAGAGGAGGTTCTTCAAAGAATATTGGACTTTGGCATGAAACTAACCCCCGAAAAGTGTTCCTTTTTCCAAACTGAAGTAAAGTATTTAGGAGCTTTAATTAGTCGAAATGGTTCTAGACCTAATCCGGAAAAGGTCGAAAGCATTTCCAAAATTGCTACACCTACCGACGTGAAAGCCGCTACACCTACCGACGTGAAAGCCGTAAAGTCATTCTTAGGGGCTGCTTCATCTTTCCGCCGTTTTATTCCACGGTTTGCTGAAGTTCTCGCACCTCTAAATAAGCTTTTGGTTAAAAACACGCTTTTCATATGGACAGAGGAGCACAACATGGCTTTTCAGGCGTTAAAAGATGCTTAGTTCGCGCTCCATTGCTTGTTCACCCTACATTCGGTCTTCCTTATATAGTCCGTACTACGTCGTCCATGGTCGACAACCCATAACATGGACAGACGTAGCCCATCGTCTCCCATCAACTCACAAGGGAGGTCAGTGAACTTCCCCCGACGATTCTTAACAAGACCTATATGTTCTTATAGAGCTTGAAGCGTAGATCACAGATATGTAATTTATTTTTGCTGAATGGCAGTGGGTGGTCCGAAAATTGCAAAAAAAAGTAAGCACTGCTCTGACAACACTGCTGAGGGACGCTGAATAGCCACTGAGGTGAGAGGTTCATGCGAGCGTGCTTCGGTAGCGCAGCGGTACCGCAGTGGACTGTTGTTCAGAAGGTCAAGGGTTTGGATCCTGTTGATGTGTTTTTGTTTTGCTTCAATCGCTTTGATACCAAATGGTGCTCATTTTGCGATTTTGCCATGGGGATTGAAGAAATTCATGTTTGGAGCACTCTAAACCGCACAAATTTTAGTAAATGACAACATTAATATGGGTAGCCAATATCTACCGTAACTTACCTTAAACAGACGCAAATTCAGAAACTAATGTTGTATTCGTGATCAGCGACCCAAATAACCCCCACATACGAAGTTTGGACGAAATCGGTTATTTTGACCCAGGCACCTCACTTACTCACCCTTACCATTGCAAGGGCTCACCAGTCAGAAATCCAGAAGCAAAAGTAAAATTCGTGATCAGCAATCCAGGTGAGACTCCTAGGCAATTTCTGGAACGAAGGTAGTGGTCGCTGACGATTTTCTGACAGCTAGAGTCCGAATGGTGCCATAATATTACCAGTAATTCATCAGAGACTCAACCTTGGGCAACTCTACCAACACCTGACATGAGGCTCGAGACGTCATGGTCACCCATTTCGCCCAAACTTTGCTAATGAGACTATTTGAGACGCTGGTCACGAATATAGCACTAGTTTTGTGATTTGAAGCAAGTGAGGGTATCTAATGACGGGTTTCGTTGTGTGTGGGCTGGTGATCCCTTGCATTGTAAGGGTGAGTAGGTGAGGTGCCAAGGTCAAAATAACCGATTCTGTCCAAACTTCGTATGTGGGGGTTATTTGGGTCGCTGATCACGAATCCAGCATTAGTTTCTGAATTTGCGTCTGTTTAAGGTAAGTTACGGTAGATATTGGCTACCCACATTAATGTTGTCATTTACTAAAACTTGTGCGTTTAGAGGGCTTCAAACATCATTTTCTTCAATCCCCATGACGAAATCGCAAAATGAGCACCTTTTGGTATCAAAGCGATTGAAGCAAAACAAAAACACATCAACAGGATCGAAACCCTTGACCTTCTGAACAACAGTCCACTGCGGTACCGCTGCGCTACCGAAGCACCCTCGCATGAACCTCTCACCTCAGTGGCTATTCAGCGCCCCTCAGCAGTGTTGTCAGAGCAGTGCTTACTTTTTTTTGCAATTTTCGGACCACCCACTGCCATTCAGCAAAAATAAATCACATATCTGTGATCTACGCTTCAAGCTCTATAAGACCATATAGGTCTTGTTAAGAATCGTCGGGGGAAGTTCACTGACCTCCCTTGTCAGTTGTATGCTACTGACGACATCGCGCAACAACTGTCTGCCGGTTTGGAAACAACGTTCATCCATGTTGGCACCGCGATAGCCGATAAAGCGAAGCAATACAAGATAGGATACGACAATCAACACAGGGTATTAAGAACGGACATTTCCACTGATGACTTAGTTCTTTTGCACGACGACACTGTACGTCCAAAACTCACTTCCCAATGGAAGGGTCCGTTTGTAGTGGTCGATGAAAATCGTCCCAATGTCACAATAGCTCAATTATCTAATCGCCTTAAGCGACAGCTTGTTCACATTATTCGTCTTAAATTGTACTGTTTTCGTTCCGAACTAGCCAGTGCTTCCACACCAAATTCCAACCCACTTCATCCAAATAACGAAGCACCGGACAATTCGGAACAACCTCTTAGACGTTCGCGTCGTTTTCAAGAAAAATATCATTCCAGAACAGCAACGTAACCACATACAATGGAATGCAATGGGAATTGCTTTTGCTATGCAATGCATTTGTCTTTTTCTTGCAGCTGCGCGCAACTGAAAATGAATTAAACAAAAATAAACTTTCTTTGAATGGCGATTCAAAGAAACAGTAGGAATATAATAGCGTATCTAAAACCAGCACATTTGCCTAAACTCAAAATACATTTCTTGTTAAATTATGACTCTTGACGCCCGTCCGTGTGTGAATCGTCTTCGAACTTCGGTTCAGATCAACACTAGATCCTTTTAGGCTCTTTCAGACGACGCGTCGATAAAGTGACGCGTGACGCGTGTGTGATGAAGGATAGGTAGGTCAGCGTCATCGGTTGATCGGGTTATCACGCGTCATTACAAGTAACTCGTCCGATCGACGTCGCGTTGGCGCCGGATATTACGAGCAGTTCGCGCGCGGCGAATCGAGCGGCGAAACCCCAGCGCACGACGCTTGACGGATGACGTCTGCCTTGAAAGAGCCTTTTCTGTGATACATATATGAGTGCGAGTAAGAACTATAAGTTCTTACTTCAGCCCATTGTTCAACATTCAAATATTTTTATGCTCTGCTAAACAACTTGCATTGTTAGGATTTGTGTTTTTACCAAATGTACTTATTCATTTGTAAGTTAATTTGTCTTACTTCCATTGTTCTCTATCATTCATCTACTAGAGTTCGTGGTCGAGCTTACTTAAAGGGTGTAGAAATCTGTACAACTATATGTAAAAATCTGTTCATGGCAACGCAGTACACGGTAATTGTAATCACTGTTCATCATGTTGGTCGTCAATCCACCACTAACGATCATGATTATATCGTCGACTTCCTCAGTTAATTACCATCCCGAATTTTCATGTCTCAATCCATCACATTGTATGCGAAAGTTATCTGAAATGCGGTTCGGTTGTCAGTCGTTCTTCAGTGTATCTGAATCATTGACATCGCCTGCAAAGTTGAAACGTCACTCATATGGTATTCCTTCCCGGTGTGATATGGATCGAGGTAAAACGATACTGGATATGTAACAGTATGGATGGATATGGATATGTAACTATATGGATGGATATGGATATGTAATTATATGTATGGATATGGATCGACGATTGCTGCACTTACTGTTAAGCTCGCGGACGAGCTTACTATGGAAAGGGAGATGTCGTGAGGCATCTCATCTGATATCACTGACTCGTCGTGACCGCCCACTGTCCGGTCAGACGAGGTTCACCCACTTTCCAGGGCAGCCGCCCTTTGACCCCTCTACACCCTTTATGTTATATAAATAAATGTTAGTAATCAAGTCTAGTATGCATACACAGGTTCCAGTCTCCCACTGTGCATTGAGTAAGGTCCGGTCACCCTTAACTTGATAGGAGAAAACGTTGAATTCATTTTTTGAGTCTAATACACTTCTTATTTTCCGCGGATAATGTATATTGACGGCGCAGTGTAAAATTTTTCCACTTGGTAGCAGTAACTTTGTTGGTCTTATATAACCATCATTGCTAGTTTCGACCACTATAATAGCGTAAAACAAACCGTCTTTTGATTGCACTCAAAGGGATATTTGGTCCACGTATAGACTGTTGTTTATCTCATTGGCAAGGTTTCTTACAGCACACCTTCGGTATATTAGAAATGCCGTATCCAAGATACTTGGCAATGCGGCGATTCCATACGGCAAGCGATTGAAGCGGTATTCAAGTTTGACTTTGTTGGCGGTCCATTGATGTCTTTCACCCACAGGAGTCGGCAGAGATCTTTGTGTGTGACCGCCGTACTTATCTGAGTGAAACCAACCCTGATATCACGAAATAAAATATACATGCTGAAGCGCTTTGAAATAAATATCATGGATTCTGGCTACAAATTATTTTCCCTTGCGAAATATTTTATTCGATGACATTTGACCTTTACCTTTGGACGGTGCATCAGACACGATTCTCAGCGGTTCAGATTTATGTGTGTACGGCGTACCGGTCAACTATTGGCGCCCTATCGATGATCTGCTATCGACGGCTCGCACTCCCTTCGTTCATCACATTAGGCTCTTTTAGACGACGCGTCGATAAAGCGACGCGTGACGCGTGTGCGATGAAGGATAGGTAGATCAGCGTCATCGGTTGTCGGGTTATCACGCGTCATTACGAGTAACTCGTCCGATCGACGTCGCGTTGGCCATGGTGTACTCGTTGTGGGTTCGCGCGCGGCGAACCGAGCGGCGAAACCCCAGCGCACGACGCTTGACGGATGACGTCTGCCTTGAAAGAGCCTATTGTGGTTCACTATTTTCTCTTTACTTGACTTCCACCACCCTTACTGGTGATGGTGTGACTTTGTTCTTTTTCTTTTTTCTCTTCCACCTTTACTCTTGGTGGTATATTTCGGGTCGCAACAGTCGTGCCCTTACTTGCGGCACTTCCCTTGTTGGCTTTTTATGCCTCTCCTCGTGATCTGGTCTGGCACGTCTGTAACTTATGACTGGTTTGGTTCGGCCCCCATGTAATATATGACGGCTTTTACCAACCAGTGGTTACAGAGGCACGACACTGATTACAATAATTTATTCACAAGTAAAGCAGTGATAAAAATTGACGTGAAGAGTTGATTCTCGGTCGTCCTGTCGGTGCCGATGTCGTCGAGGCGAGACGGAGGACTGCCGGGAGTACCGGTGCTGGTGTGGGTACGAGTGAATGGGCGTGAGTACTGTAGTTGGAAGTCGCCATCCTCTTTTATACAGTGCTGATACTACAGTAGCGGCCAAAAATCTGTTAACACTCGGCCGCGCAGAAATTTTCACCCTTCTTTGACCAGCAGCCCACGAAAGAGTTCGGAACTTTCGAGGAAGCTGTGCACAGTTTCTAATAGAGTGATTCTCCCTCTTTCAAACAGTGTACAAACAATTTCTAGAAGTGCTGAATCTAAAGAAATATAAGAGGTTTTTTGAGACATACATTTTTCTTCACTCAAAAATTTACTTTGGTGATTTGTAATTTTTCTGCAAACAGCTGTGAGAAAAAACTAATCAAATTTCTGGGCAGAGCAAACAATTCTCTTTCAAATGGTGTATTTTGTTTTCAACGCTTCTCTACAAATCTAGAATTACAGACAATTTCAAAGTGAAAACTCACGAAGAAATGCAACACTACAGGGTGTCTCAAAAAATGTGCTCACTGTTTGAAGAGCCATAAGTTTACTGATAATAGAGATCTAAAGATAGGTTATAAGTCATACGAAAGCACATTAGGAGCAGATCTTATGCCACGTCATTGGTGTGGATTGCGCCATGCACCTCTACGACTGACCAATTTTCACACCTGATTGACAGTGCTTGAGATAAATGTCCCCGGTAATTCAACAGTAGTGTACCTAATAGTTGTAGAAGATGTTCGCAGACAAGCGATGTGCAAAATAGAAAATGATTACGAAGTTTCCCCCTCAATAGACCGCGATTCGCGAAAGCTACCATAAGCTGTCATACTCGCCACTTGCTGTTTTTTTTGAAAATTCATGGCGTCCTGCGCTGACAAGGTATCCTGCTCAAGATTTTTTTGTATAGGTAATCTGACACGTAAAATGCTACGGTTTTCTTTTCCACCCTCGAGATCGCGCTGTTGGTGTACTATCAACTAAATTTTGAGCGGACCTTTAGTCTTGCAATACTTCACTAGTTTAAATTTTTCAAAAATTCATGGCTTGCGACGAGACGAGATATCTTGTTCAAATTTTTTCCGTGATGGTAGCAAGTTATGTGGAATACGATGATTGTATTTCTTGTCTTTGAAATGGTGCTCTTGGTGAGCTATCAGGGAAATTTGGGGCGGACCCATAATTTGGCACCACACCGCCACCTGGAAATTTGTTCAAAAATTCCTGTCATCTTGCGTTCACGAAGTATTTTGCTGAAAGTTATTGTATAAAGGCAACAAGGCATGAGAAACACAATACTTATAATATCCAGCTCCCTCAACGCAAAATTGGTGTAATACCAACTAGTTCACTAAAAAGACTGTAATTCTAGATTTGTAGAGAAGCGTTGAAAACAAAATACACCATTTGAAAGAGAATTGTTTGCTCTGCCCAGAAGTTTGATTAGTTTTTTCTCACAGCTGTTTGCAGAAAAATTACAAGTCACCAAAGTAAATTTTTGAGTGAAGAAAAATGTATGTCTCAAAAAACCTCTTATATTTCTTTAGATTCAGCACTTCTAGAAATTGTTTGTACACTGTTTGAAAGAGGGAGAATCACTCTATTAGAAACTGTGCACAGCTTCCTCGAAAGTTCCGAACTCTTTCGTGGGCTGCTGGTCAAAGAAGGGTGAAAATTTCTACGCGGCCGAGTGTTAACAGATTTTTGGCCGCTACTGTAGTTCTGGCGTCTATACTTCCCGCGCTCTGATCTCTTAGGCCCTTGTTATACATTCGCTCGCGATGAGCGTCTGCGACTTGCGAGCGGTGATCGCGTGCGCCGCTAACCTCAGATGCTGAGCACGCGACGCACGCACGCACGCGCCCGAAGCATACAGAGCAATGCGCGAGGTGATCGACCCACCCCCAGCGAAAGGGTCCATCGCAGTGCAATACGCAGCGACGAGAGCGTGGAAGGTTCGCAAGCGTGTGCATAATAGCCAGTGAGCGTCACCACGCCAGCGTCACCATGATAACTCGTACAAACGTGTCTGGCCCCACGGTGTCTGGTGCTGAATGGACGAGTTACGCTGGGGTATGAGCGAACGTATAACAAGGGCCTTAGGGCGCGCGCCTTTTTGCCCCCCCCTCCATGTGGGCCCTCCCGACATGTGATCTCCATGCACCTGATTGTGGCATGAAGTATATTCGCACAGAGTCCTCGGTTTTGTGAAACACACATTTCTCTGATATTTAAAGTCTTTCAGACCTTTCCCATACCATAGGGATGTGAATTTTGTGCCTACTGAACTTGTAGTGATGACAATCTTTCTATGGTAATTGTGTTGTTATTTTTGGGCTTTCGTACCTTCGTCTTCAAGGGTAACGGAGCGATAACGCAGCCGCTGGCGAACGATATTGAATTCGCATAGCTTCCAATACTTCTGATTTGTCCTTCGCTTCGCTGCGGTCGGAGTCCCTTTTTTCTTTCATTTGAATCCACCCTTTCAATATTTTCAGCTAATACGAATTTTATGTTACAATCCGAGAAAAGCCATCTTCGTCGACTGTCGATTTGTTGTTTTGGCTAGCGTGGATGCTTCAAATACTCCCATTAAGGCAGGTCTCAAACTATGTTCGAGCTGATCGAGGTGCTGTGTTCTGTCATGTTAAAGGGTGATGCAATGCTAATATGATGCACTGAGGGGAGTTCTTCCCTTATGTACTTCTGTCTCCACTATGTGCTATTGAAAACTCTGGGGAAGCTGCGGTTGCCTGCGGTGACGACCTCCCAGTGTTCAGTAGCCTTTTTACGGTAAAATCAAAGGACTTTCCTTGATGCTGTTATCATATCAGATTTTGATTAGATTTTAGAACAGGTTAGGGTTTTGTCTATAAAAGATCACCAGCAATCCCTCGACATCCGCTAAATCCACTCTTAGCTGTCACCTCCTCGACACTCAGTTTCAGAATAAGAAATGACTCTGCCGTAAGTTTTCCTAGATTATATACCATCTAACATACATTGTTATACTAAAATTCGATTTATGTATTTTTGTTTCAGTGACCAGATATACATAGTTCAACGCCAGCTTCGCGAAGCCGGAGAAAAGCCGGAAGAATACTCCACCGTCAAAGCGCACTGCTGGGAGCAGCAGGCGCGCGGAAGGGCAGAGTTGGATTAGTTGCCGTGGCGGCAGATGGATCTCACAAATAACATACAAACGCTTTGGAGGTGAGTATCAAAAATTCAAAAAAAGATTCCCATAGAAGTAGAGAAAGAAAAAGAATCAATGTGGGAGTAAGATAATTATTTTCAGTAGCTCGATAGGATTCATCGAGAGATTTGGAAGAAGCAGGCTGTCATCAGAGACAAAGGACTAGAATTCCGGTTCGAGCTCTAGAAGAACAGATTGGATTACTCCGACAGCCACGCGAAGGAAAGCTCTCCCCCTATGTCTGGATCCGAAAAAGATGTCGCTCCTTTTTCTGTAATCCCCTGAATGAAGACGAAGCAGCAAGTGTGAGCGATTTTTTCCAAAAATATTAAATTGAAGATTATTCTCTTTTCCAGATGCCTCAGCAGCAGCAATTGAATTCGCTAAGACGACAGATCAGGGAAATTCGTGGTCAGCACGAATACGTGTAATCGCTACTTCTGTACTTCTGACTATAGGTAATAGCATTTATTCGTATGAGCATGATCATGAGTTAAGATGAAAGGAGAGGCGAGGTGGATCTCCCATCGCGGGAAGGACGGCCGGTCTGCCCGACCGTTGGTCTTGCTCGTTGGGCGGCCCTTCTTTATCAGGAGCGCACGACGGCAAGCTTGTCTATGCAGATCGGGAAGAATACACGACAGTATAAGAGGAAAGAGGTCGAAAATAATGCTTCATTGTCCTTTTTATTCTAAACGCACCATTATTTCAGGGAATCAACCTTTCGGTGATCGATTATATTCTGATCGGCGAATTCTGCCGTCATTTGAACTGGTGAGAGGGACGAATCTGGACAAGTGGATTTAGCTACTCCATGCCTCTGCACCGCCCGTCCAAAATGTACACCACCGTATCCACATCATTGGTCATGAATTATATTTTGTTGTGGATACACCACCAATCTATGAGAAAGTAGTAGTTAGCCACAGGGCGCTCTTAGGTTAGAGTGAGTACAATATAAGATAAGTATCTCTCGATACGGCTCCCTAGGCACGACCCAACGGCATACTGCGAGTGAGCAATTAGGAATCTGATCTGTAGCCTCACTCAGGTGTGGTGTCGTCTGATGTATAATATTTACCCATTGGGTCTCAAAAGTAGCCCAACGGTATTGTTCGGTGGCTAAGCCCACAAATATGTGCATATTGTTGATATTCTGACCGTCAGAAAAAAAAAATCTGACGTATACGTAGTAATATGTACTTGCTACAAAAGTATCAAAAGAATCATCCTTTGGTGAAACCCACCAAAGTACTCCACCGTATCCACATCATTGGTGGTATTTGTGTATTTATTAGCAATAAAGGAGTGTTTTCTTCATTTTGTTCACAAAGAAATGGAAAGGCTTCATCTCCTCAAAAATATATATGTGGGGCACGAGAAGTTTAATCACCATATTGTTTGATTCACCGCTACCAACATTGCTATTTGTTTGTAGCAAGAAAATTAATGACCGAACATAAGACCTATCAGTTGCCTCTCGGTTTGGGAACGGTCAAGCTTATTTGTTTGCTTAGGTTAGGTTGCGCCATGCATGGATAACGCGTTCCTATCAAGTTACACCTATGATATCTGCTTCTAGTTGAACTACTATTAACGCGCATGGGCCATTTTGAGTAAATACGGGTAGATTTCTCTGGCAACGACAGAGGAACAGTTTTTTTATCAATTCAGAAAGCATTAATCGCTAGTAGTTTTGAAACGACAACGGAATGCGTCTGATAGACTTCCTATCCGCATGCCGCCTCTTTCATGTAAATTCCATGTTTGAGAAGCCTTCAAACCGACGATGGACCTGGGAGAGCCCAAATGGAGAAGTGCGTTCGGAGATCGACCATGTCCTCGTTAGCAGACGATGGAGTCTGTTCGACGTCTCCGTTCTTCCTTCGTTTGACACCGGTTCGGATCACCGTCTTGTCCGTGCGAAGCTGACTCTCAAAAAGAAGATCTTCAAACGTGACACGCATAAACCGGCACCGTTGAGGATCCCGTCATTCAGTTCGCAGGAGTTGGAACATGCCATAGAGTCCTATGATTGGAAATGTCTCGAAGATCCATCAGAAGACTACGATCTCCTCGTCAGCGGACTGTTGAGGTGTGCTAGCAGCTCATGTCGAACCACGTCGTCGCTCGCTTCAAGACTTGACACGCGTGCGATGGAACTTCTGGAGCAAAGAAGAGCTGTCAAGCTGGATCCTAACGCCTCTCATCTAGAAAGAGTTACCATCTCCAAGGCATGTCGACTTGCAGTGAAGGAATCCATACAAGCCTACAGAAGACTGAAACTGTTAGAAGCTGCTCAGAAAGGCTCAAGCATAAAGCGCTGCAAACGAGATCTCTGCGATCAGAAGGCCGTAATGTCAGCGTTAATGGATAAGGACGGAGTAACGCAAACGTCTCGAAGAGCGATTGAAGCCGTCGTTCAAGACTTCTACACGGATTTGTTTCGCTCCTCCATCCCTGTCGCAAAATGCGTGATGCCTCCGGCTGAAGAAGCGCCTCCCATTCTGGAGTCAGAAGTCGCTTACGCCATCAGAAGGATGAAGTCAGGTACTGCCCCTGGACCAGACGGTTTCTCTGCCGATCTACTTCGGGCCGGTGGTAGTGCCCTTTGCTCACTCCTCACCAAGCACTTCAATCACTACCTCCGTCTAGGTAGGATTCCGAACGTATGGAAGGAATCGAGGACAGTTTTAATCTTCGAAAAAGGCCAGCGGGAAGACATCGGCAACTACCGACCCATCAGCCTTCTCTCGGTTGTCTACAAGATCTTCACCAGGATACTGCTTAAACGGATGGAGCGGATCTTGGACGATAATCAGCCCGTAGAGCAAGCAGGGTTCCGCAAGAATTTCTCCTGCATGGACCAAATTCAGACTGTCGCACAGCTCATCGAAAGGAGCCGCGAATACCACATTCCACTTCTCCTTGTCTTCGTGGACTATCGGAAAGCGTTTGACTCGGTGGAAATCAACGCCGTTCTGAACGCTCTTGTGCATGCTGGTGTACCATCGCCCTACGTCCAACTTCTTGACGAATGCTTCTCGAATACGTCAACTACTATCCAGTTGTTCGATCGGAAGCTTACAATTCCCATCGAGAAAGGAGTACGGCAGGGAGACACGATATCCCCGAAACTATTCAGAGCGGCACTTCAGGATGTCATGAAGAACTTGGATTGGGACGCCAAAGGCTACCCTGTAGATGGTAAACGGATCAGCAATCTTCGCTTCGCTGACGATATAGTTCTCATCTCTAACAGCACAGCAGAAGCCGAAGAAATGCTGAGCGAGCTCAATATGGCAGGTACGAAGATTGGATTGGACATGAACATGTCCAAAACGCAATTTATGGTCAACCAGTGGTGTGACACGGGACTCGTGAAGTTAAACGGAGTCGCTCTGCAACGAGTCGACTCCTACGTCTATCTGGGACGAGAGCTGAACATGGAGAACGACCTGGCTCCTGAAATTGCCCGCAGGAGACGCGCAGTATGGGCAGCCTTCAGTTCGATCCGAGAAGTCACCGATCAGGTCAAAGATGCCGGCCTTAGGGCCTCGATATTCAACGCCTCTGTACTGCCAGCGATGTGCTACGCGACCGAAACCTGGCCTGATAACAAAGCCGTCGCCAAAGTTATGCAATTCACGCATCGCGCTCTGGAGAGATGCTTCATGAAGACGAGCCTTCGCCAACAATGGAAACAAGGCATACGAAGCTCAGAGCTAAGGGAGAAATCGCAGCTAGCAGATTCCCTACAGTACATGAAGAAGTCAAAATATCGCTGGGCTGGACACCTGCTTCGACGGAAGGACGATAGATGGAGCCTCCGTGTCACAGAATGGCTCCCAAGAGACCATAAGAGACCACTGGGACGACCGCCAACAAGATGGGCAGACTCATTTGCAAAGTCTTTCAGAAAACGGAGTCTCCCTCACTGGATGCAAGTTGCCAGAAATCGAGCGGTCTGGAAGAGTTGTGGTCCCCGCTGAGAAGATCTCCAGCTGAAGAAAGGACCATCAAAGTATCAAAGTAAGTAAGTTTTGAAACCTTTTTTACCTGGATGGTTCATGGATTTTTAACCTCCACTCCACGGTGGTTTGAATTTTCAGAACCGCCACACGCTCTTATAGTTGTAACTAGGAATAAAATTTATTTCATCTCGAGGATTTTTGAAATTGCGCGACTTATCATTACATCAGCTTCTTATCGCTGGCATCAGCCCTCTTTTACGACTGGAACTACATCAGCTTCTATTGCTGGCATCAGCCTTCTTGCGCCTCTCCAGAGAGTGTGGGGGCTTTTTCTTGATTTTACTTTGCCCCAGTGATGCGACAAAATATTGAGGATGATTGCAAAAAAAATCAAGAAAAAGGCTTCAAAAACCGATGAACAATTAGAGAATCCGCCCACTGTTCCTTGATTCTTATTGCCCCGACCAGTGTTGGCAAAATTACAGGGTACCTGATCGCACAATCGCGTGAACATTTCATTGATTCAAAGCATCTTAGCACATTTTCACTATAAATGCGGAAAGTGTCCTCTCTTTTAAATCATTAAAAAAAAGGTAGTGGGAACAAATTTCATGTTTTTTAAGATGAAATAATGCTGTGAGAGGAAGAGTTCTAGTTCTCCTGAAAAGGGAATGAAAAAAAACAAAGGAAGAGAATACTCGAGATAGATAGATATTTTTATCTTTGAGATATGTCCTTCCCACTACCAGAGGTACGACTTCCTCCGACGATGATCGTGCGGCTTGTACAAGATCACCAGCACTTCATCCGACGATTGGGGAAACGAGATTGAACGACAGAACAGAATAGTGCACTCTACCCAGCACGGGCCAGTTTTCTCGTTTTAATTTCCCCTTCTTTTTGTATTTTCGGGGGCCCGCGTGGTGCAGTGGCAAGAGGCACTGCTGACACCCGCACAGTCGAGCGATCGATTCCGCCCCGGGCTAACCAAGCCTTCCATCCCTCCGGGGTCGGGTAAATTGGTACCAGACTTGTCTGGGAAGGTAAAGACACTGACCTGGTATAGCGGCTGGCCCCCGCAGGTCATTGTACGGGCCAAATACGCATTCACTATGCCTCTACGATTTGAATGGAACACGAATGCGGCGGCGCGTCCTCAGGGGACTGATCAACGCCGGCACCTTTACCTTTACCTTTTACCTTTTGTATTTTTTGCTCGTGCTCATGGAGAACAGAAAAATTAATTACCGGGGAGGAAAAAATAGCACAAAAAAAGGGAAAAATAACTAGCTTTTATGGTAAAAAATGTTAGCAGATAGAAGTACGAAAAATCTATTTTAGAAATCTCCCCGAGACCTCCATGTCATGTTAAAGGATGATCAATATGATGCATAGAGGGGAGTTCTTTTTTATGTACTTCTGCCTCCACTATGTAGTATTAGTCTTTATTGCATGCATGATTAGTATCAACAACAATAGGTAGGGAGGAGAGCAGGGTAGTGCTCCCATCGTGGGAGGAGCAGCCGATACGCTGAGCGTTGGTCTTGCTTGGTGGGCGGCCTTTCATTATCAGAAACCTACGAACTACGGTTACCTCTAGCTAAAACAGGATATAGGTTTCATTTTTTCGCAAACCGCGCGGGATCTGAGTATTAAAAATTGAGCAGGAAAATAAGCATTCCGGTTGAATTGAAGGACTTTCTTAGACTGTTAGACTCCCATCTCTCTGTCTCTGATAATGTTAGCATTTACCTTTAGATGTTCGTTTTATGTTAATCACTAACTTATATGTTCCATTTGTGTTATCTTACGTTGGTTTATTGATTTTTATTGTATATCGCATGATGCATTCATGTAATAAAGAAGAAGAAGAAGAAGAAGCCCACAACGACAAGCTTGTGGATTCCGTCCCTTCCCTGGATAAGCTCGTCCTCGAGCTTCAGGTCAGGATTGATTGGTGATTGTCACCGCATCCATTAGTCGTCATTCCCGGTCCATTTCGAAGAGTGCCATGATGTGAATGGAATGTTGGGAGGGTCCTTACTGTCAGCTTATCAATGAACTTAACTAACTCTTCTAGTTACGACTGATACTACTGACGGGTTCCAGACCATAGTGGACACGAGGGAATGGACGAAATGGACGACATACGAATACTCGTCCTGCTCATTCGTAAAGGTGCCCCGACGCATCCACATATCCTTGGTAATCGCATAAAAATAGTGCCTAGCAACACCGAACATTGTGCATTCCAGGTTTCTATTTAACGTCGTAAGGTCGAAATATGGATAAGCCCTTTTTTGAAGACGCTGCTAAATCAGGAAGTCAATGTTCATCTCCAAGCCTTCACTTTTACAATTTTCACTGCGACTAAGCCAGTTCTAGATGCGAACATGCTCAAGGAAAACGAGTTATGCCGATTAACAAATCGTTGCAGTGTCAGGAGCGCCGATAGGGAGATCTCCTATAAAGCGGAGGGCTATACAAGCGTAGGACTCCCAAGAGGAAAAAAAGAGGACTTATGAGCTTTCCAAGAAAAAAAACTCGAGAAAATTTTCTTCCGTTTCGGGAAAATTTTCCGTCTGAATTGGAACACTCGTCCAGCTGATTCTGTTTCGCTTGACAAACATGGTAAAATTGAGCCCATAGATGAGGAGTTCGTTTTCTCCGAGTTCAACTCCCTTATGGATTTTGCCGCAGAGCTGGAACGGCTATCGAAGACATATACGGTTTGAGATAGGTGACCGATTGATAAAGATTGCTCTAAACACGCTCCGTTCTAGGGTAGATGTCGCGGATTTCGTTATTCCCTCCTCGCTGTAACTTCGAGACGGCGGCCCCGAAGAATTCTCTCTCCCCAACTTAGTACGTGAAGCTGTTCCTGTTAGTTGTTTGGTAAACTTTGCTGCATCATTTCGAATAAATTGCTCCTCTAATTTGTGTCGTGTCTTTCACGTCGTTGATCGAATACTTTCCGTCCTCCTTACAGCAGTCTTTCCGTCCTTCAGAAAGGAAGTTTTTTGAAAATGGAAGAAAACATTTCTTCAGCTTTTTGGAATATTCATAGGGATCCCCTTTTTGTGCTGATCTCGGAGAAAAAATGCGAATTCCTCATCTAGGAGCTCGATTTTACCATGGTTTTCAAGCGAAACAAAACTAGCTGGACGAGTATTCCAATTCAGAAAGAAGATTTCCTAAAAATGGAACAAAATTCTTTCAGATTATCTTGAAAAATTCGTAATTTGCATGTTGGACGTTCTATCACACTCGCAAAATGTACGTCGCACATTTTCGGATTGTTACATGGCGATCGAGACTCCATCGGCTGTCGAGCCGATGGAGTCTCGATCGTGAGAGCATTTTAGTGAGTTTCGTGGGTTTTGCTTTCAGGTCATGCTATCGTTCATGCAGTCGCCATTTCAGAAGAAAGTGTCCTTTTCACTATTATGACGATGGCTGACGAATATTCAAACTCGTAACAATTTTGTTTTTCTCGTTTACCACTCACTTCTACGAAATAGGTAAGGTGTGACTCGTTGCATAATCACAGCTGTACCCCTTTTCGATGCTCAACGAGACCACTAATCCTCGTTGAGAGCTTGTCGGGTATGCTTAGATCAGCCTATTCCATTGATAATTCTTAAATTCGAAACAAAAATGAAATGGCACGGTAAGACTGTATGAAGACACTTACCAAAGCATCTTCATTAACAGTACAAAAAACAACAACTAATCGAAATTCGCTAACATAAGTGAATATCATCGGGAAGACTCAATATGAGATTCTCTGTACAATTTATAACACACACAAAAAATCTTAACTCATGGGGCTGGAAGGTTATGCAAGCATTAACGAGGTTATGACAGTTGACAAGAATTCGAGGCGAAATGATCCGAACTGATTTGAACTAATACGTTTGTGACCCGCATCATTTTGTGAAGATGCCGTTATAGTTTATATATCATTTATGTAAGTTTAATGAGATCGACCTCTTCGTCGTGTCACCTCATCCTTTTGTTCCACACTGAAATCCAGCATGGTCATGATCGCCTAAAAATACGGTATCATGCAGAATAATAATATTAACGAACGAAGAAGTTTGAAAGAATTCAAAGTCTGGAAAGCTACACCTCTGGCTTACGTTTTGGCTCATATCGGGCCTGTGATTGAGCTTCTCATATCTACATAAGTGAATCACTGTTCGGGAAAATAACAAAAACCAAAAATAGAATCAGTTTTCACAAGAAAGGGAGGCTCTGACTGGAGGGAGAGAGTAACTACGGCGCTCTAAATGCTCTCACTTACTCTTACCATTGGATCAGAAATTTGGAGCATGACTTACTCAAATAAGCGCCAGAATCGTAACACAAAAGAAGCAAACATCGATTATGAACCCAAACCCCTGCATCGGGAAATGTTCCACTGTACCTGCAGGTGTTCCTTTGAGTCACCTTTATTCATCAAATAGTAATAGAATGCGTCGTGGAGGAACCGGAGTACAACACGATCTTGTGTCATTTGATCCACCTGCGCGACCTAAAGGCAGTAAAGTTCAGCACTGGACTACGGTGACGTAGCGAAAGAATTCAACGTTGTTCGTTGTTGTAACGATAACTGCTGCTCTAGCTTAGCTTTCCACATATGAAATAGCCAACAAAGTGTGCCCTTTTGTGCAGCACTGAAGAAGTTGTGCTACTCACCTCGGTCAGATCCATCGTAGCAGCTTCCTGCCCTTTCTTAAACATAACTAGATACATCTCTTTTCTGAAAAATATTTTTTACAAATATAGGAATGTAAGACAGTATTTCACATATGTCGAAATAAAACCGAAGACATATTTAAATGAAAATCCAAAATAGCCGGTTCATGGGCTAACTAACGGATGATAAACGAGAGGGGCTCAGCCTCACATGTATAGAAACTGTTTCATAGTTCATCATATGTATGTGAAACGATGAATAATCATGAAATAGACCTTTCCTCCTCCATATCGCGAAGTTTTTTCTCGTACATGGAATTCTCTTGACGACACAGCTCTAGTTGTGAATTGATTTCAGCTAAAGCGCAACCCGCACTAGATGTTTCCTGCAAGCAAGCGTAGTCATTTTTATATAATCTTTACGTGTTCTGCTTCATTTTATACTCTCCTTGCTACGCCGCTACCTCAATTATATTTTGGCGAGGTATGCGGTATGACGAAGGCGAGGTATGCGGTATGACGTACTCTGGAAGTCAACAACCGACTAGCCATCAACAAAAAGTAGATGATTTGAGTGAGCGAGAGCAGCTGTTTAGCTTTGCAATTATCTGATGCTGCCGAGTGTTTTAGGGGTGAACAAAAAAACGGAAAAAAAAAGAACCACACCGCGGAAGAAGAACAAAACGAGGAAATTTTGGAACAATTCTACAGAAAGAGGTGCTCTAGACCGGCGAACACCGCATTATTTCAGGTTCTATCCAGGTTTTCTGTTTAGATGAAATAAAGTTTGCAATTTGTGCAGCATTTCCTGGTCAACCTCTTTGGAAAGAAGAGGTCCAATTGAGGATAACAACAAACCACGTCTAATTTGATCAAAAATGACGGACATCCATAGGAATGGATTCCATGTCATCAATCTTGCTTATCATTTAGATTCTCGGGTTTTTAAACTCAGGAGTTGTACACATGAACGTTTTTGCTTACTATTATTCTTAAAAGATGGCAGCGTACTGCCATAGAACGACGAGTGATTTCTATTTGAAGCGACATGAAAATTTTTAAAACTGTCGGCTTGAGAAGTGCCCGAACTCGTCCGGGTATATGTATAGTAATTTCCAAGCAACAACTCACTTGTTCAATCTTGCTCAATAATAGTTCTATTTGTGCTCGTAATGCATCCTTTTCTTGTTCGAGTCTGTTCAGGCGTTCCACATCGAACGTCGTCTTTGTCGCACTGTTAGCCGCAACGACCTAAAAAGATGCAGATTAGTACACCACCATTCCCACGCAAGCCCTAACTAAATCAAAGGCTTGGTTGAATTCGAAGCAAGATAGGAGTTTGAGGGTTCAAACAGAAGAGGCGCTTCTTGTTCCAATACCACCCATACCCCAGCGCAGAAAAGTGAACGAAACTAAGTTGAATTTAAAGGTAAAGGTGCCGGCTTTGAACAGTACCTAGTACCCGCCGCCGCATTCGGGTTGCATTCAGAATCATGAGGCATGGTGAGTGCGTGTTTGGCCTATATAGTGACTTGCAGGAGCCAGCCGCTGTGAAAAATCAATGTCTTTACCTCCCGAGACAAGTCTGGACGCAATTTACCCGACCCGGAAGGGATGGAAGACTTGGTCAGTGTGGGCGCGGATCGATCGCTCGATGGTGAGCTTGTCAGCAGTCCCTCTTACCTGGCACTATTCCAAATTTTGCACTCCAGAGGTCGAAAAAAATTTTTCCGCTAAAACTTTGCATAGGGGGTTTTTGGGGTCTTGAACACAATGGTGCAATCCGTTTTTCGAATGGCCGCCGGATACTGTAGTTACAGGTAGGTCCTGACAGGGGAAGTGGGCGGAGTCAGGATCACCGATTTCGCCGATACTTTGCGTAGGGGGGGGGGATTTGTTGGAGTCCTGAACACGACGGTGCAATCCTTTTGTCGATTGGCCGCCGAATTCTGTAGTTACAGGTAGGTCCTGGCAGGTGAAGTGGGCGGAGTCATGATGACAGGTAAAGTGGGCGGAGAATAAGCCTAAGCCCTATGCAAAGTTTCAGCAAGATCGGTGACACTGACTCCGCCCACTTCACATGTCAGGAACTACCTGTAACTACAGTATCCGGCGGCCAATCGAAAAACGGATTGCACTATCGTGTTCAGGACCCCCCAAAACCCCCCTATGCAAAGTTTCAGCGAAAAAATTTTTTCGCCCTCTGGAGTCCAAAATTTGGAATAATGCCTTTACCCCTGTATCACGCGCATTCAAAAATTTCAAAGACGAAATCAGGAAAAACAAGAAGTAAAAAACACTTACTGCAGCATTTGAAGCGGCTAACTGTTCCTGCAGCAATCGATTCTCTCGTGAAAGCTGACCAACTTTCTCTCGTAAGGAGACGGTTCGCGTTTCACGTCGAGTCACCGTCGGTGGATGCGATTCCCTCGGTGGATCCCTTGTCGGAGAATACTTCGGCTCTGCACTGAACACATTTCGCTGTTCACTGGACTCGTGCCAGGATTGTGATAACGCTTGGCTGTAAAATAAACGGTGGGAATACATTTTGAACAGAACACTAGTCTGACAGGGGAAATAGCAGCAGCACACGAAACAGAACCATGAACGAACAACGAGACGCCGGTTACTATGAGTTACGACCACTTCGGTTTGTTTTGCTGTTCGTGAAGACGGGCGTTGGGCTGGATTTCGGTCTTAATTCATCATGGTCGCCCCTAGCGGGAATGGTAACTGGAATGGTGTATCACAATTGTACCGGACATAGCTATACAGATACAATACTAGAACTCACATTCATGAATTGTTTACCCGCCGAATTGTATGAAATGTTCAGCAATAATCGAGTAAACCCCGAAGAAACTATAAGCAAATCCTGACGCGCCCTTTTATGAATCACGTTTCAAGGTTTGTTTCCGAGTTTATTTCGAGTTCACCATTCTTAAATCAGGGTCAGGAAAGGTAGAGACGTGTAAGGGATGTGTGACTACAATCATTTTCTTTTAGTGAGAAATTAATTTCGACAATGCCACGAATTTGATGATCTTCGTTGAAAACGGGAAAAGCGACTTTATGTGTGAATGAAAGCACTGAGATCGAGCCAAATAAATGGGTTCGTGTGGTGACACGCAGAATTTTCACAGTCAAAATACTATGAGGGCGAAAGTGCGGTATTGTTGTGCGAATGATTAGAGTTGTCAGTTTTTCACTTGAACTTTGTTGGCTGTTGAATTTCTTTATAGACTTACCACTGATGGTTAAATTCCGGATCAGCAACATGATTATTTGGTAGCGATGTTATTGACGAGGACAGCGATGGTGACACGTTCTTAAAATAACAATTTTTAACTTTCAATTTTTATTTTTTCGAATAGAATTCATGTCAGTGTTTTGAATAGAAATCTTCAACTCGTCGATATGCTATTGTAATATTAATTGCAAAAATCTGGATTTAAGCTTAACCAAGACACGAATGATACTGAACGATACATCACATCACAGCACTGAAACCCTCATTTATCTTGTTTGTAGCTCGATTAATCAGCACGACAACTTTTGCTATTTCCTCATTCATCAATCAATAAGACGGGGTGCATTAATCAAAAGGATGGGTTTCTGAATGAAAGACGAATGCGTGGAGTTTCCTACCAAATTTGATTATCGGCGAGCATTTTGCTTCTTTGGTAAGATTTTAGGGAGTTTTGAATACGCAAAGGCATTTTCTAGAACAACTTCATGTTAATCCTGTGCATGTTGGTTCCTCTTTGTATGATCGAGGGATTCATTCCTATGTGCTATAAATATGTCCAGGGGTGCATAGGGTGGCAATCCAGGTTGAAATACTAGCTAAGTCGTTTTATTGCGAATATTCTAGAATTATTAGGAGCATATACATAAGCCTACAGAATCTAAAATAATGACGTGTAACTTCACTTTATTAGTAAAGCTGTAGCTATTTTCAACCTTTCTTTTTCGATTTCCTTCTTTTACTCTTTTTTCAAAAAGAAAAAAAAGAAATACATGGTTACCGTTCTCGCACAACGCCGACGTTCTTTAGCTTCAAAATCGGTCCTTGTCGAGATGATCCTTTTTCTCTGCTCGCTTCGTGACCGACCTCGCTCAACTCTCTGAGGTGTGGCCGTTATACGGCAAGCAACTCTCTCACGAGTAGAGCCACGATCAAACGGTTCCGGATTCTGGTGAACGATCACGCTGTTCCGTGATCCCCTAAATGATTATAGTTGAAAATACTACAATAGGAACGATCACAGGAAAGGTAAAAAATAAAATGAAAAAGTGTTCCATGAAAACATTATCGAACTGACGATGAGCACTACCGAATAAGCTGACTTACAATAGCTCATGCTAACCACAGAGAACAATTGTAACCGCAATAAAGATCTGGACAACCAAGACTACAAAGTGCGCAATTGCAAATAACAAAAGAAATTAGCTCTAGCAACTTTGTTCAGTTGACATGAACAATTGTCGTCTTTTCGGGGGAAAATTGCATGCAGTAAGTCATCTGGGATGCGTCTCTGAGGTTTTTCATTGGCAAAGGTTCATTGCGAAAAACGAATCTTCGCCACCGTTCCTGAGCTTCATTTTCTGACGCTTTTTCTGTCCCGGTTGGCACAACAACAGCCGCTCATAACGACCAAAAATTGATATAAAATAGCAAACTAGGACGTTTATTTCAAAAAAGCGCCTTTGGAGGTCACTTCCTTTTATGAAACTGGTAACCAAGAGAAAGCCTTGAGAATAAAACTGCTCTCAACCAGAGGGAAAGTAAAATAGGAGTGGTGTATAGCTGTGAAATGCAATGCATAAAAACACATTTTCCGAAGAAAATGAAACATAGCAAGGCGCCAAGGATAGCACAAAAGTGATATTGAACACTACTAACCTTCGAAGTTCACTGGGTGTTAACTGACTTCTGCTTCGACTGGTAAATGGCGAAAAGTATACGGACGACTCTACAGAGGTGTCGGCGTCCCTGCAATGAAAAAGATGAAGATCAAAGGTGAAATTGTAGGCGGGGTTATGCTTACCTCTCACTTTGACAGCGAACCATCTCCAATTCACCACGCATCATTGCTAACTGGATTTTAAGCTCACGTCGCTCTTCTTGTGCTCGTTGGTAACCAGATCTCATTGCATTCAGCTCTCGGAACATTGTACCGCATTTCTCTTTCCACCTGGAGCAATTAACGAATTTGCGCAGCAAATATCGTATTTCATCACCCTCCAGTCGGATGATTACTCTGTAACCTCATAGCAAATTTAGCCGGTCAATTCCTACAAATTTGTTGCTGTCGAATTTCTTTACAGTTTGAAAACACCGTGCATGAAGATAGAGCAGTAGCTACAAGAACCCATCCGACAAGACAAGAAAGATCGTATTTTACCGCTTTCGCAGGATGTTAATGATATGAATGATTTTGATGACGAAATAGAGGACGAGTAGAAATTCTGATAGTTTTTTAGATTAAACGTTCGTTTTTCCGCCACCTTCTGCAAAAAATGAAACTACTTCACGAAGTAAAGTAATTTCAGTAAAAAATAAAGAAAATAAGGAAAAGCAAATATAAAAACGGGTAGCTCAGTGCGTTCGTGCTGTACGAGACCGCACCTCACTGCCAAGGTTTCATCTCTTATCCACGAAAAAACGGAGGGTGGTCGTTTCTACCGCTTCACATCTCTCACTTTCAACATTTAGCTGCGGAAGACTTTCGCGATTTCATACAAGAAACTTTCTAGAAACTACCAGAAATTCGAAATTAATGTCCTACATTCGGACGTCGTCCTTGTTTACGAGGTCGGCGACAAGGTTGCTGGCACTATGGCTTCGTACGATCCCAGATGTATCCTCACGTGCTACACTAACATGACGTTCGTGAACTCCTTCACGACGGTAGACTTCAAGCTCAGCTCGTGCCTCGTTCAGCTCTTTCGACAGCCTCTCAATGCGAGTCTGAACAGAACATGTTGAACTCAATTAAAATCTATAAACTCTTGGGTTGAAAAGGTATGAATGATACTTCTGACTCGTCGTTGTACAAATCGCATTAGAAAAAAAGAAGCAATTCAATTCATGATGTTTTGTCCCCTTACGGCGCTTTGATACTCAGTGCTTTTGTTGATAGGCATTTTTACCTTGATGTTTTTATTGTGATCAACGGTGCTACTTTCTTACGTTTGTCTCATACAACGTAACAGATTGAGTTGAATTGAAGCAAAGTAGTGAACAAATGCTAGAAAAATCATGGTCTCACAATCCGTGGTATTTTAAAATCAGGGTTTTACCAAAGTCTCACTTATAACTCTTTAAATTAACAGAGCCAACGCTCACCTTCATCACATCACGCTCTTGTCGTGAACGTTTCAAATCTCGAATCAGGTTTTTCTTCTCGTCTGCCCTCCAACTCATCATAACCGTTTCAAGAACATCCTGAAATCGTCAACTGTCATACAAAAATACATACCAATATCGTGCCGTCAGCCGGGGCATCTAGATATAAGCCTTGATGCGAAGTGGAAATGCCTCACAAAGAATTATGAGTAACGTCACGGCAAGGTTAGTGTGTTCTACAAAACCATGCCGTACTAGTAAGTCTATGGAATCAGGATTCTTATAGTACACGGAAAAATGCCTTCGTTCTCACTAATTCGTGGATTCAGATAGACTCTGCTACACTCTGAAATGATCATCCATCACATTAATAGTGATGAAAAAGCGTTCGTCAGTGATTCTTGTTTCCCGAAGTCGCCGATGATGATATTGTGACTCGATCTCAATTCATATCTAACTCAACATCACTGGCTTGTTCGGAAAACGAGAACTGAATGCAGTATGGTCAGCCTACTGACCGTCTACAAAGAATATTTTTAAAATTGAATTCTTCATTTATTGCAGCGTTTTTCTTTCGGGAAATAAGAAGATCTCACGTTAATGGAACTGCTGATAAGGCCTAGTTGGATTATGCGCTTTTGTGAAGTCGAGAAGTTGATTATTTAGATTGCGCTGATGTTCTCTTGCAGATGTTTTGAATTTTTTATGCTTAAAACGTCAGTGACCGCGTTCAAAATCATTGGCGAGTAAACAGATCGAATACGAATCAAAAGTTCAAACATCTAGTGTTCAGAAAAGTGTATCGAGAGCCCCATTCGTTTACTCAACAATTGTTGCATTGCAAAAACGCTTTACACTCTATACCAACGCATTTGACACCACTTTTACAACAGGTTCATGGTAATATGACATTAGAGAAACGACTTAATGCACACCAACGTACCGAATGCAAGAGTTCTTCGTCATTTACTGGACTTCTACCAAGTGACGGTGATGCAGAAGTGTGATCAAGCTCATCAGCACAAGTACTCGGAACAGCACAATCCATTGAATTTAGGATTTGCTCAAGATCCGACTTTACCTGTAAAGAGTTTGGATTTCATTTGAGGATCATTCGTGGAAGACTTTCGATTACCGTACCACATTCAAATCGCCAGCCAACGTCGCAAATGCAGGTGATAGATGGCTACGATCTGCGGACACAGCGGAAGTAGTACGTCGAATCGAATCACGAACACGATCAAGTTCTCTGAACATGTTTGCCAGGTGAAATGAGAAGAGACTCACAAAGTTATTGTGAGACAGGTAAATGCAACGCTTTGAAACTCGCAGCCGCTTCGAATTGCTCACAGCGGTGCAGAGGCGGGGTGTTAAAATGCAGAGAAACGCCATTGTTCCTCAAAACCAAGGCTTGAGCACTTGAGCACTTTCGGTCTGACAGCGGACACTCAGTGCTCGAAATGAATACGAACAGTAGTAAATCTCTGATGGAATTTAATCCATTGTGGGTCTAGGTTTACAGTTCAAGTTGTAAAACTTACAAGGGAGGTCAGTGAACTTCCCCCGACGATTCTTAACAAGACCTATATGGTCTTATAGAGCTTGAAGCGCAGATCACAGATATGTAATTTGTTTTTGCTGAATGGCAGTGGGTGGTCCGAAAATTGCAAAAAAAGTAAGCACTGCTCTGACAACACTGCTGAGGGGCGCTGAATAGCCCCTGAGGTGAGAGGCTCACACATGTGTACTTCGGTAGCGCAGCGGTACCGCAGTGGGCTGTTGCTCGGAAGGTCAAGGGTTTGGATCCTGTGGATGTGTTTTTGTTTTGCTTCAATCGCATTGACACCAAATGGTGCTCATTTTGCGATTTTGTCATGGGGATTCAAGAAAATCATGTTTGGAGCACTCTATACCGTACAAATTTTGGTAAATGACAACATTGATATGGGTAGCCAATATCTACCGTAACTTACCTTAAACAGACGCAAATTCAGAAACTAATGTTGGATTCGTGATCAGCGACCCAAATAAGCCCTACACACGAAGTTTGCCACCCACTGCCATTCAGCAAAAACAAATTACATATCTGTGATCTGCGCTTCAAGCTCTATAAGACCATATAGGTCTTGTTAAGAATCGTCGGGGGAAGTTCACTGACCTCCCTTGTTAGGTTTAGGTTTAGGCACACAGCGAGGTGTTCTTCGAGTACAATTTTCCACTCCAGCCACTGTATGTGGATCGGCGACAACTTTCTTAGATACCAATAGAGCAAATGCCATTTATATTGAGCGTGAGACTGCTAGACACTAGCGAGATAGAGAAAAAATAATTCTTGAGAAAAATGATCGTCTCCAACCGTTACAATGTATATCTCTTCTTTATTGATGCTCGGCTCATATTAGGTTCTTCGCAAAGAAAAGAGGAGTTTTAAGACTCGAACGGTTTTAAGCCCATAGCGTGCTTCTTGTGATGTAAAAACGGGACTAAAATATCCAACACCAAATATGAACAAACCGCGAAGAACGCGAAAAAGCTCGGTAACGAATGTAGAAATTCCATCCGCTTTTACAATCTTGCACTACCTTCCTGTGTTATTAAGTGCACATCTACAGCAAATTCGCGAACAGGAAAGGCGCATTAGACCACGTACGGCTCGTACATCTGACCCATTAATTTGCTGTTGGATCTATCCGGGTTTTTTGGGGTTCATTTGGGATTATACGATATTGCTGGTTCGAGATCTTCAAGCCGTTGCCGTACAAGTGAGGTCTTTTAAAGTCTACTTGCAATCCCGAATAAACCTTAAACCGCATTGATAAATCATTGCTTGGGCTGCAGTCGAAATATATTTCAAAGTTACTACAGGGTATATTCTTGACTAATCTGGGTCCTAGTTAACTAGGTAAACAAGTGTTTCTTGAGTCTAAAAGAAGAGGGTGTGCCAAAAGGTGAAGCACGTAACATATGCACAAATTGAGAATGGCAATACCTTCTGAGAGCAACATTCTCAGCCCGCAAACGAGCAGTCAAATCGTCATCATTTCCCAGTTCTGGTTCGGATAATGTCTTCCTGAAAACAATCGAAGGTAGGCGATATTTCTGCGAGCTGCTGCGATGCAGTTTAATAATGGGGTTAACGATATAATGCTTCATCACATCTTTTTCATTTCTCCCTTCTTCAAGCGGCTGAAAGAACGGCATTACACTCGGAAGCCCACATGTACGCCACAAAAGAGAAGTATTTGACATTTTGATGGTGTTGGGATCTCCGCAAAAATCGGAGGTAGCCAGGGTAGGAAGCCACGGGTACCAGAAGAAATCAAATCCTGATCACTCTCAACCCAAAGGAGCGAGATTACCCAAGGTAAATGATCAGCACGAAAAAAGGTGGCGATGATCATGATTTCTATCTTTCTCCATCTATGATGAATCTTAATGCTACGAAACATTTTTCGAACTACCTATGAGTCATCTCATTTGTAGGACCGGAATGATAATTTGGAGAGGCAAGAGTTCCGCCAAGTGGATGGGGACGTTTTGCAGCTTACACACACCAGCTCTAACTACTGAAATGTTATAGCGAAAAAAAGAAAAAAAACTTTTAGAAAAACCAACCTGATCGAAGGGGTTGCTGATGCTGGTGAAGCATTCTCTCCTCGACCCTCAATGGTCCGTTGCAGTTCCTCGTTATCCGTTTCAAGATTACGTATGCGAGACTTTAACCACGTTTTCTCCGATTCGTAACGATTCATCTCCTGTAAATTACTGCATTTATATTTCACCGGCATCAATTTAATTCAGATTGAGGCAGCCACCTGGTCAAGCTCTCGACGAACATTCTCAAACTCATTGACAAGATGTCGAATACGTTCACGTTCATTGTGGACCAACACCGTCTTCTCTTCTTCGGCAGCAGTCAGCTAATACAAAACAACAACATTACAACAATAACAACGAATTTACAACATAAATTCTGCATCCAGCCAAATGAGGGCATTGGTATAGGACATTACGTCACCACACACTTTAGGGTAACTTAAGAAAGGATAACATCAAATCATTACACGATGTCACCACATTCAAGTTATCAAACAAAAAAAACGTGATATCGAGGGGAACAAAAAAGGTAAAGTAGGAAAACATGAAACTGATGATGGACTGACATGCGAATCGCTGGTCACCTGTTCTCGTAGTTCAGCGTTCTTCGTCTGTAGAGCTTCAAGTTTTTCAGCATCCACCTTTTGGGTGTCCGGTGGATCACGATCGACAACACAGGTGATACGACGCCGAACTTGTAGACGTTTATCGGCCTAAATCGTTTTATCACTAAATGCTCCATAGAAGATTATGGCATGGTAAGTTGAGTTGAGTTTCCCTTTTAGGAGTATGTTTTATGTGGTAAATAGATATCGAAAAGAAACTAAAAATTCATGAAGAATTTAGTAACACATAATGAACTGTCTCTACATTTACAAACGCAACACTAATAGCGTAAAGCACTCCATACCACGCCCGTACTTTTCTCTTTATTAGCAGAGAGCAAAATCAGACATAAGTTTAATGACTGCTGTTCCATAAGAATTCCGCCACGACTTTCACACAAGAAAATTTGTGAATATCCATTTTGAAGACGAAATAAGCAAACCTTTTCCTGCATAATACTAATCAGTTTCTGCTGAAGTACATGAACCTGACGTCTCGTCGTCGCCAACTCGCCTTGACATAACTTTAGACGCTCCTCATTCTCGTCAAATAAATCACCCTGTAAAAATCCTGCTAATAAATAAGCGAAACCATAATGTCTGTTTGTCAACTAAGGTACCGCCGCGACTGCACGTTACCGTACTCCCGGCGACGTATTTCATCAGTTACTCGCCGTCTTTTGCTGCATGCTTTTTGTTCTTCGTTTCATTTGCTATTATAAATGCTTCGTATATGTTGCCTACTAATCATTAGTCCATTTGGCGGCCTGCAGGCCGCTGAATAGCTGGTGACAATAATAATCAGCTACACAAAGCAGTCACAAAACACGCTGTGAGGCATTGATTCAGAGTTGATTGCGTCACAGATTATTAAATTAAAGAATACAACGGAAACCATAAAAACTGTACCTTCAAGATGGTTGTTGATTTACTTCTAGAATTCGGCCTGCATGCCACGTATTTACTGACGTGCCGCGGCCGCGCCTCGCATTCCACATCTCTTTTGCTTTTGTTCACCTACAACACGTTGCTTTAGATGCAAACACTTGGCACATTGGATTGTTGCGCAAGCACTAAATTGGTTTATATATTTTGGCAAACACCTAACAGCCCGCTCATAGTCGGTGTCTAAGGCAGCGCAGCAGTCAGAGAAGGATTGGATCCAGTCGTAATAATTCAGTGTATCGTTGGTAAAGCTCAATAAATAGACTCGGGAGAAATCGTGTCTTAAAAAGAACGAGCTCAATGGCGTCATCGCCCTGATGCTGAACATAAATTGGCCTTAGCGTTTGAAAGACCTTAGTTATACTTAAATAAAGCCAAATTGTTGCAAGGTTGTAGTTGTAGTTGTCTAGCATATAGTGAACGAGAAACTAACCATTTCTGGTGAAGAGATGGACTATGACAACATTTCTCAACTGAGTAACGTCAACTTTCAAATAAGAAATTTACATCTAACAAGCCCGCAAGGTAGAAAAAAACAATGCCGTAATTTAATTTTATCATGACTGAGTAGTTTAGTGTTTCAGCAAAAGGAAAAATCCTCAGGAGACTCTACTTCTCTCGACGTGACTCTTTAATCGAAAAATCAACAGTAACCAAAAACGAGACGAACGTTTCGTTATAGCAAGAACATCTGTGGCAAAAATAATAAAGTAACATATCATTAAAAACGATACCTGGCTGTTTAGCTGCGCCACATGGTCGATGCTACTAGTAAGTCGACGTTCAAGATCAGCACGATCCAACTTTGCTTTCATTTTCATGTCCTCTTTTTCCTTGATATGCTTGGCAATTTCAAGCTGAAAATGTTTATTAATTTGTATTCTGTTTAGTTGAAGCCATTTCTTGATACCATTTATATGAGAGGTGCTATACCTTTGAGCGCTCAAGCGTTTGTTCCAAAGCAGCGTGCTTGCTTGTCCAGTAATCGGTCTGCTCTTTGTATTTTGCTAATGCTTCTGTTAGTGCCTCTTCCAGCGCATGCTCCATCTCTTCTCGTTGAGCGGAAAAGCGCAGATCAACTTCGCTTTTCTCCTAAATATTAATGCATTACGATTCTATCCGTTGTAAATACACATTTGTGATGAGTTCCAGCACATCTTCTCCCCCATTCTTTGTTTATATAGACAGAACATGGTGTAGATTTCAACCACTTATTAGTGATTGGGACACGACTTACAATGAAAGCTGAGGCCTCGAATATTCAGATTAGAATCACAGTACTTCACAAAAAAAAGAATGAGAACGCGCCATCCGTACCTTCAACAGCTGCTCGATTCGCGTCTCCAGAACTGGTACTTTTTCAGCAACAGTAGCGATTTCCTCGAGATTTCTGAAACAGATCACACTTTGGCTGCATTTCTCCACCATTCTCCACACATTACAAAGTTACTTTTTGTATGCTTCACGTTCTTCCTGATGTGAATCAATCTGCTGACGCTGATCGCGGCATGTATCTTCGAGCTGCTTCGACAACGTCTCGACGAGTTGAGTTTTTGCAAGCAAAATTCTTTCAATTTCTTCGAATTTTCCGTGAAGGTCTGAACGACTGGAAGCGACCTCGTCATGCAGTTCCTTGAATGGGTATCGATTACATTTCAGAAACAAAAATCGAGTGAGAAATGATCTCGATGCTTCAAGACCAACATTGAGTCTTCTCTTCGTCATCGCAAACTCATCTTCATGCTTCGACAACGCTTCAGAAGTGAGCTCCGTTTGAACTCGTTTCGAGACCATCACGCTATACCTAAACATTGCTTTGCCTTGATGATTCATTCGATGAGCATTCTCTCCTACATATGTGCTCTTCTTTTTATTTTCTATGAGCTCATGTGACGTAATGGTAAGAGACGCTACATCCACCCGCACGATCGCGCGATAGATACTGGACGAGGCTAACTAAGCTCTTAATCCCCTAGGGATCAGACAAAATGGTCCCTGGATGGTGAACACACTGGCTTTTGTAGTTGTCGCCCCCGATTTTGATTGTATGGGTGAAGTTCTTATTCATTATGCCCTCACGATTCTGACAGAAGATGAAGGCTTGGCGCGTCCTTAGGAGACTGGTCAACATCGACCGTTTAACCACAAAACCGATATACCTCGGATCGACAAATCCTTTCCGCCAATCGCTGCTGTTTTCGTCACTCACGACGAGATCGTGGTCCATTAGTGTGTTCTGATATACCTGCATACGCTCTTCCATATAGGCGATTGCCTTCTGCATGGTGTCTTTCTCGGTCTAAAACTAACATTAGTGGGAAAAAATCCAAAAAACCAGTAAGTTCTTTGAGGTTTCTCGTCAAAAAAGGGAGGATTGCATGGAAGGATCATCTGGGCTGCTGATCACGAATATAACAATTTCCAGATTTTTCATTTGTTGCAGTAGATCTGAGTAACACCTTTGTTGAACACCTGCCGAAATGTTCAGAATCATCCAAGGGGTTGTCAGATTCACGATGACAACCCCAAGTAACCTCGTGACAAATGTCACCAAAAATTTTTCGATCCAAAATACGAAACTAATGGAAAAATACGTGGAAAATGAGGGAGTCAAATTGCCCAACAAATTTTTCGCCATTTCGGAAAATTTCGAAAAGAACACAGAAGCGGAGCGTACATTTCTAATTGGCAAAGTATAGTACCCTAAAGTCTCATAGATAAGACCGCCTTGCGCGAACGGCAGCGCGGCGTATCGATCGGTCGCCTTCCGTAGTAGAGCGCTACATATTAACTTTATTTTTTGCTTTTCATCAGAATTCGCCCCAATTTCGCAGAGGGGCGTTCTCGGAGGTGCTCATTACGAATCCAATGTTTTTTTAATACTTCGCTAGGATTACACGTTAGGATTATTTTAGGATTTGTATTTTAGGCTCAATACCACCCTGGGAAGTCAACATAGGGTCTCTAAATTTGCCTCAACTCAAGGGAATTTTCGGGGACGTTTGTCACGAATATGATTTCATTTTTTGTGTTCATTATGTTCATTTCGCGTTTTCCGCTCAGGTGAGGCTTTGGAAGATCCGTAGATGGTGACAAATGCCTCGCTTGAGCGAAATTCGCAAAACGGGCACCAAAATCGTGACCTAATCTGATGAATCGTGACCTATTCTGACTTATTCTTGTTTTCCATGGGATTTTGTCAATGTCAGTCAATGTGCTGTTCGATTCTATGCATTCCAGTCGAGCTGGGAGTGAACTGTTTTACGAATTCAATGCTTATAGGCAATCTTCTAATAGGTCGCAACCTTTTAGCGTTTGTTTCAAACCGTTTGATTGTTATTTTGAGTAAATAAGTAAAAATAAAAACTCAACGTACATCGAGCGGGTGCAGCAATCACTCGCAGCGCGGCGCCGCAGCGTCGCGCGCGCGAGCGGTCTTATCTATGAGACTTTAGGGTAGTACATGTTAAGGTTGTTTGAAATCATGGTTCAACTTCAAGTCATAGTTTGATAACACTAGAGAAGGAGCGAAGAAAAAAACTGTTCCGTGACAATGCTCAACCGTTTGTATTATTATTTTTTAAAAAATTTCCTTGTATTTTATAGTAAAACAATATGGAACCACTGCTAAGAAAATGATTCAGATGACCGTACCTGATGTCTGGTGATGACAATGTTACAGGCGGCTACCTCGGCAATTTTGGAATCGCGTTCTCGAGTTGCCACCTCCAGGTGTTGTTTGAGGCGATCGCTGTAAAAATATATACTGTTAAAATTTCACTTATCATAGGTAAAGACGATGACTTGTGTTACCGATGTTCCTCGACAGTGTCCAGGTCGTGTCGTAATGCGTTCACGTCATCTTCGAGCTCATGAATTCGTGTGTTCACTTCCACAACCTGAAAAAAAGACGTTTTCGCATCTCTGCGAGTTAATTTGTAGTGTTTCTCCTTTGGCTTAACATATGGTAATTCATGGGAAAGCTGAACCCCACAGATTGCATCCCAATTTTCTGTTGCAACTGTTCGTAGCGATTTCTCGATTATGACGCGTTTTTCTTTAAAGCGTTTCTAACTTAGCATGGACGGAATTGGAAAGGTGACGCAAAAATATCTACCTCCTCACTGAGTCGGTTGTTCTCTTCGACAAGCTCCTTCTTCTTTTCGATACATGACGGCACGTTGCATTCGAACACAATTGGTGAAAGTCGAGTTGGAGTACCAGTGATGTCCTCTACCATAGGTCCAGTGGTAGTGGACGCTTCCTCTGTCTAAATCATGGCCAAACATCATTGTAGTTTTAGTTCGACCTTCATTCTAAAGTTGTACCACTACAGAAAACCAGTTATTGCACTTCTAGTCCCTACGGTGTACATGTACCCTCTGAAATGCCTTAACTTTGACGAAAGTGAACCAATCGAAACGAGTCATAACTTGAATGAAAGCTGAGAAAAACGAAAATTCTCTGGTACGTGTTGATGAGGATTGCGTCATGTACTCGACCGAGACCTCGGACTTTGGATCTGATTGATAGTGCACGGGTTACATGCTTGCTCTACTTTGGTCGTAAACAGGTGATATCGCTGCTGTGAGTTACCTCTGGTGCAGTAAACATATCCATTTGCCGCAGCTTTTGGTTAAGCATGGAATAGCATCAATATCGGTCAATAATTGCAATCACTGTTTGAGAAACAGAAACTCTTCCAACCGTGATGCAATCATAAGAACGTTGAATTCTAGACTTGATTGAAAGTTCACGGAATAAATGCTTGTTCTACTTTGGTAGTCAACAGGTGATATCGCTAAAACGCGTTTCTCTTGATGCAGTAAACATAAGAACATCAAAACATAACAAGTTTTAGAGCAAGTCGATATGTTTACTGCCTTAGAAGTAACTCATAGCAGCAATATCACCTGTTTACGATCAAAGTAGAGCAAGCATGTAACCCATGCACTATCAATCAGGTCCAAAATCCGAGGCCTCGGTCGGATACACGGCGCAATCCTCATCAAACACGTAGAGAATTTTTTCTTTTTTCTTAACTTTCATTCAAGCTATGGCTCGTTTCGATTGGTTCACTTTCGCCAAAGTTATGGCATTTCAAACAGAGGGTACATTTTTTGAGACACACTGTATAGTCCTCCGTCAGTCTCTAGAAAATTTTGAAAAACGAGCACACTACATAATTTCAGATGAGTAGCCTATCCTCACCATTGGAAGCTGTCCGGTTCGAAGAGCAAGAATTTCAGCCCGAAGAGCTTCTTCCACGCGATTGGCCTTTGCCAGCTGGTCTTTCACAACGATTTCAAGCTGTGCGGCTTTCGTTCTCCATATGAACGCCTCATTTTGACATGCCTGAGAAAATTAAATGATAACATCGACATCGAACACCAGTAGACGAGTGAGGTCACCTGCATATGATTCAGGGCTTCTTGACTCAAATACATTGGCTGACCGGTGACTTTTGATTCGACGGAAACGCAAAGCGGTGAGGTAAGCATCGGCGACGACATGGTCATCTGCACAAAATATTGTAGTGCTCAGAGAGATTAAACGTATCATTGAAATAAGATGAAATAAGGTGCTCGAACAGAAAAAGGAGTTATTGCACAAGCATGTGTTTTTCAACAGTGCCATGTCCTCTGCTGCTAGACAGGCTCGAAAATGGTTTTAGGAGCGCCCAGCAATGTAGATATGTAATCGATTCGATTCTACTCTTTTGCTTCGTCATCAGTTTTTGGCAGAGAGATACTCACAACGTGAAAAAAAACACATCCAATTAGATTCGAATCCTACAGACGTCTCAGTTGAAAACCATAATTCTCATTGCAAGGCTTTTACACGACTCCATAAAAATATACATTGCAATTTTTCCGAAAATGAACGAGGATAACTTCGAATTGCCTAGAAAAATATACAAACATCCCACCTGATCGGGTAAACTATGCACTGGTGACAACGGCATACATGGTGAGGAACCTGGAGGAGGTGAACGCACTGTAATGAGGGGTCTCGTATGAAAATTGTCAAATATGGTATTGTCAAATACGGTATTACAATCAAAACGTGAAAATAAAAAAATCAGTCAAGATAAACCTGATCTTTGGTTTGGATCTACTGGATCCACTGACATCGGACTCTGGGGAGGTGGCGGAATCTGGAAAGTGAATCTCTCGAATATGGAAAATGTGGTCATTTTGTAACCATAGAACGCTTGAATATTGTACCTGTATGCTGTCAGTCATAGTTTCCGAATCCACTCTCACCACACTGTCAGCTTTCTCCAACTCCTTGATTCTTGCGTTCAATCGGACAATCTCATCCCTTAAAAATGTATAAGCTACTGAGCAAAGAATTAAGAAACTCAATCAAGGTAGTCGATGATGTTGAGAAACAATTTCAACAGCAGAAGACGAGGATCAGTGCGGCATCGAGTTGGGAAAGGGAAAGACTGCAGAAGAACCTACGAAAGGAACTGAAGATGTCTGAAAACCAGGAAGCTCGAAGGAAACAGTGAAAAAGAGGGCTTGACATTGGAAGTTATGGTCACACAAGACGATTAAAGCCGTCGTTAAAATTAGAGGCGAAATTTCAAATGTATATTACGGTACTATTCGTTACGAGTTAGAATCTAACTGGTGCCAAAGACGGAACTCGAACTTGAGCCTCACCCTGAGCCCGATTCATCAGCCGTGTACCTGGAAGAGATCCCGAAATATGCCTCACATGCAACGCAATTCATTCAGGGTTTATACGAGATCTAACACAAATCACTAGCGCGGCGACATTGTGGAGACCACGAATGGCGAGAAAGTCCTTATTCATCAACACAAGTTTTGTCGGGGTTTATTTCGGTTTCATACGGGACAATCACACCTCACTGGGACAACGACAGTCGGACTAGCAATGCGCATAAACACCGAAAAGTAGCCCCATAAAAAACTGAACAAACCCCACTGCACGTTGGTGGATCACGGTTTGGGCCCTATTTTGGGGTGTATTTCACAAACAGTTTTCCAGAGAAACCTTTACTGGATCCGGCCCTCGTCGACTGTCTGTAATGATATTCAATGAGAGGGGGAAACTGGTGGCAGAGTAGCGTCCATATGAAAGCGGGCCCTATTTAACTGCCAGCCTTGGATGTTCACTGACCACCGGGAGCAATGGACTGCGATCTTTCGGAAAAGTCAAAAAGGTCAGTCAATGGTTTCCAGATGTGTTGAGCAACGAAAACGCCAGAAACTGGAAATCTGTATTGACCAGCTCTCCAGGAGCAATAGAACCAACAGGCTGCACACCGCTACAAGGGGTTCTCAACGTGAGCCGTAATTAAACATGCGTGCTTGTGGCCTTTTTGTAAAGATCCACGAAAAGCTCACCCTGATCGCCAGGTGGAAGGTTGGAATCTCACCCGTCAATCTGCTGCAGGTTAGCATAATGGTTACTACCACGGTTTTTCGTACTTAACTGCAACGACTGACCGAAAAGGTCCGCAAGGAGGTCATTACTAAGCACAAAAAAGTGAGTTGTCTCTATTCCACCTATTGCCCACCAATGGGCGAATGAATTTTAAAATTCTGCTCCAACATCGCTAATGGACGCTCGACTAGGGTGACCAGGTCGAAATCACTAATTCGGCATCGTCTAAGGAGATTATTTAGGAATGTATTTTTCTGAAATTCCGACTGATTTCAGTAGATTTGAATAGATACGTCGGGCGCGCGTGGTACAGTGGTAAGAGGCGCTGCTGTCCCCCGCACGGTCGGGCGATCGATCCCCGCCCAGGCTAAGCAAACCTTCCCCATCCCTCCAGGTTCGGGTGAATTGCGACCAGACTTATCTGGGAAGGTGAAGACACTGACTTGGTAGAGCGGTTGATTCCCGCAAATCATCGTGTTGGACCGCATTCACCATGTCTCTACGATCCTGGAAGGAATACGAATGCGGCGGTGCGTCGTTAAGGGATTAAACAACGCCGACTCATTTACCTTTTACCTTTACGCACTCCCTACATCGTTACCTTATTTCGCCCCCCCCCCCCTGCGCTATCACTATGCACCTGTACTTACTTGTAACGGTCGAAGAAAACAGTAGGATCACGATGATGGAAATATGTAACATACACAAACTAAGTTTGTGTCAAATTTGGTTTTGAAATGTACAAACTAACAAACAGTATGCATGGCCTTCGTCGGAATTCTGAAAATGGTGGCCAGGATCGTGATCAACATCCCAAGCAACCTCCATAGACGAAGTTAGGGGAGGAATGGTTATAGAGGGACGATTTATTTGCCTCAGCAGTTTCACGTTCTCCATCAGTGCAAAATATGATAGACCTAAGCCCACTTCAGACTTTACTGCGTTGCTGCCGCAGAAATGATGAAACAGCGATCGGCGGCGCGCGCGGCAGTTGCGCAGTAACGCAGTATCCGATTTCTAAGTTCATTGCGAAAACCACTCACAACGCCAACTATGCACTGAACAGTTTTTGACCAACAACAGTCCAGTGGACGCCGCAAAGGCGCGCAGCTACTACGGAAGTACTCGTACTCCCTTCTTAAGTGCTCTACGTTGGTTTACCGCCGCAGTAAAGTGTTAAGGGGTCCTTATTGAAATAAGTTTCCTACGACCACAGGAGTGCAATGAGTAGAGTAGTGCGAAGGAAATTTTCTCGAGGTTCCACGCATTAAGAGAAGAGTAAAGCGAAGAGTGGTGGAAATCTAAATGGACGTACCTGGCGGTGAGTGTCTCCTGTACGAGCTGATTCACACGTACGGCGTGTCGGCGCTCCATCTGCTTTTTCTCGCGCTCGTATGCCTCAGCAGTTTCACGTTCTCGCATCATTAGCCGATGGCTATCCGAAAGTGAGGCCTGTTTCACATTCAGCACTTCAACCTGAAACTCCTCCACTCACTTATAGAAAAACGCGACTGCCGTGACACTTTTCAGCCACAGATCTCATCTTCTCCCATTAGCTGACCACAAACACCTCATTAAATCAGCGTAACAATAGACAGCCATGCTAAATGCACTTAACGAGCTTTTTCCTCCAAAAAAAAGTTTATGGAACGACTTGACACATACCTCCTTTATTCGCTCTCGCAGCTCTTCCAAATGTCGTTCTTTATCGTCTCGTTCCTTCAAAGCTGCCCGTAGCTCACCCTTCAAATCACTGATTTCCTGCAACGACATCACGTGGAATCTATTTTAAACCCTCTCCTGTTTATTTAAAACGTTAATGTACCTTATTTCGCCGTTGTGTTGGCGTGAGGTACTCACCCAAATCACCGTGGTTATGTTTGCAACCGCGTTTCACACAGTGTGGTACAAATCTGAAATTGATGCGAAGAATTGACACATGAACATCATTCCATTTGTCTCCCTTGATAAAGTATAGTCAATCCCATAGCTAGTATTCATTAAGAAAAAAGACATTAAAGAGAACGGAACTCAATCCGAAATTAACGTTGTTTTCGTCATTTAACGCTCTACGAAAAGCTCTTAGAAGCGAAGTGCACTGCCTGTGCCGCAGGTCATGAAATTAAGAAAGAGAAACAACGCAATTCAATCAAAAAACTCTTAGCATGATCAGGAGGAACGTTGTGTACAAAAGCAGTACATGTAAAAAAGAGTGAATTGCATTAGGCATTGCTTTTCATTCGCAGTAGGATTTTGGAACCTCACACGTAACGAAGTCTGCCGGAAATTTTCAGGTGCCATCACGAGGCATTCCGTAAAATGAGTGAAACTCTCGGGCAGAACTGATAAACACCAAAATAAAGCTGTCTTCCAAAACAGGTGCTCTCCACAGAATTTGTAGACGTTTACTGGAACGATACAGCAGCGAGCATCCTATGACTAATGGTTTCGAATAACTCCGTTTGACACACGTCCATCACAAGAACGGTTTCCAATATTCACAATGATAACTGACTCCAGCGGCGAAAAAAAACTCAATCGTTTTACAGCAACACATTCTGATGTGTAAATTTGCGGAAAAATTCTACCATGACTACTGAATTTGATTTATTAGGTTGTAAGGAAAGTTCTATCCTTCTATTCAAAACGCCATAACCCAACTCAAGTCCAGCCGTTTCTCTTAAGCCAAACACCATTCTAAATATCACATTTTTCTCTAAGAATGCAGTATAAAAAGTGCCACCATCGCAAAAACCTGAAGATCTGGATTGATTAAAACATTCGACATCGTGTTGGTATTCGGACCCTCTGCTCCGAGTGCGAATGAGGGTAGTGGGTTCATCAATTGGAATGGATTTTACGGAGCAACTTCCCCAATGATTTCCAACCTGCGATGAAGAATGGATATTATACTATGATAAGAAGAACATCGCGCGTTTTTAAACAACGACGATCCCTATAAGACGTTTAAGAAGTCAGATTTTCACGACAGGAAGGCAATGGTGACGGTATGATGAACTGCAGCAGTACTAGTGTGCCTTTTGTTGGTTACTCCTTACCAAACGATAGAGGAAGACGTGCGCATCGTAAATATTCGTAACATTCAAAACGATACAGCCAAAGCTAGTTACCATGAAGTTCCGGTACTTTTTACTGCAACGCAAATCCACGTGTTTTAAAATTTGATCAGAATTCAAACCAACGACCTATTGAAACTCGCCTTCCTCCATTATTGTCAGACCTCGTGCCAACTAGTTGCCAGTTTTCAAACGTTCACATGGCTTTTCAAAGTGGAGAGGGTCGGAACACCAACACGATGTCAAATCCGCGTTCGAGCATTTGACTTAATTCCTATCTTCATACTTTCGCGATAGTGGCACACTTTATATAGCCTTCCCCAGAGAAAGATGTGACCTTTCGAACAGTGGTTAAATTAAGAGAAACGGTAAGAGATGAGCCGAGTTATGGCGTTTTAAATATAAACTGCAAAAAAAAGGACAGAACTTTCTTTACAACCTAATAGAACAAGCATTAAGCGATTGCCTTCGAACATCATGCATTATGTTAGTATATGAAAATTCCCAGGGCAGTGAAGCTGCGCACCACATTCAGGGTTTACTTTTTCGTTTTATTTTCCCGTATAGCAAAAATGATGACGCTAAATTGTTCTTCTCCACTCTGATAAATACTGCGCCCTAAAATTCTTTAGAAGAACATAGGCATGCGGCTAGAGAGAGAAGGACAGAGAGGAGAAGAGAGAGAAAATAAAGAAGTAATTGAGGGAAGGTCACAAACAGAGAGAAAGTAAAGAAATAACTGTGAGAAGGGCGCGAACAGTATCCAAGAAACGCACACATAAAACGAACGTATTCCACTCCAAGGTCCGACTTTGAAACCGCCACCTTACACGAGTCAATAAACCCCAACTCCTTTATCTTAATATTTTTAACAGGGGAGTCCACCCATTGAAAGAACGTGAATAATTTTGTATACTGTTTGCCCGCCAAACCTTGTATCTTTTCCTGTCCACCATCGACCGACAACACTAGAGGTGGCGGAGCCCGTACTAGCGACACTCATTGCATCGTCGCGGTGTTCCTCTGATCCTGGCTCCTCTACAATGTTTCCGATACTTAAGAGCCGTTATAAACATCGAGAACCTTATTGAGATCACTTACCATAGAGGTCTTGAGATTCGAGAACGACTTCCTCAGAATCGTCCTCAGAATCAATTATTGCTGTTTGCCTGAAACGAGAACGAATTATGCGCGTTTTAAGTTATTTTTCGCTTGAATTCAAACAAGGGAGTTGTTCTTTGTTTTGACCAACATTCCAGGCATACTCAGAACCACTGAAAACTGTTCTAAACTGTAATGGATGTTGAAGAAGAGATATTGGGTCGTTTTTGCCCAATGCGATAATGGTGGTCTAGTGGGTTTAGAAATGAGTTTCTTCGCGGCCGATGTTTGATCTAATGGTGACTGCCAATTATTTCGACTTTCTCAGACAAACTGCAAGCACAACGAACCTTTCCTGCTCAGTCTGCGCAGTTGATCCATTGCCAAGATCTTTGAACAATTGCTCTGAATCGGTGTTGTTCTCATCGCTTGTGTCACCGAATATGGCCACTAAAATTATGGAGGCGTAAGGGAACAGGATTGCGTTCACACTTGTCTCGCAGCAATACGAACCAAAACATAAAGGGATCTCATAGGCAATAGTCAAGTGACACACCAGCACGAATATTTTGCTCTACTTCGCTACGAAAAGTGTGTTTCTGACAAGGAACTTGACGGAATTCTATTAATAGCTCCGTAGTATTCACACCCCTCTTCACGTGGCGTAGAAAATAAATATGATAAGCGAAAAAAATAGCACAAGAGAAATGGGTTACAAGCCCGTTGAAAATACTGAGTGTGGATTCTCATCCATGCGCGTCTGAGAGAAATGGAGTGCTGGGTCTCTGTTTATGAAATGCTGGAAAGGGAAGCAAGTTCTCCCAATGTGAGAAGGTCTCGGCCTTGCTTAATAAGCTTGCCTATTTTTCACCAGATTGCCGATAAAAATATGAGTGAGAGAAATCTTCTGAGTGGAAGGAAAACATAGCTGTATCGATAACACCCTTTTGAAGCCCATGCTATGCTAGCTTGTTTCAAACAATTCCTCTCTACCTGCTATTAGTGAAAATTAAAATAAACAAGAAGTATAAGATTGGAATTGAGTAGATATTTTGATGTAGTGATATAAGAGTGTTCTCAATCCCAGTTTATTAAATGAACAGAAAAAATCCTATCGTTGTGTTCAAAACAATATATCGGAGCACCCCGTCTCGAGTGCCAGCGCCACTCGAGACAGACTGGTTAGCACGCGCCACTGAGTGTCACTGGCACCACCGTGTGAAATACCGATACTATCACTACATATATTCGACTTCCCCAATAACCCACCTCCCCCCCCCCCCCCCGAGAAGGTTTGGGCAAAATTGATGGCCCTCAGTGGACCACCCAAGTAGCAAAATGTGTGGTCATAGACCACCCCGTCAAAAAGGGGCAACAGTTTCGTATTCAGCGCCTCCAATTACTTATCTGTACAGAATTTCAAAAGGTTCGTCCAAAAAACGGCTGAAAATGCCTGGCACACAGCATAACTGTTCTCAAGACGAAATCACGATTACGACATGAAACCAATTTCACCATTTCGAACAATGAGACCGAAATCCCCGAATACGACTTAACCCATTGACGACCGCGCGCTATCTGCGTGTCTGGCGTGGGGGACCGCGCACGTGCAGTGATAAAAGTGCCTCAGGGGCATTAATTGTTCTCAAAATGATCATAAGTATAAATTTTTGTGTATATTGTTGATTTTGAAACTTCCTCAAGTAATCATTAGAAGTAGACGATTTTCATAGCCTTTTTTGAGCTTGTTGAAGGATCGTTCACTTGATGAATATCTTGAAGCATTGATAAAACGGAAAATATAGAATGGTTAGTAACTTTGCCTAAATGGACACTCCTATCCACAGTGTCTCCCAATAGGGAGGAAGCGTATCCCAAAAGGTGTGTCCCACCGGCGGGACACACGGTCCACCGCGGACCACAAGGTGTGTCCCGCCGGCGGGACACGCGGTCGTCAATGGGTTAAAATTGATTCGATCTTTTCAAGCAACTAGAAGGATTTGAGAGTGGGACTAGGCGTGAGAATGATCGAATTCTGGTTCCGAGACAAGAAAAATCACGTAAAAGTATAAAAACCTGCAGTACGCGCGTAGTTGAATGGGCTTGCAATGACGTCAAGAAAAGTGAACGACGATCGAAAAATAACGAAACTAAAAAATAGAGAATGCAAAGCAGAAATGATAATCTTCACCTGCATTCTTCTCCCACCATGTCACCGAAAGTTTCGGAATGCGTGTTCCTGGTTTGTCCGGAAAACGATCGGGTGATGGACGATGTGTGATCGTTGGAACCACCTGGACAAATTCCTCAGGTGAAACAGCTGAGTCAAAACTATGACAATGAACTCACCTGATCTCTCTGGTCTTGCTTTATCGAAGGTCGTTTGAGAATTCCTTTTATCGGCTCTTGATTCTCATTCCTAGGAATGAAATATAATGGAGATTTCGACAATGAGAAAATTTTAATGACAAATATCCCTATGTTGAAGAGATTCTAGAAGTCATGAATTGTCCACTTTCAACACACAGCTTCTCTAGCAGTTGTCAGTTGTTTTCAGAAGGATCACCTTTCGAATTAGAGCAGCGAACGTGGAGATTATCTATTCTTTCAGTTCAGAAATCTTGGGACTGAAATAAGTTTTTGAACTACCTGGCCCAATTTGGAGTTCACGAACTTTTTCCACCGATAGGATGAGTAGATTACCTCTGCAGCGGATCAATAGCAAATAATCTTCACACTTGTAGAGAAAACAGCGCATTCACTCTCTTCATCTCTCCAAAAATAGGGTTCTTGAACGTAGAGTAAGGGTGCCCAGGAGGACACTACAGATATATTTCTATTAGTATAAGAAACAGCTAAATATTGAATTTCTTTATAGCATTAAAATCTGCAAATTGAGTCAGCAGCATAACTTGGCATAATATACTAAAAAAACAAAATGCTACATTTAGATATTTGAAAAAAATGATTTAAGGAAAACTGTGTCAACGCGGAAAGAAATAAGGGTAGTACGATAGACTGAAGGAGAAATACAAAACAACCTTTGTGTAGAAGGTCCAGGTGTGGCATCATCGTGCGGGTTTCGTGGCTCAGATGACATATGAGAGCTACGAGACCTGAAAATCACCAGTGTAAAAATAGGACTACGAAAATACACCGCGATACAGGCTAAACGTTCGTGAATGAGAAACGTATGAGTTGCATTCGCATCTTCACCACACATTTATCAAACGTCAACTGCCTAGAGAAAATGATGAACAGGTGGCGATACGACGAGAGAAAAGCCGCAAACGCGGTCAAATAACATCAGAGTGTTCCAGTTAAATGCTTTTCAGTATTGATTAGCTCTGCTTCTTTTCGCCAAAACCACAGCTTCAAAGTGCTAAAAGCGCTAAATATGAAGTTAGGCTCACCATAACCCCGAAAAAATTTTTCCTATGCGAATACAGTGCGTTTCCACCTTATATTCGGCAATTTCACGCTTCGCGTTCGTTTTTACGAACCGGCGTTTGTTGCAATAGATTGCTCGTGGTCAAAAATATCTGGGTTGCTCTTCCCAGTAAAAATAATCATCTCCAGCAAAAACAGACCGTTTTTAAATTTTTTTGTTTGTTTCAAAATATGTATTCACTTGCAGAAAAAACAATTTTTATCTAATTTTCAATAGTCGATTGGACCACCATTTTCTCTTATGACATCGAACACTCTATTACCCATGCTACCGACAAAGCTTCGGATCCCTCGTCGCTGACGTTGCCCCAAGCTGTGATCACTGCCCTGTTCAGCTCTTCAACGCTACTGAACTGCTTGCTGTCCGCGTAGACCTGCCGGACAACAATCCTCCACATGTTCTCCATATGGTTACAGTCAGGAGAACAAACTGGCCAGTCCACTGTTCGGATGCGGTTGCGCTGGAGCCAATCAGTAGTCGATCTAAACACATGCACCGCAGCGTTATCCTGCTGCGGAACATGTGTCTACTTTCTGCTGCCTCCCAAGAAGGGAAGAAGGCTGGACTCCAGCACACTTTCGTACTCCAGACTCTCCATTCGACAAGATGGAAAGCTGAGCTTTAGCTTACCGCTGCTGTAGAAGCCGCCCCATATCATTAACGAGCCGCCTCCAAAGTTTCGCCGAGAGAACCCCATGGGAGGTTGTCCCAGGTCTCTCCAGTCGTGCCGGAAGCCATCAGGACTACCTGGGTTGAACTTCTTTTCATCACCAAAGATCACCTAACACTGAAACTCCGCCAAAACCTGCGATGTTAATGTGACGAGGATGTCGCTACCTCATCTCACTGTGTCACCACTTTCTTTCGCGCACAATCCGATCTCGCCCGCTTATTGAAGTCCATGTGGCGAGCTGCCTTTTGCATGGTCCGTCTGCAGATGTGGTCATTCATCCGTATTGACCGGTAGATCGCGGTTCGCGATGCAGCTGGACCCGTACTGGAGCGAATTTTGTTGACACTCCTGTCGAATTCGACACCATGCGACCAATTCTTCGATGATCCTGACTCGAAAGCAGTCGTGGACGTCCAAGTGAAGGTGCTGACAGATAGCCGTCAGGATTCCGAAGATAACGGGCCACGAATCGATGCGAACGGCCGAGTTGTAGAGCAATGTTGCGATTTGACAAGCCCGTGTCCTTGAGGGCTCGGATCTGAGCTTGTTCCTCCAATGACAACACGGTTCCATGAATGTGCATCGTGGTTATTTTGTAGTGTTGGACAAAAGCACTATTAATATTCCTAGTTTTCCGCCAAAACGAAGCATATCGTTTGAGGAGAAAAGTAAAAGCGCGTGGAGTCTCAAAGTGGATACATATTTTGAAACAAACAAAAAAATTCGAAAACGGTCCGTTTTTTCTGGAGATGATTATTTTTACTGGGAAGAGCAACCCAGATATTATTGACCACGAGGAATCTAATGCAACAAACGCCGATTCGTAAAAACGAACGCGAAGCGTGAAATTGCCGAATGTAAGGTGGATGCATACTTTTGAAGCGCACTGTACGCTTAAAGCTGGACCATACATGTTCTGCTGCGTATGAGAGGGATCATAACAACATTCAATTACGAATACTAGATTCGCCCTCATTTTATACCCACGTGTTCCAATAATAATCACGGCATGCAATTGGGGAATCAACGAGAAGGGCAACGTAGCGAAGACACAGAGGAACAAGAAATTCTGGCATTTGCGAACGGAGAAACACACTAAAACAAGGGAAAAGGAACATTTAACCATAAACATTTCTTCAACGAATAAAAAACAGAACAGTAGTAACAGTATAGTTATATGTCGTCAATCGATGAGAAACGTACGGAAAGGCGATAACTGTATAGGATACTGGTAGAAGAAGGAATGCAAAATTTGAGAATCGTCGATTAAGATTCAGTCCAGGAATGGTATGCAAAACGTAAAGTTCTTCCCTACTTAAATCTACAATATCTTGGCATTACAGTCGTTGAACATGAGCAGAAGTTGGAACTGAAGAGAACGAAAAAATTGGGCGAAAGACGCTGAAATGAGGAACCTTTGCTCTTCGCCTCCCACCCACCACCCTCCACCTTTCTCTTGTCATGTTCGCATTACACAATGGAACAGTTGGAGTAGCAAACGCCGTGACCACCTCTACAAGTATGTGCTGCTGTTCCGAAAAACACCGGTTAACTGCAATTGATCATGCACCGAAGTAATGCCAAATGACTGACAGTCTGACTAGAGTTCGTTTTCAGCGAGACTCTTGGAAAGAAACGCTCCCTGCTATCGAACATCTCGAAAAATCATCATTCGTCATTTTCCTAGTGTTCCTGTCATAAGAGCGATTTTTTTCTCTTAGCGAGTTATTTCTGGTTCAACGAGCGAACATCTTTTAGTTTGGCTTGATAAAAAGAGAAACTAGGACCGAAGTATTGTTCAACGATTTCACTTTCTTATCTGGCTTCGTTCTTGTCTACTAATTCCTGGAATAATTGATGTATGGTGTATGGAATGTTGCGTGTTTCACAGCATTAGTACGTGCAATGTGTTGGCGTCATCCACCATGCTTCCCTCTTACACAGTGCCTACAAAAAATTGAGAACGGAATCTTAAAAGCCCAGAGTCCAAGGTTATTTATTTGATCAACTGAGTGATGATAAACAATGATTTAACGTAAATCGCGGAAATATTTTTGGGCAGTTTTTTCTTCTGACAGAAAAAGATTCCGTGTAGGAACAGAAGAGAGTTAATTTGTGCAGCATTCTCAAAGTCGAAAATGATTACACGAAATGGTTGAATGGTGATGCAAAGTTGTTGCCGTCCAGTAGTTTATCAATAAAACCACCAGACCATAGCAAACGTTATCAAATGATAAAGGCAATACCAACAGATCATTGTCGAACGCGACTCTGAAGAACAGCGGCGTGAAATGAATCGGTTGGGAAAATGACTTCATCAGTCTTCCGCTCAAAAAATTGCACCCGTTGATGAGAGACTTATCCGAGTATCAGGAGAAAAAAGTTACTGCTTCTGCTGAACAATTCGAGACTAAAATTCCTGAAGGCGAAAGATATTGCAATTATTCGAAAAAAAGAAAATTTATTTCGAAAAAAAGAGAACGGTAGGTAGTTGGATTAGATAATTATTACAATTGTTTTGTATTCATTTAACAAACAACTTTCAGGAGCTTCTGAATTCTCAGGATTGCCACAGAGATTAACAGAACAGGAAATGTTCCGTAGAAACTTTTACCCCTGACAATACAAAGGATAAATATAATACTGCAATCAAACGATTCGCTAATAAATCTGGGGCATTTTACTCAAAAATGTCCTGTTGTGTTCAGCCAACCGCCAAAGAGCAATTTCCACAGGCTTTTCGCTTCCCTACACTAATTATATAGCACCAGAGGGCTCACTGAGAACGTGACCAGTTTTTTTTTCTTTCCGTCTTGTTGTAAGCATAGAATGAGGTCACGCATTTGAAAAACTGCCGAAGCAGAAGAGAGTTTCATAGTAGCATTCTGAATGATCAGGTTCGAGTGGGCTAGCGTTCAAACAAACTGAAGGAGAAAATCACCTACACAAGCAGGATTTCAATGAGTTGTGAGGATCATCATGTTGATAGCCCAGGAAGTAAAGTGTGACGACCTTGTTTTCATATTCCACATCGGAAGCAACCTTGAAATATACTCCAAATGGCGTGCGATCCAGATTCATCAACGTGTGCAGCGGGGTTTATCCGGGGTTTGTACGAGGTCTGTCAGAACGCATTATTTCGGCGAGAGTTCGAAGACCCGAGTGGCGGCAAACCGAGAGTCGCCAGTCGCTCTGGTACCTACTCATTGTTCATTCGAGGTTTATACGTCGCTACTAGTCCAAAGTCTCCAAACCCTGCCCTTGACAGTGAGTGGTATAAGACCTCGTATGAACCCCAATAAACCCTGAAAAGACCTCACTGAGAGTTGATGAATCACAGTTTACACGCCATCTGAGGTTTATTTCGTGGCTCAGATCGGGTGAACCACTCATGAACACAGCCCCCAGAATACGGTGCGAAATAGCTTTGCAATTTCGTGCATCAGCAAATTGTCCATTTAATTGAAGCACATGCATATGAAAACTACAGGAATTTCAGAAATATTATAGGCTAACGTAAGGAAGATTAGACTGAGCAGTAGAAAATGAAAAAAGTTTCATGTTACAAGGAAACAAAACCACGTACAATAAGGCCTTCGCGTTGTGAGCTGCGTTGTTGGCACATATGTCATAAAGCTAAATCCAAAATTTTGAGATTTCGAACAGTTCTAGAGGAGATGGTATGAAACAAAATATCAGATGTACGTGCTGTGATAGTCAAATGGAACTATTCGTTAGGAATTTCGAACAATCAAAAATATGCGTTTTCCTTGTGTATCCAAAAACCAAAAATTTCGAAGCTATTCAACTACGAGAAAATGACAGAGAACCTGCAGGACTGATACGAACAGCTTATTTCATGTCTGCATCTCGAGTTCCTTTACAACCACGTTTATGTGGCAACGATGCTCACTTATTTGGTATGCATGTAGAAGCAAACGCATGACGTTCAAAGAAGCTAAAAAAACAGACAAAGACCGCTTCCCTCACACATCAAAGTCAAACTAAACATAAGCTCGTTGGAAACAACCGGTAGTGCTTCAGTGCTTGAAAGAACCACTGTTTCGCGTAGCAGACCGCAAAGCGTGTGGCGTCAGGTTCGTCGCACACCTCGGGCGAAAGGACCGTTTTATTAGGTTGTTGCAAGTCTTGCAACACTTTTCAAAATAACACCAATTTATTCAAACGAAATCTCAGTCAACTATATAATCACCATTCAGATCTATGACTCTTCCCCATCTTTCGGGCAACTTTTCAGTTCCTCTCCGTCAGAACTCTAGGAGCTGTGACGAAAAAAAATTGGCCGACCTCTATTTCCAGTTCGTCTCGGTGGTTGAATTCAATACCTCGAAGGTGTTGTTCTAAGGACCTGAATAAGTGGTAATCAAAAGGAACAAGGTCTGGAGAATAAGGTGGGTGCGGTAGAACTTCCCGTCATGCGACAAAAACGCCCTGAAAGAGAAAAAGTCTACTTCTTGAATGGAAACGCTCGTCCTCATGTCGCAAGAGCGACTCCTGAGAAAGCATCCACCTTATTCTCCAGACCTTGCTCCTTCAGATTACCACTTATTCAAGTCCTTGAAGCAACACCTTCGAGAGATGGAATTCGACAACCGAGACAAACTGGAAATAGAGGTCGGCCAATTTTTTTCGTCACAGCTCCTAGAGTTCTGACGGAGAGGAACTGAAAAGTTGCCCGAAAGATGGGGAAAAGTCATATGTATGAATGGTGATTATATCGTTGTCTGAGATTTTGTTTCAATAAATTGCTGTTATTTTGAAGAATGTTGCAAGTGTTGCGAGACTTTTGCAACAACCTAATAGGAAGCCTACAATCAATCACGATATTTGTCACACAATAAAGACTAATGTCTCAGGTGACACATTAGAACAAACAACTAATTGTTAAGTTTAACTCTGCAACTGTCTCTTCCCCCTCGGATACTCCTATTTCCCAAAGGGGGGAGCCAACTTCCAACCAGAACCAGATGTAAAGGAAAAAACAAGACTGCAGGACCGGATCGACCACTGAGTGCCGCGCGTAGTGTAGCGAATTGATCGCTTCGAGGGAAAGGTAAACTGGTTTAACATTCGACGGCTGTTTTTCATGCCGGTTGACGAGTTAAAAACAGCCCCAGGAGATTTTCGGCCACTCCGAGCACTGGTTGAAGAGGGACCGATTGCTCAAAGGAACAAAGGTCGGCGATGCAATTGCGCTGATAGACGGAGAGCGCTATAGTAAACGCATCAATAAACACTTCATGTTGGATCGATGCATGAACAACAATAAAATATCTCAATATGGGATGTAAATGATAGTGACTCTGGACACGGTCATTGATGTCTTTGACAGCAGACCTTCAAGACTGCAACTGACGAACATCCAGCACATGTAACAGAGGGGCGCTCGAGTGATGTTTTCGCAGAAAGTGGTGAGAGCAATTAATCAAATGAAAAACCGCAGCAGTAACCATGAAGTGTGCCACCTCGGAACAGGAACTCCGAGCTCATTTGCAAGCACTTGCTACTTCAGACGGCAATGACAACGATTGAAATAACACAAAAGCTACGGTGAAGCTTGCAGGTGAGAACAGAACGGCGAAGATTAAATTTTTTTGGAAGCAGGGACGGAAAGGGCCATCACAGAATAAAACACAAACTAAATAAGTTAGCGGATTTGGTGGCACGCTTCCACTGTCACGAGCAGTAACGCGTGGCGTGTACACTAATCGATACGCTATTCAGATCGCGTCCACGTCCTGGATGACGCGCGTGAGGTCTACTTAGAACCTAAATCTGTGTACTTGACGAGTCAATCCTCATAGCTACCCCTCTATATTATTTTATAGTGAAATAAAACACATCTGCTTTGGAGGAGTCATGGAGCAAAGCAAAGTCCCAAACGTTACAGCGAAGCGTGTTACCAGCGAAATGACAACCATTATGTTATGAGATGGTGAATCACAATTCTTGACGCTTTCGCTGCGCAAATATGCGAGCCCGTAAATGAAATGCGCCGCCGAGCCGAGCTATGAAAAGGCGCTGAATGTTTTTCTGTTCCACGCTCTTCCAGACACATTTCAACTGACCACACAGCGCTTCGAAAGACACGACGACAACTGTTGCCAGCGGCGTCCATCACAACCTTGTCGCACAAGCTTTCACCGGAGAGTTTATTAGCAAAAGCACCCTGTCTCACCCTTCATGCAATACATGAAGTCAGAATACATGAAAACAGAAAATATAAAGAAGATAGGCAGTAAACGAATGGATTTTCATCTGGTCGACACAACACGGACTCCACAACATGCAAATGCCCCTCGCTATGATGCTCACTATGTGACGAAATGCTGCCCGAAACCGTACCGAGCAACGCCGGAGCGAAATTCCCAAGCATTATGAATACTTCTGCCACAGCGTACATATTTTCCCACAACACGTATAGCGCATATCAAACACTGACTACATAGAGGAATTTAGTAGAAAAGAATTCTGGGAAGCCTATGCTCTTTGATAATGCTTAGTGATCACTGCAAGACTTTGAGGTCCTCTTCAGGGAAAACCCCTCTTAAAAGTTTTAATAGGTTTGTGATCTTGTTAAGACGTTGCGTCTTCCGCTTAGCTTAGCATCATTCACGGTCTGAGCAACGGAAAATAAAGTTCGTCAACAAGAAAGTCGCGAAATGAGGACAAAGGACAGTGAAAGTACTAATATGTCAAGTTGCCGATGCAATAAAAAACAACTTTCAGGCTCATTTCACATGAAGATCGACCCCGTTATCCTTATATACTCGGTACTCTAAACTGTTGAAACCGTAAGAAGAGCGCACTCCTGAACACTTTCTACAATCTGATTCTTAGAAATAGACAAAACACTGTTGAAGACCATAACTGATATTGACTGAAGATTGTTAACCGTGTCGCTTCACTTTATCAAAAAACTGCTGGAGGCAGTTTCTCATATTACAAATCCCACATTCTGTAGACACACAGTTGGTCGAAAGAGATTCCCTGCAAATCTTCCCCATGAGGATTATTTTCATGGTCGCGAGTAGGAAATGCTCCTCAATAACGTCTAGAAGGCACTTTCGAATGTCGACTGTAATCCTGACATTCGTCCCCGACATTTCTTTCATCGCCGAATAAAACCCAAATTCGATAGACTTCATCTTGTTAAGATTTTCGAAATTCATGACACGATTTTCGGAACAACCTCATCAATTCATACGACGACACGTTATCATTAGCAAATAAATACACACTACAAACGGCATGAACACACCACGATAACAACATTTATGCTAAAACAAAATCATGCACGAGATTCAAAATACAATCAATGTGTAACACTAATTACAAAGTCGTACGGCACACAGCACGAACGTACTGACGTATGGGAAAAATCGAATCCAAATTAGCAGGATGACATTTCCACTATTTGCGTAGCTGACATTCACTACCCATGGGCAGGCATTTGTGACGACAAGAAATCCCACTGCACTGGAATCAGTAGTGCTTCATGCCAAATTGCTTGGTTCTTGAGAAAATTCGAGGACGAAGTAAATAAATACATCAGAAGTACTCAAAGCACGAGAACTGGGAACGAAATAGAGTACACCCTTCGTGCCTCGACAGCACTGACCGCTCTCATTTTACACTTTGCTCTTTTGCAGGTGCTACCCGATCTTCAGTTTGACAGATCTATGGCGAGAATGAGACCCTTCTGAGCTTTGTTGAGGACAGCATTTTAAAAAAATCAGTGTTTTAGTAATCGAAAATTTGAGAGGGAAGCCATGAAAACCGTGCCCACAAACGAATGGGCCGTAGGTGGAGGAATGATAGCTAAAATTTAAAACACAGCCAAGTGCTGACATTGCTATATCCACTCTTGTCGTCCCCCAATGAACTAGCGAGCAGCGCTCAACTCGCTGTAAGCTGAATTACCTTGAATACGGTCAACAACCAGAAACCGAAACAATGGAGGAGCTGAATGCTTATAGCAAACAAATGTGGTGCCATAGCTCAGACTGATACGGTAGTAAATATATATATCAAAACACTAATTCTTTAGAGGCGGGATTGCAAACGCAATGTAAACTCGATGACCAATACCGAAGGCGCACATGACGTAACTATTAGGCTGATTACTATGTTCGGAAGACTTCGCGATTGGATCTCTCTACCCGTTAGAGACACTTTCACCCGCCCGTATAGAACCGATATCATTAACCAGGACGGAAAGGATTATCGACTCCAATAAATCTTTGTCCAGCGGTCTACATAGGCAAAGTTCAGGCAAACTGCGTTCAATAAACGGGTATTTCAAAAGCGCCGACTGCTCGAATGTTCTGTCCATCGACGAAGTCCAAACGTTAATTTTCACTCAAACTTTGACTGCTGCGATTATTTGGGCGATAATTACAAATCCAACATTCGTTGTCGAAATTAGTGCCGAGAATAAAACCATAGCGTTAACTAATCAGGACGAGTAAGAGCGATGTGGTTTCGGGCCCAAATTCAAAAAAAAACGAACATCGGGTTGATGATCAGTACGCCAAAAAACCGTCTAGATTGAATGTAAGTGAAAGTTACTGTCTTCCGAACGAACCTCGTTAACGATATACAGGTAATCCTTCAAGGAACAAACACCAGAATGGTGATCAGCACACCAAATAACCCGATCAGGCGATGAGTAAGTGAAATATATGATTCTTAGCAGGCCATCATGGCTGGCAATATCAGCTATAAGGGTCGTGCTCGACCGAAATTTCAAAAAAAGGATCTCAGATTGGTGATGAGCGCCCCAAATAACCCCGTAGCCAATATTTTGACGTAAAACTTCTCTGACAGGGTCCGTGGAATGGGAACCTTTTATTAGAGGCAAAAAGCTCGCGATCAAGGTAGATGAGTACAATACTGCCACCAGGCGCCTGTTCATCTATCAACCAAGAAGTGAAATGCGAGAAATTAAGCAATAGCCGTAGACACTGGCCAGCAGTTAGGATTTATGAAACATGGCGAAAAACAATTGAAAGTAACGACAGGCCCGAGGCGATGAGCTTAGTTTAAAGCATGCAAACGACGCGAATATCACCACGTTGTGCACCATTGGCACGGGCCGAGCGAGCCACCCGGCCGGCGACGCACATCATCTCATACAACAGGCTTATTCTCACATGCACGCACGCATACCCGCACGCGTACAACGGGTGACAGCGCGTTCATCATTTACACTACAGAGATACACACGTTAACAATCACTACGCATCAACCACTACATTAATCATAATCTTTCACGAATACAAGCTGTTTCACAACGAAACCTACGAGCTTGGCGATTCCTTTGGCTATATCAGTCAGATGGATGGATTTGCGGGGACGTCTGAAAAAACTAACATAGATTGAGGAAACCGCATTGTTGAGATGTTGGCGCTATTGATAGCGAAATTAAGAGCTACAATCGTGGCCGCCACGGCAATAAAATGATCGACTCATGGAAGAAAACGAAACCACCAGTTGTGCGCGCTGTCTAAACGATCCATATTGAAAACAATGCATGACAAATCTGCGAGTGCAATGCAGCGAAATCCTCCAATATGACGATATTTCGAGAACACTCATCATTAAAAACTTTCAACGATATAGAAATGTCCAAGAGTCCAACACCTTGAAGAAACGTGCTAGCTGACAACCATTTCCAGTGTCGTTAGGAAAAGGTAAAGTTGTCTGTGTTCATCAGGGCTCGCAGCATTTGTGCTCCATTCAAATGATAAAATGATAAATACGTATACGGCCTATCCAAAGACTTTCAGGGATCGTTATGTAAGTGTCTCCACCCTACCAGAGAAACCTGCCGCCAATGTACCCGATATTAACCCAAACCAGTATGGATGAAAGACGAGGATCGATCTTTCGACCATGCAGGTGTCAGCAGCACATTTTACCATTGCACCACAAGTGCCCCCAATCACATGCGAACAAGCACTTCGATTTATTTGAGGAGCCACAGCCAATTTATATATTTTTGATTGCTTCGACGGAATGCTTCCACTGAGAATGATTGGAGGGCTGATTTTAAAAGCTCATAGGTATAGACGTAGGTAAGCGATAGTGGCTAAATGATATGAGGCGCCAATTAGCCCTCACGGTCAACAGATTGAGTACCGCCCGAGGCTGAAGAGCCTACAGTTACATTTTATGATGATTGATGTTATACTGTGCAGTTCTATATATGTCAGTACACAAACAAATAATTGTTTGGGATTTTGGGCAAAACAAAAGTTGTAAAATGGACCAAAAGAATGACAGAAATAAACAGATATGATACGTCACAAATTCAGTAGGTAAGTGGAGTTGATGGTTAACCCAAAGTCTCCAAGATTCAAGGCAGAACGTTGTAAAGTCATTTCTCAAGTAAACGAAAACTCCGCGAAGCAGGAAAGAAATGCGGAATGATAAGAAAACGAGGAAAAGTGAAAAAACATGATAGTTCAAGAGGAAGATTTCGTAGGAAAGCAAAAAATATTAGCCTGGATCCAACACGAATGAAAGCTATTCTCATTATGCAAGAAAACGCAGTGAGCGCATTACACCTGTACAATGGCGTGAAGAGTTGAATGATGGACTAAGAATTACAACGTCATCGTGAATATTCTGTGAAAACCGTTCAGGATTGACTACAAACTATCGGTCAAGCTAATATAACACACCTGTACGCCGTAAGAAGTTCTCCACGGAGCTCGACACCACGACAGCTGTCGACGCTTTTGAGCTCAGCGACACCGATTCCGGAATCCTCATCGAAAATCTTTTACATTACATTGACCACAGTGGAAAACATCCATGAAGCAAATGAAGGTGTTAGAGCCAATAACGTGCTGCTATTCTAACGGACGTCATTGCAATAACATGTCAGCAAGTGTGGAAACAGACGTCATTATGGGATCGACGGGGATGAGCTGCATCGTGTCGTAAATCAACGCCTTTCATTGCCTTTAGTACAACTGAGCAGCAGAATACGCAAAACGGATAATCGTAACATGAAAGAGAGCAAAAGCGAACATATTTCCAGTTGCAAATCGCACACCTCTCCATGGTAGGGAAGTTGGTGCCTTAGACCTTCACATCGAATATCTTCAATTAAAAACAGCAAAGTTAGTGAAAAGTCGTTCTATAATGCTTTCGTTAGCTTCTACATGATTTAGAGAATAGCAAATGCGTTGCAAAAACACCAAATTTGAATTAAATTGATTTCTGGTGAAGACAAGATTGTTCATAAGCTATTTTAGATATATAACCCCAAGTATTATGTGGGTTAAGGGTAGGGAATACAGCAGAAGGTTAAGCCCAAAAACTGACTTAAAGTGGAACCCCGAGACGATCTCATTGTCGAAATTCTGTCGAAGGTAGAAGAAATTAGGACCTCCCTAACAATTCTGCAGCGCCATTATGTAAAATATACATAGCATCGACCTGATGATGTGATTCCGTTACGATTATTGGAATTAGAAATTTCCTCGAAGAAGCAAAACTATTTCAGAAAACACGTTTTCGGATTCGCCACATATGAATAACAATTAGAACTGCTTTCGTGAAATAATGAAGCATCGAAAAATTCCCCATGCACTTTTGAAGGCCGTTTTTTTCCGCACCCTCGAGTCATATAGTGCCGAATTTCATGTTCGACGACACTGGAAAGCAAACAAGCATGTGTGATTTTGATACAGCATCTAATAATAAGTAAAAAGCCACTAATAGTTTGGCTGCTAAAAGAACAACTAATCTGAACGAAATAGAGGATGGCTCCGTAGCTCTACAACTACAGCCAAGAGCGATAATGATTTAAAAATATTTGAAATAGAATCGATGTTACTCTGCGTCTTCGATTATTCAGAGTAAAGCCACAAAAGCGGTAGAGAAAGCTAACCACGTAAGCTACATCTCGCCATCACCGCAAACGCTCCGCGTCACCATTTATCTACCCAGATTACGGCAGCGGGACCATCAAAATAGCGTCAATAAGAACGATAGCTGTGTTGTAATAAAGAGGATGAAAAATGAGCGAAGTGAGACGATTCGTCAACAATAAAAAAGAACTCATTAACTGACCAAATCATTCACCAGTTCTCCGAGTTCCCTGATGAAGGTCTTGTTGCTTACTGTCCGACAAGTACTTGACACGTAGTGAATCTGCCAAAACTATGCAACAGCTGTCAATGTCCTCCCATTACGTCAATCCTGAAACAGTGAAGAAAATGAAGGAAATCAGGGGAATAAACGGACTGGCGTTCGGAACGAAAAAACACACGCAGACCACAAGAAAACAAAAGAATATCCAGATGAGAAATCCAGATGGCGAAACGATTTAATGAATTCTAAATTCACAAGGAAAAGCACGACTGTACCCTTTTCCGATTTAAGATTGGTAGAGGATAGGAAAAGAAGCGAATTCGACAAATATTAGCATGAAAGAATAGATGAATAGCAACCAGAATCGATGCTTTTTACAAAATTTGACCATAACGAGTAAGCTATTAGTCAAATAAAGTCGTGAAGCCATTTCGTACACAGAAAACATACCGGACATGGAAATGTTGTGATATACTTGGTAGAATGAAAAACTAGGATAGCGTAAGCCAGAGAAACAAAATACTAAGGAAATCTAGGTTAAGACTTAGGATAGTGAAAGATGAGAAGAGAAACACCTGAAGATCACGAATCACGCTTTCCTACACACTTCCTTACTTGTTGCATGGCGCCGAACAGCAACACTACAGAAAAACTTCAAGTAAAATAGCAAAGTTTAAAGGGGCTGCATTTTAAATGACGGGAGGACCGAAGGAGAGTCGGAGCAATAATCAAGACTGGAGCACGTTATCGACCAGATTCCGAGACGCGATGTTCCAACTTCCACAAATCCCGCCATTCTATTTCCATCGAAAAAATACATGTGAGGATCAGATACAGGCTGTTCGAAATTGTCTATTTGCCTGGGAAAAGTCCATAAAATGATCTTATTTCGCTCTTTTACCTCAGACATGTATGACTAGCAGGGGTGTGCGGAAGTTCCGTTTCCGTGTTCCGAATTCCGGTTTCCGGCCGTTTTTGCCCTTCCGTTCCGGTTCCGTGTGCCGCTCTTTCTTTTGGGCGGAACATGGAGGAAGTAGAAATCGAAGAGCTCCACTGTGAAGGCTAACAAAGGGGAGACTGAAGTTATCGTGCTGACGTCGATACGATCCATTCGAATTCTGGAAAGATTGAACTGAAGTGAACCCTTCTGAGAAAACTTGCAATGAAGTGTTTGTTGCCACCTGCCACATCGTTGGAGTGCGAGTGATTGTTTTCTAGTGCAGGTTTCATTGTAAACGATCTCAGAAAAAAGCTCTCCCCCGAGAATCTTGAAGAACTGCTGTTTCTCTTTCGTAACATTCGTTTTAGGCTTCTAATTCTATTTTGAAAACATCCTTGTCTATCACACCGAAAAAGTCCGTTTTTTTGTACGGATTTGCTTTGCTTCACAATAAAGTTTATGAAGATGAATGAAAATGATTTGGTTTTTGTGATGAATTTCCACCGTTCTTTGAAGCTATCACCAAACGTTGAACGTTTTCACCAAAATAGTAGACACGTTCTAGTGGAAGCAAAGCGAGCATTCTATGGGCTCATTTAGGGCTCGTTCAGACGACGCGCGTCGAAAATGCAAAATCGAAGCTCAATCGATAATTAACGCCCTTGATCGAATTTGCTCTTTTGCATTAGTAGCGCAGTCCGGTTGCGCCTCATATAGGCAAACTTACTGGTCGCTCGGGTTTTTTAGAATTCTGCCATTCCTTATTAAAGGGAATTTTGACGAAATTCACTTTTTTCGTTTAATTTCTTTCCTATGTGATTATATGCCCAATTTTTTTTTGCCTATATGAGGCGCAACCGGACTGCGCCACTAACGCAAAGGAGCAAATTCGATCAATGACTTTAACTATTGATTGCACTTCGATTTTGCATTTTCGACGCGCGTCGTCTGAACGAGCCCTTAGAAACGGAGAAGGAAACGTCCCTCAGTTCAGTTCTGTCTAAATTCCAATAATTTAGTGATTTTTGCACTGTTTCCGTTCCGTGTTCCGTCTTCCGCTTTTTTTTAAATTCCGCGCACCCCTGATGACTAGCCTATATAAGATTATCCACAATCACGGCTAAATTGACTTCAGGTATTGGAGATGCTGTAGACGTAATACCATGGCGTCGCGCTCCGGATCAATAGGATAATCGATTGACATCATTCTCGTTTAGGGACTTAAGCCCTTGGTATACTCCCGTCGGCCGTGGCCGACGATGGCCAACGGGAGCATACCAAGGGGAGGCGATTGCCAGGGGACGTATGCTTATCTCACCCAACATTGCTGGGGGGTTGGGGAATTCTTCCCGCGTAGCCTGTGCTCTTACTCGCTGGCTCCTCCCCCTGCCCCGCCCACTCCAGAATTGGGGAGGGACGAGCATACGACCCGAGCGATGGCCGGCGACCCTTCAAATTGGGGTGCGTTTTCGCGCATCGAACCGTTGCCAGGACTCGACCACTCAACTTGAGGATATGGATGATCCTTGGCCCAAATTTTAAAAAAACCATCTTCAGAATCGTTATATGCATGTACAATTACCACCCTAGACGAAATTTTAACTAAGTCGGTGATACTACTGCATCACCCAGATTGCCAAATTTGTGATCCGCACCTCAAAACCTGCAAGACTGCTTATTTCTGATTTTATTTGTATGTCTGATCTTTCTATTGTGATTTTCGGACCTTCAACCTGTTTTATGTCGATGTCCGCTAATATGGTGTTATTTGAAGCTTTCTTTCGTTATTTCGAGATTCTGGTTTTCTTCTTTAGTTAAATTGAAAAAAAAAACAAATGAGTAATGCATTCAAATTCAATTCTCCTGAAATTTCTCCTTCAATCCAGTCTTGGATTTAAAAAAAAATATATTGAATGCATTTCAATTTTTTTGAATTTAAATTTAGAGAAAATTTGAAGTTGGATATGATTCAAATTTAAATTGAATATGAAATTCAAATTGGGCTGAATTCAATTTTTTTATTCGTCCCTTAATTTTCAGAAGCTAGGTTGAGGAGAAAAAGGAACAGCAAAAGAAAGCTTCAACATAACATAATTTTAGCAATCAGTGACCTAAAACAAGAACAAAGACAGAAAAAGTGCAATAGAAGGATCAAGCATACAAAAATGGGAAACAAATACAAAAAATTAAAAAAAAACCAACAATGGTCCATGCCCGTCGCCGGCCGTCGCCGTCGATCGCTGACAGGAGGCGTGGCATGCGTACAACTGCTCCGCCGACTGCCATCCACTGCGACAGAGTATCAGTTGCCGAGCCCCGCCGGCGACGGACGACTGGAGTATAGCAAGGACCTTACGACAGACAGTTCGTCGGAGTGCGTCGAGGAAATTATGATTGCAGTGAACTCCCACTTCAGCCTCAAATGTCATACCCACAAATTGTCGCTCATGAGACTCAATCTCCCCGGCTAACAATGGATTCCGTTGACTGTGGGGGATTGGGTGGACACTTCCTTCCCGCTAAAGTGCATGCCCTTAGAGTGTCGCACATTTACGGGAACTGCTCCGATTTTATTGCTGTCGAATTTTTACTTAGCTCACATGCTGCAGCGGTAAGATGCGCTACTTCCTATCGCACGGTTGAGCGATCGATCCTAGCCAAGCTAATCGAGCCCTCCATTCCTTCGTAGTGGATGAATATTCGAAATTACTCAGTGCTGATTCAATGACCACACGGTAACCATTCCTGTTGCATGGCAAGGCTGTTCGGACGGGACTCGAACCGGCTACATTTACATACAGTACCGGACGCGCCGCAATGATAGAACGGCGGTAGCAGCGCCTCGGAGCGCCGGAACCCGCCATTTTCAAATAACTTCTTTAAAATTGGTTTGTTTGCAAAAATAAATGTATATTTGAGCTTAGCAGCTTGAGCTCTATCCCTCCATAAATACTTTTCCCAAATTCGATAAATTTGTTTTCAGTCGATTTTTTGACCCCTCGATTTTCGGATGACGCTGCGGCTCCGGTCCCTCGCTTGATGACTCACCATCGACTAGGCTCCGCCCCTTCACCACCGAATATAAATATGCGGCGCCCGTTGCACCGACTAGGCTCCACCTCCTCCTCGCCGCATGTAAATATGCGACGCGCCCATTTCTAGCGTCCCAAGCAAGGAGCAGGGGCCCCACGGGGTGGCTCGAAGGAGCTACCACGCGTGACCCCCCCCCCGTTGGGCATGGGGCGCAAATGAACTGTGGTTGGCTCCTCCCGGGTCACCACGCGTGGACATCGAAACGGCGCATTTCGGCGCTCCGGAGCGCCGCTACCGCCGTTTTATCGTTGCGGCGCGTCCGGTACTGTAGATCTTGAGACATACGTTTATCTATCATGAAACAGGTTGACGTTTCGACAGTGTTCGCTTTCTTTCTCTTGGTACCATTCTCTACCTGAACTACTGATCTGGGAATCTGGTCGGACACGGCAGTTCTATGGGCTACCGGTAATGACAGTCGTGTCGTGTCTTGCTCGAGAGATTAGAATTTTGTATTGGATTGTGTGAGGACTCCACATTCAACTTTATTTCACATTCTCGAATCCTTATCAGTTCATCAGAGTGCGGTATTTTTGATATCCACTATACCGTCTCAACATCTTCGGAGGAAAATGGGTCTAATTGTAGGCTATTAATTGGCGGTCCAGCGAGACCAGGTGGCACATGGTGGTGGTGTCGGCCGGATATCCACCTGACCTACTTCGGCAGCGCTTCTCAGCCAGAATAACGAAAAAAGCGACATCGTCAACGGTTTGTGGCAATTTGCTGTCGACGGCCGCCGAGCATAATCGCTGGCCGGATGAAGGGCGGGAAGGAGGGCTGGCTGTTGGGGAAAAGCCTGGTGGTAGGTTAGTAAAATTCGTGTGTCACAAGCTCACACGACCGCCTTCCTCTACATCTATGCCAATCTAAGCACTCGTCGGATTTCTATGACAACGAGTGCACCGGTCGAATCACCTCGTCGGCCGCTCTCTCCGGCCTCTAAACGTGGCTTGTGGCCCGTTTTCGTCTACCGCCGCTCTGCATGTGCCCCGACAATTGAAGGGTCATTTATTCCTCATGAACGAATGCTGCACCGCAAGCCTATTCGCCTTCAGCTTTCAAATCTTTCCGAAATCGACATTGTGCTGAAATCCTATATTTTAACAACAATCCGTAAAATTTCACTAGTGTTGTATCTTATACTGACCAGCAATGGACAGCATTCCTGGAGAACAACGACGTGATTCCACATTCGAGAATCCACAATGTTTTTTTCGCCTTCCTTCAGGGCGAAAATTAGCGATACTGCACTTTCTTATTACATTTTTTGCTGAGCCACTATCACATCACCTGGCGAGCTCTTTCTCCATATAAGTGAAAGTGTTTGTCGTGACCGTATACGACTAAATATGAGGGCGGGCAAACACCCTTTCACAGATGCGTTACGAGAGAAGTACCGTGCTAAGGAAAAATCTCGACGCTTTGCTGTTGAGATTTTTTGATCTCACAAATCGATAGGACAGATCATTACATGTTATTTATCCGTACTCAATCACTGGAGATAGAGTTGAATGTGGAACCTGGGTGGTGCAGGTGTTATTAGGAAATTCACCGGTGGGCATTATTCATCATTCTATGAAGATCTTTGCCCACAAACAAGAAGGCCAGTGTTCCAGAGATCTCGGATGAATAAGGCGCATATCCATGTGTCCCAGAGGGAACTAAGTGCATTTGATTCTAGAAAAGAAGCAACCGCTCAGCTTTAGTGGTAGTTTTCGCGGCGCCTTTTGAATTCACTCTTTTACCATACACTCATCATTCTAGCCACTGAAGGATGTCAACAAAAGGAACAATTTCATGCAAACTTTATAAAAAGCTTGGGGTGACTATCATAAAACTGTAGGTGGACTCGGAAGGGATACATATACATAGCTTTCTAAGTTATATTTGGCCTCAGTAAACTCATATGGAGAAATAAATTCTTCATTACCTTTCCTTTCTTCTACAATTCATCTCCTTGACTCATAAAAAAATGTGAAGTCTTTGCTCTGTTCCGTTCGTCTACTACTCGTGAAAATTAATAATGATATGAATAATTCAGAGAACTCGCAGGAAACTGTGAAGTTCATAAATCGACTTAATTATCCTCCACGCTCCCATACAATCCAATAACGACTTGTGTTAGAACGTTTTTTCCTACTCGTATGATGCTGATTGCAACACACTGGTGACCACAATTCAAAATTCTATGAAAAAATAACTAACAAAAAGAGCAGTGATGAAGGGGTTAACAGAGTGAGTTCATTGTGTTCGCGGTTCTCTCAATGGTCATTCTACTTGTTTTCAGAAAACTTCAATAGGATGGTTAATCTGAATAATAACACGGAAAGGAGACTGACACATGGGTATGATAAGAGCAATGTTAATTCTCACATAAAATCCATTGGTTTCTCATCTTTCGCAGTTTTACGTATAAGAACGTTGGCTCTGGACAATGAGAATTACAATCATGCTAATCACCAGATCGTAGGCCTGAAGGCCGTTGTTATTCTGTTCATTGACGATAATAGACTATTTTTAATATTTTCTCACTCTATATTTTTTCTTGCTATCTCCTCTTTCAACTGAGTGATACTCCAAAGCATTCGAAATAATGAAACCGATTGGAACGCACTGCGCTGTTAGTATCAGATTACCCGCCTCGTTAGCTGTTCTAAAGGAACCTTTTTAGCAGCTTTTAAATGAGCACTTTTCACAGAGAACGGTGCAGAGGTGTCACAAGTGACAGCAGAGTAGCGATTTTAGACACATTAGATATTAGCTTTCCTCGAAAATTGGAGACAAGAAGCGAGTCTCATTGTGAGACATAGAAAGATGGAGGTTCCGAAAAAGTTCAATGTTGGAGAAATTAATATAATTTTGCAAGCTAATGATGTGCTTTAAAATATATATAGGTCTGCACCTTAGCACTTCAGGCATACTCGTTTTCAAGGAGGACCCTATCACAAGCTTAACTTCGTGACCTCTCCACAGCGAAAAGGTTAAAGAATGCTCTTCTGGGACTCCTTTTTAATAGTGTCTAAACACCTTTTGTCTAAACACCCTTTGTAAACTGGAAAAATGAATCATTTTTCTGCTCCTTTACACGCTTCTGAACTGGAATGATCAGGTTTGGAAAGAGGCGGCAACAACGGCGGATTAATCTGCCGCCGGCAGCGTGTTAGAAAACGGATAAAGAATTGTACTAGAGCCAATATATTTTATTTTATTTTATTTTATTTTATTTTACTTGCACGCTCAGGTATTTTATTTCACTTGCACGCACACTTAGGTGCGCCAAATAAAACACTTGAATATCATCAAGCAACGACACCGTGCCAAATCTCGAATAAAAAACCTACAATAAAACAAAGTGTTGGTAATTTTTGCGGCATCCCAGTCTTTAGTAGAGACTAACATGTGTGCAAATAGATATGAGGAACGCCTTCTCGGTCCATTAGAAGACAGTCGAATGGTTTCATCGTAGAGATCAGTGCTACTATTGTAAAATGTATATATGTAGATTAAAGGTGGACGAATCGATAATTCAGAGCAACTAAGGATTCTAAACAACTGTGGACTCAAAAACCTTGTTCTTGGATTCGTGAAAAGCCGAAACTGTTGAAAATGGTATGAGAGTTGGTAAAGAGATCAGTGACCTGTCTCATTATCAGCTCAGGATTCATTATTACCTAGATACCTCGTTATGCAGCTTCAACAACTTCCCTTCCAACTGATCTCTGATCCATCGAAACACCGCGTGTCTGCGTTGCCATGACGTTAGCTAGCATCTATAAGCATTGATTTACTTCTAATAACCCATACGCTCACGTAATTCCCACGTTTTCCAACTGACCCGATTGCTTTGTTCTCTGTTAATTCTCTAGTGGGCCTTAATTCTAATTGAGCAGTAAAAAAGCGACACGACTGGCCAAATGCGTGAAATCGTGCACATTCAAGCCGGCCAATGTGGCAATCAAATCGGCGCCAAGGTGAGCCCGTAAATTCTAGCGGTACATTTTTTCTCGCAAATATTTAAGTAACCGTTTTAGTTCTGGGAGGTAATCTCCGATGAGCACGGAATCGAACCGACCGGCGTCTACAATGGTGATTCCGATCTACAACTCGAGAGAATTAATGTCTACTACAATGAAGCCAGTGGTATGTAATCCGAATTAGTCATCATTTTGACAAAAAGAAGAAAAATTAAGAGACTGATATATAAACCATTAAATATTTTTCATCGAATAATAGAATTTCTGCTCAAGCTTCTGCATTTCTCTTCCGATAAGATTTCAGTAGGGTAGCTGAAGCTCTTCTAAACTTCATATTTATCGCCCATTTGATTTCGCTGGAGTTTATTTAAATTGTGAAGCCTAAACCATAGGCCCAAACTGCATCAGTTCAATGAACTTCGACTGGTGCGTGGTGCTGCAGTGCCCAAGCCCGAAATTTTGCAGTGCAATGGAATAAGGCATCCTATAGATTCCGACAGAACAGATTGATCCTAGGAATTCAAAGAAGGCTACGATGGGCATGAGGATGAACCGCTCCGCCAGAAACACCTAGCACTGATTAGGACGGGTTGGAAGCCGCCCCAGAAATCGAACTGTCAAACAAAACTCACTAAATTGTAGAGGAGTTCCAGGGCTCGTATACTATCGCTGCAAATCGCCCCACTGTATAGTACCGGACGTGTCTTTTGATCAAAAGCCGAAAAGCCGGCAAAAACCGCTCCAAAGCGGCTTTTTCGAATAACATTGTTACAATTCAACTATTGGTGAAATTAGGCCTAGATCTGAGCTCAGCAGCTCGAGCTCTATCGTTTTGTGTATAAGCTACCCAAACCTGAGAATTTTTACAAAACATCGATTTTTTTTTGCGTGTTCCTCGTATCCCTCGTATCCAGCGATTGCCTTGCCGTTGACCGGGAGGGGGGGGGGGGGGAACCCGTCAGCGACGAGGCCAACGGGAGGCCCCGCGCGGCAGCTTCTTCGAGCCACCCCGTAGGGACTCCCACTCCTGGCTCGGTGCAATGAGCGCCGCATATTTATAGGCGGCGAGGAGGGGGCGGAGCCAAGTCGGTGGTGAGTCACCAAGCGAGGGACCGAAGCGGCAACGAGATCCGAAAATCGAGGGGTCAAAAGAATCGACCGAAAGCAAGTTTCACGAATTTGGAAAAAGTGTATATGAATGAATAGAGCTCGAGCCACTGAGCTCAAATCTAGGCCGAATTTCACAAACAGTTGAATTATAAGAAAGTTATTCGTAAAAGCCGGTTTGGAGCGGTTTTTGCCGGCTTTTTCGGCTTTTGATCAAAAGACACGTCCGGTACTGTATTTGCAAAAGTGCGGAAGTATGACCTAAAGGTTACCCTCAATATGTCGCCTACACAGCTCAACGCTGAGGTCACCTTGCGCACGAAATTTCGAAGTTTCGAAAGGAACTTCCACAGGCCAAATAATCGGCTGTATCAGATGAGAAGTGAATTGCAACTCAAGGAGAAGATTCTTCGCATATCATGAAGTTTCTTCTGAATTTATCGAGGAGAAACTCTCATCTGAAGGTGCATCAGTCACTGCTAACGTATACCGTCAGCAATTGAATTGCATGGCTTGCAAACCAAAGCGTAAGCAGAACTTAGTACGCTACCCTCCCAACACCGACAAGGACGTCTTCAAAAAAGAATCATATGATTATTTTTGGAGGATCGTTGGACTTCAGTACGCCATACATCACAATCTTCTCCAGACAGTGCTCCTATGCAGTGTCATGTGTTTTCGTTGCTTCCGAATCCCACGGAAGAAAAAAATTTCAACAAGTAAGGCCATCTCAAAATGTGATTGTAAAGGTTTTTCGTGAATAAATCGTCAGGATTCGACGCGTGTGAGGTAAAATAATTCCCAGCAGGAAGGCAACGCATAGTAGTCCACCAACGTTTAATTAATCTCTTAATTGGATTCTTTCTCAAAGAAATGGATTTGAGAATTTGAGTTGTGGCAAATATTCAATTGAAAGTTTTAAACCTGATCACAAAAGTATAAGTATTAGTATAAGTATTGCAAGATAGGACGGTTCTCACCTCGAAATGCTCGAAGTCAAGAACGGTGTACGGTAGCAGATTTTTTATTCTTTAGGAGGCAAATACGTGCCTCGAGCCTGCCTTGTCGATCTGGAGCCGGGTACTATGGACTCTGTACGCGCTGGACCATTCGGTCAACTGTTCCGTCCGGACAACTTTGTTTTTGGTAAGGAATTTTTTTGTGGTGGTTTATGAAGAAGATTTGATGTGAAGTGTCGAAAGAAAAATGCTACTGAAACCCCATTCTCCGACGCCGCATCGTTCACTTAGAAAATGGGCCAATAGGGTACTGAAAGAAAAATTTGCTACGTTTTTCGGTATTTTTCCTCTTAATGCCCAATTATGTATCTTATCATGCCCAACCGTATCATATCATGCTTGTATTTAATGTACACCCTTGGAGCGGTCCTATCATATCGTGCTATTCGATATCATACCATTTCGCATCCACCTATGGTCGTGTGCAGCCTGTTTGATCTGCCTGATAAGGAAGAAAAAGCCGTTCTTTTCTCGCAAGAATGAGTTTTTCCAAAAGAGAGATGTTTCAGAGGTTAAGGTATGAAGCTGTTTTCTAGCTTAGTAAGTCGTTAATTTTGTTTAACAGCTTGATAATAAATTGATTTTGGCTCGAGCATGATATGACAAGACCGCTTCAAGGATGTGCACTAAGCTATGAGCATGATATGATACGCTTGGGTGTGATATTATAATTGGGCATTAAGAAGAAAAGCACCAGTTTTTCATACAAATCCGTCAAATTTACGGTTGGATTTGAAAACGCTTCAGCGTCGACATCATTGAATAGAGTGGTTTTCTATAGGCCAATCCGGAGCCGGGAACAATTGGGCAAAAGGTCATTATACGGAAGGTGCAGAGCTGGTCGACAATGTTCTGGACGTTGTGAGAAAGGAAGCTGAAAGCTGCGACTGCCTCCAGGTAAACTCGTAGATAATCTGAAGTTCTTTGCCTTAGTTTTACCGAATGCCCAAACCTTTAGCCGACATCTCAGTACTAGTTGCGCTTGTTTTGAATATTAGACCGCTCAACGAAGCGAAAGTCCTAATCGTCGCGTCTCCCTGTCCACCGAGCAAAACACTTGGCTAATACTCGTAGATGAAGCACAATTGGGCAATCAATACTTGCAAAATTTCTTGGTCACTTAGAACTAGTGCACAGCTATAAAAATGATGCATCTCATTCTAATACACACCATTCAGGGCTTTCAAATGACTCATTCACTTGGAGGCGGAACAGGCTCAGGAATGGGAACGCTACTGATATCGAAAATCCGGGAAGAGTATCCGGATCGCATCATGAACACGTTTTCTGTAGTGCCCAGTCCGAAAGTATCAGACACGGTAAGCGAAAAAATCAGTGCTTCTTGAAATTGATGAAAAGTTCTTAACTAATCCCTTGTCAAGCAAATGATGAGACGAACAGCGGAAAGTCGTCGGAATAGTGAAAAAAATTAGTTTATGGAACCGATATTTCCCTCCTAGCTTTGCCGTCCTGCACAAGTACGAAAAACGAAAATCCAAACGAACCCAATGAACATAACAAGAAGAACAACAAAAAGAAACTAGGTAACACGAATGAGAGAAATATGAAAGAGTAACTGGAGTAAAGAAGGTAATGTCATAAGGTAAGACGTTGATCAATAGTGGAAGTCGATCTCAGAAGTCGTTCCCAATCGAGACCGGAGGGAACAACTGGGACTCAAATTGAAGGGGATTCGAAGTAGAAGACGCTCTCGATGAAATAAACCCATCGCACACCTCGAATATGTATGTATAGTGTATTATTTATATATATATATATATATATATATATATATATATATATATATATATATATATATATATATATATATATATTGTATATTTATGTATATTTTTTCGATTGTTGATGAGCGTGGGTACAGGGGTGGGCTATTTGGGTGGGGGGGGGGTTATGATAGGCATTCCACACCCTATATTCGAGCAAGCCGTTCGCGCACTATATGAAGGCTATTATATACGGAACGGATAATTAATCAGGGTCCATGCGTTGCGTTATGGGTACCGCCAACCCACATTGTGGCGCCAGATATATACCATGTTCACTTTGGATTGGACACTTTTCAAATCACGTTGGACGTTCTTCAGACCACGTCGGACGTTTTTCAAACCAAATTGGACATTTTTCAAACCACGTCGGACGTTTTTCAAACCAAATGGGACACTTCTCAAGCCACTTTGGCTTGGAAAACGTCTCGTTTGGTTTGAAAAACGTCCGACGTGGTTTGAAAAACGTCCAATTTGGTTTGAAGAACGTCCGGCGTGGTTTGAAAAACGTCCAAATCAAAGTGAAAATGGTATATTAAGGTCGCAGATGGAATCAGACCATCCATGATCTCTAACAATAAATAGCTGCACTTTAGAGTTCACGTCGTTCTAGAGCACCTTATCTCCTTTGACCTCTTGTCCGACATGAAAACTTTCTTTACCAGCTTTCGATGTTTCCCTGTTAGCCGAGGCGACGAAACGCAGTTGGTGACCAGGTGGAAGGGGGCCACATCCGTTTTCGGTTTTTGTGTTGTTGTTTGAATTTAGAAACACTTAGTAGAAAAAGCTGTTAAGGCTATTCCAGGAGATGAATGAATACTTAAAATGTTATATCTTACAGGTCGTGGAACCGTACAACGCGACGCTGTCAGTGCATCAGCTAGTTGAGAACACTGACGAGACGTTCTGCATCGATAATGAGGTACATCTCACCCCAAATCCGCCTGGGAACTGCAGTTTCAATTAAATTCAGTTACATAATATTACAACATCCCTAGGCACTGTACGATATCTGCTTCCGCACTTTGAAGCTAACAACACCGACGTATGGTGACCTTAATCACTTAGTGTCGATGACGATGAGTGGTGTAACAACATGTCTGCGATTTCCGGGACAGGTACAATTTTTATTATTAACTCATATATTCAAATCTAAATGTTGTCGCTTATTTCGTGGCAGAATGGTTCGTAGAGTATGCTCTCATGTCTGAAAGTCTTTACGTACCAACATGAGACCAGCGGAGTAGAATGTCGTTGCTGGTCCCGATCAGGGGTGGGCGTTAAACTGTGCGCGGTAAATTTTTTACCGAATTTTTTTTTCAACGCAAAAATCCGCCGTTAAAAACCGTTGAATTCGTTAAATTTGTTGAATTGTGTTTAAAATGCGACGGCCTTAAGAATAACTATTCTGAACGAACGTCTTGCCAAAAAATTACATTAAAGCCGAGTATTTATTCTATTACACCACGAAAACACGCTTTCACGGTACATCCATTGAATGAATTCTAAACAGGAAGTAGACTCATCGCTCGCTGTACAGTAAATCACAGACAACGTCACGCTGCTGCAAACTGTGCTGGCAGCCCATATTTCGCAATCTCTTGCGAAGCTAACAGACAGTGGAGACCTTTTGGCGGCAAAGAGTGAGCGGGTCCTGGCAAGAATGCTTGCTATCTCAAGAAAAACGTCGTTTCAAATCTCGTTAAATTTGGAAAAGTTGCTGTTGAATTCTCCTCACGACTTTCCACGGAAAGTGCCGTTAATTCCGTTAAATCGTTAACCCGTCATCCGTTGAACGCCCAGCCCCGGTTCCGATCACGACAATTGTTGTTTCCAGCAGCACTGCCACAAAAGGATGCAGCTGTTGTGGAAAACGCCCATCCTGCCCCTTACAGCTCCAATATGACAGTAGAGTATGGACGCCCCTTTGAACAAACTTATGCTTCGCTAGTTTCGAGCGCGTTTGGCTGCACAATTTCCTTTCCAAGCGCCATACCGTTCTCTTAGATAATTTTCAACATTTATCGGATAACATGAACCTTTGCGCTATTTTCTCTTGCTCAATGCAGAAAACTTGCAATTATAACTTCAGCTGAATGCCGATCTGCGTAAATTAGCCGTGAATATGGTGCCATTCCCTCGTCTACACTTTTTCATGCCGGGTTTCGCACCGCTCACCTCGAGAGGATCGCAGCAATACAGGTGAGTTCGACAACATTTTCGTTACCGGTTATTCGTCTCCCCGTATTCTTCAGTCACATCAACCATTCCAATAATCGCGGAATTGAAAGAGCCCAGAATGAGAAACTCGTCGTTAAAATGAAAAAGCGACGAAATTTCTGCAGAAAAATAAATGTGACAGGCAGCAATGTTCAGCATTCAACAATGAAACTGTATATTGGAATTGCAATGATGAGTCGACGAATTCCAGATCGCTTACCGTACCTGAACTTACACAACAAATGTTTGACGCGAAGAATATGATGGCTGCATGTGATCCGCGTCACGGACGGTATTTGACAGTAGCGGCCATGTTCAGAGGACGAATGAGTATGAAGGTAGTTTGGTTTTTTCCACTGTACCGGTTGCTCTCAAAAGACCACAATGTGGCCTGTTTGCCTGCTCTTAGAAATACACCGGAAATCTACATGTTTATTGTACAATACCAGACGTGTCTTTCGATCAAAAGCCGAAAAAGCCGGCAAAAACCGCTCGAAAGCGGCTTTTTCGAAACTCTCTAACTTTCTTATATTAGGTTGAGTCATAAGTAATCGGACATTTCCGCATGTGCCCGAATTCAAGATCAAATTTTCCGACAATGAATGCACCTCGCAAAAAGAGTGAGGTACCATTCGATAGAGGGAAAAACGCGCTATACAACGATTCAACACATTCTGTTTGGTAACGTTGCTCTTTGTTACAAATGCTCCGGAATTGCACATTACCACCACATTGGATGCTTGTCAGGTTTGAGAACGTCTTCTGCCTTTCTATCTTTGTCGACCAACTGGACACGGCTGGGTTGGTTAGTGTAGAGCCATCATTTCTCATCGCCAATGATTAGATTGTTCAGTCAATACTTTCTGTAATTGAGAGTGAGACGAGAAACTACCGGGCTACTCTGCAACCCGCGTTGTCTGGGTCGGTGCTCGAGGTATCTTATGGCCAAGTTTCCTAACCTCACCGATCGACTTTAGCCTTTGATCATCAGTTGACTGAAGAACACTAAAGGTGTCTGATAATTCACGAGAGATTTGGCATGGATCGGCCTACAGCTCGTTCCTCAATAGGGCCACATCCAACCCCGTCGGACGTCCTGACTTCTCCATGTTCTCGATGGCGTAGTAGCCAATGCAGAAGTTCATGAGCAAGGGTAGATGGTGCCTTGAACGAAAACACTTTCTTCACAAATCTGGGTGAAGCGCCCAAAACTTCGGTTCAAATAGTGGCCAGATAGAGACAGAAAAAGCATGACGTTGCAAATACGTTATTTGAATGGAATGAATCCCGTAGCCATTGTACCAGTGGTCAACTTTACTAAAACGAATGTGATATGATATTTTGTAGTGCTTTTTTCCCTCTATCGAATGATACCTTACACGTTTTGATAGGTGTCCTCATTGACTAGAAATTTCATCTTGAATCCGAGCGCGCGCAAATGTCCGATTACTTATGACTCAACCTAATAATTCAATTATTTGTGAAATTAGGCCTAGATTCGAGCTCAGCAGCTCGAGCCCTATCGTTTGGTGCGTAAATTACCCACACCTGAGTTTTTACAAAATATCGATTTTTTTGCGTGTCATCTTGCTGACGGGGGCCCATCAGGGGGCCCCGTTAACGACGAGGCCAACGGGAGGCCCCGCATGGTAGCCTCTCCGAGCAACCCCGTGGGGACTCCCACTCCTGGTTCGGTGCAATGAGCGCCGCATATTTATATGCGGCGAGGAGAGGGCGGAGCTTAGTCGGTGGTGAGTCACCAAGCGAGGGACCGAAGCGGCAACGGGATCCAAAAATCGAGGGGCCAAAAAAATCGACTGAAAGCAAGTTTCACGAATTTGGAAAAAAGTGTATGTGGATGGATAGAGCTCGAGCTGCTGAGCTCAAATCTAGGCGTAATTTCACAAATAGTTGAATTATAAGAAAGGTATTCGAAAAAGCCGCTTTGGAGCGGTTTTTGCCGGCTTTTTCGGCTTTTGATCAAAAGACACGTCTGGTCCTGAAGTTTGTAATGTGAACTCGTAGTCAAAGAAAATTATAGTCAGTTGATCCGGAGTGAATTAGTTCAGTTCATCCTTTGAGAGTCGAGAAACAGAAAAATACGGCAACAATACTTGCAGTGAAAATTAGGGAACTGATTGGCTATCAATTATGTATGTTAATTGTGATCCAATCTTTTCTCCAGGAAGTTGATGAACAAATGCTTAACGTACAAAACAAGAATTCATCGTACTTTGTCGAATGGATTCCGAACAATGTCAAAACTGCCGTATGTGATATTCCTCCTAGAGGAGTGAAGGTATGTTTGGAACCCGTTTGTCTCTCATTGTGATACTTGAGCTGCGAGATCCCCATTTCAAAGATTCAGATGGCCGCAACTTTTGTGGGCAATTCGACGGCTATTCAGGAGCTGTTCAAGAGAATTTCGGAGCAATTTACAGGTTCGTTGCTGGGCTCAAGCAACCATTTGTTTTTACAAATTATGGATTCTAACGCTTTCTCAAAAAACGATGATTTCCGACACGAAAAGTCGCCACTTTCGCTATTTTTTATCAGAACAGCGCATCCGGAACCTTGGCTATTTTGATGAAAGCATTTCAGCAATGTTCCGTCGTAAAGCTTTCCTTCACTGGTACACCGGTGAAGGCATGGACGAAATGGAATTCACGGAAGCCGAATCGAACATGAATGATCTGGTGTCGGAATATCAACAATACCAGGTTGAATAGAAAGCTAATAATTTGGTATAAATGAATTAATATGTATTGCCTCAGGAGGCGACGGCTGACGACGAGGGTGATTTCGACGATCATGATCACGATGTAGAAGAATGATGGTCCCCAGGAAGGAACAAATTTCACTGATCATTGATGCTTTTGTGATGTGTCATTGTGTTGCAGCATTCTATCAGCAGTGTTATATCAGCGATCTGTATTCATATATCCCATTTACCTAATAAAGTGTGAAAAACCAAATTATTCATCTATTTGATAAGTCTGCGAAACTTTCCAATAGGAATCAAGGATAGATTGCCGAAAGAAATATGCTGCGATAATTACGGTCATGTGTAGAAAACACGACCAGTGAAAAGCTGTAGTTTTATCGGTGAAGAAGTATTGGAAATATGCCAAAAAAACGATATACAATAATAGAGTGCACTCATTGGAGAAGTAGGGAACTTCAGAAAAATACATTTAGCCAGAGAAGTCGAAGAAAATATCAAAGCTGCATATGACACTGCAATCACTATAATCAAGCTACAACAAGTGCTTACCACGAGAGAAAAAGTGCGCAAGAAAAGGACGAGAATAGAACTAAGTGAAAGACAACCATACACTAGCATTTCACACATATCATACCTTCATCAGAATCACTACAAGAAAAAACCACATCGATCAGAAATAATCAACAAGAAATGGGGCATAAGAGATGAGGGAGAAATCAGATAAAACAAGTGAATCGACGCGTGTTGAACGTATAGAGCAAAAGAACTTCAATAGTGAGTAAATAGTGAACGAACATCAAATAGGGTAGTTTCATAACAAATACAGAATGAATGCGTTCCGTATCAGTCTCACCCGCACTTGAAGGGAAGTCGTATACGACACTTTTCTCAAACGTATTTTGATCCTAATCTTGTCCAGCAACAATACTGGAATGTGTCAAAAAGAACGAAGTCGAACGTGAAACGGACTGCAGGCTTGGCACAATTAGCCGGCCTAGCCTTCGATGGTGCAGTGGCACGCGCTGCGACCGCGCCGCATTCCTTGACACATTCCAGTTACGAATTCGGACAGAACGTTTGAGACATCCCTGGCTGTGGAGGCAGCGAGTGTGCCATCACTCTCCAACGTTTTCATTGAGGTGTCTACTTTAATTTAATGTTTTTTTTGTTCTCGTTCTCGTGCAGTAAGAGCGAAAGAAGCAAAAAAATGAAAAGGTGACGACACAGACGCCACTGTCACTACTACAACTACAACGACGAGTGAGACGGATTCGGTGTCGAACACCTTGGCTAATTCGGAAGTTTCGACAACAACATCGTTGACGTGCTGCTGTTCGACTAGGCGAGAGCACGACGATTTCGTGACGATCTCGTCGCCAGATCGGGAAACAGTTGAGCGACAGCTTCGTCGATGTGCGCACAAAATCCTCGCAATGAAAAATCGCGATCGAAACGGGCACGCTGAAAAGAGGAAAAAGTAGCTCAGTGCTTCGGAGTGATCGTCAAGATAAATTTGCTCTCTGCCAAAATTGTAAATTAATTATCGTAAGCGGGTGTCGTAAGCGAAATTCATTAGAATTACTTGTTTCGCGTAGGTCTCGTCGCAGTCGAGGGCTGGCCAGTCCCTTTTCTTGATATGATGGATCATTGCTTCTGCCAGCAACTCCCCCGTGGGTTTCAGGATCTGAAAACGTGAGCGAATTTTGTGCCTAGTATAAAAATTGAATCTTTTTGAACTAAACTAAACTTACCTTGCTGCCGGTGACATCTTCGATGACTGTTTCGGCTGGTCCACCGCTGTCGCAAACGATTACAGGTCGACGCTGATCCAGAGCCTAACAAGGTATGCATTTGTTTTTCTTTCTCAATTCACCGATTTGCAGATCTGCTTACCTCGATGGGAACAATACCGAAATGCTCGTTCGGTGGCGTATAGAGCGCTGAATCGCATTGCCGATATAGTTCGAATTTTTGGCTTTCCGACGGTGAAGGAATGAACTGGACCACGTCCGTAACATCGAGGTCCTCAAAAACAGAAAATGAATCATTTGCTAACGGTGTCCGTGCACTTCTTCCACGCACTTTTGTCATTTTTTGCAGCAACTCGTAATATATCCGACTCTCAGGGATGTGAGGCATGACGGAGCCTGCGAGCTGGACCAAGAATCTGTGCCCACGTTTTTTCAATAACGCTGAAACAAGAGGCAATTAAAATTAAAGTTTAAAATTGACAATAGATGTTCACACGTACATGCGGCTTCAATGATGATGTCAAGCCGTTTCTCCGGCCAAAATCTGTTCATCGACATGAACACGTACGAGTCGTTCTGCGGTCGATCCCGACGACTCATCGGTTTCTCGGCCTAGATGAAAGATGTAACGAGGGTTTGAAAATTTCGACGGAAAAAGAACGAGGGAGATGTTTTCTGAGCGAGTACACGACAAATTTGATGGCAGTAAGAGAGCTTTTGAGCGCAAAAAACGCCTTTGGACGCGTTTTCCAGCACCTTGCCTTCGTTTTATGTACCATTGTTATTTCTCCTTTTTCTTATGAATAATTTCTTACCGAAATCACGATGGAGTCGACGTCGCATGGTGGGTAAACGACCCGAATTTTTCCTTTGTCAATGCGAGGCATTACGCGACTGAACTGCGACGCTGAAACGAGAGCAATTTGTCCTCCAGAAGGTTCAATTGACGATTTCGGGACGTAAACTAAGGCCGATTTACCTGTGAAATGACTATTAACCATAATGACGTCGGTGTATTCGAAAAGTTGCTCCTCAATGACGCCGATTAAGTTCGAATACCATCTAAAACCGGAAGATTTATAAGTGCGGACAGGGCAAACTCATATGAGAAATGATTCTGCAGTGTACCCCACCTATACAGGAAGAATCTGGACGGTGTGACGAGTTGCTGTGGGAAGTGACAATAGAACAGCACCTTGCAACTCGGATAACGCCATTTAATCAGTGGAACACAACTGAAATATGATTTAAATCTCGAGGTTAAATAGAAAATATGGCACTTTCGTCTAACCTTGCAGAATGATCGATGACTACCAGATCGGGTTTAATATTATTAAAAACCAAATACCACCCAAGTGCCACATTCTGACTCCACCAATCACCTGGGTGAAGCTTGAGCCCCACTTCGTGAATATCTAAATTCAAAATTTGCTTTGTATTCGAAAAGAGTGTCATCAATAATCGATCTCCTACCGACGCCGTCGAATTTGTGATCCTTCCAGTATTCGTCGATCATAGTGGTGAGCCATGTCACCTAAAATTCCAACGCAAATCCAGATCTGGGTCATATTTCAGCGTTGAGCGACGACGAAAAAAGTGAGAGTAGTGCACTGACCTTATAACCTTTCGATACAAAATGCCTTATTAGAGCTACCGTACAGCGATCCGACCCACCGTTCCATTGTTCGGGGTGGATAATTACCACGTGCATCTAAATAGTGTTATTTACAGGAATTAAAATGAAATCAACTTAAGGCACTCAATTCAATGATCCGTTTCATTAGATAAATCTGCTACGTTATTGGGTTATAGAATTGGAGGGGAAATGATCGAGCGGTAGAAGATTCTAATAGACAAGAAAGCATAGCCATTATTGTTCACATCATGCAAAGCTCAAAAGCATGTGACAGTGCTTGTTATAGAGAGGATTGTAGCGTGATGCGGTTTTCTCTCAGAAGAACATAGAAAGGAGAATGAATTTTTTTCTAATAGTGATGCTTGGATCATCGCAAAAATCACAGCTCCAGCAGGATTTGAACCCTCGACCTGTTCCTACCTGGTGCACCGTGATACTAGGCCATTACACCACCGAGCCGACGGCTCTCCTCGACAACTTTACAACATCTAGTTCTACTGCACTTATAGCAACCCACTTTTATAAGCTAGAATTTCATAATGAGTACCTTGTCACACGTCTCAGGTATGTTACCGTACCATTTTATTATCTTTCGCGGTTTTTTTTTCAGCGATCGTTTAACGACAATTTCTTTCCTTCAGGCAGTGCTCCGTTGCAGCCATTTTGTGGCTGTCACATTTCTGGTACTGGCTGCTTCTCTTCGTTGCAGATTTGCCGTTATTCTGGTGTCAATTTCCTATAGCTGATCATCTCCATGAACATCACACCCGCAACGTGTATCCCCGGCTGTTCTCGTGAGTCGCCGCCTTGTCGTCGGAATCCAAGAAAGCACCGAGCGCCAATGGAGTACAGATCGCTATCGCCGCCAAGTGTCGTATTCCCCGCTGGCGATACGGACCGCCAACAATTTGGAACATAAGAAGATTTGAGCGCATGATACCCAACGAAATCTGGTCGCGCTGCAGAGCCGTCTTTTGTTCAGCAATCGTTTATCGCGGCGTTGAATCGAAACAGAAGTGGAAGACGAGGAGTAGCACGTTCATTAGTGGCTCGCTCTCATACCATGAATAAAAGTGTTCTTGTTATTTTCGAATGCTTTCTCCGTAATCGAAGAAATACCAACCACAATCTGTTTCCGCTGACGTGGAAGACTTGGCAAGGAGAGTCTGATGTCCGATGAAAGCTCCAGAGAAATTCACCAATCATTAGTTAGAGTTAATTATGTATTTCCCACAATTGGAGACCTTTGAATTTTATGGAAGTGTCGCGAATGGTTTGGAATTTTAGTGCCACTGACTTCGAAACGCGACCAAAATGTTTCGGAGACCACAAAGGATGGATTGGGGAATGTCTCTAACTTTGGTAAACTTCCTGTTACCCAGTGGCTCTGCCTCTTCGGGAAATAGTTTTCATACTGAACATCTTCGCCGGCACTGTACTGCGCATGAAAATCTGTCCGTTGTGGCACACGCTAATATAGAGACTTCTATTTATAATCTGTCCCACTACAAAAATCAGTACGATTAACGCAAATTCACGAAGACTAATGCGAAAAGAACAGTCAAATGTAGACAGAAAAAGATCCTCTCAACCCTCAGCATCTATATCAGCAATGTAAGCATTTGCCGAGACCCATTCCGGACCTTGAACTTCCACAAGAACTATGTCTTTAGTAACAACTGGGACGCTCCCCGAGGCAAGACCGACAGGTAAGTCGTCCCATAGTGAGGAAAGCTTACACTATAAAGTGATTGGTGAGAGTCGACGAGAACTAGTGAAAGTGCCAAAGTGAAGGGAAAAGATTACTGGTAAGGTGGTCATTTGGCGAGACGGAAGTAAGAGTAAGAGAAAGTGTGTCATAATCGCACGTTGACATGCCGCGATACGTTCCGGTGCGCCCCACGGTCTCGTAGATCCACTAGAAGATAGCCGGCTTGTAACCGGACGGACCGCCGGACCAACATCAGGTCGGATATGAGTTTTCGGAACAGGATCAACATGAATTGAGGACAATCGACAAGTTTCCTGACCAGCGGTGCCGGTCAACTAACTTCGATGATGGAGCTCGCTCGAGCTACACACCTTGGTCGCTTACCAGATCGTAGAGCTGCTGATCGAGCAGATTTTCTCTATAAAAAAACCTACTCTATATCGTGGAAAACAGATGAATTTAGGACACACTGGTGATGTAATACTGGCGAATTCACAATCAGGAGAAGCTACTCCTACTAATACGCATTAAACAAAACAGGCGTAACATCATTAAAATAATAAAAAGGCGATAGGAAATCGGTGCTCAACAAATCAGTTCTAGCACCTTCTATAGTGACTGTTTGTTTTACATGGACAATCAAGAATTCTTTAACGCGCAACCGCTTAAGCGCTAAGTGCCTGTCGCAACGACCCTACTTGAAAAAGCGTATAAATAAATTTGACCTTAACACCAAAAATACCTCCAGATTAACTGGCACAACAACCCCGCGGGCTCGAGTCCCGCTTGAGCAGTGATTTTGCGATGATCCTAGCATCAGCATTAGAACATCTACTTCTATTGGTAGATAAAGAGCTTCTCCTTTTAGTAGCCGCCAAAGAGCCCAGACTTTGCATACCACTGAGCTCTGTCCACTTTAGAGTGAGTAGCTTTTTCAACTAATTCAAATCAAAAAACCGACGATTGACTTTGCTAAGCTGTCAGATTGATCTAGTTGCATAGGTATATATGACCTATTTACATATAGAGGGATATACTATTTACAAACCATGCACTCAGAAATTTTAATATAACGGTCAGAAGTAGGACTGTGGACGCTTTCTCCGGCAGAGCAGAAACCAGAGAGTTGGGGTTGATCTACATCCGCCCTAACTTCCGACTCGAATACTAGATCGAAATCATGCTGACGGCTCCGATCGAACGAGAAATCTCGTGAGAAAGTGAACGATAAGAAAACGTTTCACTACGAAGTAAACAACGAGGAAGCCAATCAAAGACACTATTCGATAGTAGCTGAAAAATTCACAAGGAAGATTTGTTATCGCTGGACGCAGAGTTCGTCCGTAGTGGGAGAAATAGGTAAAGGCTATGGAAAATGGGTCCATTGAGTGTACACGTTTTAAAATGGCTAAAGTGCAAATGACCGATGAGCGGCAAACCTTAGTGATCAACGCGAATTTCAAATTCGCGTTTGGTGATTGAGACGGTGTCGATACGTTCGGGTTTCCTGGACTTAACGGAGAGACCACCGAGCTAAAACGAGTACAAATGAAGAGAGAACAGGGCAGTGCTCTAGTAATGAGACACTCGATAAAATGCTTTGGGTGTCAATGAAAGGCTATGAGAGGCAATTTTAATCAAGGTGAAGAGCCTCAGACTCTTTTGAAATGCGTGCCCTGGAAGGTCTACTGAAGGTACCAGTTCACTGTAAGCACGCGAAAGTACCTTCTTATCACCTTTTCTACCTAAGTATAGGTTGGATATAGTACACTCGTTTTCTCTTGAAACCCTGAGGTTACGGTAACAGAGCCTACAGGCTAACATTGAAGCTGATCAGCTCCACCTGATCAGTGGTGATAGGGATAAGGACGAAGAAGGCTGAGCACGACGATACCTGATCGTCACCGGCGACAGTCGTCTCCTGGATGAGTTCCCTTCTGATGTACCAAACAGCAAGTGACAGAGGTACGGAGAAAAATAGTGCTACGGTGTACAGGAAGGATAGCACCCACGGACGAGGATCGAACATGTGCGAATGCGATGCGCCACGTGCAGCAATCGAGAACGCCCCCCACCCACCTCTCATAGGTGGGCGGACGGGCTGGCGACGTTTGCGAGACCGTTCTGTGCTTCTTTGCGATGTCCTCGTTGTTGCTCTTCAACACACACCCTCTCTCTACTCTAAAGTCGCTCATCTACCATCCCAACATACAGTCTACTGGACTACAACGGAGACTGAGAGCGAACAAGGCGACAACATGAGATGCCAAGCATCCAACCCTTGCTTTCACTCAGCAGGTTCCGAAATTCCATGAAACGATTGCATCGGCGTCTCTTTGGGACAAAATATAACACGTGGTCGAGCAATACAAACAAAATGCATAAAGTACAGTAGTTCAACAATGTCTCCATGTTCTCTCGTCTTTGAACCTCGACCTCGGCATGGACGATGATTTGTTAGTATCAATTACTTCTACCGGACGAGGTTGTTAGGTGGATAAACTTTATTAAACAGCCCAACAGTTCGACCTTCCCGTCGTCTTTGAAGGCCTCTGTCGTCCACCTTTGAGCCTAAGGTTGTCCACCTAACAACCTCGCGCGGCAGAAGTAATTGATGCATAAAGTATCGTTAGCGGTTAGATGTGGGAAAAGAAAAGCAGAAAAGAATCCAGTTTCATACCTCTGTACGCGCTGTATATGTTACATCCTTCGTGCTCTCGTTCATCTCGGATGGTTATTAACACCCGATTCAGAAAAGGAAGACAGCGCCTTCAAAGGGACATTCCTACAAAAAATGAGAGGTAGGATGAGTGCGCTCTTTTCAAATGTTGGCTGTTTACACCTTTGCCTCGCTACCAGTTCTCTCAATAGTTCTTCTCAATTTCTAACATGAGCATCAAATCGCCTTTTCATGTCGTTGCTCCACAATTACTACCTAGTGTTTGAGTGTTTGGATGTGGACAGGGAACCGTGTATGAACCTCGCAAGACGGCTTGGCTGAGCGCATCTTCATTTGTGTTATTTATTAAAGTTGATACATATCGCTACACGCTGGTCGATGAAGAAAAACAGGAAGGGAAGGAAGGGAAAAAGGAATGAGAAAAAGAAGAAGTGGATTCCGGTTGTAGGGGAATGCAACAAAGGCGATTTAGGCGGTTTCCTAAAAGGCATCTCTCTGGTCCACAGTGTCGTGGATTACAAGGAATTACCGGAACAGATGAGGAAACTATCCATAACCTGGCCTATTTCGAACGCAGATTACCTGACTGAAGGAAACTGACTCCACATGGCTGACACTTGAAAGCAATGAATCAGCAATTAGTTCAAAAGTTCACAAGCTACAAAGGCGACCCCGGAAGCCGAACTAATGTCTACTCGGCCTGTGTTGGTGAGGCACTACTGAACTTGAATTTCAATTCGAAAACCATTCAGGTACCTGACCTTAGTACATGTACGCACTCGAGGGCGATTTGAGCAGATTTGATCGCGTCTGCTCTTCCTAAGGTGTCATACTTTGAACTAAAAATGTCGTGGAGGTCATTTTTTGTTCGGCATGGCACAAGATCATATCGTTCTTCAAGCATTACTGTTTCATGTGAAAAAAATTGAAACATAGCGGTCAAACGCGAGGAATGTCAATCTTTGATGTCCTGCAGATTAGAACGTGATTGTCCCACAGTAGAATCGAACCCTTGAATTCTAAAAAATGCCAGAATACAGGGACTGATGTTGAGCGATGCCCTGTGGACTGATTTTCACATGTTCATCCTTCGCCGTCAATCCCTTGGGTGTAGTGTAATGAAAATGACGTGATAGAAAGCTCGATATCGCTTTTTTCTCAGACAAAATTTGATTCTGCCTAATTAAATACTTTGAACAAGTGTATCATTTCGTCACTATGGGTTTTTTCACTTAAAGGTCTGCCGTTCCCTTTGACCAGAGCCGACCAGCAAGCCACCTTTTGGAACTTTGAGAATGAAACCTAAAATATGAAGACAAGCGGAAATGAATCAACGTTGTAATGAACGGTGTTTATGCAGAGAAAGAGAACAATTTACTTTGAGATTATCAGTATTGAGTGGTTGTTGATCTCCTTATTTCCAGGAGCTTCGCACACCAAAAGGCAGGTTTGCCTTACTGATTCCAACAATGTGTTTTTCGGTAATAAAATGATTGAATTTAAATCCAGTTTTGACAGAAAAGTAGAAACGGCAGAGGAATCAGCAGGGGTGTGCGGAAATTTTTTCCAAAAATGCGGAAGACGGAAGACGGAACGGAAATGGCCAAAAATGGCCGGAAACCGGAATTCGGCACACGGAAACGAAAATAGTGCAAAAATCACTGTATTATTGAAACCTAGACGAAATTGGACTACGAAACGACTCCTTTTCTATTCCTAAAGGTGCCCATAGAATGCTCGTTTCGTTTCCACTAGAATGTGTCTATTCTTTAGGTGAAAGCATTCAACGTTTCGTGATAACTTCAAAGTAAGTGGTGAAAGCTCCTCACAAAACCATATCAATTTCACTCATCGTTATGAATTCCATTATAAACCAAAGCCGGCACAAGTGGGTACAGAAAGACAATGACTTATCTGACGGCATAGGCAATAATGCTTTCAGAATAGAATTAGAAGTCTAAAATGAGTACGTTATTGTGGAGAAACAGTAGTTTTCCAGGATTCTCGGGGGTGAGACTATTCTCAGATCATTTACAATAAAACCAGCAGAAGAAAAACATCTCTCACTCTGTCGATGTTGCAAGTGCCGACAAATACCTCATTGCAAGTTTTCTTAGGAAGGTGTACTTCACTGTATTGGTTTCATTCTTCCAGAATTCGAATGGGTCGTATCGACGTCAGCACAATAACTTCAGTCTCCCTTTTGCTAGCCTGCACAGTGGAGTTCTTTGATTCCTTCTCCCGTTTCCGTGTTCCGCCCAAAAAAGAGCGGAACACGGAAACGGAACGGAAGGGCAAAAACAGCCGGAAACCGGAATTCGGAACGCGGAAACGGAAGTTCCGCACACCCCTGGAAATCAGTCACCGGCTGCGTTTTGGTAGATAACAAAGATGCCGAACAGTAAATAATTATTTCTTGTTACCTCACACAAATTAAGAATTTATTGGGGTCACTGAAAGCTGTCATCTCCCTTTAGTGAACCTGCATAATTTTTTCTACATCGAACACGAAGAAAATCTATGGTCTTCCTTTCCCCACCTGTTAGCATCAAGTATTCTTTTCGTAATTAAAAATGATCTTTCTGAATTCAGAAAGCTCGCCTGCGAACGCCGTCATCCCGCCCATCTCATCGTCTTCTTCGCATAGTAAATCTGAATACATGTAATGTATGCTGACTAACTCAGAAGGCCCACTTTCACTGCTCGTTCGCCTCTACGCTCACCGATAGCGATCGTCATCTTTTCGTGTGCCGAGAATAAAGACCACCCACAAAGGTGGTTAGATGAGTTGTGGCTGATAGTCGCAACAGAAACGCGGAACACGTCTAAACCAGAATAACATGATGACCAGCTCTCGAAGACGGAGTGAAATAGCGTGGAATACAAGGGATTGCTGTGAGCCTAAGGGTACTGCTTCAGCTTTCTCGATTACCACTTTGCAGTTGCAGTATCAGTACAGTATCGCCTAGAGATTTGAAAATGAGGTGATAATATGACTTCTGGGTTATAAAGGTACAAAGTAGGGTCAAAAAAACCTTTTCAGTTTTTGCTCAATTTGCGGAGCAAAAGAAGAAGTCGAAGTGTCATTTTCCTGTCACCTGTAATTCAGCCATATTATTGTGCACAAACACTAAACACTTGCTGAGGATGGCAACTCTGGTTCATCAGGTAGGTTCTCATCAGTTTACCTATAGAAACGATATTGGCAACGTTGAAAGAGCAGTGGTTGGCGTTAATCTGACCCATTAAGGACGCGCCACGCATTCGTGTTGGATTCGTAATTGTGGAGGCACGGTGAACGCGTACTGGACCTTCATAAAGCGTTCGCTGTAAAAGTCAGTGTTTTCACCTTCCCAGGCAAGTGTTCTGATACCGCTTCACCCAATCCTGGTGGATAATAAAGTCTTGGTAAACTCAGGGAAGGATTGATCGCTCGACTGTGCTGGTATCAGTAGCGCCTTTTACTGTTGGATCATGTGTTTTACGATACGAACAAAAAATCTACATCGTCGACTAAAAAAGCATTCGATATTGGGGGACCACCAAATAGCAATCGTGAGCAGAAGCAGTTCTATTCTATCAAGACAGGAGAGTATTCAAACCATTCTTGTGAGGCAGTGAACAACCTACATTTTACAGAAACTCAGCCGTCGAAAAATGCTCTATTCAACGTACAACCATATTTCAGATATGTAGAAAATTGTCTAATTCGAAAAATCGAGGAGCAAATTTGATATCGCTCTCGAGCTTCGATGAGGAGCGGGGCACTTTCTAAGAAATATTTTCCGCTTGGAGCATCTCGACTGTTCGTTGAAGCACTTATCCGTGATCTTCGGAATCCGTACCACAAATAAAGGCGACCGACCAGCACTTCTTCCCTTGAATCACTTAAATCTGTGAAGGGACAAACGACGATAATTGCCTAGCTTACAATCTCCCCTTCTCATGTTGCTTTCCATTGCCCTTTCGGGCTTCACCGAGTCAATTACAATAATTATGGGTTGTGTTGAACAGTATCACCTAGAGATTTGAAAATGAGATGATAATGTGACTTCCGGGTTATAAAAGTACATTGCATATTTGACTAATTTTGCCCGTGCAAATGTGGATGTTGCGAGTAGTAGTAGCAGCACTACGATATACCTCTCGACATGAATCTTATCCATATTGTTCGGTGTAATGGATTCTAGCGAGAGATTAGTGCTAAGCCGACAGTGTTAAGAAAAGGCGATCTTTAACAACATACGTAAAATGTCAGGCGACACAATACGTAAGCGAGAACGAGTGACTGAGAGATCGAATACACACATGGAGACGGTGAGATGCGCTCAATACCTCACTAATGGCGCATACTCGCTCATTACCTGTTAACAGATATCATTTGCCTCCTCCTCCACTATTGATTCTCCGTTACCCAATTCCCATGCGGAATTTACCCCTCTCGTCGTCGAAACGTTCCACGTTCCTTTTGCTCACATCCTTCATCTTGTTCATCTTAGTTTCCGCATATTTCACCTATTACTCATTCAGTCAGACTACGATAGCCCCTATCAATGAGGCTTTCAGCCACCTTTCAGCCACCTCAGTTTTACGGAGAACCACTGTCATATTCTGTTCGGAAATGTGCAACAAGTCACTCATTGGTGATGAAACTTTTACTTAGTTACTTAATTTCTATGGAAAAAAGGTGTACTACCGTACTAGCAACCAAGTCTTGCAAACGAATAGAAGCAAAATGAACTCAAATACGAAGGTAGAAACCATGAAAAGAGGTGGTATTTCAGATGCAGTCAAATATTAAATAATCGCATTAAATTTACCATTGGGACTGGGAATTAGTCAATGGAACATTGTGTCGGATTAAATGAAAAGTATGTAGATTAGATGCTGTACTAAATCTGCGAACTCCACTGGGAAAGACAACTACGATCTAATTTCTCCTTTTGAGATTCATCTGAAACGTAACACATCGCTATTCTTCCTGCAAAGGCTAGCGAAATAGAAGCACCATCATCTGAGTGGAGTATTTTGCTTTGATAGCTTGTATTAGGTTGCAAACCTTTCAATTGAATATTTTTTCATCGCAGAGTAAAACTTTTGGTGGAGGTCCTGCATTTCTCTTTCGATAATGTTTCAGTAGAGTAGCTAATGCTCTTCTGAACTATTTCCCGCGCATTCGATTTCGTTGGAATTCCTTTAAATTATGACGCCTAGACCATAGGGCACCTATTGCATCAGTTCAGTGAGTTTCGACTGGGCGTTCTGCTGCAGGGCCCAAGCTCGAATATCCGCAGTGTAATGGAGTAAGGTATCCTGTATATTACTCCAAAACAGACTGATGTTAGGAAGTCAAGGAAGACCACGATGGGTTTGGGAATGAACCGCTCCGTCAAGAACACCTAGCACTGATTAGGATGCGTTGGAAGCCGCCGGAGAAGTAGAACCATCAAACCACATTGTGCAGGAGTTCCAGTGCTATAACATAGCTGCAAAGCGTCCTACAGTGTTGGGGAAAGTGCGGAAGTATGACCTAAAGGTTGCCCACAATATGTCGCCCATATAGCTCAACGCTGGTGTGACTTCGCGTACGAAATTTCAGAGTTTCGAAACTTCAACTGGCAAAATAACTTGGCTGTTGCAGATGAGAAATGAATGAGGCAGGCTAATCACCCCCATGACTTAGTCCTGATAAACATGGAAAATCAACACCAAGTCTGAATTGCACCACAAGGAGAAGATTCTTCGCATATTATGAAGTTTTTCTAAATTTATCGAACAGGAGTAAGTATCTAAAAATGCATTAGTTTAGCAAACCGTAGGATGAGCACGGCTGAGTACGGTACCCCCACTACACCGCCAAGGACGCGTTCAAAAAGTCGCACGGAAAAGTTTTTTGGAGGATTATTGGTCTTCGTTACCCCATGCATCGTTATCTCTAGACAGTACTCTTACAGAGGACCATTTGCTTCTGTTGGTTTCGATTCTCAAGGAAGGGACAATTCCTAACAAGTAGTGTAAATGTTTCACGTGAATAAACCGGCAGGCTTCCACGCCTACGGTGTAAAATACAGTAAAATACAGTACAACGAAAAAACGGCAGCGGCGCTTTGTGGCGCCGAAAGGTGCCGTTTCCGGGGTCCACACGTGGTGACCCGTGTACAGCGCTTGCATCAATTCATTTACCCCGCATGTCCAACGGTAACGCCCGTGTGGCAGCCCGGCCGGAAGCGAAGCCTCGTCGAGCGATAAGTCACCAAAATGGGAAAATCGAACAAGCAAGGGACTGAAAATCGAAGTGTTAAGAAATCGTTTGTTCACATGTTACACAAATATGGAAAATTTGTATATGAAAAGCTAGAGCTCGACCTGCTGAGCTCAAAAACATAACATACTTACTCCAACTTTAATGAAAATATAGAAAAACGGCCGTTTGTGCACAAGAAAGCACCGCTGGGGCAGTTTTATCGTGCCGGCACGTCCGATACTGTAATTACCAGCAAGAAGGCGACACATTGCAGTCCAGCAATGTTCCATATATATCTCAGTTAGATTCTGTTTCAGAGAAATAAATTTGAAGAATTTAGATGTGGCAAGTATTCAGTTGAGAGGTTTACATCCTACTAAAAAATTAAAAATTCATTTTTATGTAGTGATATTCAAGCAGTCAGATTTCTTCTAATGGCGAGTTTGAGGAAAAAAGTCCATGCATTCTTTCGAGGGAAATACATCTAATTTTGCATTCCCCCCACCCTATCGTTCGCAAAAAGAATGAAGCATTTCAATGTTTTAGACTATTTCGTTGAGATGAAGCTTCATTCTGCAGAACAATCGATCTATTGCGTCCGTTCTCTATGAATTCACATTCAATTCTTGCTTGCAAGTCTAAAGTTATATAAACCTTTTTGAGAGCAACTGTTTCGTAGACGCGAAGCTGTGTAAAGAGTGCGGAAGATGTATCCAGAAAAGTACTTTTCCGATGAATAAAACAAATGAACACGTCTTCTCTAACGTTGTTGATTAAGTGTCCTTTCTTATTCTACTCACCGTCGAAAGCCGTCTCAGATTTAGCTCTTCCTGACTATATGATTCCGAGCTTCGATCACTTTCTCTAAGAACATCACGAAACTTAGCTTGAAGTGAATTGGTTTCCGTCTCCTATCGCTGGAACAAATCATTTGTGCTCATACCTTCCCGCTTCTGTGATAGACTTCTGTCGAGATTTTTAGAATCACATACCGACTTTTATTTTCCATGCGAAGATCTCGAGTTATTCCCCTTATTCCAGCATGAGCTCTGAGCCTTGACAGCATGCTGTTGAGTACTGCTGTACTTATTCTGCTTTCATTGTTATTTACGAAATCTCTTAAACTGGGACTCATCGATGAATACGAAAATCTTCAAGTTCTGTGTGAAGAGGCATTGAAGGAAGCGAAAGAGAACTCTGAGTGTGTACCTGATACAATCGAGTAAGTTTTCTAGATGTTACTTCCACAAGAATAACCTATTCGGCATCTGCTACACATTGGAACATTTTCGTGAACAAATAATAGAATTAACGAATGTGGTGTCATCACGTTTGATGTTCCCCTTTAGAAAGCAAAATTGGCATTCTCAGTGAGGCACTTCTGCCTCAACAATTAGTTATCCTATCTTAATGCGGAATATTTCTCAATTCCTTTGTGAAATGTGCAGCTTTGCTGGTTTTCAATACTGTTAAAAGTAGAAATTCAGATAACTGTACCCTATACTTGCCTGAAATCATACGATGCGTTAAAATCTTGTCTTCATAGGGTTGTGATACGTCTGGGTTGCTCACATGATCGACCGTCTCAAGGCACCTCCATGGCGGCTGAGTTGTTTTTCAAAGAAGGGGTGAGTTTTTAACTTCTCCCATCCTAAATTGTTCCCTTTTCCGTTTCGACCTTGGCTGCTCAAAGTATAGCTCTGAGTCACATACACATTAGGCAGCAAAAGTAACCACTGGGAGTTGTTTTACATAGAAAACAGCTCTTTTTATCGCTAGTTGAGACACCTACTGAAGAAAACCTTCCAACATAAGTAGAAGCTATATTAAGAGAAAATCGAAAGATCATGTTGACTTTTGTCTATAAAAGCAATATAGGTGAATGCGTACATCTCACCACCCTGCACTGACGAGCAAGTGCAAATCGGCCGACTCGCCTACTTCTGGAAGAGACCTGTGTTTGCGAGAACGCTAAACACACCTTTCGCTATGAATCCTCAGGTAAGCCAAGGATTCTACATCTTGGAATATAGCAGCGGCTTCAGTCATCCTTCTCTGTGACAGTAACGAAAGCACGGCGTCTTGTACTCTTTTTACTCTTCTGCTTCTACTTCTGCCTTCTTCAGTACTTTCCAAACACCGTGAACGTGGGTACAGCATCATCCGCTGGCTTAGCTCATGCCCTTATTGAGATCGCTCGATTGGTAGGAGAAGTGCAGGTAGTGCAGTTTCCAGGAGTTCAGAGTATTCATGGACGAAAGATCCTTTATGTCGGTATGGTTTATTGGTTTAGATTACTCTTGTTGGACCATTTCCTCTTAACGAAGATCACTACCCCATTGCGGACGCAGTTACCGCCTATCTCGAAGAAACCGACTCGAGTCTAATTAGAACGACACTTGAGGTGCGTTTGGAATAGTTGAAGAAATTAAAAGAGAAATACGTATTTCCAAAGGATTCAAGTATCAACGTAAAATAGGAAGCATGAATTACGCAATCATAATACAAGAGCGGGTATGCGTCAGTAAGGCGCTAAGCACAGGGTTTTCAGTGACCTAAATAAAGCCTTCTATCCCGCTGCCAAGTGACATCAATGGCAGTGACATGTGGTCAGTGAAAAAGCCTAAAGCAATGTTCATCAGTAGAGGCCTGAAGCGGATTGAATTTCCTAGGAACGAGTAAGCCAATAAATTAACTCCTTATGTCGTAAACTTACTGCTCATAATAAATGACTCAACCGGCATGAAAATGCCAGTCAATCCATATGAATTTCACGTGTTTTCGTTTACCGCTTTCGCACCGGTAGTATAGCGCCGCGCCGTGAACGCAGACTAGTAACCTTAATCGCTCGTACGTGCAAAAATCAGTATCTCGGTACGCGAATTCGCGCCGCGAACTATTGATTTGCATTTTCTGCACGTATTCGCGCTGCGCGTCGCGAGAACATTACACGACCCTGGAAAGGGGCCGGGTCAGCGCCAGCAACTGTACAAGGTGATGAAATGACCGGAGGTGCATTCTCTCACATAGACTCCATTGGCTTGCCCTTCGCAATACGTAGAAAGTCCACCTGTGAGTAGTACGTTGTACCATATCCGCCCACAAACGTTTTCCCGGACTGCATATGAATCGACTATTTGTTTTAGATATCCAGCAATTTTGAGGAGGCGGTATGGACGGTCCGCCAAATCGAGATGTCAACCAAAGGTAGTGTTCGGAGTCCTGCTTCAAATTATTTTCAACAGTCCGGTCAAGAGCTTCTGCTCACATGAGTTTCTATTCTTCGTTGTAGTTGTCGCCATCGCCACCGATTTTGCTGATATGAAGAAGGCAATGAGTACATTGGAAGTACGACGTCTCTCCGAGCAGTCATACATCGTGATCATGCTGTGTACAACACCTGTACAAAGCTGCTTTGCTGATGCTGGAACTCGAGCGATCTTGGCCGACAGCGGAATCATTGTGGTTAGAATGTTGTGCATGAATAACTAAAAGTTAATCGGCTCTCTTGAAACAAAGCGTAGTTGACATGTGTTAGTCACGGGTTTAAGTTCAAGTTTTCAGCTTGCACCTCACATGGACAACTATACAGCCGCTAGTGAGCACATAACGAAGTTACTCTCAAGTCCACTACAGGTAACAGTTTTCCCTTCTATCTTGAAAAGTAGAAATAGTTTTAGCATAATTAACAAACTTGATGGATACTGGACTAGCGTAGTCTTTCTTACGCAGAACGAAACGACACCTGTCCAATTCACTTCGGCTTGGCCATTTCACTCAAAAGAGTTTCGATTTCCAATAACATGCATGCTCCGGTTAAATATGTAATTATTTTGCAGGGCGAAATGGGTCGATATATTTCACTGTTCAATTCATGCTACGGGTATTGCTATGGATCTAAACTGGCTGGTACTGGTGACACACAGAGATTCGCAGATACATTTAAGTCAAAATCGTTTACAAGTGCGTTTTTACTCTTCATTCTAGAGAAAGCCCTTTTTGAAAGTTAATCTATTGGATACACATATATGTACTGAGTGCATTGCACTAGTTGTAGTGACTATACATTTTTAGATTCGCTAGGAACAATCTCCTTCGATGGAGGAGGATCAGCTTTATACAACTATTATTTCTACACTCTTCCTGGAACACACGGTGGAGTTTTTTGCCCTGATTCCGTTCTGGATTCTTTATTTTCGATTTTGTTTTCGGGGTCCATTTTTCTATATACTGATTACACGTCATTTTCAGGCAACTACGATGTCTTTCTTGAAATGATAACGCAAGCCAGTACATGTAGCAATGCAATAACGTGCTTCACTGTGGTAGGTGCAGTGCTTGAGATGTTGTGATTAGAGTTTATGAAACAATTTTGAGCGGAATTCTCGAAGTAAAATGATACCTTTCAAGACAATACGTATTGTGGACTCTGCTGTCATTCTAGCGAAGAAGAACAATATGATTGAGGAGTGTCTGCGTTTAGGCAATTGCCAGAATCACCTAGGTGGGAGGCAATTCTCTACATGATATCTTTTTCTGGGTTTCGCATTAATTTACAAGAATGTATGTTTGATGCCTCAATTAAACGAGCAATTATGCGCCTATTGTACAATTTTTAAGGATTGATTCTTGGTGTCGTGCTTGGAACAATAGCGGTCGCTGCCATCATTATTGGTTACATTCTGAGCAGAAGGTGAGTTTGTATTGTTATCCGTTGTATAAATCTAGATTTCGTGGTGAAATCGGAATATAAATGCTACTCCTGCTTTTGACGTAACAGCTCTTCTGACATTATATTAAGGTTATAATTAAAAAACTATTTCAGGCATCGGCTAAACATCTACCGTATGCACTGGAAAGTGAGCAAAGATCAGTTGAAGATTATTGAAAACAAGCAGGTGCACTTAGTTCTACTCCATCAACGTTAGAAGACCGATCATCTCGCTTTATACTGCGAATTAATTAAGGCGAATTTCAAAGGATCGAAAGCTGGTGATGGTATTTCGGGAAAACGTCGAACCGTAGCTTCTTACGCCTTGCTCGGTAGCAATAAAGCGGAGTTCATCGCATTGAGGCATGTGAAGAAGATTAAGTGGACAAAGTGAGTCACATCTGCTGTCAATTTAATTAATAGATTTGTTTCACTATGCAGGAGTGGCTAACTCTTCTGAGTCAGGACTGTTTCAGGCCAGAACTCAAGTTTTTATACGAGATGCGTCAGCTGAACAATGACAATTTGTCCACGTTCCTTGGTATTTGTGCTAACGAGCTCGACAATTTCTATATACTTTATGCTCTCATTGATCGTGCTTCCCTGGAGGTATGCCGAGTCACAGGCTTCTTTGCGGAATGTCATGAAAATTTTTGCGAAACGATGTCTTCTTGTTGTTGATATCAGGTCCTGATCCGTCTCAGTGACCCGCTTCTAAACTTAAGAGTGGCGTTTTATCAAGAATGAGAAAAGTCATGAATTACTCTCATGAACGATCGTTTAGGATTTCATCAAGGATCCGGACTTCCCTATAGATGACTTGTTTCGATCTGCATTCCTAAGGGATATTTTAAAAGTGAGATCGTCACTTCCGCCATGAATACTGGAACTACTACTAAAACTGACAAATGTCTACAAAGAGTTCAAGAACTTGATGTTCAGGGTCTGCAATATCTTCACAAGTCACCCATTCGTTACCACGGCTTGTTGCTGACGAAACACTGTCTCGTGGACTCCAACTGGGTTCTAAAATTGACGCATTTTGGAGTTGCCAGCATGTTACACGAGCTGATAGCCGACAAGGTGCTTCAAAGCATGCCAGAGTACCATCTTAGTCCTGACTGTAAGTTCATTGATTATTTCCTTGGATAGTGTGATAAAACAGAATTGAATTGCCATCCTCTATTTCAGATTTTCCCATGTTCGCACCAGAACTGCTCAAAGAGACGGGGAACTGTGACAACTATCCGCGCGGCTCACCGCAGGGTGACATCTACAGTTTAGGAATGATATTGTTCTGGTTGATGTACAGGGAGGATCCGTTTGGCAAGACTGGTCTGCGTGGGAAAGGTTTGTTGGACAGTGAAGTGTTCGCCTGAGTTTGCGTTTCTTCGAAACTCTTTGTCCGGTTCATCAGGTAGCTGCGAGCGGGCTTAGTATCTTTTCGGTACTTTTCCAGCTCGGGTTTTTGTCATCAAGTATCTTTTCGGTACCTTTGCAGCTCGGGTTGTTTGCCATCAAAGTATTATGCTACGCTAAGAGACTACCGTAGAGCCAATGATTAATGTCTAAAAGTGCGTTCCCATTTGCTTTACGCCGTAGTTTGTCACCGCCAGCTAGCTATCAAAACATAAATGCATCATTAGATTCGCCTCCTAATACTGAGTTCAGACACACGCTCACTTACAGTCCAGCTATGGGCAACCATTTGGTTTTAGGCAATTTTCTTTTTTGATGTTCGATATACACTCACAGGCAGAGCAACTTTGTAGAAATGATCGGTAGAAAATAAAAGTTCGCGAATAAATCTTCAGCTTTTCAGCATTGGTGTCCGAAATAATAAAGCGCCGTCTGAAGCCCGAGGTAGACGACTACGACGGCTCTCCAGAGCAGAAGGTACGAAAACTCCTCTACTAGGTGTTCCGCTGTTGCCCTCTTGATAAAGAAAACAAAGAAGGAAAACACTCATCATTATTATAAGACGAACAACTTCGACACCTTTTATTTCTGTTACTCCACCTTTCCATTGCAGTTGTTCGTCTAATTTCTCACCTTAAACAGTTTTGGGAACACACGCGATAATATTCTGTAAATACTTCAGGCACTCACTCGCTTGATGAAGGAGTGCTACACAACGGCTGCTGAATCAAGACCAAGCCTCCGAAACGTTCTCACAGCCGTGAATAAAGCCTTCTCGACATCGTACGTTAACACAAAGTAATATACATAGTTACTGAACATAAGATTGCCATGGTACTTCAGAAAGGGTAATCTGGTGGATCAAATGCTACGAATGAACGAGAAATATGCTCAGAATTTGGAGCAAATCGTCGCTGAAAGAAACGCTATGCTCCAGGAAGCTCAAGAACAAACAAATCGGCTATTGAATGAAATGCTACCAGCGTAGGTTCCCCACTGACCGCACTTAGCGCTACTCCAGCTATTTTTGACCTATCTATCACGGTGCTATTACTTAACTCTCCAACTTCAGATCTGTCGCACAAGTTCTCAAGGAAGGAGGCACCATCCCACCACGAAGCTACGATGCAGCTACGGTATGCTTCGTTCAACTCTGTGATTTCCCTGCTCTAGTTCGCAAAAGTCGTTCCGACGAGGTAACAACTAGGACTCTACCGTTTTCTCTTCAAACTGCATTCCCCTACTTTCATCAATGTGTAGGTAATCAGCTTTCTCAACGACATATTCGATCGCTTCGACACCATTATCCGAAAGCATGACGCCTACAAGGTTTGTTATGATCATCGCTTCTAAAAGCTCAAAATTTATTTTATTTTTTAGGTCGAAACAACAGGTGAAACTTACATGGTGGCATCTGGAGTACCTAATGAAAACGATGGTCGCCATATCATCGAAATCGCTGAGTGCAGTCTAGATATAAGAGAGGTGTGCTGTGTTCCTGTTGTACAATTGTTCAACAATGTACTGCTGTTTCAATTGTTTCCACAATCCAACTGAAGGGCGCGTTCGATTGCGTTTGAAGGGGGTTGAAACCGCGTTTTCATTTATGTTTGAAACCTTGACCGTATAGGTAAATGTGAATCTAATGCCGTTCATCTATGCATCTATTTGATGTGTTATCGGACTGGATTATTTTACCAGAGCTTGAGAGCTTTGTGACATTTATTCAACCTCGATAGAGGCGCAATACGCATGCGGTTTCTTGGATACGACCTTCTTGATTCTGTAGGCTACGTACGATGTGACCCGGTGCAATTTGAGATATATTCGAGATCCACACGGGTAGACGGGGGCGATGCTATCTATGGTCCGAATTGTGTAGACCATAGCGCGCAGCTCTCTGTAGCCCTTCATTTTCTAACGTTGGGGATCTTTTCATGTCAAATACAGCCGAAAATGCATGCTTGAAGGAGTCGTACACCTACGTCGTCTCGCACTGTCCAGACTTCAAAGTTCGGGTTCGGATCGGATTCCATTGCGGACCAATCGCTGCTGGCGTCATCGGTATACGATCCCCACGTTACTGCCTCTTCGGTGATACGGTTAGAGCTTTCCATTTTTTCCCGCAAGATGAGTGATAATCGAGCAATTTGTTAAGGTGAACTTTGCTTCTCGAATGCAATCGAATTGTCCGCCGAATCAAATTCAGACTAGTGAAGTGACGGCGCTACGATTAATGAATACACACGAGTATTCGTTAGTGAAGAGAGGGATCGTTCAGGTGAAAGGAAAAGGTAACTCATTCGACCTTCGTTGTCAACAATTTCTATAAGGATTAGGTGACAATCCGTCTTTCCAGGAGAGGTGAACTGTTATTGGCTCAATGAACATATACATGATGCACATCACCATGGACATTTGCCGACTCCACCAACAACATCGGGAATGTTCCGACCCAATTGATCGTCACGTTTTTAAAACTCGCTCAAAATTCGTGTTAAAGTTCCTTGATAAATGATTTATTGTGTAGAGTTTCTCAACGCTGACACGGTTGGAAACGATTCGTCATAGCCCTGCAGACTTCCTTACCCAGCACATTGGATAGAGCTTGAAATTCTAAACCGAAACATGCGTGATATTGCTAGTTTGGTCGACCGTTAAAAAAACCAGCGCCAATTATTCATCACTCTGGTGCTGGAGCCGCCAAATAAGGCAAACGTCTCCCCACACCATATGCTGCGTGGGTAGCTGGTTGACAACAACTACGTTTGATCAATAATATGGCTCAAAGTTAGATACATCGATCCTCCTCTCATCGGATCATCGACCTCGAACAGTATCAGTTTTCCTTACAAAAAACAGATCCTGTCATGTGCCTTGTGACATCCTACGTTCCACGATGAAAAGAGCATGGGGAATGAAGCTTTTGTTCCTACACTGTAGGAACAAAAGCTTCTTTCTTTTTTGTTCATACAGTGTAGAAACAAAAGCGTAGGCAAACAGTAAAAAAAATAGGCAAAAGTAGAAAAATTAATCCGTGGGCTGTTTTTGTCCTCTAATATGTCGCTTCAATCTATTGTGGTGGAGAATCTGACGGAAAAGCGTATGACTATTGTGCTACCTGTGGTGTTAAATACGATTAAGGAACAACATGGAGCCCTAGTTTCACTAGTTTTGGAAGGAACATGGTTTATGAATGGAAAACAACACCGAAAATGTGATAAAAAAAGAACAAATGCACATCTTCGAAGAGACGAATAGACGGTAAAATACGTTAAAACACATCCAACAGTGGCGAAAAAAAATCATCGGACTCGTATGGTCACCTGTATTACCTGTGAAGGGCACCATCAACCTGAATTAGGGTTAAAACAGTTTTTAATAAAATGAGGAGCTAGAATAGGTGCGAAATCGCAGCGAATTACATCTGATGCGGCATTTGAAGCATCCCGACAATGAAAAATAGGGAAAACAGGTTCGAAATGTTACAACCCGAAACAAAGAAAAACCAAAACAATGCCAAGATTACTTGCTTGGCATTCACCTTATTCTCGAGGTTGTTTTGGTTCGATGAACTCCACACCGTCGCCGACCACAACAGTTCCCAACCTAAATAGGACTTTCGACAGCTTTAGGCACGACGACGCAAAACTTCCATCTCTAATATTGATTTCATTCAAAAGTGACACAAAATAATGTATCACTAAAGGCATGGAAAGCAAGAGAAGAAACAAGAATTGAGCAAAAGCTACAAAACGTAATGAGATGTAGCTTACGGTGGTGCGGTCACAATATCTCTGGCGTAGAGAACGCCCGTTTGAAGACGACGAACTTCGACGATCTGAAAACTCAAAATACATGTACATACGAAACACGCATATTTGTGACCTGCAATTTCCAGCTGGAATTCAAGCGTGTCTTCATAAAGTGTCATGGTCCTCACGACGTTCCCTCAATGTTTGCTGGACAAAGCAACTTTTAGATGAATTAAATTCTGGTTAGTGTGGCGCCCTAATACTATTTGGACTAATCTATTTGGAATGACAGTCGACTGTCGATGTGCACTAAATAAATTCGACAAGGTGTAAATAAACAATGACAGACAGGATATGAACAATGTGAGGTCGATAGGTACGTAGCAAAAGCGGGGAACATTCAGCATACAGGGAACAACCAAATAAAGCGCGGTTCTTGACCAGTTACTGTATAGGGTTTTCTCTAACATGATAATTCGGAGCTTCACATATCGCTAACAGAATAAAACTGAAGCTGATAGCCCACCAAACAGCAAAAGTGCAAAGTTGTTTCATTACCGGATGTTTGCCTTCGACTTTCATTTCGTGTACCGTGAAGACGCCATCGTTAAATATTGTAAAAATACGAACCAAGTTTGCATCCACCAACTCCATAGCAATAGCTGAACAGCGGAATATTGTTGCGATCGTAACGAGTATGTTTCTGCGAACGTTGCCAAGGCGATAACTTGCAAAACTCTGAATGCCCACCTGCCACTCCGCTTGTATGAGGTTTGAACATGGCTCGTTGAGAGAAACGCCCATCTTGAATATGATACACGGCAACTTTCCCGACTGAACTTCCCATGGCAATAAGACGATAACGATCACAACCAGCAATTTCGATGGTGCTGATGCTTTCCCTTTCGCCAGCATACATCTAGAATATCCTGTTGAATGATGTTACAACAGAGACAATAGGTGCACAAGATTGCAGGGTATACGAACGACAACAGCAGAGTTCGCTGGAAATGTCAAAGTCAAAATGGGTTACATTGAATCAGAGCAGTGAAAACACGAATGTTCCTGCAAAAAACTCAAATTTAACAAAAAACATGCCAGTTTTAGTGGTTTCAAGCCTTGTGCATCTTTTGTCGTCCATACCATTAGTTCCTTTGAGCTGATTCCACACACGTACGCATCAGAATCGCAGCTCCATCCTCTTACCTAAGCAATTTTATGATTCACAACGGTAAGTACCGGGTAGTAAGAGGTGCATCTATTTTCCTTTGCAGCTTGGTCGAAAGTTCACTACGAAACGAAAAGAATTCACTACGAAACTGACCATCTTAACAATGTGCTCCGGAAAACACAGCAATGGCCCCAAACGAGAATTTTTTATCAGGATGGGCGGGCAGCTCTTCACGTCAACTTTTATGTCCAGGCACCTTAAGAACAAGTGATATTCAATATATTCGCGTCTAATCCTCTCAAGAATTCCACAGAAGCGACACCTACAATATGGTTCCATCTGCGTAGCAAGCCACACAGTGGAACGAGAGCGAATCGACAGGGTACATCTGAAAAGCTTTGATCAATGAGGAATGTTCCTTTGTGATTGTCAAATAATGATACCATAACTGAGTTGAAATCGTACCCTTCATAAGTTTAGCGTTTGTTTCACAGAAAGAATGAAGTCTTCAAGGTTTTCAAAACGAGGGCATTATACTGTTTGGTTGAAAGTGAAATAAAAGGAATAGCTCGTTAAGATTTTGCCTACCAAATCATTGACACATAAATGTACATTTCAAGAACGATAAAGGAACAGTACGTTTGTAATATGTAAGGAAAGCACTCTCGAGTGATTTCCTTCGCGTTTGTACTCCACAGACGGAACGGCAAGATGGTCGTAGTCGGCTAAATTGAACATAGGAATGGAACAATTTTCGCTCAAACCTTGAATGCACTAAAGGTGTGATGTTTTAGAAGCATGTCAATGTCACATCTACAAACTGTACCTGAAATGAGTGCAATGACTGAAAGCAAAGCTTTCGCAGACAGGTTAAGCTTCAACTGTATAACATTGCAAATGGCATGTTTTATGTCTTACCCCTTATTAACCGGTAATAAATCGCACATCTGCTACTGGAGTTGAGCAATTATTACAACTGTATTTAAATTGAGAACTACCTGTTGAAGCAAGATACCCCGTAATAACACCGGTATCACTACCGACAACAACTAGCATCGATGACGCAAATATAAGAGCAAGGCCATCCATACAAGTAGGAATCGAGCGAGTATAGATCGGAGTGAATTTATACCACGCTAAAACATTCATTTTCAATATCGGTGTGAGACTATGCTTCATATGAACTTCCATAAACCATAGGAAAAAACATTTTAGCCATTAACAGCTCAACACAGTTCTCCAGAGCTCACATTACATAAGTAAGCACATAGAATGCTAGTTTGTCAAACTGATGTGTGAGAAGAAACAAAGGTCTCAAAGAAAACGTGTGAAAGAGAGGATTATCCGCACCTCCGGTAAATGCATGAAATCTGAAGAATAAGATTTGGCAATCTAGTCCAATTGACACTCCATATAGCATTGGAACAGAAACTGCCAAAATACGAATAGCGTATGGCGTCTTTAAATGGCACGGTTCACATATGTAACGAAGATGGCGGATTTCAATGTCTCGAATGTTCAAAACCTAAATCAAGCGAATTATAATCATGAATAAAAGAAACTGGCAGAAACTACACTAGTATGGTAAAACAGAGTACATCGAAGAAAGCAGAGGACATATATCTGCACTTCGATCGACTTTCTACTGAGTTAAAATTGCCCAATCTCGGAAGATGGATAGCACCATGGTTGAACCTAGCAACTGTAGTTTACAAGTTAGAGAAAGTGATCGCAACCTGTAGCTTTCATGCATTTTACCTAATGTGGATAGAATAACCTACGTTTTTTTGTAAGTAGTCGAAGCAGTAGAACATGCTTCCTTGGTATGCTCGCAGTTGCGACGCCGACAATTTCTCAGCTTCCTTCGTATTTTGGACTTTGCCGTTTTTCTTGTTGCCTTTCTTCCCTTTCTTCTTCTTCTTCTTGTTTTGAGTGTTTTTGATTGCATCTTTCGGCGCTTCAACTTCCTTAGCTGTTTCAGTTTGGGAAATCTGATCTTCCGTTGATGGTTGCTCCGGGGATGTTTCATCTGCCCATTCTGATCCTCGCTGAAAGAGCCATTGACCGGTGGGTCCACCGCAGTTCACCTTGTAGACGATTTCACCCCTTCTAAAATCTACGATGTAGAAGAACACCTGAAATGTAAGCGAATGATCAGTAGTTTGCATCTAGTTTCTGCGTACAGGATTCCCTTAGTATAAAAGAAGATCAACTCACATCTCTAAAACCAACTACGAGCATACCATCGGCAGAAAATCCCTTCGGACGGAAACCGTCAATGTAAGGGCAAATTAATCGACTAGATAGCACTTTTACAAAATCATCTGATTTAAAATCTGAAGAAAATCCACCGCTCAGAATGCTACAGGTGCACGATTAGGCAGAACTAACAACTAGAAGCAAAACCACTCTTACCGAAGGCGCAATAGATATCACATCCATTGTTGCACAATATACTTAGTCTGTGTTCCAACAATCTTTTATGCAGAAACATTTCGTTTACAGTCTTCCGACTGAAGTACTTGTTCAACTAAATGAAGCAATGATTACACTAACATCACACTTTTATCACGTTAAAATTTCGAAAATGCGATCTTCCTTTATCAGTGAATCTAACATTTATGATTGGGCCATGCGTCAACTTTCTCGAAACAGTGTTTGATTGCAGCCCAGTACTCATTCTAAATTCTCGGACATATGAATTCTCTGACACTTATTTTCATAAAATCATTGCCCGAATAGAAAATGTTAAAATCTGTCAACTCACCGTATGGTTTGCTCTCGCTACAACACCAAGTTCACCGAACTTGAAACTAGTGTTGAAAAGATGACCGGATGCAGTTCCGAGCATAATTATGAATCCTCCAGGAATACTACGCAAAAATATCGCCGTAGGATGGACGACGCCGAGTCCGAGTTCTTTGGCAGCATTCTTAAAATCGAAAGAAGCAACCACTCTGCAGTCAGCAGTGAACAGCAGGTCCTGAACGAATGTGTTAGCATCGTAGCATAATCACGTAGCACTGGTAAATTTCTTGAATATGTTCTTTCAATGCCCTTTCACAGAAACCACTTTCTGGTCTGTATAGTAACGTAATATATCAATGATTGAACATATAAGCTATTTGTATGGAAGTCACCGAAACAAGTTCGAAGACGCGCAATCTCAATGCAATGACGAATCTTTGAGAACAGAAACACTCAAAACAGATCCAAAGGCTAACTACACTCCACTCACCAGACGGTTTCAGAGAATTCAAAATATGCCCTAAATATGAGAATAGCTGTTACCGCTGTGTTGTCGTGCTTGTACACTAAAGCGTTCCTTCCATGAATAAGAAGAGACACAATGTTCTGGTCACTTCTGTAGGTAGATGGTGTCTCTGCAACTACAATGTCAGAAGTTAAATGCTTCACTTCTATTGACATAAGACTGGGTATTATACGATGCTTCCGACAATCTTCTGAGGTAACCATGAATTACAACTGTAATGAAATTTTCCTGCTTCTTTGCACACCTCCGTATTTCATGCTTTGCGCACCTTATAGTCTGAGAAAGACCATACATTTACTTTGAAAAACTCCACCTTGCTGAAACACAGCGTATTTCCTCCCGATAAACGAAACCATTGTGATATCCTCCTGCGTTGTTGGGCTTCGTTTCAAGTAACGGAAGCACTTCTCAGCTTCGTCTTGGCAGCCATCGCTGAAACAAAACTTGTAACGCTCGAATCAAGTTTCAATAGACCTTCTCAACTTCGTTTTCGTAAGCGAAACACGCACCATTTTCAACACTCAAACATATTTCAACTTACTCTGTGTGGAATAAGAAAATACGGTTGACTAAACGGGTGAACGATCGAATTTGAGGGCATGTCCAGTATTTCACATGCGGTTGGCGTAGAAATTGCACGTGAAAGGCGATCAACGCGGATGAATCAAAGGATATGTACTGAAAACGAGCTGATGTCTAGTAAGCATGTAGTCAGAACTGTTCAATAATAACATCTCAACATAACCGTGTCTACAAACCCGACGAATGGTAAAAAATAAAGGAAATCAAACGGTGAAACGTAACACAGTCAGAAAAGATCCTCAAATGGGACTATATCTTCAAGAACACCATACCAGAATATTTTTGTCGATAATAGCTTCAGTAGCTTTGCCAGCGTTTAAATCACGTTCATTTACAAGTTCAAAATCTTTTCCGTCGCATGTCCACACTCGAAGCACCTCAAATGTGTACCATAAATACCACAAAGGCAGAAAATGGGCAAAATTTGTTGACCGCTTTCAATAACGCGTAACGAGATACTGTGATTGGACTTGCCTTATCGTCGCCCACTGTGAAAACGTAACCTTCATCGTCGATACACAGACAACGTATTGCTCTCACATGTCCAACAACCACAGCTGTATGAGGTACTCGTCTGAAAATACGAAACGGAACCTAAGCTACAGAGTATTCAAGATGCCCGTGAGCACGTAAATCTATGTATGGCTCAATTTTCTTAACTACTCTCCTCAACGAGCGTTTAGTTGCCTTAAAACCCAACAACTGTAGCTACAATACCGCACAGAACTAGTTCACAAGAATTCGTAAGGGTTTCGGCTCGAGGGCGAGAGCATATCAAGGAAAAGGCATTATTCAACTTAACAGACACCAGTACTCGATTTTTTTCCGTCGTCGCAATTCGCTGAAACTTTGTCTATGAGGGTTATTCGAAGTTCAGACACGAATCTGCTGTCCGTTTTTCACGTGGGTGGTTTCGGACCATCCATACCGACAACTTGGGTGGTCCAGTCAGGATCACCGATTCCGCTGAAACTTTGTCTATGGGGGTTCTCTGATGTCCTGAATACGATGGTGAAGCCCGTTTTCCAAATGGCAGCCGAATACAGTAGTTACAGGTGAGTACCTGCCAACCCTACCTGGTGAGGCTCACCTATAACTACCGTATTCGGCCGCCATTTGGAAAACGGGCTTCACCGTCGTGTTCAGGGCACCAGAGAACCTCCATAGACAAAGTTTCAGCGGAATCGGTGATCCTGACTGGACCATCCAAGTAGCGATTTAGGGGGTACGAGACCCCCACGTCAGCAGATTAGTGATCATCGCCCTCAATTACGCCCCTGTGCAAAGTTTCAGGGACATTCGACGACTGAAAAAAAATCGAGCACTGGTGTCCGTTAAGTTGGATAGTGCTCAAGGAAAATATACAGGAGCTTGTATTACCACTCTCATTCTGGAGGGTACATGAATCTCATTTTCGCATTTTGCGGAAATGAGAACCATACACCCTCCAGGGGCCGTATGCTCGTCTCTCCCAACTTTTGAGTGGGCGGGGCAAGGAGGAGGGGCCAGCGAGTAAGAGCGCAGGTTACACGGGCCGACTCCAATCATACGGCGTCGCGGGGAGAACTCCCCCCATCTCCCAGCAATCTCGGGTGAGACGAGCATACGGCCCCAGAATAAGAGTGGTAATATAAGCTCCTTCATATTCTGGTCTGGTCTAAAACCAGTCAAACAAGTCTGAAACCTTTGAGACCACCCTTAGGTGGTGAGTTGAGTATCAACCCAATTGCTGGAAACGGCTAATATATGATTCCACACTACGATGACCTCATTGAGCAGTCGAATGAGTGTTTTTCCTCAGCCCACCAATTAAATCCACGCGCGAACTTCGACCAGCTAATAAATATTCCATCCAACAGCTTCAGAAGGAATAGTAACAACACAGGAGCACGGCTTTTATATGGCACACGGTATTTATTCAATGTTTTAAGCAATAGAAAGCGATTCCAGCAAAAACAGTAAATATAGCAAATTCAGATGGACAAATTGACGTAGGACGACCCTGTTTGGAAAGAAAATAATGAATAACAGAATAACTAACTAAAACACTTGAAGTTGAAATTGAGCTCACTAAAGCGGTAATATTGCAACGAATTCCACTAGAAAGCCGCAAAACCGAGCTCACTTAAGGGTAGACTTTGTTGAAGGTAGGTAGTAAGTCCACGACAAGGAACGACTACTGCAACAGGCGCATCTACTCTCCTAAGGGCTCGTTCAGACGACGCGCGTCGAAAATGCAAAATCGAAGCGCAATCAATAAATAACGTCATTGATCGAATTTGCTCCTTCGCGTTAGTGGCGCAGTCCGGTTGCGCCTCATATAGGCAAAAAAAATTAGGCACATAATCACATAGGAAAGAAATTAAACGAAAAAAGTGAATTTCGTCAAAATTCCCTTTAATAAGGAATGGCAGAATTCTAAAAAACCCGAGCGACCAGTAAGTTTGCCTATATGAGGCGCAACCGGACTGCCCCACTAATGCAAAAGAGCAAATTCGATCAAGGGCGTTAATTATTGATTGCGCTTCGATTTTGCATTTTCGACGCGCGTCGTCTGAACGAGCCCTAAACATCGATCCACCTACGAATTCCACTAAGTTCTGCAACGCATGGTAAGGGGGTGCTTATTCAACAGCTCAGTTACGTCACGGTATCGCAGCAATGCTGGCGGATGCAACCGTCAAGTCTTGAATTACCTCGTCTCAAGTCTTGAATTACCTCGACATGCATGAAATAAAATCCTAATCAACAGTTTCGAAGCCTGGACGAGGTTCGATCGCTTGAACGTATGGGTAGATGTAGCGCCTCTTAGCACTGTAGCTCCACATGCTCTTCTAGAGAAATCTAAATATTGCCCCAGGCTATAAAAGGTCTCGACGAGCTACTTAGCAGTTCGTATTTCAGTCCGAGACCTCCTTCGTATTCCACGGCTCGAGGTCGTGCCAGCGGCGGGGATAACGGTAGCGGCGACGGGCACCCGGCGACAGCGGAAGCGGCAGTTGGTGGGAGGAGCGTTGCTTCTCCCACCATCTCCGCTGCCGCCGCCGCCGCCGGCCCCAAAAAGTGTGCCGAGCCCTTTATGGGGTCCGGCGACCTCGTCGCGACGCCGCCGGAGGTGTTCATACTTCGGCGGCGATGTAGGGAATGAAGCAGGTCATTTTTGTGGCGGCGGCGGTGGCGACGTGCCCCGGGAGCCTGGTGCGTCGGCAGCGGCAGTTGATGGGAGAAGCGGGGCTCCTCCCACCAACTGCCGCCGGCGACGTTGCTCAGGGTACCAAAAAGTGTGCACGCCCCATAACCGACTGCGGCCGCTTCCAAACCACGGACTACCTACTTTCTCGGCATAGTTATTGGATGCTTTTGCCAAGACTGCGGTGACTGTGGTGACTGTTCGCAAGAAACACCGCCTCCCGATTCATCAGGAATATAATTAGCAACATTTAAAGCAGTTGACTAGACTCTGCTCAATAGACTAGACAAGAATCGTGCCGCAAACTCTGAGAGAAGAGACTTATGAAGACGGCGTACACCTAAGGTCGCACTCACACTTTTGCTGCAGCAGTGTTGCAATAACGATACAGAGGCCACTACGCAGTGCATAGCAGCCCCTTCATCACTGCTGCAATGCTGCTGCTACAGAGTGTGAATGGGGCCTTAGCTAAAATTACACTAATAGTCTTACTAGAGTCTAACTTCTCGTGTAACTTTGGCTTAGATGTACGTCGTCTTCGAAAGTTTTCTTGTCCCTGAGTAGCGGTTGTTGTCTAGTATATTGAAGTACTGAGCGGCTTGTCACCACTTGAAATGCCGTTAATTGTGTTTGTGATGAATCGACAGCCGGTCTTGAGCGAACCGTCAGGGGCCGTACGCTCGTGTCTCCCGAGCTAGGGAGATCTCCCCACGCTGGCATGCTGAAAGGCGCCGAGTTAGAGATATCCACAACGCCGGAGACACGACCATACGGCCCCAGGACAGTCTCTCCACGAAAGCAATCGATATAAATGTCCAGAAATTACCCTAAAGTCGGTCAGATAAGTGCGCCCTTCGCGCGCCGCAATGCGGCGTACCGCGGTGGGTCATCGATACACCCGCGCGTAATGTGTGCGAAGTCGAACACGATGTAAACAGCCAGACTACGTACAATTAGCATTAATAGGCAATTGATCAGATATTTAATAAATCTTTGCTGTTGTTTTCCTCAATATGAAAGGCATTCATGTACGGATTTAACATCTAGACCTGCGAACACCTGTTTAGGGATTCATTGTAAAGGCTTTTTTGAATTGATGGTTCCAGTGGGCGGAGAAAAATCATACACAGGTGCCTTCAAACTTGATGCGAAGAAATTTAGCGAGGAACATGGAACTGCTGCTGCAGGTCTTCATTTCGAGGTTGATAAAAGGGTGATTCGAAGATGGAGAAGAGAAAAGGAAAATCTGCACAAGCTGTCGTCCACAAAGCGAGCGCGTCGCTTTAGAAAACCAAAAGCGACAGAAATAGAAATCATGAACATCGTGAAACAGATTAAGTCCTGAGAAAGAGGACACTCATCAAGAAGGGTCGAGCACATCTATAGAGTGCCATCGATCGATATGCCGCGTTGCGACGCGCGCAGGGGAGACTTATCTGACCGACTTTAGGGTAAGTGGTCTTCTAAGCGTGTCGACTCAACACCACCTCCACCGAATGTTCCATCGCCGCAAATGCACAGTATGACTGTTGTGGCAAGGCGACGTTCCCGTGCCTACCGTAGAACGGCAAGCCGACTCTCTTGTAAGGGCTCGTTTAGTGTGCAAGCGACGCGCGAAGCGAACCCATGCAAAAGATGCAAAATCAATAATTCGCGCCGCGAATTCGCGTCGCGCCCCGTTTAGTGCGCATCGCACGGGCCTCAATGCAACTGCGTCGTGTGTCATTGCACAAACTAGTGTTCTATGGGTTCTCACTTCTTGAAACCCCTGCATGATGTGACAAAATTCGTATACTGCTTTGCCGAAGGAGTTATGGTGGATCAGATAAACCAGGTAAATAAAAACAAATCTGATCCATCCACTAACCTCGTTCGGCAAAGCAGCATACGAATTTTGTAACAAACTAGTGTCAGTGTGAAAAGTCCGGTACTTGAAGCCAGAACCAAGATTGATATTACAGTTTATTCGGGCAACGTTTCGGCGTCCTCGCCTTCTTCAGAGCCCGGAGCAGAAGAAGAAGACGAGGACGCCGAAACGTTGCCTGAATAAACTGTAATATCAGTTTTGGTTCTGCCTTCAAGTACCGGACTTTTCACCCTAACAACAATGCGAAGATTCATCGAGAGCCGGACGTGAATCTAGTGTCTTGTTTGGCCTTATTTGGCCCATGGTGTGACATGGCATGTTGTGTTCCGCTCAATCGCTCATCACGAATCTGAGGTCAGTTTCCCGAATTTCGGCCGATTCAAGATTTTAACTGATTTCGGCATATTCATGTAGGTACTTCTCCGGGCCGAATCTGAAATTCTGACTTGACAAGCCAAGTCCACAACATGGATGCAGCTCGGCCGAAATACTGGAACTGGACATCAGATTAGTGATCAGCGCCCCAAACAAATCCACTAGGCGAAGTTTCATTAGAAGATAATTTTTGACCGAAGTGGACCGTGAATCAGAACCAATGCAGAACAAACACATCTGTAGTACATAGAATTGTATGAGAAATTGCATTTGTTCGCCTTCACCTTGGAGCCGCCAAGTGCTCACTGTCTTTTCTGGAACGATATTCCAAAATATCACTTCGGCAATCCAGTTCGATCAGAATTCTGCTCCTTATCACCATTCCAATCATTAATGACAGCACCGCGCGTGAGGTGCGGTGTCTGCTGTGTGGCTGCGGCAGCGGCCGCAGAATGACGGAGGCGCGATGGGAGCGTCGCGTCGGCCACCCTTCGCGCTGCGCGTCGCGTGCACACTAAACGAGCCCTAAGGGCAGCAAGCATGACTACATAAGCAACGAAAAATCACCTGCGAGGCCTGCCTTTCTTCCCAGGAAGAATTCTCACCTCAGGATCGCATTCTATGAAAAACTGGAACAATGTGAATTCAGAAACTAACATCATCGCGGAATGTCACCGTCAACTCCTCAACGACGTCTGCTACCTACCGCAAGGGTCGTTTGCATATTATTTCTCAAATATCGACACCTGCTCTCGAATTAGCCAACATCATGAGCAAAAATACCTTGCTCCTTACTTAAATAGATATACACAGCTTACATAAACATATGTTCTCATGTAAAGAAAGTAATTCAGACGAGAACCATAGTTGAACGATTACATTCCGGTCAAAAACGTGTCCAGGGCGGCAGAACAGCTGATACGTTGCCTTTCATAATGGGAAACAGTAAGTTATCTCTAAACTTTAGTTAATTAGTTCAAGTGGAGAGTTTTCAAAACCGTAGAGAGACACAACTCAGGCGAGTGCAAAATTCAAACCCAGAAACCTCCATCGAGTGTTATTAGGTAAGCCACAGGGGCGGAGGTCAAGGACAACAAAACAGCCGCTGACGAGGCATTGACTGCGCATCCTTTGAAATGTAGATGGATAGGTTGCGCAATCGAAAGTATGTAGTTCCTTCCTTGTGGTTTCACTATCATTTATCCAGGTTGGTTGTGTCAGACGCTAACAGAAAATCAATCGTCTTTCAATCTTCCAACCAAAAGTGCTTACTTGTAACAGGATATGTCCATCGCGTATTCAAGAATCGAGTCATCCCATACAGTCAGCTCACCGTCGCAGGAGACTGCATATATTAATTCGAATGCGATTTTGATATCGGTGACTTTCATCTGGAACGCTTTGGATTAAGGGAAATTCAAAACAAGCAGCACGATGACGGAAGTTTCGAACTTTCACTACGGTCATATTTATTCTCTTAGGGGCAGAAGCGAACGAAGTCCTCCCTTCCAAGGATTCCTTCTGACAACCAACAGGATTGAGGTTGGTATCGAAAGTTGCTGGCACAGGCGAAGGATATCTTCAACTACATACTACGTCCAAATCGACATCCTTCGTTAACTGTTTAGGCAGGTAAAGGCCCATTCAGAGCCGGCGGCAAAGCGGCGGCCGCACCGCCCTGCCGCCGGCTTTGAGTGGGCCTTTAGAGAACACAACGGTCGCTTACATGCGGGCCAACCAGTACTGCTAGAATTAACGCGCTTTTCCATGGAAAATGTATGTAAATATTTCCGTGCTCCGATCCGGACAACAGAACCCACTCATCATAAGCATTTCCACGAGACCGTACAGTTGAACTGAAAAACGAAGATTATAAGCAGCAAAAATCTGATATGACATACATGAGCTGCTCCGCTTTTCCAAGTCACTGCATACCCTCAAACATTGCCAGTTGAGCGGCCTAACAGCGAAGGAAGTGCGAAACGTACAATTTGGTGAAAATGAAACTTGTAATAGTTACATCATTTCGTCCTGATATAATGGTTGTTCCTGAAGATTCCTCATTCCAAAATTCACTTTCTTGTTGCCCACGGAATATTCAGCGTGCATAGCATTGAAATTGTCGTACATTCCAGCGATCTGAATTAGTCGCCGTTCACATGTGTACAGTTGTGATCACTGAGAGGTGCGCTGCCCGAATTTGGTAGCAAGCAACGCTAAATGATAGAGCAGAAAATCAACTGTAAAGCTCTGCCTCGAAGAAACATCGAGGAAAGAGACTTCAGCTTAGTTTCAGTACTATTTCAATCATGGAAGTGATCTCAAGGGCGTATGCTACACACGGTGATACTCTGCATTTGTGTAATTTGGCACAATAAATAGGTGAGAAAAAGGGGAAAATATCGAAAGAAACATACACTGTGGTCATTCAGAACGTGGAGATGTATCAAATCTTTTTCGAGAGGCACTGTGTCCAAAGAATAGTCAACATTGCCATATCTGAAGAGCTCTTCAGGAACGTACGATAAGGACAGGTTACCAGTGATCAGAACACCATCTGTAATCAAACAGTACATGTATGTATAGGATCACGGCGTAGATCAACCACTTTCTTTTCCACAATTTGCATTACCTGATCGTTGAATACGGTTGTGTTTATTACATCAATGATTGAAAAACTACTAAAGTGGCATTTGTGACTGTTTGAGAAAATCTGGTTGAGATTCATCAACGGTAGAGACTGTAACACAACGCCCGAAAAAAATCAATCAGTTGTGTTCTCTGTGCATCATCCGATACATACAATTTAGGGCAGGTCACGGCAGCTAATCGATGGTGCTATGTGGGTTGTAGGGTGTAGCGAGTAGAAGAATTGGCACCACTCCACTTCATGGACTCCAGCCCCTATTTTTTTCAGACATCGAATTTCTCTGAAACTTTGCACATGCGGGTAATCGGGGGCGCTGATCACACGGGGTAGTCTCGGACCACCCATATTGCTATTTTGGTGGTCCAGTCAGGATCACCGATTTCGCTGAAACTTTGCTTAAGGGGGTTCTCATGCGTCCTGAACACGATGGTGAAGTCCGTTTCCCATGACGGTCGAATACGGTAGTTATAGGTGAGTCTCTCCAGGTAATGTTGGTAGGTACCCACCTATAACTACCGTATTCGGCCGCCATTTCGAGAACAGACTTCTTCATCGTGTTCAGGACACCAGAGAGCCCCCATAGACAAAGTTTGAGCGAAATCGGTGACCCCAACTGGACCACCCAAGTAGCAATGTGAGTGGTCCGAGGTCACCCCGTGAAAAACGGACCGTAGATTCGTCATCAGCGTCCTCGATTGCCAAAGTTTCAGCAGATTTGAGTGACTAGAAAAATTAAGGGCTGTAGTCCGTGAAGTGGAATAGTGCCGAAGAATTGCATTCCTTGTTTTTACTGGAGTTCTTAAAAGATGTCAAATTGTTCTCAAATGTGTATTTTTAAGTTCTACAGACTCGAATAACGGTTTTGGCCGGTTTCTGAAAGAGAAATACGGCATCTAGGGAAATTTTTCTTGGCGGCACGCCGCAATCCATGTAGCACCTAATCGATATGATTCATGTCGGAAGGATATCACAACGCACCAACCGTCTTTGGTTAACCATATTTCTGTAAATTAACCAACACCTGTTACGAATACATCGGGATTGATACTCAAGTGAACCCAATATGTTACATGCGGCTAATCCTGCTTTCTTCCTACAATTTCAACAGTGCCACATCATAGCCTGGTAGGGAACATGCGAGCATAAAATTGGTTCTATAAGTAGTTACTTGTTCATGCCCCATCAAGGCGATCAAATCAGGATATGAAAACAAACCTTTTACAGCGACTATGTGACGGATATCGATCGAATTCTCAATCCTAATACGTTGTATGATATCGAACGTATCTAGGCTGTAGATCTCGAGGTACGAGTTGTTCCCTGAATGAAATCGATGTCGATCACACACAACGACATTTTCGAAATCAATCGATTGCCTCAGGAACCAAAAAGGATCAAAACGCACAGGGCCGTGTTTTCTTGGTATTGCAAGCAGTCTCGGCAGCTATTGCTGCTTAACTTCGTGAACTTGAAAACCCCACATTAATGGGGGTTGGTCTCGTTTATAGAACATTTCTCGGAACATATGTATAAAAGCCTCACTAAAGCCGAAGACTAAATCAGGAAACATTGCACCTATGTATAGCCACTCCATGAGTAATGTATGACCAGCCTGTCTAACGAGAGTTTTTTGGGTAGTTACAAGTTATAGAGACAGTTACCCGTCATCCATTTACATCATAAACAAAATAAATGGACGAAAGACATGAGAAAAATTACTTACCACTTAGGATGACGTCCTTGTATACTAAAGCACAGTGGCGGCGACCTTTCGCGGACATCGTCGAAGTTGAGTTCTGGCACTATAAAACGCAAAAATTATTGTCAACCCGAATAACTCATATCAGACAAATTACGAACGCGGTACAAAGTACACAAAAAGAAATAGTGAAGTGCTGATCACGAGTGAGATTCTGTTACAACATCGTCAGGGATCAAACGAAAGTGTGTTCGAAATGATACTCAGGGTGCCGACGCTTACTGAGGTCCATAATTTTTCTAAGATGAAGACGATTATGCCCATTTTCATGTGCACGATGGAAAGATTAACTACGAAGGAGCACACTGATCTCAATGTCGTAATCTTCAACAATAAGATTTTTTTCCTAGGACCACACGCACGCGCCGCAACGCGTACGTGTGACACGTGCGCAAAGGGGGGTCCAAAACATCTGAACGAGTCCTCGACGTTCGAACCAGGAAGCGCTAGGCAGAACTTGCATGGGTTGCCTATTTCACTGTCGTTGGCAGGCCGAGTATCAACGAGTCAGGTAATAGCTCAAAATTTAGTGCTTATTTAGTGCTTCTGCGTATTTGGCTCGGGGGACCGCTCGCGCCTGCAGTGATGAGAGCGTTGCTTAATTGTTTTCAAAATTGTTTCAAAATTATCATAAAAAGTGTGCATAATTTCTCCGTGTATCTTGTTCAGTTTGAAACTTCTTTATATAATCATTAGAAGCAAACGAACGCCGGTGGGACACACGGTCGTCAATGGGTTAACTCCGCTGCGACGGGCCCATTGCGGGAGTATACCATAGGCCTAAGCTGGGCACGTGAGCTGGTTCGGCATCATTCTTGAGAATGAAACTAAAATACTGACGGGCACAATGTGACATCTTATCGCTTTGCACAATTACGTCCAGAGATTTGGGAAATGTGTTAGGCTCATTCCAGATAGTTTGATTTGACAAAATAAGTCTATTCCAAAAGTATAGGGCAGAGTTATTTTCAAGTCAACAGAAGAGAACCGTCGTTTTTCAGAGGAAGGAAATTCGGTGAAGCTTAACTTAAGGTTTGGGGCGCCTTTTGTGCTATCACGACGATCGAGGTGACCTTCACTAACGCACAGTTGGATGGCGAGAATTACCAGCAAGTGCTAGCAAATCACGTTGTGCCTCTGAGCCAGCGCCGGATGGTAGAATGCTCGATTCAGCGGGACAATGCGTAAACCATATTTGGCGCCCGACTTGATCGTCCACTAAAGTCCACGATGTTAAGATCATAGAGGAGGCCGCTTGTAGTCTGGATCGCAATCGAGTGGAGAATCGTTAGAGCTATTCATTCGAAATGTGTATGTTACCTGACATCACTAAGCCACCATCACGGAGATCAGGTGTGCCGCACTGACGCAGTGCATAAAAATCGGTCCACAAACTCTTCAGAACTCGCGCTCAGGAATGCGGAACAGCTTGATACTAGTGGTGGGGAAACAAGAAAGAATAATCAACGACTTTAGTAACCGGATTGAAACAGTATATTTAATAAGTCTACAGTAAATCAAAGTGCTGGAGCGTCGGCCGCAAAAACCTGCGGATATCAAAAACTAGACGGAAAAATAGCTCATGAATTCCAAAAAAGCGTTTTCCATGTTGTTTTCCATGCTGATGAAAATGGCATTGAGGATAAAACTGCGTCTCTTTCGTTAAAGTGGGAACCATTAAAATAGGGGGTGACATTCATTTATGAAACGTACTGTATAAATGCGTCGTAAAACAACCTGTTACTAGATTACCTTGGTACCGAAATAGCGCTTACTGCGTAGGTGGTAGCTTGATGCCTCGAAGAGAGAAATGCCAACTTTGTCATTCGCTGAGAGTGACAGTGAGCCTGACTGTCATCGACAGCAGTTCAACACCACTGTTATTCAATACATCTTGCATGACGAGAAAGCTGACTACGGCTCCAATATTGTGTGCAAGATTCTAAACCCCGAGCACATGATTGAGCACATTTGCTACAGTGGATAATGAGTGAAAATTGGCGCTAACTTTCTAAAATGAGAGGGAATGTACAAGTGAGGCGCTTTCACGGCGCTCGAACATTCCTGTGGCCCCGCCCCGTTTGCGGCAACCAATCAGGGACGTCGGCTCCTTCTGGCACGGTGGCCAGCCGCGTACCGTTCCCAAGGACACCGCCGAGAGAGGCCCCAGAGCATATGAAGGAAATGTAATGGAAAGGCACGTCTATTGCTTACGGGCAAGTAAACCATGATTAGAATACATAGAACATGGATATGGGGTAAGCCACACGGAATGACCTGTTTGTTGATCTTCACTTCTTCTCGATAACCCTTATGATGTTCACTGTCACCCGGGTGGCTGGGATATTCTTCAGCGTCGGCTGAAATGAAAAATGATGAGAGTGCAGGAAATTCTGAAGCAAATCAAACTTTCGATTGTATTGAATGTTAACACGTTGACGACAGCGCCTTTTTCGCGTGTCCAGCGCGTGGGACCAACCGATTTTCTAGCGCACCGAGGCTGTGGCGTGATGCCGGCATACGGCGAATTTTTTTCAAAATGGAAGTCAATAGTAAATCTCGAAGACTACATATACAGTCCCGTAATATCGGGGATTGTGACTATCCCTTTTTTTGCAATGAAAATAGAAAAATAACAGCTGGAAGCTTTTAGAATGTCCTTTTTCCCTATCCAGGTTAAAAGGAAATTGTTACTTGTTTATTGTTCATTATTTGTTTATTCTAATAATCAATATTTGTTTGTATTTATGTGCTTGTTTCAGTAACCAGTATTTGTTTGCATTTATTTGTTTCTTGCAATAACCATTATTTGTTTTTTCTTGTAAAGAAAACTAGTGCACAATCAAAAATTCCAGTATATCAGAAGCTACATAAGAATCATTTTCATGGACCATGCTTCCTATAACAATGTGCAAAGGTCTGCTAAAAAGTGGCACAAAAACATCCTTCGAAATTCTGAAATGTATCGGGAAAAATACGATACAAGACTGTGGCGCAGCATTACGCCACACGGTCCCACGCGGCCGCTTGAGCGTGGCGCAGCATTACGCCACACGGTCCCACGCGGCCGCTTGAGCGTGGCGCAGCATTGCGCCACACTGTCGTCAACGTGTTAATCTTCTGTGCACTGGTAGTGCAACCACAAAGCTTCTGCTGTCAACGCTCCGTACGTTTGGTTCAGTTAATTGTTGTTTCCCACGATAAACTTACGAGGACAATGACAGACATAAGTTTTCTGCACGATCGAGAGGATCTATGTATGAGCATGTGTGGATTAGTCACACCAATTATTCAATTGGTCTAGTCGAGCCTAGCGAAATGAAAGTAGCTCGAAAAACGAATTGGCTGTACATTTCGGCTTGGCGTTTGAAGAAAAATTTCGATCCATATGCTATAGACAGCCGTTATGAGATCAAGCAAATGGTCAACGAGGGCGATAGAAATCTCTTTTGGAAGAAAAACAAGGAGAGGTAGCATGTTGGAACACGTGAAAGTTTGTAAAAACTCAAATTCGATGAAAGGCGGGAAAGTGGACGCGCGCGGGTCATAACTCGCCTAAGGTCCTTTCGCGGTATTCGTACAGGTGGTCTGCGGACGTGCGGTTGCGTGGGTGGATGCGCTCCTCTGGATCTACGGCTAATTTCTTTTGTTATCATTGTTTTTGTTGTTTTTGATACGTTTTATTGCTGCATCACACTTTAGATGTAAGAACCGTATTTGTTCCTTCTTCAGCGAATTTATTCTTGGTGTGTTAGCGAACTGTCACCAAGTTCATGTTTTGCTGTTATTTTTGTTACATTTGGTGTTGTTCTATCATACTGTAGATGAAAGAACCGTACTTACTATATAGCGTCACCCTGATTGCGTTCATTCTCACATTCTCGTTAGCTCTTCAGTTTACCATCGTGGAAATTAAGAATCCGAGGCCATACGTTTCGTGATATTTGTCGTTGTTTTACCAAATTTCACATTTAAGGACCATATCTCATATCTGTTTGGCAAATCACACTGATTGCGTTCATTCTCACATTCTCCTTAGCTCTACAGTTTGACATTGTGAATACTAGGATGCTGAATGTCTGAGCGCACCTGTTGTGAACTGATGAGGTATTTGCTAATATGTGGTATGTAACCGCCGCCGAATACTTGCAGGGTGGCATAGGTTCTTCCCGTGTTTCTAACTGACCCCAGAGCGCGGGTAATTGTGGTGGTCACTAAGTTGTAGTATTCATCAGTCTGCCCTATTCTTTGAACTTGCTTTAGTACAACGGACAAATTCATTTTCATCTGGTCTTTATCCCAGACATGTTACTACGGGTCGCGGTTGAAACAGCGAGAAAGTCTTACGTATGCACAGTATCTGCTGATGGGATAAATCATGGTCAGTACCTAGTATGACGTCCACCAGGACGCTGGCAAGCCGTGATGGAAAACATGTCCAGGTAACATGTTGAGACATGTTGAAATTTGAATTCGCTGAAAGGCGGGATTATGGACGCGCACAAACCTCAGCGTCATTTGCTAAGGTGGTCCCGGGGGGTGCGGTAACGTAGGCGCCGTGTCCCTTCAAAACTGCACCAAACTTCCTTTTCTATTGTTATTTTTTGTGATATTTGTCGTTGTTCGATCATATTCGTCTTGCTAGAACTACGTCTGCATCCTTTTCAACAAATGATACTGCCTGCGTCCCTTCTCAATGTGTGAGCACTTTAATTTGACTACGTGTTGTTAATGATTATTAGTGGAGGATTTGAGCTTGCAGTACTTACCAGTTTCTATGCTATACTTAGACGTCCCTCATCACAAAGAAAAAATTCATTATTTTCCTGGCATTTTCCTATGAGTTTTTTTGGACGGAGGTGAAACATCTGAAGTCTGCCTGGAGTCCACAACACCCAGCTGAAGGCAGCGATGAGTGCTGCCAGACAGCGGGTTGATCCAACTTTGATTACTTCCAATATCACAAATTTGTTGTTCTGAACTGTGCTGCCATTTATTTATTTATCGTGCACTTGACGTGCGCCTTAAATAACAAGAACGATGAGGAATGAATATGCGAGAAGACAAAGTATTTGTGGCAAATTTATGGCAATATTCAACTGCTTTTGGCGAAACCTGGCTTGATGTCCTCTGAGAGCCTCTTGAGAAGCACAGAGGAGAATTCTAATTTGCCAAAACTTCACCACTATTGGTGAAGTCTGAATGGGTCTACCTACCCGATTTTCATCGTTTGATGTGTGAGCACGAAACATTTTTAGCGTCAGATGCATGAAGAGGTTAGTCTAATGTTTTGTATTTCAATGAAAGTGCCGCAATTAGCTTCCGCGGAAATAATGTGACGGGAATACTTCATAATCAGCCGTCTAGAATGGGTCCAACAAGAGGCTGGAAAGCCAGTGTGGAGATAAATCTAGTCAACATAACATACTTAAACCCTCCGACGGTACTCTGCGTTCCTGCGCTACGCTCAATCATTGCCGCGTCGCCCTGCCGCCGGCTATGAATGGGCGTTTACACATCCTGAATGTCTTACTTTCATTGTCTTGACATAACAGCCTATTCGTCCCGATCTTCGATATTAGAATTATTCCCGTAATGTCAGTAATTTCAGGGTACAATCGATTGAGTTTTTGCGTATCTGCCATGTGCGACAAACCATTTCGACGCGTGACAAGGTCTATGCTTAATCTGGAAGAGATTCCAATTCAAGTTCTCTGCAAAGAAGATCGCAAGGAAGGAAGGAAGCCCAGAGGAAAGGTAAGAACTGATTCAACTGGTGGCAGCATGTATGTATGTATGTATGTATGTATGTATGTATGTACTATACATATGTACATACAGTGGCGGCAATATATTTACAGACGCCTGCCCTCTGCGTAGTTTTTTGGCCATAACTTTGGAACCAGAGGAGTATGAGAAATACTGAGCACGTATTTAGAATCCTCGAAAAATTCTCTAAGGAACGCACTTATATGTGTTTGACGCCACTCTGAAATTGTAGAAAAAAATCGAGTGGAAATAAGTTGGTCATGAGACAGTAAATGGTAAACACATTCTCAAAATCACAATAAACTACAATGCATCATCAAAACATGTTTATTATAAAACAACAAGTCAATATTCAGTAGGATAGCCCTTGCTCTTGATCACAGCCAAACGGTTCCGCATTGAGTCGACCAACTTCACACATCACTCCACAGGAATAGCATTCCACGTTTCCTTGATGATTGCTTCCAACTCGTCAAGATTTCATGGCTTCAAGCGCTTCAAAACTCTATCCACGTCATTCAAGAGATGTTCGATAGGCTCCAGAATGAAAACGCTTGAAGCCACAAAATCTTCACGTGTTGGAAGCAATCATCAAGGAAACGTGGAGCGCTATTCCTCTGGAGCGATGTATGAAGTTCGTCGACTCAATCTGAAACCGAACTGTTTCGCTGTGATCAAGAGCAAGGGCTATCTTACTTAATATTGACTTGTTCTTTTATAATAAACATGTTTTGATGATGCGTTGAAGTTTATTGTGATTTTGAGAATGTGTTTACCATTTACTATCTCATGACCAATTTATTTCCACTCGATTTTTTTCTACAATTTCATAGAGACGTTGAATGCAATTTAGTGCGTTTTGTAGAGAATTTTTCGAGGATTCTAAATACGTGCTCAGTATTTCTCATACTCCTCTGTTTCCAAAGTTATGGCCAAAAAACCACGCAGAGGGCAGGCGTCTGTAAATATATTGCCGCCACTGAATATGCAGCCCTCATTGTGTTCAGTATCTTTAGATACTGTTGTCAGTTGCTACACGTTGCCAGAAGCGGTTTTATAGCTTATTGAGGAACCGATGCTACCAAGCAAGCTAAATTTAACCAAAATCCCACCTTCCATTTCGGGTCATCACTACTTTGCGCCAGCCGTCGGCAATATGCGGATCCAATCAGGGCGAATGTATATTATTATAGTATGCATTCATCCACATATCTCGCTTCTTGTAATTCAATTATTCAGTGCAGTTTCTAATATGCCGCTATCAAGATCTCATAAACAGCTTAGGCTGTAACAACTTTTGTATCCAATATGTTGATACGTTTGAACGTTCAGGCGGCGAAGAAGGAAAATGAACCGAAAAAGATTGCAGTCGAGAAGATGGATGTAACTGTTGCTGAGGTGAGCGCTTGAGCGGTATTGACGCAAGTTTTCACTATGTGACTGCTATTACTTCAGGAGGACGTGGTTCAGGAGGCACTTGCAGTTCAAGATGAGGTGCGCAGAAATTTACATTCGGTGAAGTGTTTTAGTGCTTATCAACTATTGCAGCTGCTATTGCCAGATACGGATGAGACTGAAGACGTCGGGTTTTGTTCCCTGTGATGCGAACTTTTGAGAATGGGGAAAAACATGATTTGGGACCCTTTGGAGCAAACATCACATGCAAATTCAGAATTAGTAAATCCTCATATAAACGTCGGAAAAGTATTTAAAAAAACGTCGTTTGAAAATAGTTTCGAATCTGTAAAACCAGGCAGAGGCTTCCATTTTCTTTCTTAGCCTTGTGTTAGTCTCAATGATCGTATTGAAATACAGGTTGAAATTTAAGCAAGTTTAGGACGTTCAAGCGGAAGAAGCAGTGCTTTTGCTTAATACCGGAGATGTTGCTGCGCACGAAGTGAGACACAGCTTTTTATCTTCATTCTATGCATCTGCAGCACAAAACTTTGTATGAGCTATTCGTTCCAAAATTATCCACGTTCAGGATGTTCAGCTAGACGATACCATGCAGACAACGGATGTTGTCCTCACTGCGCACGATGTATGATAAAGTGTTTTCACTTCATTCTGTACATCCTCACCTGTGATTTATGTAGCTCGAGCGTTTCGTTCTAGCAAATTGAAATTTAAGTACATTCAGGATACGTTGGAGAGATCTATGGTCATTCACAACGTCGAAGAAATAGCGGCCCACGAGGTGCTTGATATACTGTGTTTCATCGTTATTGTATAATTGCTCAGAAAATGTAATTTAATTTATTCATTTCGACGATTTAAAAACTAAGGACATTCAGGAAGTCCAGGGAGACGATGATATGCAAGAGCGCACTGCTGAGTTGGAGGTGAGACACAGTGTTTTACCCGTTCATATTATAGCCCTGGGAACTACCCAAATGAGTGGTCTACAACATAGAATTATTGTAGCAACTGAATCGTTACAACCGTCCCACCCAAATCCAGTTGAAAAAACTAATCTCCACTCTGAAGGTCCAAAATTTAGCAGGAAGCTCCGGAGAACGTTGCTATGGATGCTATGGGCGATGGTGACGACGATGACGAAACCGAGGTAAAACCTCTCTCATTTTATACATGTTAACAGATTCTAAGCTCGAGCTATTTTCTCTTTCTGCTTGTGAACTGAAAACGTTTAGGAAGTGCACGACGGCGACAATGTTGAAATGGTTGGCGGTGCTCGCGACGCTGCCGAACCCACGGTAAGGCACATCATTTTATCTTCACTCTCCATATTTTCAGCAGAAACTAATCTGAATTCATTCTGACACCCTGATGAAAATTAAACACGTTCAGGATGCGGATGATGATGGTAGTGTGGATATGCGTGGCGCTGGAGACTATGCGAATGAGGTGTGACTTGGCGATTTCCCATCATTCTACTTGGCTCAGCAAAAGCTGAGTTCGCTACTCAATATCACGGTATTGGGAATTAAACACTTTAAGGATTCCAATGTGAGCGATTCGATGGACTTTGTAGACGGCGCCGGCGATGCTCGCGCGCTTGAGGTGAGGATGAGCCGAAGAAACATTACGAAAAACTTCTGATCGTATATAATATGCGCCACTGCTAATGTCGTTTCAGGTGCTTATTGAAGCGGATGCAGTTGCAAATGTCCAGGAAGAAGTCATGAACGTGAGTGGAGTGCAATGAAAATTTCAGTTTTTTCTTCGATGTTGTGCAGCAAGTCGGCAGCTGGGGTGAAAACATGACCTTACTACATATCATAGTAGAAGAAACTTTTGAAGCTCAGTACACGCCTCGAACACTTTTTAGGCTGAAATTGTGGAACATAACATCAACGCGCCCGAAGCGCCAAAGATTGGCGGAGAGTTTGAGGTAAACCATTGAATTGCTTCTTGTTGGTCCTCCAATATCACGGCCAAAAACTGGCTCGATCTGAATGGTTGATTCTGTCACAATTTGCCAGGGAATGCCGTTACTCCGTTGCTTCTTCTCATTTATTCTGGTCACTAAGCTTTATGTTTGATTTGTGATTTAGCTTCAGCGCCCAATGGAGAGCTTCTACTCGAACGAGTCTTCTCAGAACAACAGGTGAAGGTGTTTTTCAACAGACATCAGACAGAGCGGTGAACCTCTTCATGCACTGACTTTCAGTCTCGTCATCGCCGAACCTGAAAACGACGACGAGGCAAAGGCATCTTCCCAGAACTAAACGAGGATCTCCTGCTCAAAGCACGTCAAATGAGACCACCGAAAGAAATCCATAATTCTTTTTCTTCGTGTTCACGTGCTTTTCACTGATCTGTACCATGTGTTATTCCCCTTAGGATTTATTCTTAGGTGGAATTATTCTGTTTATGTTGTTGTACGTCAGTAAAAAATGCCTGTTGATGTCTGAATGTCATCGGACCTACAACAGATTTCTTTCTGATTGGAGGCACTGAGAGGCATTGAGTTAAAGAAGAACCAGGTTTGTCTTTTCATGAAGTTTGTGGACAATTGTCAGTGGTCAGTTATCACAAAATGATAAGGCAGATAAGCAAATGAAACTGATGGAAGCGCGAGCGTAACTCAAAACGACTGCTATCCCGTCGGCGATCAATCTATCGAATTGGTGCGTAGTGTGTGGCACTGACATACCAGTACGTGCGGTTGCTCCCTAAGGTCAATTTGATTTCGCGTTTGTAATATTTCTTTCTCATATAATGAATCTCTCTTAGGCACCAATAAACATAGGGCACTCCAGTAGGAGAACATTACCTACTTTTGCCCAGTTTTCCCAACCACCCCAGAGTGGTGTGGAGACCGTTCGAGGTGCTGATAGCAAATCTGGCATCCGTGTTTTTGAGATTTTCAAAGCAAAAAGTCTCTTCCCGCAACTTCAACACCATTACTTCAATAGCGCCCATATCATATAAGCAACTGAGGCTTTTTACTAGGGACCAAATGAGAACAACGCAGCAAGTTAAGACAGACAGATACGACCGTTTTCTTTCAGGTCAGTTTGATTGCACGTTTGTAATATTCCCTTTGTAATGTTGCTCTCTTGATAGTTACTCAACATATGGCACTCCAGTAGTCGGAGAAGTTTTCTTTCGTCCCCAGTTTTGTTTGAACTTCCCTGAATGGGCGCAGCTAGCTAGGGGTGCAGATCTCGAATCTGGTGTCAGTCATTCAAATTTCAACAGTCAGTCGTCAGCGGAAAGCTCTTCCACTCAGTAACGCCCAAGCTTTGTCCAGGAGTGCTATTTGAGGTGCTGATCGCGAACCTGGGATCTCTTTCTTTTTCTTAATTTCCTCAACAAAAGTTTCCTCCTATCACGTTAATAGCACCATTAGTTGAATAGTGCCCTGTGGCGTCTAAGCACCTTAGGCTTCTTCCCAGGAACAAACGAATAGAAATGATTACAACGCAATGAGTTAAGGCAGTCGGACAAATGGAAGCGATTGGAAGCGCAAGTAGATCAAAATCGACGTCTAAGGGCCTGTTTAGTGTGCACACGGCGCGAAGAGATGCAAAAGATGCAAATCGACCATAGCGTGAGAATTCCCACGCTATGGTCGATTTGCATCCCTTGGGAGGTTACTGTTGGTGCAGATCGCAGATCTGCTGCGGGCCTTTCAGATTTCAGTACTTCAGCCGTTAGAGTAGAGTTCGTCCGCAAAATAGCGATTAAACTTTGTCCATGGGATTATTACTGGTGCAGATCTGAGAACCGTTTTTTAAATTTTAGCTGTAAAAAGTACTCTCCCAGCATTTTAATATCATTAGTTGAATAGTGTCCTGTGACATCTAAGCAATGTTGCTTCTTACTGAGAAGAAGCGAGAAGTAATTTAAACAACGTAATGAGTTAAGGCAGACAGACAATTGGAAGAGTCACAGGCTGGAGTAGATCAAAATCGATCGTCCGATGCTCTATCGATTTGCGGCGTCGCCGAGTTTCGTCAGTTCATATCGACGAACCAGCACATGACGATGCTCCATCAGGTCAGTTGACTTCACGTTTGAAGTTCTCCTTCTATGATGAGTCTGTCTTGGTCAGTATTCGATATTATGGCACGTTAGTCGCCGGCGAACGTTCCTTTCACCCTGTGGTAATATTCTGTTGTTTTGTGCACAAGAGACTGTATAACGACTTTATTGTGCGAATATGCTATACAGACTGAGATGGTAGAGGGGCGGTGCTGGAGCTTGAGCTTCTTGGGTTGGCAGAGGTGGGCGTGGCAGGAGTGAGTAGACGACGAGGGCATTGCGGAGGTGATCGTCGACGCCGACGATACTCCGGCGAGGGCAAGGCGGAAGTGGTTCAGTGGTTTCTGTAATGAGAGATTTAGTGTGATTTTAAGCAACCTGAAATTTGAGAGAATTTTAGAATGGAAAAGACTAAACCGACCAGTATCTCCTCTTCTTAGCTTGATTGCGCACTACTGTGCTCCTGCTGGGGCACAGGAGGAGGTTGTGGGGTAACCTACAGTTCTGGCAGGTGACCCCACAATCCCCCCGATACACTGCCTTCAGGCATCGGCAACACAAGCCGATTTTAGAGGCCTGAAGGGCCCTGGAGACGGCGTACCTGAAGTTGGTGCACCCTCTAGAGCTGTGCCCATCCTGGACTATGTGGTAATATTCGGTTGTTTTGTGCACAAGAGACTGTATAACGACTTTGTTACGCGAATGTGCTATACAGACTGAGTTGGTAGAGGGGCGGTGCTGGAGCTTGAGCTTCTTGGCTTGGCAGAGGTGGGCCAGGTAGGAGTGAGTAGACGACGAAGGCATTGCGGAGGTGATCGTCGACGCCGACGATACACCCAGTTTTACTTGAACTTCCCCTGAGTGGTGCGAAGGTTATTTGACATAATGATCGCGATGCGAGATCAGTTTCTTCGTTAATTTCCGTTACAAAAAGTTTCTTCCCGCCACTATAACACAGTAAGTTGAATAATGCGTTGTGGCATCTAAACAACGGAGGCTTTTTTACTAGAAAGAAACGGATCGAAATAATGCAATAAGTTAGGGCAGACAGACAAGTGTTGGAGACTCGAGTAGATCAAAATCGACCGTCCGACGCTCTATCGATTTGTGGCGTCGTCGAGTTTCGTCACTTCATATCAACGTACCAGCACATGCGATTGTTTTCTATCAGGTCAGTTTGATTTTACACTTGTAATATTCTTTTTACATCGAATCTTTCTTGTATTGTGTTCAACATGTGGCGGTCACTACAAACGTCGCATGGAGTTTTTTCCTCCAGTTTTACTGGCTCAGACCTTCTAGGTTGGTGTAATAGGCAGAGTGATCCGTCTCCACGGATTCCACGTGACACCAGGAAATTTCGATGCATTCTTTGCTGAAATTCCGTCCAAGGAGGTTATTTAGGATACTGAACGAGAGTTTTATGTCCTCTGTGGATTCCGTCGATTTTGACAGGTAGGGGTGATTAGAGGTGAGTGATGGTGGGAGAATCCAACTCAGATCTGTCTGTAATGTCGTATAGTGTGGTGAATTTGTATACTGATCACAAGTCCGACATTCATTCATGATGACGCTGACCTGGACAGGGATAGCCTGGTACTGGTGAATAACGGTGACAGATTACCTATTCGTCGAAGCTTTACCTAGTTGTGTTGTTTTGAGAGCTGATCTTAACGAAGACGTTTATTCTCAATATTTGGATCCATTGATATATGTTGCGGTAGGTCCGAGCAACGTTTGTGCACTAAACCCTTACAGAAATGACAGAGCGTGCGGACAGGGGTGTCGCATTAGTGACAACGAGTAACCTTATAGCCGAAGATCCGACCAAACAATTCTAACCTCTAGCAAGTTTGTGTCCGGAATGTTCAACTAACGCTCATATTCTCGCTATTAGTAGATTTCACATAACATTATTTAGCGGGATAAACTGTTAACCTTCAATTCGTCGGCGTGATATCAGGTTAAGTGTGGAGAATAACCCTGTTATATTTGATTAGCGACTTATCAATTTAACGTAATGTCGGTGTTTTTTGTCGCTTCTCGAACCATCGTCATATGCTAATCAAGCAATAAAAAGTGTCTTAAATACGCTGCTAGTCCCTATAATACGTCGCATTTCTGCTGCGCTTGAGACCATTTGTTGTGGAAGACGAAGCAGAAAGATGCATCTTACGTGACGTATCTTTCTAGAGAAATTCTTGATGGCTCGAAAGGTATGATATATATTTCATCGTTTTGCAGGTCATTATGATGAACAATGACATGCCAACAAGCGTCCCAGGTCTCGATGTTCGATTCTGCCATGTAGCGCAGTACTTGACGATGTTTGAGACAGCACTGCAAAGCAGATTATGAGAAAATGTCAAGTAAGTAGTGATATATTACTCCTTTATCTATTATTAGTTGACAAACTTGCTAGGATTGGCCAGTGAGTGTGTTAACCCTACTACTAGTTTCTCAAACATGTTGCATTTCTGATGGGCTTGATGCCATTTGTTGTGGAAGACGCAAAAAATGAAGGATTCTCATGTGGCTTATCTTTCTAGGGAAATCCTTGAAGTCCAGAAAGCTACGATATATAGTGTACGGTTTTATTGTTTTGCAGGTCGTAATGATGAACAATGACACGCCGACAAGCGTCACTGGTGTCCATAGTCGACTATGCCCTGTCGTTCAACACTTGACGATGATGGAGACAACCCTGTTAAGCAAATTATTAGGAGATGTCAAGTAAGTAGTGATATAATATCAGTCCTTTAAATCTTCCACGTCTGACTCTCTATTGATATTGACATTGTGACGGTACGGTTTTAGTTCACGTTGTAAAGCTGCGCAAGATGACGCAGGTTTTATTCGGCTGTCGTTTCGGTTTACTCGCCTTCGTTGGAGCCTGTGAGACAGAAAAACAGTTCGCGGGGTCGCCCTCCGATCCTCAGAGAAGCGAAATCAAACTATAACTATCACGAAAACCGTGACAGTTATAGTTTAATTTTTCTGTCAGATATCTGATCAAAACCCTAGGCGAGGGCAACACTGACATCACATTTGAACGGCCGGCGTTTCTCCCTGTTTGTTTAAAGAACGAAAGCATAAAGCCATCCAACAATGCCGAAGTGGGATCCGCATTCTATTGCTACTCGGTCTCTCTTGCTTCTACCCATTAGTGACTGTCGCAATACGGTAGCTGAGACGAAGGACAAACGAGCATCTAATTGGGAACGAGGGAGTCATTCCATCGATTCGTTAACCTAAATCTGACTCTTCTATAATGTAAACCGCGACATACAAAAGTGTCCGAAGACAAACGTTGCTTGATTGATCTTCACAAGTGGCTGTTGATCTATATGCATTTCATCAGTATATCGAAGGAGGACTGAACTTTCTAGGAAAAGGGTAAGACTGCTCCAGCAAATTTGTTTTTCGGCGAAAATAGGATTTTCTACTGCATTCTACTTGTGTGATAGCTGAATGAAGGAATGCGCTTGTTCAGATTTTATATCCAGTCACTCTTGATAGATCAAGGAGGACCCAAACGTGAAAAGAGCGATGATTGGTGGTTGGAAAATGTTGCTAGAATGCGGTTCGTGCGTGTGTAGGTTACGAGAAGTGAAAGGCTGTGCAGCATTTTTCGTTGTATTTTCGCCGAAATCGATCACTACTTTTTCTGCGTGAAAAACCACGACGCCGAGCTTGCCCGTGGAAAGTGCTCCATCTGTTCGAAACAAGTTTTCGCAACGTTACGTTTCCTTTGGACTTCTTAGTTCATTGCACGTTATTGATCGATCTGCTTGGCAGATTCAAGCAAATGTGGGTGAAATTCAGCAATTTCAATGAATTACTTGGCAGAATTTCGCTCGACATCAGAATTAGCTGTAGCAACGCACATACAACATTTTTTTGGGCGAGGCTGAATCAACGGAAAGGAATGATAATATATACGAAAACTCTGAATAATTTCGTTTGTTATGTAGCCAAAGGACAAAAGACAACTAGTGTGGAGATCATTTCCTCTCTTTCACGGACCTTTTTGAAACATCATTCTGATTTGCCCCTTCTGAATCTCGTGCGCGACCTCTGGGGCATATGGTTGTGCGGACGTGAAAATCCCCAACGTTACGTCAGTTCGTGGGAGGATGACGCATTCCTTCGTTTTCTTTGTCGATGTGCAGCTCATCGAATTTAAGTGAAACCGAAAGTCTTTTCCGGACAGTTTCGATTGCGTCACATTCGATCTTTACTACAGTATTTGTGCATATTCCACTCTTACCTACGACATTCTCGAAAGATCCCTGGTTACCTTTTCATTTGATGTCCCGGAGAGAAATAACAAATGGCTCACTTTTTTGATACATTCAGTGAAGAAAACCAGTGGTGTAGAACCTGCATTTGCAAGATATGCAATAGGGCAGTGTATCTATTTCAGTTAGTTATCATTTCTGTCAATGGACTGCTAGAGCACACGACCGTTGGCACTGCACAATTTCGGCCTCCTCATTTAAGATTGTAAGTGTATTCGGACACTCTGCCACGTACTTCCATAGGTTAATGTGACTGGTGTTCTGTTTCGACTACCCATTTCAAGGCCACAGCAAAGGCGAAAACGAAACACGAAAAAAAACAAAACGAAACACAGACCGAATAATTAAGTGTCACTAAACTCCGTCGATCTCCCCAGTAGTGTTGCATAGTCCTAGGAGAGGAGTGTTTATTTCGCGTCTACCACACTAAAGTGGATTTCATGCAAATGCAGTAAATACTGAAGATAATCTTCTAATGGGTATCGTTAAAGGTGTCAGCGTCTGTACATGACTCTTTCGTCGTGGTACGTAGAATCTCTAGAAGACTATTCACACTCCATGATGGCATGGGATCAGCAACCGGCCACGATTGTCGTAACACGAAGCGTGAGTTCGCAGAAATTTGTAGACTCGGCCACATAATCTACGTCAGTTTTTTGCAGCACCCATGCCATTCCCTACTGTGGCAACACAGCGGTTCCCTAGCCATCAAAAGCGTGAACACTACCGCGACGCTAAGCGCCCCTTTAGACTCTATTGCGACAGTAAACCAATGTAGAGCAGTAAAAAGGGGGTGCGCGTATCTCTCAGTAGCTTTGCGGCCGTCCACTGGACTGACGTTGATCAAAGAACTATTTAGTACTTAGTTGACAGTATGCGTGGTTTTCGCAAACAAATTCGAAAACCGATGTTAGATTGGTGATCAGCGCCCCTAGTAAGTTAGCTAAACGGAGTTTCAGCGAAAACTATTTTGAGGTCAGATCTCATATTGCTGTCGCAGCAGTGAACGATCCGGGAGATTCCCTGCTGCCTCAGTGCTACCGCTACTGCCTCGCGCGCCACCGTTCCCTATGTTTAATCATTACTGCGGCAGCAACGCAGTAGAGTCTGAAGGGGCCTGCTGCCTTGATGCCACCTGTGTCTTTCCGCTCTACTTGATAATCACTGCTCTGCTGCCACAGAAGAGTATAAATGGACCTTAAACCACTATCTTTACGGAAAACTGTACAACACCGACCCTTCTAAAACTGACAAGGGCTTCGTTTATTATTATTCGTTTTCCTCGTTTTTTTTTTCGCAGTAAGAAATGGGAACATGGGAACCTAGTTTTCTTCCATGACTAATTCATGTTTCTTTGTGAAGCTTAAGAAGTAATCTGTTTCTGTTCACTGTTGCGATCATCTACCAATCTATCTAATGTAATCTAATCACAGCAAACCGCATTCGATACCGATTCCAGTCTCGATGCTTCTAGAAATAGGATGCTGTGGCTTCAGTCATCCACTATAGCCAGTGTGCCCTGTTAAAAGCATTTAAACTTGGAGCCTTACGCCTACTGACGACGAAAACGCGCCAACAGTCATGCTTCGCGGCTCGTCACCGTCGAATACGACTGGACGAGAATGCCATGCAGCCCGCTAATGCCTCGTTGAGTAACACCGCTCTGCTGCACTAACTGCACAATTCTTTTCAGTAGCAGCTGCTGCGGCGGTAGTATTGTTTGGAGAAGGTCCCTCGCGTTGAACTCTTTCAGCTCGTGTATTTGATGCGGGATATGCCGGTCGTATTCCCGATATTGCTGTGGTTTTTGCACTGTCTTTCGCGCTCGTTCCACCGCGTCGTTCTCGTAGAAGATCGACAACAAACGAAAGATTCATCTATGACAGCCATTTACCAACGATACGAAACAAGCCCATTATATTCTGATACCTCTGTTGTCTCATTTCTATAATAGCGAGAGCAAAGGCAGGCGATAGATTGTTGTCAAGCCACAGTACGTATAACTTCAAATACTGCGTTCAGCGATGCGTTTGCGTGTCAAATAGTTTGTGTATATTCTTTGTCCCCAACGGATCGCGCCGTCATTTCGAATCTACGGCATCTTCTGCGAGCCACGAGACCAGCTATTGTGATTTATCATCGCCCGTTTTTCAGCTAAGATAGCGCATCCGTTCGTTACAGTTTGTGTGTTCGATGCGAGCCGAGTTTAACATTGGTTGCATTCTGCCGCTGTCTTTGAGACACTGTTCGAAGCAATTCCAACGACACACTTCTAATTAGATGCACGAATTGTTTCCGTATTGTTTCTCCGTGCTGAAGTGTTCTTACAATTTGTAGATGAAGAGCGTTCGTTCATGCCATTTTACTCACATCTCGCTTGTAACCTTCTGAGAACTCCATCCTACTGCTTTTACTTGGCGGCGAGACTCATTATTCGAAAACCTCTGCCGGGAGTGTCGCGCGTATTTGTAAAACAGAGCAGTCACAAAACTTGAAAAATGGAAAAGAAGAGAAGGGAGAGGACACCTTTTATAGTCAATGGTGATCAGAATGCTCAACAAGCACTCAGACAATTGTCAGTCGCTCTTGGAATTTGGCGTCACTCGTATACAACACCGATGAAATTAGTGGGCTCAGTGACTGTTCAGCGTGCGCAGTAACACCACATCCGATCTGCTCTTGGTAGCACCGTTCTGATACAATTCTCAATGTGTCTCCTACACTTTCGTCACACTTCTTTGTCTTCTTTTCCACCTTTTGTCCTCCAGCCTGCTGTCCTCTCAATAAGTATGTACGTCAGCCAACTCTCAGTTGCCGACTACGATCAACCAGCGACTAATAATGGGTCACTCGGAAGATCATGTTTCCGGCGCCACTGTAGCTGTGATTTTCTGGGTTTCCTATACGTTTCAGTTCTCCTTAACGTACATCCTCTTTGATTACTTTCAGCGTTTCTTTTTTGGCCGCTGATGTCCCTTTCAACCTTGCAACATTCAAACGAACAATTCTTAAGATTGTTTCAGTAGAAGTTGATATTGGTATTATTCTCAAGCTATTGTATGACTTATTTCTTTGAGGTCTGGAAACACAAACAACACAAAGTGCAACTGCCTAAAGAGTCACTGTGTTGGAAATTTGTTCGCACCTCTTTTTTGAAGCGGTAGTGTGGGTGAGTGCGAAACGGTGGGTGATAACCGTGACCAGATTAGGCCCCCACCAAGTAGGTAGGGAAAGTGCAGCCTATAAAAGATGTTGAAGTGCTCCTTCTGGTTGCACACAGGCCTATAATCTCTTCTGCATGAATACCACGGTACACCCAAGGTAATCATTCATATCTTCCCAACCACGCTAAAAGGCTTTTCTCGTTGCGGCGAATGTACGAATTTTTCTTTTCCCAGCAATTCGTTGAAATTTCCACGTAATTCAAATACGAGCTGTTGTACGGATGCTGACCCTTCGTGAGCTAGCCACCGAGATTCGTGTTCAGGAGGGATGTCGTCGATTTAGCTCGATGGGCAAGTGGAAAATTCTGTGTCCGTGGTCTCCCGTACAAGGCAATAACGCCTCCTCCAGGACTTCCTGATAGGTTCACAGTAAAAATTGAAGGATCCTCACCTTTCCCAAATTAGGATGCCGGTTGGTGAGGGGTCTTCTTGCAATTTTCTGCGTCCTTACGTTTCGGGCTTGGATCCATTGGCTTTGTCTATCACGACCTCCTTTCAAAACCAAATGTTTCTCATCTACTATCGAGAAAATATCTTCGTCACCGAGGGACTTGGAAGAATTCGGAACTTCCAAACTTTGAGCCATGCTGGCTTCTTCTGCGGCATCTGTGAACACATGACCATTGAGCATACGGTAGTTGTGTCGCTCCGAGATCGTACTTCGCTATCGACTAGAGAGAATCGGACGCTTCTAGATTTTTGGCTCCGAGCTGGCCCCATCACTTGTGTTTATATGTCGTCTGATACTCCAAAGCCTCCGTTTGTTGTCTGTTCAATGCCGGCAAGTCCTCCTCTTGCCACCGACGTTTTCTATTTCCTCGCTCAGCTTGATCATACTAAACCGTATTGAGGGAAACACTCGGCTTCTAAAAGGTGGTTCACGTAGTCTTCAGCGTTCAAGCTATGAAGTGATTGTTAGATAGAGCTGTGAAATTTTTATAACGACCGTTCACCGCTCGTGACGCTCGCTTCAATCAATATCCATGGTGAATCACGCAGAAAAGAGCATAGTCCCAAGGATATAGATGTATTGTAGTGTGGTGACTACATATGTATGATCTCTTTTAGTGTGCGCGCGATGTGCGACGTCTGCATATGCAGTAGTGGTCAAAAGGATATGTCACTTTTCATTTTATGCACAAATAGCTCAAATCGAAAAGAATCTGATATCAATTGATAGTTCTGATGGCTCTATTTGAAAAAAATATATATATATATATATATATATTTGAAAATATGTCGAAACATGCCGTTATTGCGGATTCTGTGTTTTTTAAAAATATTTTATAGTGATTTTCATATGCTAATTTAAACGAAGATATCTCAGAATTCGCTGAGCGAAGGGTCAATCTGAGATAATATTCTGATAGAGCATTGTCTAATTATTATAATGTGTTACAAAGATTTGATTCCGATCGCAGCTAAGTTACAGATGTTTTTGAGCAAACATTTTAGTGGTCAAAACTGGTCAAATTCTGGGACCATGTTTCAAAGAAAATTTTATATCTTCCTAACTTTTTAACGAAATTGCACCAAATTCATGATAATTATAGAGAGTGAGTGTACTTTTCAAGACAGCTGTCCTTATTCTAAAATTGAGATTGCGTAAACTGTTATATTCATAAAAGGTCAAGAGGAATCGACGCTTTAGGCGCCGTCACCGCCAGTACAGTGTACGGCGGTGGGCAAACTGACTTTGACTGACGCACAGCGTGTGTCAGTCAAAGCGATATTTTTTATGGAGGACTTCGAATTATTCCAGCGCACTCGGAGTATTGAAAGAACCGTAAATGTACTATGAATAGAGAGAAAATGGAGTCGATTCCTTCTGAACTTTTTTGAATATAACAGTTTAAAAAATCTCAATTGTAGAATGAATTTTCTCAAAAAATGATAGACCAGTCTGAAATCAAATGCAGTGGGTGGAGGGGAATATTGTTCTCTATAAGAATCTTGAATTTGATGTAATTTCGTTGAAAAGTTAGAAAGATATAAAAAATTTCGTTCGAAACATGGTGTCACAATTTGACCATTTTTTGACCACCAAAATGTTTGCGTAGAAAAATCTCTAATTTAGTGGCGATCCGAATCAAATGATTGTAACACATTATAATGAATAGACCATGTCCTATTAGGATATCATCTCAGATTGATCCTACGCTCAGCGGTTTTTGAGATATCTTCGTTTAAATTAGTATATGAAAATCACTATGAAAGATTTTTAAAGAACACAGAATCCGCAACAACGTCATGTTGCAATCTCAATTTTAGAATAAGGACAGCTGTCTTGAAAAGTACACTCACTCTCTATAATTATCATAAATTTGGTGCAATTTCGTCGAAAAGTTAGGAGGATATAAAATTTTCTTTGAAACATGGTCCCAGAATTTGACCAGTTTTGACCACTAAAATGTTTGCTCAAAAACATCTGTAACTTAGCTGCGATCGGAATCAAATCTTTGTAACACATTATAATGAATAGACCATGTCCTATTAGGATATCATCTCAGATTGATCCTACGCTCAGCGGTTTTTGAGATATCTTCGTTTAAATTAGTATATGAAAATCACTATAGAAGATTTTTAAAGAACACAGAATCCGCAACAACGTCATGTTTCGACAAATTTTCAAATAGAGTCATCAGAACTATCGACTGATATCAAATTCTTCACGATTTGAGCTGTTTGTGTATAAAAATGAAAAGTGACATATCTTTTTGACCGCTACTGTATCTGCGTTGTCTGCGTATGTGTATTTTGAGTGTTATATACATACAGTGCACATTAAACTTGGCGCGACGCGTTTTGCGCAGCGAATTATTGATTTTGCATCTTTTTCACGTTCATGCGTCGCGCGCACTCTAAACGACCCTTAAGACTGCATAAGGCTGCATTTTTTGAGCGTGATATAGCATCTGGTGTAGATTTCTTCGATGAAAAAATCTCATTTCAGACGCCACGTGGTCACGACACTCACACAAGGAACAACCATCAACGAGTGCAGCAGCAGCTCGCCGCATGTGCCAGATCGCGGCTGCTAGTTCAACACTCGACCACGGAACGACAAGAACAACCGATGGCTCTCGATTGGTTCTCGATGCTTACACGTACGACACATCGTCGCTTACCGTCCCTGTGCATTCACCTCACGACCTTTCGCACACGCTGCATCAGTGTCGTCGACGCGTCAGCAGTGCTAGCGATGACGATGATATCACCGCCGTTTCTGCATTTCGCCCGTATTCGTGCGCGACGACGTCGTCATCTTGCTCATCGTATGATCGGCTGGTTTGTTTTTCCCTTTCTTTGTTTGTCATGGCTGAGTTCTTGCTGGGTTGCGAATTCCTTCCTAGTTCCAGTTGTAGCTAAAAGAACTCAGATTCATTAACCACTTCAACAGTGACTCCTACCACAAACTCTCCGCAGTTTCTAACGCAGAATAGTCGCCGTGTCCGATACCGTATTCAAAGATCGCTGGGGGTCGCAGTAAACTTCGCTGTTACTATGTGATATGGCAATGATAAATACAGTGCATGAGATCAATGACAGTGCCCATAGCTATGTACAGTTCTTATCACGAGAAAAAAAATCGAAAGCCATCGTTGGAAAGCTGGGCCTCTAGAACTGAGTTCGAGTGACTGGAGAGGGGAAGTAGTTTTTTTTTCCTTTGGTGACGTTCTTTTGATAGGATGGCTGGGCGGACGTTCACGTTTCAACCCGATGTCTCATCGAAAGAACAATAAATGCAGCGTTCTCGATACTTTTCTATCGTAATTCCCTGTTCTAGCCTTCCTTAAAGCTAAAGAAGCTTGGGAATACATAGCGTAGAGAATGTGTGACAATTCGCGATAGTCCATATTAAAATTCACATTCGCCGCCGTTCTTCCGAGATCGTCGCTTTGCATAGAACATCGCCGCTTTGCATAGAACATGCATCTTTACTATGATACAAAAAGGAGTATAATCGTAGCTTAGGAATTTCCTCTTATGCTCGTACCATGTATCGTCGCGTGAATTCATTGAGATCTTTCAAGTATGCGGTTCCCCAACGGATGGATAACGAACAGTTGCGAAATCTGACTCTGTACTGCTCTCTGACTCTGTGACCCATGGATTTGGCAGTATAGTTATTCGTTTCAGCCCTTGTTTGCAGCTTTCCCCGTCAACTTCGTTTCCTTTCCTCTGCGTACTCTCCTCAAAGCAGATTTCTCAAGTTCCTACAGTGCCGTTTGTTTCTTGATTGCAGCGATATTTCACTCGTTGGTCGGCATCCCTTGTGCGTGCTTACATACGAACTGGACGTCACCGTCCGTTATCGGAGTTCGCTGTGGAAAAATGGCTATCACGAAACGATTGATAGCGGCATACCGCTTAGTCGATCGAGAAGCCTTTGTTAGCCGGTATACTATGATGGTAGGAACGAAAGGACACACTTTACCTCTGGCACCCGGTCCCTCGTTGTATTAAAAAATCGAATTTGGAGTTGATAAATTCATATCCGTGAATCCAGCACAAATTTCATAGCTGTTACTATAATACTTCCCAAGGAAGCACAGGAAACGCAGATGTCACAAAGGTTCCCATCAAAACTGTTGCTGTTCTTTAGGCGGTCACTACACTTTTTAAACCACTACATCTCGCTTTACGAAAGTATTCTTGAGCACAAATTTTTCGATCCCGAATAGTGTGCAATTGAGGCGAGTAAGAGGAGCAGGATTTGAACGACGTTTTCCTCGATCGGCGCGATTTGCACGGGTGTTTCGACGAACAAAGACCCTCAGTGTGCTTATACGTGTAGATCGTCGCTCTCCTCCTCTCTCACCCCACCGCTCAGTCCCCGTTCGAAGAAAAATCTGCTCCCAGCGGCCCACTTTGCCCGATACAGGAGACCCTTTTTAGCCATGCCGACATATGTAGGCATCACGAGGCAGACATTTTTCCTTTTAGGAATACGGAAGAAGTCGAAAGTATACGTTGCGTTAGATGGCTTATTATGTATGTTCATGCAAATGGTTTTTTCACATTTATATTACAGAAACGAAAAAGGGTTTAGTTTATCAGTTAGAACGCTAATTGACGCATGAGCCCAGAAGGCAACGTGTTTTTTTCAAATTTCTTTTGGGCTGTTATTGTTTTACATCTTCGAAAGTCCTGCAGAAGTTTGTGAGAATTTCGGTCAAGCCCGTGATATTGTGTGTGACACATAGGTTTTAAGGCGAAGGCGAGATTATTGAAGCTTTTGGATATTTCCAAGTAGGGATTAAGTGTCATCAAGGTAGAGTGCTTACAACCTTTTGACACGCTCTTTTCCGAGATGACGCTACGGGTTTAGCTTCTCATAATTTAAGCTACTTAGCGGACTGATAATCTAACTAGCCACCTTTGTGGAACGTTGAAGTTACATGCGATTCTTTATGACGTTCTGATCCTTGTCAACTTTCAATATGCACAGCACCACTAGCGACTGTTGAAAGCGGTCTTCCTCCTTTTTTCCATCGGATTCTGCTTCGGATTTTGTAAACTTCCTGTTGAAGACGCTCGTTCCTACGTAAATCGCCTTTCTTTGCACTGCTCTCAAACGTTCAAAACACAACGGTCGTCGCGATCAACTGCCATCAAGAGATGTGTGATGGCAGCTGGTGGAACACGTGTGAGTGCTGTGTTTCCGAGTACATTAACGTCCTTCAGTGCTCGCCTGTGGTTGACGGTGATTGTGTTGGGGTGTGAATGAAGATCGAGTAGCTGACAGCGAGCTGGTAGCAGTAGCTGAAGAAGAATAATGCTCTCCCACCAGTCCAATTAGAGGGATACTAACGAGTCCCTCCGGGTTGAAGATCATTTCTATGCGAAGTCATGCTTGTTCACTCCGGTGTCAGCTTTTTTGTAATGTTTCGCATAACTCGTTTTTAGGTAATATGGATAATCCCCTCGATATACCCTTTACAGCACTCGTCATTGGCTGCACCAGTATCACGTTCATTTGCGTTGAAAAATCAGATTTTGGTGAACGTTGGTGAACCCTCCCTTGTTGTGCTCAGACGACAGCGATTTTGTCGAAAGCCCATGGCAAATGTTTTTACCTAAAGTTGAGCTTAAGTCTCACCTATTACCGTCCTTTACAGTTCCTCCGTTGTAGCCGATCTTAATTTCTGTTCACACTTGGCAACGCAGCTCTAAGTGCCAAGGTTGTCAGTTTTGGAAATTTCTTAACAACAGCGGGACACTAGGCAACATTCACGGGGAAAGATGCGTCATTCCGGAAGTTTGGACCACAGGGAAAGTTAGATGCCGAGCATGAGAGCAAAATTGTTGCAGATGAAACTCCACCCAGTTGCGGGACTAAGCTGCTGTCCTGTAAGAAGAGTTTCTAGTTTTCCCAGTTCAGAACTCATTTCAGAAGTGGTACTCCTTGGTTATTGTGACGGAGCTTTACCACTTCTCATTTGAGGAGCCATAGAGTATTTCTTCGAGAAAGAACGAAACCGATGTTCAAAACACCGACAAAAGGTTTATAGAAATTCATCAGAAAATGTACTACACAGTAGCTTGTAATACCGTCACTGATTTCCTCTACACTTCGTACCATAGGTCGTGCACAGCCCCTCGTTGACATATTTTTTGTCCATCACTGAGAGGTGTTGGAAGGAGATTTTATACTGGCGCCAGGCGACGGGTCACTCACACTTTGAATATCAAGACCAAGCTTTGACAGGCGTTCTTTCAGCAATTATTGTTCAAATGCGTTTCATTATCTGTTTTTAATAATTATATTCATTGGGTATCACATATAAAAAGGAACCAGCTATTGCACACTGCGCTCGGCAGATGTTGACGAGTTCGAAAACGGCGACCTAGCTTGGCCCCAAAAGACGACGCGAAGTGCGCTAGATGTTCGCAGCGAACACTCTGCCTCTGCATGAAGTCCTGTTTTGTTTGCTCGCGCTTCGCTGCACACCGGCTGGCCGCCGCCTTACGTTCAGAGTGCAGATCGCATTTTTGCGAAAGTGGAAGCGGCGAAGTAGGCGGCGGCGAGAGAGCGGCGCCGCCGAACGGGTGCACGCGCGCCCCTTGCTGCCTGCGGCGACCGCGGCGGCAACAGGCGGCGCGCACTCGCCGCCACTGCCGCCGCGCGCGGACAGGCAATTGCAACCAGCGAGCGAGCGCGTTTGTGTGCGGGCAAGTGCAAGCGTATTGATTTTGCACTTTTGCGAGGGTTTTTCTTGCGCTGTCGCGCCGCTATCTTGTTTATAAACTCGTTCGACAAACCGCTTTTTCGTGATGAATTCTGTTCATTCGACTCTGTCTACCGATCGAGCTCTCGTCGTTCATCGATTCCATTCCGATTCAGACGCCTGAAAGCGTGCTGAAATGCTCTTTGTTACATTGAGCGCCCGACAGAACGCGTGTTCTCCCGCTGAAAACGGTTTTTCACATCATCAAACTTCTTTGCCGTCTGGCGCTTTCGATTTTCTGCCTCTCATCAGCCACATATGTAGCTTGCCCACGTTTACATACGATTTTTGTGCCAACTGTAGTCGTAAGTTCTTTGGCTTGCAGTTGAGCTCTGGTCTTTTATCTTCTAATCTTTCTGTGAAATCGTTCTAAATTGTCTCAAAAGCTACTTTGCTGTTAAGATGCACAAATCTGCACTTTTTTACATCGGCACTCCCACACCCTTGATCGTAGGTTGACGTGACGCCAACTAAATAATTTCATCTTATTCATTGGATAGGTAGCTAATGTTTATTCCTATTTTTATGATTTCTCACCATCTCTCACGGGTTATGCTTGGCAAGTAAACATAAGGCTAACCAAATATTTGATTGAAAACTCTGAAAGTGAATGCAGCAGCCATTCGGGTGATAAGACAAGAAAACCATTTGCTGAAAGGGCTAAGAGAACACTTTATGCGATCTCGATTCATGGTTGTGTAAATTGAGCTATTTTTATTTGAGAACTGTACAAAGGGTGACAGGTATTCTGTTACGTACACTGTACGATTTTGCACTCGCCTTTTGGTACTGAAAGTGAAATTTGGCAAATGCGAAGCTATCTCATCTCGCTTTCTACGAGGAGAAGCGTTTGTTTACGTGGCTTAGCAACATATGCGCACTTTAGTGTCTAATAGCGCAATTAATTGTCTCGGCAACTCTGAATTACTCAGAAGTGCAGAGGTGATGTTGAAGGCAAATCTCGCCAATGAAGGCTATCCACGTTCCAGTATCTCTCGTCTGCCACTCTCGCCACACAGATACTGATATGCTCATTTTTAGTGAAGTACTTGAGTAATTTCAGTGTGGGTAATTGCCATATGAAATTAATGTGCTCAAGATCCTGAGTAAGCCATATCTCATCCGTTTGCTCTGCATCATTCAACTGACAGTTTGTTCTCCAATAAAACGTAGTTTCATACGAAAACACTGCGAATTTTACAGAAGCAAATTTGAGAAAACATTTTTTGCTTTTTATTATGCTAAAAAGCAGGTAGTCCTTTCTAAGTCGCGATTCTGCGCTGCATTCCTTCCTCCCGATTCTGGGATTCTGTTGGATCTGAACAACATAACTCATAAACGTCCGGCAAATAGTGCTTTGGTCGGCGATTTTTCACAACATACAACGTGCCTACTGGAAATAATGCGGACATCAAGTGGATCATTATAAGGTATGGGTGGTTGCTGTTGGGAGTGCACGATGTGCGAAGAGATCGGCTAGATCACTCCTTTGTGCCCCAGTCTCTCAACCTGACATGTCAATTATTCACGGTTGAAACTGCTCCCTCTAGAATTGAGCAGAGTCAGGACTCGTTCGGGTGCTTTTTTCAGAGGAGCGTAATTTTCAAGATGGAATCTTTCTACTCGTTCAATGTTCCGAGTGTTTACATTGAAACCAGTGTAAGAAAGCGACACAAATTCCTCTGTTACTTTTGCCAGAAGACAGCACTTTCTTTGTTGAAATTCACCCTGCTTTTTTGCTTGAAATTTGGTGCTCATTGATCAAGTTAATATCTATTTCCTTTCTCAGTTCAGTTTTTGTTCATTTTCTATAGATCCGCCTGTTCCGAAAGGTCAAGGCATTTACAATGGACAGGTTTCTTCTTGAGGAATCTCGTCTTTGTCACCTGATCGTGTCGCTCTGCAGCTTTCTTTTCCGGAGACGTGGTCCTGCTAAAGTGGACGAACTTCCACGCTGCTTTTTTTGTTATTGTTTGTCTGTTTTTATTTTGCTTCCGACTAGTAGAAACTTCGTAGTTGTCGAGACATTTATTCTCTCTCATTCTAAACTGTTTCAGTTCAGCTGCAAATTTTACTATTATTTGCATTAACATGGTGAAAGTAGTAGATAACTAAGGATTGTTTTTATAATGCAAATGCCTCCATGAAAGTATTCCCAATTGCATCACGTTAGCTTTTGTTATAGGATGATATTGTTTTTCATAATTGATCTCCTACGTAACCATCCTTTGCCGTGAGAACGCAACTGTCTTTTTATTCTAAGTCGATGCAAGGTCATTTTGGAAGTCACTGGAGCGGAACACTCTGCAATTAATCCATCCGCAACTGACTTCAGGATTTGGCTTCATAACCTCAGAACGTGACCTCTGGGCTCAAGGTGTTAATCACTAACTCGAGTTTATCTTCACCGTTTGTTGTAGTAACCTCCACTGACGATCACCGGTAACTTTTCGCTTACGGTCAGTATAACAGTAGTTTTTAGATCATACCTGATTTTGGCGTGTTTGCTCAAATCGCATTCAGTGTCGTAACTATGCCTACGAAATTGTTCTCGCTAACCAACGAATGCTGCTACGTGGCCCGGTATCCAAGCTGCGACATACGGAATCAAAGCCCTTGAAAACTGTTGCCAAGGGAGGCCGACAACCCATGGTCAAGGCTATCGTGTTTGTTACAGGATTCCAGGGGTGGATTTCAAGGGCGCTTTTCAAACGGGGTGAGGTGGGGGGGGGGGGAAATTTCACTGGTACCGTTGAATGGGTGAAGGAACGGCGGGCTATTAGTTAGCATTTTCGCGCCGACCTCTATGCACCTCGCCTTTTCGCCCATCGAAGCCGCCGCCGCTCGTTTTCCCCCCGTCGGTCGCATCTATCCGCGTTCGTTCCTGTTGCGCGCTTGATTAGTTCGACGGGGGCGATCGAATATTCGACATTACATGACATTGAACTTTTTCGAGGTCGTCGTTCAATGGCAGACATTTAGTTGTGCATATATGGCAGGTGTCACTGACCGTCGTTCAACAGTTGCTGTACTGCTCCGTCACGTACAAAGCCAACGAGCAGTTTGGTGGTCAAAAATAACGTGCAGCATAAAACTGTTGGTTCGATTGTGGTTCGCCGGTCCTCTGCGTTTTTAGTGCAAGTTGACACCAGTCTCCTACAAGAGGGAAGAAATGAGATTCGCACAGCGTTCCAGATGTTGGTTGGATAACAAACGCGAAGCTGATGGGGTGGAGTGCGAACGAATATCGAAACCTTGTGTTTGGTTTTGATGCGATTTAACCTCTCATCATCGCCGAAATTCAGATAAGAAGAGGCGAAGGTGAAGTCCTACATACTCCCTAACACAGTTTGTTACAACGCCCTGATGATAAAGTGACATGGTCTGCAATTTCATGAAAAGACACAGCCTTAAAATGCGTATCTAGTTCTGTTGATTTCAATAAGGTGTTGCCCGCCCCAATCTTATGAAATTCATGTATGTTCCCTAGTAAGTGCCCCAACCTTACCAGTTTACTATCTTTTTCGGGCGCTACACCGCTTATCAGTGATGCACTTCTTCATTTCTAAGAACGCCAAAAACCTCAACCCCGTCACTTGTTCTGATTTCCCTTTCCCTTCATATCTATTTCGGGACATCCTGTGTAAATGGGCGAAATTGAACAATGAGGTGGTTCCAGCGAAAACAAAATTTTACCTTTTTCCACTGTGTGCGTTATTTTCGTGGCGCGAACCTGTTCTGATAAACGTGTGACGTTTTCAAATTCGAAGTCCCGTCTTTTCGCAGTTCTACTCGTATCGTTTTCAAACATGTACAACTTTGAAGCATATGTTTTTCATAAGTTGCTCATAGTTCAAGCCCCTCAGTTCTGTATCTAACCCTTGTTGCTGAGGGGGTTGGTGAACTATTTATTATATGCTCGTCTAAAAGTAAAAATGATACGAGAATATAATTTTAAACCTTTTCATCATTTCACTCATGTGATTATGCTTACTTTGTATATGGTTGAATTCTTTTTCGCGTGTTCCTACAAAATCTACGATCTGTTATATTTCGATTTCGTTAACCAGAAGCTCTTTCGTTCTTGCTGTGTCGAAAAGAAGCTGAGTATATAGGAAGTGCATCTAAGAAAAACACTTCCGTCAGCTCTCGAGAGACTCTGTGCAGGAACCAGTGTCTCACTGCAGGATTCAGTGTCTTTTATCGTGTCTTCGGATGCATTCGAGGAGTTCAACAAACATTGCAGCATCTCGCTATGTGTGCTATTCTCAGTCCTACAAGACAGATCAGATACACCGTGCACAGGATATTCGAAAGCATGTGTGCGATTTTTGCAAGTAGCACGTGCTTGTTCGGTCTACTTCTTGGTCGGGATGAATGTTCAGGTGAAGTTACGTGGTTGAGCGAACAGTTGGTCGACGGGGCGCGGTCGGGTGGCGTTGACGTGTTTCGAGCGTTCGGCGGTGTCGTCCGAAGGTGCGGCAACGGCAAGAAGGAACGCGGCGGCGGCGGCGGCGATGGCATGAGCGCTTCGGTCGGCGGCTGGCGGCTGCGAGGGAACGCGCGAACGGCCAGCACTAGCAGGCACGGGCGCTTCACGAACGCACACATACATGCACAGCACACAGCCAGTAGCTCGCACTCACACGCGCCCCACGCACAACCACCACCACCATCATCTCGAGCAGCAGCAGCTGGGCGCTCGCCGCATGGTCGACGCTGGACGACCTGTGCACCCTTGCCGTCGCGCGACCGACGAGTCGCGTCACGACGCGGCGGCCAACAGCGGCGATAAAAAAGCGAGCGCCGCGAAGCGCCACCCCCAACCCGCCGCCGCAACTGCCGCGCCACGCAGTCGACGGCGCGAACGGCGTTCGCGCGACAACGTCGACCGCCGCCCGAGCACGCGCGTCGTCCGCACGTCGCACTTTAAAACGCGATTAGTTACTGCCGCTGAAGAGATCGAACTCACGCCCCGCGCACGTCACCCCTTAATGCCATCTGCTATTCGCCTCAATGGTTCGACGGTCTGCACACTGGTACATGATCGCTCTGACGTGCTGAGATGCTTTTCGCTCTGATGATTCACAGCCTTTTAGGGACGCATAGATGCAATTCGGGTTTAGTGTATGGAGGGAACGGGACGCACTTTTTATTTCTCTCCCGCTCTGCCATTCGCCATTGAGGCCATTTGTCACACGTTCCGCCATTGATGCCTCTTGATCACATCAGACTTTCGTTTATGGTTGTGCTCCTCCATACGGAAAACATGATTAGGGTCATCGATTTAGAAGCGTCTCCTGCTTATGATTACCAAAATGTTACACTTGCGATGTTTTTGATGTATTCTGACCCTCGGCCTCAGTTGATAGTCACTCTTTGTAGCTTACTTTTTACGTACTGTGTACTTTTACTTTTCAAAAAATATACCTCTAAGCAGTGGATGTGCTGGTGACCGATCCTATGAGGCTTAATCGGAACGTGATTGATCGATGATGTCAAAGGTTCTAAGAATTTTTTGACGTAAAGGAAAAAATGAGAAATCGTGAGGGATTTTACACATGGGTGTCGTCAGTCAACTGATAGTCGGCAGCTTTCTGTAAACCCACGAAGCGCGTGTTTCGTTTTAATCGAATAGTCTTTTCATTTCGAAAAGGTCTACCTTCTGCCTATTTATTTTTGTGAGAACACTCGCTCTTATTTCTTAGCTGCCCTCTTCTTATCTGCTTGCTTTCAAAATCTATCCACTCGATTTCTCATCTTTCTGAGGATTTTCGTTGAGAGATATCCTTTCTGATCTGTTTTCGTTTTTTCTCTTTTCCTCAGAAATCCTGTTATTGGACGGACCGGTTAACGATAGCATTTTATAAATAAACATTTGAACTCATGACTACAGTACTCGAACCTAGGACTGAGTGCCCTGCCCTGTACATCACGCTCCAGCAGTCGACTGTTTAATCGAATTTCGTGTGGTTAATGTATACACTAAATGTGCACAGTTACATATAACTATCGTGGTCTAGTAAAAAACGTTAATTTCCTTGATTTAGCATCAATCCATTAACGCCTTAAGTGATAATTCGACATCGAGCGCTTTTTGATACATATGATGCAACGGGGATTTCTTTGCGTGTCGATTCGTCGTCCTTCTATGATGTTGAGTGTTCTTTAGTCCTCGAGAGCTGGAACGTTTCCTTGAACTTCCGCCACGCCGTCTACGATAATAATTTGTACGAATTTTCGAGATTCATAATTGTGTTCGACACTTTGTTCCAGCTGTGGTACACTGGTAATTATGGTCGAACTTCCAAATCGAAATTGCAATATAGAATATTTAAATATTATAGTCACGGTCCTCATGTCTTGTCAAAAAAAACATGCATCTTCTAGCGTTTAACCTGCCCATAGTTTTATCCAGATTGTCAATCGGGGTCATAGGTCATCCTTTTACGTTTCTTCTGGCGACTCTTTCTTCAGTGGGCTTCAATAGCTGAACTTCAGCTGCTTTACTTCAGGTTTTTCCTTCGCTCGTGCCAATCTTGAGCTTCCGAAAAATTTGAGCTTGAAGAAAAGCTGGGTGTGGATTTGAAAACAAAAGTGCGCAACGACTTATTCATTCTAATTCGAATAATTTAGCCCAATTCAAGCTGTTATTGATTTTGATCTCGTTGTCGGAAATCGCTATAAATGAGCCCGATCTTTTTTGTGAACAACATTTCACGCGTCAATCTCGTCTCCATTTCAGCCTTTCGACAGTGTCGAACCGCAACCGCTTGACTTGAGAGTTCGAGTCAGCACAGGCCCATCAACACCAGCATTTGCTTCAACAGAGCCACGATCCACTGTATTCTCGTCGTCTTATGATCATAAGACGAGGACGTTGACGGCGACGACGAACATCGTGGAGACCGAGTATTTGGAACCGAATCAAATACTGCGGACATCAACGACGAAAACACACACGACTTCACCGAAAACTCAGAAGGGCAACTATTTTCTCATCGACTCTCTATTAACACCTGCACGTTCATCAGATATACAGCTGGACTCCACGTGTAAGGTACATTTTACGCGCCAAATTTTATATATTGGCTTTTTTTCGTTAGATTCCCCACGTCATTGATTTGAGGTATTTCGCATTGACTCTCGGAAAATTGTGTCTCCTCAATCGAACGCTTAGAGCATTTTTCCTCAACTGCTCTCTCTCTCTCTCTCTCTCTCTCTCTCTCTCTCTCTCTCTCTCTCTCTCTTGTAAATTAAGATGAGGTGTTCTACGTGCTACCTTTATTCGAAAGGCAGCCACGTTCAATTCGAAGTATTGCTGTTCGGGAAAGGTATGTACCAGTCTATGAAAACAGAAAAACAGATTTGGAAAAGAAATGGGTGAACAGCTGAGGTTGACAATTGAAGTGGTGTTTGGAATTTCATAGGAGAGAAAGTTAATAGAAAATGATTAGAAGGGATAAAAAGGACACACGCAAAAGCATTACATAGCTCTACTGTTCGCGGAATGGATCGAGTTTCATTTTCCGTCAGTCGACTTTCCAATATTATTGCAGCCCCTTTTTCTCTTATTTTCTTTCTTGAAATGTTTTTTCTGTCGCAGTTCTTCGTATCTGCGCAAGTATTAATTGCGGTTTACCTGATTAGGTCTTTTTACTGATTCGATATCATTTAGCATTAAACTTTGGAGATTTAGAAGGATCTACGGAAATGCAAAAAATTGAAACAATTTGCCAATGTCTTGTGAAGCCTATAGCTCCTTAGTTTACTGCGTTAATTTTTCCGCTGAAAAGATCGAGAGGATATTTCAGGTGGTGGAACGAACACCTGTGTCGTTTGGGTGTTCGGTGGGAGCGTCGTTCAGAAGTCCGTGCTCCACAATTGATATTTCGAAGCGAAGTCGAATCGTGCCGGAGCGAGACGTCGCACGGACGCCGGCGACGTCCGTGCTCAGTGCTCATCGTACAAACGGTCAGCAGGAGAACGCTGCAACACCGATGAAAAAGCTGAAACGGGAGCCTGACGACAACAGCGCCACGATGACGCCGCCGCCAAACATCTGTGTCGATGACGAGGTTTCCATTTTTTTTGGTTCATTTCCTTACGGTCTAGTACAACTGAAGATTAGTGTGCGAGTGCTCACGCTGTGGACAAGCTGCACCCCTTCCCAGCGTAGTTCTGCTGTCTTCTACCATGTGTGTCAAGCTTCGCGGTTTTTTCTTTGCATAGTAAATTAACTGTCTTCTCGTGTGAAACGGGAACAAATCCAACGAAAGGACTACCCCAGAGTGTGCAATTGATTGAGGTGTTAATTGCTGAACCTAGAATGACCGCAGTCAATCGATAGTTTAAAGGATTCATTCGAAAAGAAGGATCATTCGCATGTCACATTTTCTCGTAACTAATGTGTAGAGCAGCAAGCGGGCAAAAACGTGTATGATAACCCGACTGGCTACTCTGGGCTTACGTTGGTCAATGCTCTATTATGTAGCACTTTTGGCGTGTTTTTCTCCTGAGAATGCGTTTGTATTGTTGGCGGGATGTTAGAGCGCTTTTGCGAATTATTTGTAAGTATTTTTTTTTTGTTTCAAGCCGATCATTTCCAATTTTCTATGCCTTCGATTGCTGCTCCTTTGATTGCTTGAGCTTATGTAAATCGTGTCACCCCTTGTCAGGCGTCGTGGGTCCGAGGAAACGTTCAATAGAAGGCTGAACTTCGTCGCTAGTTAGACTGCTTATCTGCTAATACTAATATTATGCTTAAATTTCTTTCTGTAGGTATATAGTATTTTCGCCCGCAATTTTCGTATTTTCGTGGGACTACAGGTTGGTCGCGCGGTGATGGCACACTTCACCGTTGCGCGCGACGCGTCGTTACGCGCGAGTTGATCAATATCTTTGTGCGGTTGGTTGTATCGGCCCATGTGTTATCATCTGAAAGACTCTTGGAAATCCACGATCTAGCGTGATAGATGATTGGACGAATTACAGTCGGTTTTCACTTTCGTGTTCACAGTCGTTAAGAACGAAACACTTCGAAGTATCTGCTCGTGGAGTTACTATGAGTCTTTATTAGAGTTCAGTAGTTGAACTGTAGCTCGCACAATTGATGTGAGTTCGTTTCCAACTAAGCCGCTGATCTCTTCAACCGGCAACTAGCCCAATATCTGTCAAAAGCAGCGGAAAGTGGCGTGTCCTTGGGCTACCCTAACCACAATGCGTTCGCCTCTCAAGGCCGGCACTGGAACATCCCATATATAAAACTGAACTCGCTGTTCTCTGCGACTCTCGACGCCAAGCTGCTCTGCGTGTTTCTGTCTCGTCATCATCGTCGTAGTCGTCGTCGAATCGTAGATACTAAAAGAGAGTTTCGCTTCCTTCTTCACTTTATATTCGTACTGCTCGCCCGTTCACTACATATTCATGTCACTCGAGCTGATATTGCGAGCGCTAATGGTGAGTTTGAAATAAAATACTTTCTATTTTGTTTTAAAATTTCTGTTGATGTTCACTTTTTATGGGGTTATTTTTGTCTGATTAATTTCAATGTAATCCTCTGAACCGTAATTGCCGCTGTAATGTAGTCGGGTGACCGGCGACGATGTTTCAGTTTCATTATCGATTTGCCACTCGATCGGCTCCAACTATTCCCTTTATGAAGTCCAACATTATTCGCTCTTAGGGTGACGCTGGAGGAAATGGAAAATGATGCATTGCGTGTAAATGTGTGAGGATTTGGAATGAAAACTGAGACAAAATGGAGAGTTTAGGAAAGCGGAAAAGCAGGAGAGAGATGGGCTGTGAGAGAGTGTGAGAGGTCTAGCATCGATAAACAATTCCCTGTGATTGTGTGTGTTGGTGAGTGTGCGAATGTACGCGAAATAGCGCTCATGTCACATAGGTGCAGACCAGTGTGTTGCGAGCGCGTTTTTTTACGAACGGCCGAAGACCGCACCACACACATACACACGCACTCTCACACACACACATACACACAGCCAGCCAGCCAGCAGCCAGCCGTTCACTCCCCCCTTTGTTGGAATCGATCTGAAGTGTCCCCCAGTAAGGGCAACCTTGGAACGACACGCACAGAAATGCTGCTCAGCGAGGGGCTTGGTGATGGGGGCGGCGTCGGCCAACCGACTGACTCATTTCTAGCCACCGCTGGCTGATGCCGTTCGGCCGTCACCGGCGAGAGAGTGCTACTCGAGTGTTTGCAGCTGAACAGCTAGCTGCCTGATGGTAGCGATAACGACGATGCCGACGTTCGCCTGTAGATAAGCAAAACCTGAAAATTCCGGCGATACCGGGGTCGCTTTTGAGCCGATAAATCCAGGTTTTACCCCTAAACTGCATGGAGAAGACGAATTTATGAACTAATTCACGTGCTGGTCACAAAGGTTGAAACGCTCAAGGGCAATGCTGAAGAAAAGGGAGCGAATGGCTGAGTGGTGTGTGGGTTAGCTTGATGCCTCGAACCAGCTAAATTTTTAACGATAGTCTAGATGATGGTAAGGATCCAGGTTTACTGCACATCTCACTTTCCGTTTTTCATTCATCATATGCATGGGTATAAGGTGTTCATCTGAAGAAAATTTCGCTCAAAATCAGTTTCATGAGCGCTGTAGTTCCATGCTGAACGCCCCTGACTTGTTCGGCTGGTAACCAAAGTTGGCGGTTGCTTCCCTTTCGTTGTCAACCGATGGTGATTTCTTCACCTCTTTCCCATCGTTCTCCGTATAGGGGTATCTCTTCCAGCCTTTCCTGCCGGTACGCAGTGTTTCCTTCTATTGTATTTCATCTTCTTGCTGAACTATTACTACTATATCATACTAATTTTATGCTTAGGTTAAGGACTGTCGTACTTGGAAGGACTCTAGTGACCAGTGGCGCGGGCGATCGGGTAATGCAGGTCTGAGATTGCCGCATCCGCGTCAATTCTACATCTCGTGTTTGGAGCTTTGTATGAAGCGCTTGAAATGAAACGAGTGTCATGGAGTAGTATTTCGTTACGTTTTTCGACGAATTAAGACTAATTTGTTGTACTCGCATATTGGCAAATCTGCTAAGCAGGCAGAGCGACAACCAACGTGCGCCTGAGCGTGGGCTTCTGAGTGGCCTCTTGGTTAGTAATATTTAATCTGACGAAAGAGCGACGGGGGAGCTAGAGCAGGGTGACACAGCTGCGCGAAACGTTATTAAAAGTGCAAACGTGTGTTGCACGAAGCCCCCGACGCGGCATCGATCATGTGAACGACGAGAACGAGTTGCTCGAAATAGCATGTTTTGCAACGCCTACTGCACTAATACTAGTCGGGTACACGATTTCTATAATAGCACCTGAAGCTAATCTCTTTATCACATTTCCGTGAGAGACAGAGTGCACTGTCCAACATCATTTCGTTTTTGTTTTCAACAATGACGCTGTACTGAACTGAAAACTTGGCTGAAGTAAAGGTAGTACAAGGCGAATAGTGGAAAGGAAAACGAACGCTTCTCTCCTATTCTTCAAGGGAAAGGAAAACATTTAATACCCACCTCTGCATTGCATTCCGTTTTGAAGGAGAATGGATGGAAAGAGTGAGTAAACGGACACGAAATTATGTCTTGGGTGAATTCAAATACATTCTAATCCAAAGAGTCGTATGAAGTTACTCTTTTTATAACATCCACTGCGCTAGTGCCTGAAAATACAACAGGTCGCTCCTGAGAGGTGTCTCCTCGGCCATTGGAAGATTCTCGTGTTGAAGACAACCTTGCTGAAAGTGATTGTTAATGTTCAAGTGGAAAAATTGGTAACATAGAAATGCAATTATTCTGACTAATGAGGCACTACCGTGATGTTTTTGAGATAGTAGGGTTTGTGTTTTGAAAAAGATATTTCATTGTGGTGGTTGCTGTTTTCCTTTGCGTATTTTGATACCTTTTGAGCCCTTCATTTGGAACCCTCACATTCAACTTCCTTTCCGGCTCTCTCCTTCCTAAGTGCCTACATTTATGTTGGAGTGTGAGCTGTAACATTTCACCATTATCTCTGTGAAGCTGTCATTGTTATCTTTTTTTTCACTTAGCTAAGCTTCATTAGATGCGATAAGAATTCTCGATTGAGAACAAACTTTCAATCAACTCTAAACAAATCTCTCAATAAAAAACCCTATGACGTAATCTGTCCAAGAGAACGGTCAACTGGTAGAGTCGCCATCTTCTCTTTGTTTGCTATTTTCTTACGTTTTTGCGACATCTACGCAACGGTCATTCTCCATTTGACGAAATCAAGATTTTTCTGGTGCTGTAGATACCGAATGCGTACAATTTAAAAATGGCATATAGTTGAAATGAAAGATCGGCGAGGGGCGTTTGATGAGTACAGTGTAGTGTTTTAGAGTTCATCGTTTTCCTTTTATGGGTACCTGCTTCACATCATTTCATACCATGACAGTTGCCATTTCACTGATGAACCTTTTGAATTTATTCTTAGCCGCTGTTAGATTATCGTTTCGTAGAAGGAAAAAAGCGTTGTTGACATTACATTCAAATCACCAGGTGGCTGTCGTACGTTGCACCTCCCCGTAGTTGAATAGGTTTTGAATCAGCTGTACTCCGAATTCGATGCACATGTCGTGTTGGGTTAGTGTTTTGGTGCTTTTCACTTTCTTCAGAGCCTTAGAATATGCTGTCCCTTTTAATAGAGGTTAACACCTATTCAACTGTATTACATTGGCAAGAGTTATGGATGTTCGAATTTGGTCGTTCCTCTATTTTCTTGAATATTCGTCGTTCCTTCCTCTGCCTCTGAGAAGGTAGGACCTGATTGGTGAGCTCTCATGCCGAAAACGGGCGTTTCGACGTCTCCCTATTAGTCTTTTCTGTTCGAAACGAGGCTTCGCTTCGCGATCTGCCAGTATTTCGGCCATTCTTCCCGTCGCGTCGATTTCAAGGTCATGTCGCCACTTTGCGCACTTCCATCAATCTATTTGCACGTTCGTTTTCGAAATGCAAAGATAAGGTGTGTCTGCGCTGTCGGCGAGAGACGCCGTCGGTGACTTTCGCCGAACGACGCGCCGTGTGACGAACGCCTGATTCGGACTGCTGAACGCCGCCGCCGCCCGGCCGTCGACAACGACGGCTGGGGGACGAGCGGGTGAGCGAGCGAGCGATCAGGGCTAGTAGCGGCGAGAGTGCGTGTTGTGCTCGTTGTTCAGGCCAAAAGTATCACTCAGATAGACGCACGTCGACGTCTCAAATTGTTTATACGTTGTTGACTAGTGCCAAGCACCGCAGTGACTACAAGCGTCCGCGAAACGAACGCGAACGGCGGCAAGGGCTCACCGCTGCCCTCCAGATCTTCAACTGACACGCTGACACACACACACAGACATGCCGCCGGCGACTTTGCAGCTTTCAACTCGTCAGCATTGTCGTACTCTTACCGGATGATCCCCGCGAATTAGTTCGAGAAAGGAAACTGTTCGACGTCGTGCCCAAGTTTTCCTGTCGTCTTCCTGGCAAAAACCACATCCGCGCAACGGAGGAACGATTCGTCTTCTACGATGATCCATGATTCGACCCAGTTTTCGGTATTCTCGCATCAGCTGGAGCTTATATTCGATGGTCTTCACGGAGTCAGGTATTACGTAGAAGATACAACACAAGAGCATTTAATAAGGCACCTTGTGCTGCCTTTGCAAAACGCGTGGCTACCGTTGTAGAGCGTTGTCACCCTACTTTAACCTCCTATGTCCTCCTCGTCCATAGGTGTCTTTTGTGAATCGAAATTTTAGCCATTAAGAAACACTTATCACTGCACATCGCTTGGTTCACAACGCCGGGTTGAATTCATTTCTTTCTCCCTTTCTTTGCAACGGTTTTATCCATTGAAATGTATAATTTTTAATAGGTAAAATTGTGCATTCATTTCAGAAGGGGCGTTATTGATTTATTATTCTTCATTTTCTCTCTCTCTCTCGTCGTTATACTCGTTCTATCTTTCGAAAGTGTGAAAAACAAGTTATTGCGAACTATACTCGCCAAAATGTCAACTCGTCGTCGGTATCTACTTCATTATCACATCGTTCACCTATCCGATGCCATCGAATATTTTCTTATTTGCTAGTTAACTCCCAGAAATAAAATAGGCAGTAGATCTCCCGAAAACACCATAGCATTTCTCTTTTACTGGTTGTTTTGCATGGATGCTTTTCCTCATGGTCTCCCAGTCAGTATCTCGCTCATTCCACTTTATTTACTCGTATTTGCTTCAGTTGACCAATTTAACAATTTTCTTGGCTATGTGCTCGGTTGTGAAAGCCACTGTTACTTGGACACATCCCTACAGTTTGAATCCAATCTGCAAGTTGTTGATAATTACCTTATGTCATTATTCGATGACGCCTTGATTGAACATTAGGATGATTAAATCACACTGAGAAACACGCTCCGAAGTGGTACCATTGTCAGTTGTTAAGGATCGGGTGAATAAGCGAAGAGCTTCAACACCGACTGCGCGGTGCGCGTACGTTTTGTGTTCCCCGTCCGGGAAACATCTCGTCTTTCCCATCCTATTTGTCGCATTTGACGAGACGTGCGTAGAGTGCGCACTTTCTGACCACGGACGGAACAGGTTTTTGATCTTACCCACACCTTTTCTGTGTCTCCGTCGCTCCGACGTTCGCCATGAGGAAGTAGCTGCGGCGCCGTTTCAAACATGTACTTCTGAAGTCGCAAGTTCAATGGCGCTTTCATATCGATGCGACCGCCTGATGCCAATGGAAATCGCGGTAGCAGCAGTTTTGTGCTTTGATTTTCAGCGCAGCTTTCAGAGCGTTCAGATCGGGAATGGTTAGAGCGAAGGTCGGACGAAAGCGATACGAACTTGCGAGTGTGTAGTGTAAAGCGGGGTCGAAGCGTTCTCGTTCTTCGCGTTGGTTGCCCAGGCCGAGCTCGTTCACCTCGTCGAGAACGAGGTATGTCCCTCAACGTTGCTCCATCATTCCTCTGACATACTTCTCCTGAACGTTGTTTGTTTCATCAAACTGTTCTCACTTGCTATTTTGCCCTATACACGTTAAAAGCTGCTCGAGCTGTTTCATTCTCTTCCATTTGTACTCCATGGACTGACAATATTAGCTTGACATTGTGCACCACATTACTGTTGCAGCTGTTCAATTGCTGAGTCACCCTCTTCTGCACTTCTCTAGGTTGGCAGGATTTTGTGAGTACGAGTATCAGCAGACTTCATATCACACTTCACTATTATTTTCACCTTTGTTACACGTATAATGCGGAATTATTCGGACAAAAACAATAACAATGCTTCTTGGGAAGCTTTTGTCCAACTGATTAACACAGCTGAAAATCTTCACAAAAATTACTTTGTTCACTAAAGAACAAACTGATGTTTTATTCTGAATTGTCGCTTTTTTGTTCCAGTATCCGACCTCCTTAGAAAGAAATGTACTATAAAAATGCGGTTAACATTTGAGTTGTGGTTCCCTGTTCAGAAGTGAATACGTAGCTCTCAACAAAACGTTTCATGTCGTGGGAGGCATTTTGCTCCATAGAATATTTGAAATGTTTTACATTTATCACATTCCTATGATGCAGCTATTTTATACCCCTTGGTCTGACTGCTTTGGTGGATACACCCTGTTCTTACTAAGAACGTTTGTGCACCACGCATAAAAATGCAGATAAACTATTACAGCAATCTCAGTCCAGGCCCGGGTTAGTGTCTTTTTGTTACAAACGCTCAAGAGGTTTGAAGTCGGAGAACTTGACATGAACAGCAGCAGCAGCGACAGCTTCCTCCTCGTCATATCCCCTGCCTGCACCCGCCTCGTTCCGTAACCCGAACGGCTCACGCGGCTTTTCTCAACGAAAAGTTGTTTTTACATTTCCATCAATTTTTCTCGAATCGTTGCTTTGCCTATATAGTGTCGGTGTGAATGTACTACGCTGTTCTGTGCTTTTGCTGATTGTTTTCAATGCATAACGTAGTCGTTTCCCTATCAGGCTCTCATTCGAACGCACTCGATCTCCATCTCTCGCACTCCCTCACACTGGAACATATTCTCACGTTCTCGCGTCTGGTTCTGACGTTGTTTATGTTTAGTCGCCCTTTTCGCATGTTTTTCGTGCGTACCTCGAGCTCAGCCTCCTCACCTCATGCTGATTCGCCTCGTCGTCGCTGAGCGCTGCATGTAGTCTTCTTGTCATTGTTTTCGATCCTAACGGACTGATCTCAAGTGGTTTTAGTTCGCGTCGGAATTTTCGCTTCTTTTTTTTCGCTTCGTCCCGGTTCCGATGACCTTGACAAGTGTCGTGCTCGACCCTCTTCTTCTTCTTCAGATTCACTCCGGCAAATAGTGCCAAGAATCCTCGCGTTCTCACGTTCCCAGTTGTTTTTCACTTCCATGACGTGATGCAGTTCATAAGTGCGAATCGCAATTGGAAAGCCGACCGGAGTTTGCTGATGAACTCCCGTTCGCCTCTGGTTTCACAGACTGGCGCCATTAAGGCAAAACATTGCTGCTCACCCCTAGACCTTACTAAAGAAAAGAACAAATTTGTCACGATATCTAGCTACATAAAACATTATTGAAGTACACTCTTCGTTAAGTAACCATTCGACAGTGTTTTTGTTATTCTCATCTATAGCGTGCAATGGACTAGTACCTCATTACGACATTTTAATAATGTCTAATGCCTTGATAAAATTTTTAGTTGAAAAAATTAGTGTTTGCTCAAGAATAGTTTATACCTCTATTCACTTTTTTATTTTTGGAATATTTTTGAAATTTGCCTTTGCAAAATCTAATGAAAATCGGGGAGTAGTTGACGAAGGAAGAAGCTCCTTAGTTTAATTTTAGGAATCAACGTCGATTTAGATTGAATTTTCGCAATAACCAATGTTTGCTATTTGATGTATCCACCAGGATTAGCAGATGGCAGTTAGAAAACAATGGTTGAAGCAAACAACACATTCATTTATTGATATCATTTATTCGTTTTTTTATTTGCTGTTACAGGTGAACGAAACAGTGTTTTCCTTGCTGAAACGATTTGGTACCGTATTTCCAGTCGCTTGGGACAAAGACTAAGTCGCGCCCACACTCCCGTTGTGAAGACTTCTAAGTTCGTGATAAAATGGTGCTAAGGTATCATGTCAACGTATTATCTTGGGATCGTGGGTGGATTTCGTTATTTTTAGTCGTCTTTTTTATTAACAGAACTGAGCAGCTACTAATAACACGCCTGCCAATAACAAAAATGGCGATGTGTTAACGCCCGACGTTCTTATCCTCTTTTCCTCGTCTCCTGATCCTGGATTAATACCGACGAAAGAGAGGCCGATGTTAAATTTGTCTAGCACCCGTATCGCTGAGATCGACCGGGCTGATTTGCGTGATGCTTCAGTGGGGCATAATAAGGGAGATCCTTTCACATCACCTTTATCAGGTTAACGCACGACGGATTATCTGTGTTGTGTCTAAACTGTTATATCCCCCTACTTTAGACGCCTAGGTGGTTTTTATATAAGCAGACGACGGAACAGCCCATAGGACAACTAAGAGGTCTGGATAGAAGGTCAACACAATGCAGTTGCCTAGTAACCAGTACTGAAATAGGTTCGATGCTTGATAACGTTGCGATATGAATTACGATTGTTCATTAGGGCAATAGATTCCTGGCATAGCTATCGTTCCTCCTACTTGAGGTTCTACCATGAAATGAACAGAAAACGGGGTTGTTCAGTGGATAAATGTTACGAGTGTATATTGTATAACCTAGTTTCCTAGGAACGGCAAGCAAGAGAACAATCCTCGTTTCAGCTGAGTCCGAGCCACGTTGTAAATTCATCGGACACCAAATTCGTCGGTTAAAATTGAACTCATGTGTGAGTACTTTGGTGAGCAGCCAACGTTTATCTTTAAAAGCATTTCAGAGGCCGTGGACATCGCAGAACTGTTGCATAATCATTTCTTGTGAAGTTCCAGTTTTTTTATCGTCATTATCTTTCTTCGCATATGTCGTTTGCTTTATCCTGTCTTATTTTTGAGCAATTCCTTGAACTTCAAGTCATTAGTGGTCGCTTCACCCCTACCGTCTGCGTTACAATTTGGCGAGGATAAAAGCCTTTTTGACATCAGTGATGGCTTTACCCGGCTGATTCGGAACATTTTACCATCGGCTTTACTTAGAATTTTTCGTAATTGAATCCCTTATTGGGAAACAGTGTGTGCATGTGTTCGGGTGTGGCATTGTCGATGGCGGCTTCTACGTAGTCCGCCTCGATAAATTAGCTTCGACGTAGCTGTTTTCATAGTGGTATGTAAGGAGCAAAACATGCACTCTATGGGAATTCGTAATCACCTGTCTCGCGTACCTGCACATGGGTGATTTGGAACGCGCGCGTACGCGCACGCGACTATGACTGTGACAGCGAGTGTGATTAAACAACAACAGTGTGATTAAAACCACTTCTACACTATTGAAGGTTCGCTCTAACTTTAGTGTTGAACTTTTTGCCCATGAGCCAAGGCATGAATGAACCCTTCAGTAGTGCAAAGCTCCACAGTACTCCCTCTTCGATGGGAGATCGTAATGGAGCTAGAGCCGATTGTTCCTAATGATCGCGAATTCAGCACCCTCAAAAGGTCCACTGACTAGGTATTCATCATAGCTCTGTGGAAGTGATACGGTTTGCTTGGTGGTTTCCACCCGCTTCGCTTGCTCCGGCGAAGTTGTTCATGAATGCGACTATCAGATTTTTATTGCTTCGTTTCGGTGTAACTCAATGAGGTACCAATTGGAAATACCTATTGTTCGACGTTATCGATTGAATGTGGTATACTTTTTTTTTTACAACGAAGCAAAACTCTCTGATAGCGGTAACTCCAAAGATAGTCTTAGCCGGGTCAGACAGAACATTCTTATAAATCTGTTTGAATGTGATACCGGACTTTAACAAACTGCTCATGCTTTACCTTATGGTTCGCCTCCTGCACATGCGGCTTTTTTCTCTGCCACATGCAGTAACCCTTCCTCCACGTTTTTTTTCCTCGACAATGTTTTCATTTCTGGACTTTTCGATCAGTCTGTACAGGTTTCTAAGGAAGAGAAGTGGAGGCCAACCAGGGGAGTGTAGTCAATCGCGTTTTGTTAGCGCTTGATAGAACATCGAGCGCCGGTAGAGGTATAATAAGCCATTTGTTTACTAGAAGATTTCGTAATGCTATAACAACGGTGAAGGAAGAAGAAGGACAGGGCTAGAATACGTCGGGCTCATTATAGATTTGCAACGATCCCCACGCCGGGCATTCGCATACCATTGTCACCTTTCCGTACCGTTATATCATGGGATATTTTTTCATTTCACATCATCTATCTATCTGTTCTTTATAACTCTGACGAAGAAATCTCGAGTATTGTAGAGCCTGGGCGGTGCCGGATGTGGGATCTTACCCAGGTTCGTCAGATTTCTGTAGCTTGAAATTTGACGCGTTTTGGGCTCCACGTCCTGTATCCTAGACTCACATGGCACCCAACTCTGCTCCTTTGGACGATGTCCAACAGCTTTCCGTGACACTGCTAAGGGTCAGCACATCGGAGATACTAATGGGAATCTGCTGAAGGTGTGACGGCTACGAGAACGACGACCTGCGATCGTCAGCCCATGAGTGCAGTCGTAGACGTCGCCACTGAGGCAGAAAAATGCTACGTCGCGAAACCCGGTGCAGAAGACTACAGTCCATTGCAGGGTTCATGGCGGCTGCACTGTGTTCAGCACCAACCTCTCCATCGGCAGCTGGCAGAGCAGCCCCGGCAGCAGCAGCAGTTGCGGGTTTGTCCTCTCTAGACTCAGTCTCAGTGTGTGTTTGTTATCACTTCCTCCCCTATCCTCTGCGTCCTGCCCCGTTCGCCCTTGTGATGTCTGGGCTGTCGACGTTCTCGGCGCTGCCTCCTATTACCCACCGCCGCTAACCGACTTTTTGTGCATTCTTATGGCTAGTGGCACCCGTCTGGCACCTTGGAGTTGTCAGAATGCTCTACCACGATCTCTACAGTAATATCTATGTGAGTCGGTTTTTTTCTGATGATCTTTTACGCGTTAACGAAGTGTAGAAGAGTGCATGTAACGCGGCCAGAATCGGTGACTTGTGAGGTTCGGGGTCAGGGCGTCTCAGCAGGATCGCCGGCTGTTTCCCGTTGTTCTATCGGGAAACGAACGCGTGTGGCCGAAACGCGATGTAGCTGAGTTCGGAGGCGATTAAATCGTTACCGAAACGATGTCACTTGGCCTTTTCATGATTCGTAAAGGTCACTCTGACGAATAGTGCAGGCATTAACTTCTAGTTCTTGAATGGATCAGACACTTTATATTTCTCGTTGTGTCTGACCTTAGAATAGCGTGAACCCTGATCTCGACTGTTCCGTTGGCATCAGACCGCCGTCATTGGGTTTGAGACTTTTTCGTAAAAGTTCCAGTGCACTTATGAGCTCCAGAAATAACTTGTTAAACAAGCAGCTGTTCCACATCAACTACCGAGATTTAATCGGTTCAGCTTTAACAGTGGAGCACAGGACTTCCAGTGATAGCTAGATAACTGACTCACTGACAAGCGGAGTTGCTGCGTATGTGAGTGCGCGGTTTGTGTACCCGAACTCTCCTGTAACGTTTTTACTGGACTGAGCGGGTGAGCCCTGCAGTTGACGATCTGCAAGTGCTTTTTTCTGAATGATTTTCTCAACTGTTTTCTTGCTAAGTCCAATACTGTCGCCGTTCTCCTCCGGCTCTGGTGTTTCCCCGAAGTCGATTCAGTTAATCATGTTTTTCTTTATTTGACCCATAGAAACTTGTGCTTCATTGCCAGAGCTCTACGATAACTTCGTCCAGTTGGTCCAACTCGACCATTTTGTCAATACTCGGAGAGAGCGAGCTCAGCAAGGAGTGCACTCAAAGGGCTCTACTGACGCTCAGTGCTGCTGCTTGGCCGCGTTTGCCTCGCAGAGTTTCGGAATTCACCCGAACGAAAAAACGGCCACCAAATATGCAGCGGAATGTGCCTGCCATATTGGTATTCGAAACGAAGGAAGCGAAATAACTGGAGGCTTCCACTCTTGTGATCTGCTACTTTTCCGTAGAATATTTTTATATGTATGTATCTAAGCAGTGCTCGGAACGTGGAGTTAAAGACGCCCTTTGCTCGTAATGTCTTATCTGTTTCCTAACTTCATAAAGTTTTCGTTGAATCTCCTCCGTAATTTCCCTGTGATAAAATGCGACAAAATCGAATCTAATCAAACTTTTGACGTTCTACGCGACTGTGTTTACCGAAACACCAATTTTCACGTAGTCTGCCGCTACGCGACACGGTCGCATTGATGTGATGAAAATCGGTCGAAATTAAGCTTATCTTTATTTCGTATTGAGCGTTCCACTTAGCTAAAGCATTAGTTTAGTGGGGATGAAGCTCTTGACTAAGTTAAGCTTCCGGGATTTGGATGATGGAGTCGTGTTAGATTAACGTGCACTGCCGTAAACGTACGGAGATCTCTGGCTGCAGCTTCATCACCTATCACGGGTTCTGTGCTGGACGCGATTTTAATTTCATTGGTGATGGTTTAGGACGAATTTTGACTGGCGTCACCAAAATGATAAATAGCGCTGCTTCGGGTTCTATACGCTAGCTTGAAGGGGACAGCGGATGCGGTGCGATGAGGAGAAGGGAGGCACCACCCGGATGTAGTCGAATGCGTGCAACTCGGCTTCTTCGTGTGTGTAGCCCTCTGAGCGAGAAAATGAGAGCGACGACTCGGGGCTTTATCGATCACCCGTGTACCGTAGCCGGCTGGCATGTTTACACTTAAAAAACGTGCTCTTAAAATTGAAATACGACGACGATGAAGTGAAGTTTCATCGATGGGCGACGATCGCGTCGCATCGACACCAAACTTCTCACACAACGCTCAACTTGTTCCACGTATGTGTACATGTGCGTGGGTATGTGATGCTGCTGCGTATATTTGTTGTGATTTTCGCTCATGTTGTCGTCGACGTCGGCCGTCGTCGTCCGACGCTCTCAGATGAGCAGCTTGGTGTGTAGTCGCTGAGCAAGATTTCAAAATTTTCAGTAAATCGAGACGGGATTGCATAGCAAACTACTTTGCGCACAAGATCACATGGCCGATTCAGTGCTAATGTCTTCTGTGGTGCCGCAATTCAGTTCTTTTTATAGCTTGTTAGATAGAATTGTAAAGAAGTTTGCACGCTAGAGAGAGATTCGCCGATCCCAGTCTGTGGTTTTGCTCTTCGTCGAGGAGCCGCAAACTTCATTAACCTCCTAGAATTATCAGTTCCCTATTACACAGTGCAGGCTATGGAGGTGAGGATTTTTGAAGTTATGAGAAATGAGCGGTTCTTTTGATTCGAATCAGACTCAGTCTCGTGCTTTTTGTTTTCGTTTTACATGAAAGCAGACCTTTTGCTTTGGCAGAGAAAGTGATTGGTATAACACCGCAACTGTGTTCTCTAGTAGGCGCTAAAGGCTTGCTTCTTTCCAGAAATATTTTCGCTTAAATTTGTTAGTACTGTTTCTGCGTAATACGTGGAAACAAATCCAAAATTTTAAATCCTGGTTCATATCCAGCTATACGTACAGCAGCTAGTTGTTTATTTTCGCCGCAAAAATTCTGATGGTTTCTTGGTATCTGTTCGTGTGGTATAGATATAACCAGGGGCGAATTGTGGGCATAGCTCGATGTGAATATAAATAACAGTACTCGGCGACACACAAACTTTTCAGTCATTGTGGTCTGAAAGCAGTTACCCTCTTAATTGCGATGCTAAAAATAGTGCGAAATCCGAAAGTGTCGCGGTGGAAAACTGTCAAGAATGGAAGTCGAGTAAAAACCACAATTCGGCGCCAGCTTTACGTTTTAATTCGTATTGAAATGTACGTAACAGCTTCCTTTCCTTCATACCTTGGCAAGGTCAAGGTTGGGGTTGATAATTTATATAGCACACTTAGATTATAGCTTTCACGTAGCCTGCTGTTTCTCATCCCTTCTAACCAACTTCTAGTATTATTTTGACTCCTCCACTTCTTTTATTCATTTTTTACAGGATCTAGTCTTTTATGTACATGTAAGTTACTTCATTCTCCATTGAGGGTGTTTCGTCTGTCTCTTTGTTACTCACCTTTTTTCACGATTAGGTCACCCTCGCCCGCCGTAATTTCATGGTCAATCTGTCGATGGGTATAATCAAGCTTCACATTTCAGATGTGTGTGTGTTTTGAGCTTCGTTTTCGTCATCGTATGTCACATCCAATTAAGAGTGTAAATCCACTTCTAAAGAGTACACGTGTTCCCACAGATGATGTGAAAGCTTTGTTATCCTGCTCACGTGCGATTTCGTTCCCAGATGTCATGTTAGCCTTCTAATCTATGTCAGCCATTAGACCATATAAGCCCTGCCTGGCCGCTCTAAGGTCACCTTCATGGCAATGGCTCCCCTGGCAAACGACGCACAATGTTGGAAGCTTTCAGGTGAATCTATGTATTCGCCGTTTAGTCTGAAGAATTGTTGTGGAGGCCCATTCGTTCTCGGCTGCAAAGCAGTGCAGATTTAATATGGAATGAGACGCGGGAAGCGCGACATAGCCGTGGGCGCGGAGGAAACAGGCGGTACTGCTTTGCTGCCTAGTATGAATGACCACTGAGCCTGGGTGTTAAGTTGGTTATTCCGTTTTTTATTTATCGTGAGATCAAGGATGCATCCATAACCTGTAGCGGGCAGAACAAGGCAGCAGGCGCGGCGGTTGCGCCGCTACAAAAGCGTGAACGCGACTGCAGCGCTGCGCCTCTGGCCCTGCTACAACATCTGCGTCTGTCTCTACGTTTATTCTTTACTGCTGTGCTGCCACTGCAGAGTATGAATGAAGCTCAGTTGACTGCTATCATCTGATGAGCGAAATTGAACTTGAAAAAAATTTCGTTTTTCATTCTGCTTTTTTCGACGTTATTTCGCCTTGGCCTGCATCCCCAGGGTCAGCAGAATTGCAATGAGTTGTGGTTGACGATGACTTGCTCCGTTCGGTTCCATACCGGTGCCAGTATTCCTTCGAGTTGTTCGTGAGCCCGCGTTGCCCCCTCGGGCTCGCGCGCCCGAAGCGTTGCGATGTGTGTTGCAGTTTTGTTTGAGTCGTAGCTCTGGCACGTGTGCGAGTGCGTCTGTTCGCCTGACGGCTCCGTCAGTCCACGTGATGCCATCCAGTCCCTCATTCTCGACTTGTTTTTCGCTGGCAGCACAGCACTCTGCGTGTGCCAAGCCCTGTTGATGTTTTCGTCTCATCGTCCATCGTTCATTCCCCTCCCCGACGTCCTCGTCCTCCCCGTTCACTCAATTTTCAGTTCCTCCTCCTCTTGCTCATCCACGTTCGGTTTTGCCCGAATTTCTCATCCGTTGCCGTTTCATTTTAAGTGTGTACTTTTTCTTTTACTGCTCTATTGCGTGCACCGTTTCACCTCGTTGCAAGGAAGCATGACGCGGATTCTTTTGCCGGCGATTTGGCCAGGATGTGCTTTCGATTGCGGCAGACCTTTCTTCCGTGAAAACTCTAAATTCGCAGGCTAACTCACATTCGATACTGTATTCTGCGGCTCTTGATGTTTTTTTGCTTTTCTGCCATTAACTCTCGTTTACAATTGCTCCCGGGTTTCATTTTCATATTTGTCAAATCGATTGCTGTGCTACATGCCATTGTCGTCGCTGTTTTCCATTTTCCACGCTGACGCTGCTCTAAACTTCCGCGTCTACCTTCAGCTTCCGATCAGTAGCCACGTAAATTTCAACACTTGCCGGAGAAACATCCGACGTTGGGGAGAGTGCCACTCCATGTGTACTCTTTTCATACCCTACGGAAATGCCTAATAGATTGTCAGATTACCTTCGTTTTTCTGGATTCAGTCTGTTCCTTCTCTGTCGCGTCCTTCAGTTTTTCATAATCAGCTTCTTCTTACTCCTCTTGTGTCATTTTTTCCGCGATCCGTCGCTCGAAACAGTGTCGACTGCGCGGGTTGGTTAGCGCATTTAGTCCCGTTCTCAGCCCCAGTTCGGGACGTCGTCCTTGGAATGATCGTTGCGTCCCGTAAGAAAGGCACACTTGTCTTCTCCATTTATGGTGCTCGTGTGTAGTTCTCTATGTGCGTATGTTGTCTACTGATTTTTATTCACATTTTCCATCATTCTGTGTGCTCTTCCCTTGTCATAGTCGGTAGATTCCGTGGAATTTTGCGTTTGGTTGGTTGATATGCAGCACATCGGCGGAGAATCGATCAGTGACTCGTATTAATATTGTACTATTCGACTTAGGGATGTAGAGGTCGGCATACCGCCCTCAACACGGTGTGTCTATCCATCCATGTCTGTAAGTATGTATGAGTGTGTACGGCGATATCTTACCATGCATATGTCTGTGTATGTGTGATGTGTGTATTTGTGTGTGTATGTGGCATTGCGCCTAGGTGACACGTTCTTTGACGTGTGTATGTATGTGGCAGCAGAACTTGTCAACAATCTTCACCATCAACCTCACTCAGCACTTCTGACAGATCGTTGTGGGTAGGGGTAGGGGCCTGAGTTCTGGCTGTGCAGCGATCAGCCTACTAGTAAGTGCGAAGTTTATTTTCGCCCATCGCCTCATCTCGCGCTAATCGCGTCATTAATATGTTAGTTCAGAACTGCACTCTTACAACAGCCTAGAGATGCTTTTTGCCAGACTCATCGCCTTCCCTCACGCCATCGCCGGTCGCACCCCCACATTGACACCAATGACACTGTTGTGTGTGAAATTGTTCTTGGTGTACTTGTTAGAAAAATGGATTAACTGTCGTGAAAGGATCTCATAGGCAACATTTTGGAAAATTAGTGTTTCAAACAAATATTCATTTATTTAGTCGCCTTTGGGAACTGTCCAGCGAGAATCGTCCGAATCTGTTCAGTGAACGAAATGTTCACGACTAGGAGTCGTGTGTTTGACGTGAAAATTCGTCTAACTATTAGGAAGTTGCTGGTTATTTATCAGTCGAATGCTGTTGTAATTTTACAGCCACATTATTCGAGAAAGAATTCTTGCTCAGTGCAGTTGTGCTGGAAATCTTTTCGTCAGTGTTTCACGCTTCTTGAAAACTGGTCGCGGGAGGGCGAAAAAAGAGTAGAAAAATCCGCACAACGTCGTTAATTGAATCGTGAGCTGGTGAGAACATGGAAAAAATTCCACAAGAACAAAAGGATGTTGAACGGGTAACTGAAATCATTTTCTTGCTCGCTTTTCAAGCTAATTTGTGTAATTCTGTTATGAAAGCTTTTAGAAATTGAGCTGTATTGTGAAAGTTTGATAGATCATAGATAATCCTACATTAAATGCTGTGCTAGTTTTAATCGGCTTTCATCGCCTTTATTCATTCTTGCTGCTTACCCGATCTTGCACACGTTTTTTTTTGAAAAGTAGGTAGAGTATGAGAGCGTTTGGCAAAAACCAGTGAAATACATGTTTTCTAACAACGATTCGTGCAGCGTTGAATGTCATCGCTTTTTTCCTCGTTTCACTATGTGCCCTTTTCTTTACTCAGCGACTTGTACTACATCACCTGGTGTTTTCGTTCTGATAACACACCGTAGAGTAGAGTTTGACACTAGACATCGCCAGCTCAGCACAATTCAGTTACGTATTTCCTTGCAAAAACTCGGAACTGCTCTTCGTACCATTTTTTGCGTGCTCTCTCTTTTGAGATGAGACTTGCGATGACGCTTTCAAGGAATTAGCGCTGAAGCGGTCTTGTAGAGTACTTTACATTTAATTTCTGCACCATATGTACTGAGAGCATTTCCCGAACATCAAGTACTCGGTCCGTATTTGGCCTGTTCTGGTCTCATCTGCCTCTTCGGCGTGTTTTTCTAAGAACGTCGAGTTCAGCAATGTCGATTTGTTCGCATTGTGCTGCTGTTAGGATGTTGTTGTTGTTATTGTTGTCAGACATCCAGTCGCCCTTGGCCCGTCTTCGACCAGCCATTGCAACAATCCGAACGGTGCAACCATTCTCTGCTGATTTTTCCCCCAATGTGAGCCAGACTACCGTAGTTGTTGACGGTAACTTTTGTTTCCCGCTTGCGTCCAGCGATGAACTGAGTTTGCACTTTTGTTTGTGCGTTTCATCCCTAATTATATGTATATTTTCTGAGGTGGTTCAAAGCTGTTTGTACGGCGTTGGTTTACCCTGGCTTCAGCTATTTATCAGATACTGGTGCTGTTGCTAATATCAATAGAAGTGATGTTGATGCGGATGATCCGTCTATGTGTGTGTGTGCGGAGAAACGCACGTTGAGTGTCGTCATCTGAGTTCATTCAAGCTTCGAGACACACGGAGTGTTTTCACATAAAAAAGACGCTGTTCTGCGAGACACGGAACTCAGCAACTCCTCAGCCACATACGCACACCATTGAACCAACTCGTTCAGCAAACATCTAAAAGTTCGTTCTTTCACTTTTTCTCGTCACGGAACAACTTCTGCAAGGGAAAAGGCGTGGTGTCTGTCAGGCGTTCTTCTCCTTTTTTCTTTTTCTTCTTTCGTCACACTGGTCACTCAATGCCGCATCTCGACAGCTGTAACTCCCGCACTATACCCAACATCACACTCCTTTTTCGTTTCCCTCTTCCGTTCATTCTTTCATCCTTTCGCCTGCTTCGACTTATTCGCTCTGCTCACTCCACTTCCTGATATTTGGTATCTGATCGGGTTACAAACGTCGATTATCCCCTCACATTATCGTTGTTCCTCTGTTTGAGGTTGTTTTGAGAGCTTGTCCCTCGCGTGGTTGCCGTCATCAATCCTGTTTTCGTCCGCGTGTATGTAATCTCGAGAATAACATGAGCACTACCGTAGTCCCCAAGTGGGCGTGGCGCCGCCTTCCGCTCGAGACCAATCAAATCGCGAGTGTTTGTAGCCACCGGGCGCGGCGAAACTCGATGGAAACGTGACAGCGACGCACAGATAGACATTTGCGCATATGTGTACTGATATACACGTACATATTCCAGACGTTCATAAGAGATTTGTTGGATAGTCGACTTCGTTGACGGCAGTCGCAATTAATGGGCATTTTAGCAAATAGCCGTCGAGTTGCTTCCCAGAGCTTTGAAATCGCCGATCTTTCGGAATACGAAAAGGTTCGGCGATCTCGCGTCCAGCTTCTTTTTTCGCAACGCTCGTCTGACGCACTGTAAAACGTGACTTCGTCCGCAAGTTGACCAGAAAACACTCAGACAACGTCGAGACGCTGCGCCGGTCACTGATCTCTGTCCTGCACTCGAATCATCTTAAAAGTGCTAGTTTTGTCCGCCGTTCTAGCCGACGCCATTCGTTCTGCGTTGCCATTTTTTTGCCCATCGTGTTCATATTGAGCGAGAGCTCTTCTGACAAACATCACGTTTCCATCATGTGTCTAGCGATGAAGTGTCTCTGGTGGAATTCATTGAAAAGATCTCGAGCTGAACGACATACCGCGCCGCCGTTCACCACTGGCCCGTTTGGTGGTGTGACGATGTGTGGTTCGTCTATTTTTTCGTGTGTTCGTTCGCTTGAAGGCTAGTGTCTGGCTGCGAAAACAATTTCACTCATCGCTTCCACTTCTGTTTCCGCGTCTTCGTCGACGATGCTGCGGCTAACAGCTCTCGGCCGTCGTCGACTAGAATATGCCGTGATGTCTACTTGCCAGACAGCGCCTGCGGCTTCAATGTTCGGGTATGCGGGGCTGTCGCGTGAAAACGGGGCGTGTCTCGGTCGTTCTGTCCCTCAACTTGAATATGTTCCCTGCTCACATACAAATTCTCTCTCAGACACCACTATATCGTTTTTTTCTGCGCTCATTGAGCGGCTCTCGCTTGGCTACTACTTGCTCCCACTTTTGTTCAAACCATATCCCCTTTTTGTATCTTATTATGATGGGCAGATATATTAATGGCCGTAAAGACGAATACACTTCAATGACGATCGAGTGTGTAGGTGATTTAACGGGCCAGAAACGACTAGGTAATCGAGACGACTCATCCTACCGCTCGCGTTTGTGAAAACCCAATCGTTTTGGTTCATCATGACATTTCTCCGGTTAAACCTCACCGCACTTTGACCTCTTTACTGTCGAAACTAGACTATCAAAATCTTGTTTGTTTTATAGGCGATTTCCGGAAATGTTTTCTGTAAGCTTTTCGCCCTGTAGCAGCCAGCATGGTTTTTTTTTACATAGCATTTCTCTCTCGGTTGGATAAACTTTTTAGCCTCACAGTTCCTCTAGACGTGCTCAAATTTATACCGTGGGAATGTCCCATCTCTACCTTTTTGTTAGTACAGTTTTTTGCCAAAGTTAACGAGCTGCAAGAACTGGGTCACGCATGTACTTTGCCGTTCGACTTTTTCATGTCCGTACTGGAGAATGTTCAAAGATCTCTAGTCTTTTCCATGTTTCTTTTTTGTCACGATCGGCGTCACTTTTGCTGAGTGACGTGTGCCGCTGCCCTCTGTTCGACTGAAAGCGTTTACTTCATCGTTGACAAAGGGGAACTTCTTGTCGGACTGCAATGTTTTTCTTCATGCTTTTCGCTGCTTTTTCATCTACCGTGTAAATTATACTGGAAAGGCGAACTAAGTCGTTTTATCTGATTTATTCACCTTGGCCATTGGTCCCGTCTATTTCCACGTCGCTGTTCAGCTTCTAGTGCTCGGATAACGGCGCTGTTCAGCTGTTGCTGCTGGGCCTCGAGCGAGATGCTGTTGTTTGGCGTTCTCTCGCCCCCCCCCCCCTCGAGTGTGTGGTTCGGTATCGAATCAAAGAGCGAATCATTTGTGTGTCTGCGAGGGGCTACCGTGTCCCACGCCTGGTTGGCTATTCGCCGATCAGTCTTCCCCCCTTCCCTCCGTCCGTCAGTCCGTCCGTTAGTCCGCCCGTCCGTCGGCATAAGTTTCTTCACGCGAATGCTTAACTGGACTTCATTCTCAGCCTTCTCAACTTCTATTCCTTCATGGTCTGACAGAGCTACGCGGCCTTCCTCTCAAAATCTTAACAGTAAAATTTTGTTCCTCTTTTTCATCGCCTTCCCGAATCCCGAGACGAGATCATTTCCACAAAAACGTGAGCCACAAACACCAAACCCGGAAGCAAAACATGGAGCGTGCGCCTTTTCCGTATGCTTGTGAACGGAGAAGTTTTTAGACCCTTGTGCACTTTCTCTAGAGCAAGTACTAGTGACGTGCGCTAGCTTATCAGAAAAACGAAATTTTTACATACTTCTCATAGATCGGTGCAGAGAAGGCAGACATACCATGCCTCTGTACTTGGAGCCTCGATTTCGTCCTAATTTTTCTTTGAAGAACTTCAAAAGCCGCTCATCAGTAGTGGTCTCTTGCAGAGCATATCTCCGAGCAGATGAATAGAAAAACAAAGAAAGCATATCAATATTCTAGAAAATCTGTGTTGTAATCTTGTTCTACCACGTTTTTCCCTTTCGACCATGAACTGCAAGGCGTCATTTTCTTATAATCAAGTAACAATAGCAAGAAATGCAGAGCGCTCCTGAGACTTCTCAGTTGCCGACCCATACAGCTGCTCAAAGTTTTTTTCATTTAAGACTAGTTTTCTATGATCACAAATAGCTGAAAAATCCATGAGAGTACTCTCGACCGGTGCTGTATGTTGTATGTCACAAGATATGACAGCAAACACAAGATATGTGTCCATGATTTTTGATACGCCCATAGGGGCTGCAACCTCACATCAGACACTTTCTACCGAACAGCGGCGGACCACGCGAACGATGGACGAGTGTGAGCCGTCGCGAAAGCGAAAACACGCGTTCGTTTGTTAATTTCATCCGGTGTTTTCAATCGAATGCTGATGTATCGCCTCCACGACGTTCATAGTCTCTCTTCAGCTGTTCTCCGATCCTTTCGTCTGTGTTGTTATTGTGTGCAGCGTATGTGTGTATGCGTGTGTGTGTGTCTGTGCTGTGTGCTGTGTGTTTTCGTCCTCCCGTTGCTCCATGGTGAGTTGTTTTTGTCTGAACGCAGAATAACATCCTAGAAGTATACGGTAGTTTCATAGACCTCTGGCATCGCGTTGGTTGTTGAGCTGCAGCAGCTTGGCCGGCGCCGTCGACTCGCTGCTCGCGCTCCCTCCGTGTTCTCCTCGCTTGGAGCTCGCTCTCCTCCCACCCGCCTCTACTCCACCCCTTGCCGTCGTTCTACCCTCTCGCCGTTCAGCATTACCACCGCTATCACCCTCTACCACTCCTTTCATCTCCGGAAAAGGGGCGGCGATACGAGAGAGAGTGAGAATGAGAGAAAAAGACAGTCGGACGAACCCTGTGAGTGGCGACCGTCGACCAATCTCAACCCCCTTCGACGTGGCCCACACTCCCTCGTTTTTCGCGAACGCACTGGCCTCGCCACCGGGTCCTTTTTCACCAACCTCACCTCCTGTTCACTCCGTACTCTTTGACATCGTACTCCCGAACCACCGCCCAAACCTCTACTATCAGATTCCTCAAGACACGTCTGGCCATGCGTTATCCACCGAAGAACGCGACGAGCGAGAAAAACATACTGATGGGCTTGCCGATCGTCGACCACATTCACTTCTTCAGTTTGGACGTTATCGCTCGTGGCGTATTTACCACGTTTATATCTAAGCGCGTTGGTGCTGATTCTCGAGTTCTTCTTCTTACCCTGTCCTTCCAATTATCGTCAACGTAGCGCGTTCAAAAACGTGCCACCGTCATCGTCGATCTGACTAGTCCACATAACAGTGTCGAAGGAAACCTGGTCGGACTGTAAAGAGCTCTGGAAATAGAAACATAAAGAACCCTATCGAGGTTATGTGTCGACGTGAACGTTTCCACAAGTAGACCGAGGGACATCCACGACAGTTCCGCCGGAGCAGAGATTCTCTGCTGCGTTTTTGTTGATCATCGAAATCTGGTAGTGCTGCTCCTGCTGGTCGTTTCTTTCATTTTCGAGATGAGCAAAAAGTTTCAATCTTGTTTGCCGTGCAATGTTCCTAGCTAGTCGGCGAAAGCGATGTCCTTGGGTGCTAAATAGCTAGTTTTTACGATCTCGATCGGTTTGATTTAAGCGCCAGCTCCGTCCTATATTGGACCATGGCAGGCCCGTCGAGAGTTTTGATCGAGGGATGCGGCTAAAAAGTTGGAGAGGAAGGGGTAATGTCGGACTTGTCTCTGGGTTTATCCAAGGGAATGAGAAAGGCGCATTCCGCTGAAGCTCCGTTCATTCTTGTTGTGTCGGCTTAGCCGAGTCCTGACGACTTCCATGACAGTCAGTAGATACTGGACGGAGAAGAGGATCATTCTGAATGAATGTCGACGTGCGTGGTGTGAATGCGCTGCAGCTCATTCAGTTGATTTTCTAGAGTAGGTGGACGTAAGCGTGTTAGCTGCCGTGTATCTGTAAGGCGGACGTGACTCAGTCCGCTTTACCAGTCGTGCAGGGGAAATCCTCTGCAGCCGGACTCAGCTACCTTCTGATGTCGATGGTTAGTTTTTCCGCTTACTCTTCGAGGACGACTAGAAATCCTTCAGAGTTGAATTTTAACTCGTTCTCCATCGAATAGGGTTCCTTGTCCAAAACGAATTTCCTTGATCCATTTCTTTGCAAAAGGTTTGGAACAGATGCACAAGGTGGAGTAAGGTGGTGTGTTCGACGTCATGGTAGTTCTTCTCTACTCATTCTCTCTTAGTCATCATTTTTCTTACCCCTCATTGAGGAGTAAGTGTGTATTGACTCGTGGTCGCGTATTTTTCGTTCCTTTCGACTGACCTCGGCCGCTCTCCGCCGGTTTCGACCTATCTATGCGTTCGTTCGACTGTGCGATGCTCGTATTTTAATAGGACACGTTAACTATATGGCGTTGTTCAAGGTTTTTCGCTGAATGAAGGTCGTTCACGAACGCAGCGCGCGTCCGAACGAACGCTAAAAACCACGATTCGCAACACCACCGCGCGCGCGCACACGCATACTCTTCTCAACCGACCATGCACGTCTTCCTTTTCACCGTCTTCTTTTTTTTCTGCCAGACATTAGAAGCCGGAAGCCACCGGGACTAAAAGCTCGTCATGGAGCGCGTTCAGCCGTCCGCCATCTTGATAATCTTCGAATCCCGCAGAAATGCAGAGTCTGGCGTTACTCGCCTCCGGCTGAGGTTCCACATGAGGTTAAATCATGACGACACCACAGCTAATCATCAATCCCATGTGGTCTCACGCTCTCATCAAAATCAGTTCTTCAATGTTTCTGAACGCTATGAAAATGATTGACGCTTTCTGGAGATTCCGTCCACAAGCCAGACATCAACTCCACCACCTGACGTGTACTTTGTGGATAAAAGAGTGATCTATTTACATAGTATCCAGGTGGTTGCCATTCAAAGCTCTACGATAATGCCATTTTTCTTAACCATTTCTCTCTCTCTTATGTCATTGTTGATCTTTTGAAAAGAGGTGGCATCCGAAGCAGAACTTCCTCCTTGTTAGCTAATCGCCGTCCTACTCGTTGTCCTTCGGTTTTCGATGTTTGGTAGCCACATCGCACCAGCACCTATTTGTCGCCACCATGTAACGAGTTCATTTGGCTTGTTTTCACTAATGCCCTCATCTCGTCGTCGTCGTTGCTATTTTGAGATAGCTGGTGCGGCAGCAGTCGTCGAACAGAGATGGAGAGGCCTGTTTGGTATCGACATACCTCGTTTGTCGCATATACTCTCACATATTTGTATATTCATATCTGCGTACACGAATACATCCGCTCCTACAATATCGAGTCGGCAAACAGACGTGGGGGCGGACGGCGGATATCAATGTAGATGACGGCGATTTTTGCTTCTGGTCGCCGTGGGCTTCAGTGTGTGCCTCGTTGTCGTTGCCCGTTCGATTTGAGTCCCAGTCTGTATCCCGCGATCCGTGTATTGTTATTATGCTGAGGGCGTCAACGGCGTCAACTGAATAACTGTGTGTCGCTACGGTAACACATCGACTCGGCTAGTGATGCCTTCATCATATTTTCGACGGGTATGTGAGTGTGTGTGTGTGCTCATTAGTGCTCTATGCAGTACCTTGTCTACACTACAGCCTCTACTTCGTCACCATGCGTTTGCTGTCGTTGTTATTGCTCCAGCGATACTTTTTTCTGTACCCTGCCTCTATTTGGATAAATGGATAGTCATCAGATCCAAAGATTGATTGCAACCGTTTCAGTTTGCATTTATTCTCTGCGTAAATCGATCATCGTTCACAGTTCCCGCGCGACACTGACTGAAGGCTAGTGATTAGACTGTAGAACGTGGAAGGCTAACACTAAAAAAGCTAGTCAAACTCTCTTATGTTAAGAATTTATTAGTATCTACAGTTCACACACACACACACACACACACTGATATTTGAAGCCATCTCGTTCATCTGTTCTAATGAAACCCTGTGTGTATGGACCAGAGCCGCCGAGTTCTGGCGTGTAGCGTGTACTTGGCAGTGTTGCCTGCGTCGGCGCATTGCCCAGTATACTCCAGCGAACATCCCACCCATTTGGAATGAAGTTAATCTCGAAGAATATATGTTGTTGTAAGAGTATCTTTGCGGCTTCTGGAAATCGCTTTGAATACCTATCCTTTTTTGCTCACTGTAATCTACTTTTACCTTGCCGATCCTATCAGAGGAATTGCTAATTCTCTTCTCATCTTTGTTCTCATCATTCTAACCAGTCTAAGAAAGAATAAGCCTCAAGACACCGTCTGATACTCAGCTGGGGATCTTTGACTCACTGTGTCTCGATGTCAGTCGTCATCATATTGAGCTCGTCGTCGCGTCGCGTCTGTTGTTGTTTCTGGTTGTCGTTCGAGTGTAAGGTCGAATTCGATGTGGTTTGAAGGCGTCGACATGACGATGAGGTCGGCGAGTTTCGAACAACACTAACAACGAGGTGGTTAGCGATCTGATACGAGCCTCATACGTACTGCTCCTCTCCCCACGTGTACAGCTCCCAACCTACAGCGAAGGTCGTGACGACGGTGACACGTCGCGTCCACTGCTGTCACACTACACCCTCACGTCACCCTAACTATTATGGTGGACGTTAACAATCTCCTCTCCTCACAGAACTACCTCAACTGGAGTATGCTAAATAAGTTTTATGGCAAGGTGAGTGCTTGATATCATAATGAAGAATCTCGGCGAGAACGTAGAGTGGAGGCGTGTGAAGGGTGTGTCTTTGCCCAGCTTCGAGAACCTTTCGTTGGTTAACCTGCCATTCACCGTGAACTTCGGACGTGTGTAGGCGATCGCAGGCGGAGCGAACGCTGGCCTGCACCCTTTTTTGTAAATGCCGAAGTGTGCTGAACTCTTAATCGAACAAAGCTGCAATTGCAGAAAGTGCAGAAAAGGTCTACAGCGAGATGCTGTATAGAAAAACTCGTATTCTGACAGCACAGATGTGTTTCCTTTGAATAGCTTTTAACGGCTCTTCAATCCGTCTAATTGAATGAAGAAACCAAAATTTCTCAAAGAATATTAGCCTTGAGTGTTCGAGCTCATGATAAAGAGGTGGTGATACGATTTATACTATAGCTGGTCGTTTACTCCGAGTCCCATAGAGAGTGAAACCCTTATTTTGAACGAGATACACAAAGTTCATGTGGGCTGCAACTGTGATTTTTCCTCCAACGAATTAATTAAATCGCTCCAAGCGCGTCCATCTGCACAAAGTGTCGGGACTATTAATGTTTTTCCTTCAGCCCCCGACTCCCAAGCGCGTACTGTTCCAATTTTTCGTATTGAACTCTTGAACCCTGTCATGCAAATGCCAGTAGGACCAATTGCTGCACGCCGGATGTGCAGCCAAAAACTCGGTATTAATAAGCTCTCCAGCGAAGGTAGGAAGTCCATGCATATTCGCGGTCTCCATTCCAGCCGCGTTCTCTTCTCTAATTTTCTAGCCGACATTTACTGTCTTCAACGAGCCACATCGATGACTCCAATGTGATTTCAAATTCATGAAAAATCGAAAAAAGGGGCCGGCATGACGCCAGCTTTCATATGTTGAGATTAGTCCTATACTGTCCGGATCTCCATGCTATTACACATATAATGTGAAAGGTCTTTCTAGAGTGAAATAAACTTCCCATAGATTAATGAGAATATTTGCGAAGTCATGATGTGTTTGTGTGACATTTCTAGACCTTGAGCGTGGGAGCGGCTTCTGTTTTTGTTCTGGCGTTTTTTGACTATTTTGTTTTCCGCTCTAAGGGCTGCTATTTTCGCCGTTCTCACAGAGCTTCACGCGTCAAATGAAGTATGAGAAATCAGAAGCAATTGTCTGAGCACAACTGACTTTGCTCCCCCATTTCTAAATGAGTGTCTGTGTATGCTTGGTGTGTGTGAAGTTTGCCTGACCTTTAAATAGTGCATATCTTTGACGCATTGCAAGAATTCAAGATCGAGGTGTCCGATATAAGCCCTGAGGAGCCGCAGCTTGTCTTTGACCGCAACCGTTCGCAGAAGAAGAATAAATTGAGCTGGAAAAGAAAGTAACTCGTATGCGCTGTCAGCGCTATAAGTTCGATGTTCCCTTGCTGATCGAACCCGTGTTTCCGATGTTTTTCCGGGGGAAAGCGACATCGATACCAGCCTTGGTTCCGTGGTTGTTCAGTCACTTTCCATTCGCGTTCCTCAGCACTGCTGAGGTAGCCGCTTTTTTCGCATTTTCGCCAGCTCTGCTGCACATGTTGTTCCTGCAGTTTGTATAGGCGTGTTGCGCTCAGTCCTGATGTTTGATAATCGTCTTTTTCACATGTTGTTTTCGTTGAAAAAGCCGAAGAATTGAAAGGTCAACGACTGACTAATGAACGCGTCTGCTGCGTGCGGGCCTTGCTGGGAGGTAGCCAGCCAGGTCTTTCGCATCCCCCTGTCTCTCGTCTTCCACAGAGTAGAGTGCACTGAACTTACTAGTACGTCGAAGTTGTTTTGAAGTTTCACTCTCACTCACGCTCAATACTCACGATCGGCACGTCCCCACGTTGTTTCTGGTGATCATTGTCTATCCTTTTCGTATAGAAAGCATTCTTTTTGCTTTTCGAAGCGCTAAATATTCAACGAAAGAGCCGAGCCTCTGAAGGTAGGTCACTATACGCATCCACCATAGACCAGTTATGAACAGCGTTTCTCTGAGCTGCAGAAAGGGCTTTGAACAACCTCAAATAGCATGCTCAACCATCATAAGTAGGGTTCTCACAAGGAAAGCTTGTAAGCGATCGGTGACGATTCAAAACGAAACCCATATGGGCGTGTAGGGTTTCGCACGAGGAATGCAACGATATATTCACAAGTTGCTTTCGCCACCTGGCTGATCTGAAAATGGCCGGCAAAGTTTTGCACTGCCGCATGCGTAGGCTTACCGCTAGTGGGAGTAGCGGGGATGAGCATATTCTTCAAAGCGGCTAGATGGCTTAGTGGATAGTATTGTGGACTCATGATCTAATGGTCGAGGATCGATCCCTCTGCTAGACTTTTCTTTTGCCTCCATGCGCTAGATTCCAAATTACGCTCTTTCTGCAATTTTGTCGCAGTTTCGGGGTAGAATTGCGTTCGGGACGAGTATGGCCAACAGAGCACGCACTAGGGACAATATCTAATAGCACTTATGTACGTAACCCACACCTACCGTAACCAACCCAAATCGATCCTAAATTCAGAACCTATTGTCAGATTCGTGATCAGCGCCCTAAATAACCCCCGTAGACAAAGTTTGGGCTGAATCGGTGATTTTCACCCAATCACCCTTCTTTGTAGTAGGAACCCTAGCAAGCGCACCTCAGGCACAGTGGGGAAAAGTCGATGTGAGATTTGTGAATTGTGGGCTTGTCAGCTGCCGAAGTAATCTTTCTTGATGAATATGAAAGGAAACTCGTCCGAAATGGAGTCTCTGTTCTTCAGAGTCGAAAAAGTAGAGCGATAGAATAAGGAATATTCTCGGCAAGTGGACCTTCATACAACTACTCACTTGACACTAGTAAGGCTGGTTTGGTCGAAATCACCGATTCAGCCCAAACTTTGTCTACGGGGGTTATTCGGGGCGCTGGTCACGAATCTGACAATAGTTTCTGAATTTAGGATCGATTTGGGTTGGTTACGGTAGGTGTGGGTCATGTACATAAGTGCCATTAGATATTGTCCCTAGTGCGTGCTCTGTTGGCCATACTCGTCCCAAACGCGATTCTACCCCGAAACTGCGACAAAATTGCAGAAAGAGCGTAATTTGGAATCTAGCGCATGGAGGCAAAAGAAAAGTCTAGTAGAGGGATGGATCCTCGACCATTAGATCATGAGTCCGCAATACTACCCACAAGGCCACCTCACCGCTCTGAAGGATAAGCTCATCCCCGCTACCCCCGCTAGCGGTAAGCCTACGCATGCGGCAGTGCAAAACTTTGCCGGCCATTTTCAGATCAGCCAGGTGGCGAAAGCAACTTGTGAATATGTCGTTGCATTCCTCGTGCGGAGCCCTACATGCCCATATGGGTTTCGTTTCGAATCGTCACCGATCGCTTACAAGCTTCCCTCGTCAGATGAGGGTAGACTACTGATTGTCTTTTTCTATCACAAAAAGCGCTTTTGGCGAGAAAAAGAAGAAAAAGCAATTTGGCGTTCGTCAAACGGCGGAAAAGGATCAGCTTGTCGTCTCTGTTTCGATGTGGCGTGACGCAGCCCTACCGACTGTGGTGTAGGGGTGTGGCAACCAGTATGAGTGTGAGAGTGAGCGGGAGCATCAGTGGAGAGTGTGAGAGAAGATGAGTTTTCCAGTGGTTGCTTTCTCACTCAACGTTTCGTTTATTTCAGCCGCAAATGAGCACGCCGGACGACCCGGTAATACATTCACCGCCATCTCTAGGTGGTCAACTGATGAACGGTTAGTTTCAGTTGTTGTACGAATGACACAAGCTACTACTGCCTGCATTACATTGTAGATATTTTTAGGTTTTAATCCGTCTTTAACTCCCGCGAAAATGGAGGAAGGTATGGCGGCAGCATGCGCATCGCCTGATGTTGGTGGCATCGATCCGAACAGCGATGGAGTAAGGAAGCTGTTTTGTGGTTGTTTTTCGTTCTTCATCTCGAATCCCTGCTTTTCTCATTATATGCTTCTCTGCGTGTGTATGTGCAGATGTGAACGACGTCTGTCGCTCGGGTGAGGGACGTTAGGTCCCCGAGTCAGCTCGGCAAAGGTGGTCCGTGCGTCCTGTGGATATAATTAACGGAGACTCGCACTGTGGCCATGCTCGTCGCACGCGACGGCGCGGCGAGTGATGACCGCACCGGCCACACATGCCTTGGTGACCCGACGACGATCCGATCATCGTCGACGGTCCACAGCTCCACCATATTATCAGGTAATCAATGGTTCGTCACTTAAAGGGGCCTGAGTGAAGGTATCTCATTATGCACTCCTATGGAAACCTGTATATGCTTCTACTCAGAATTTTACGCTCTATCAAATGAGCTCAGACAGAATCTTTTCAAAACAACCCTAAGGGCAAAATATTCTTGTGTTCACTCTTTCTTGAAAAAAAATAATCCATTTCTAAGACTGGACGAAGTACGTGAAATATCGCGTTATTAAACTTATTATTTCAATTATGCCATGCTACTACTGAAAAATACCGAATCATGTTACTGAAAATGTCAAAGGTGTGAAACTAGTAAAAAATCACGGCACATGAATCCTCTCCAACTTGTTCTACGGTCCCAATGAATTCGTCCTTCGCTGTTATGGAAAAGACATTAAAAAGGTTTCTCGTTGGAGTGGTTGGAGAGGCTGGGAAATTTTAGTCTGCAAACATGTTCCACAATCTGTTATCTAAAAAATGTCCCAATTTTCTTTTCAGAAAAGTGAAAACAAGAATATTGTGCCCTCGGGCCGGTTTTACAAGGGTGTGGTCTAGCTCATTTGATAGAGCGTAAAATTCTGAGTAGAAACATATACAGGTTTCCATAGAAGCGCATACTGAGGACATCCTCACTCAGGCCCCTTTAGGTGACGAGCCATTGATTACCTGAAAATCTGGTCGAGCTGTGGACCGTCGACGACGATCGGGTCGTCGTCGGGTCACCATGGCATGGGTGGCCGGTGCGGTCATCACTCGCCGCGCCGTCGCGTGCGACGAGCATGGCCTCAGTGCGAGTCTCCGTTAATTGTATCCACAGGACGCACGGACCACCTTTGCCGAGCCGACTCGGGGACCTAACGTCCCCCCCCCCGTCGCTCAAGTCTGTAAATAGGATCATAGATCGCTGCTGAGTTGAAGAACGTGAATGTTTTTCGTGGTACTTGGTTCGTGATCGTTAGGAAACAGCAACGAACAGCAGCCCAAGCGGCTCATCCAGTAGAGGGAGTTGAGGGAAGAAATGAAGGGTAAAAGTGCTGAGTTGGGGTATCCGTCCGTTTGTACTGTTCGCTGTGGTGGTGTACCATGGCGGAAATAATGGTACGGTTGTTGGTAGTGACTGAGATTCAACTACAATACTTCCCCGCTGTTCTCTGGCCGTTTCTGTTCGAGGTCATCATCAACACTCCAGTAAAAACAGAATTTGCACTGACCTTACTATGCCCTTTTTATCGATTCCTCACGCACACACATACGCGTACAACCACACACAGAAATGAAAATAAAAGACGAAGGGCTCTACCCAACTGGAAAGTTTGTGTCGTTAATCAGAAATGAGAAAAACTCGATTCGATCTCATATGCTTACTGTTAGGAGACTTCTGCTCAGCAAATGCCCACCTACCTCCACCCGGGTCTGTTTTTGGTGTGCATAGAAGTTGTCTTTCTTTGCTGTGCTCGGGTGCTTAGTAATGTAAACTCATTAAAACATTCCAAGTACAGACGTACAGCCACGTCTGTTTGCAGTAGATTCACGCGGAAATTGGTATGAACGTGAAGGGTGGTGAATTTGCGAAGAGTGCAGATTTCTGTGTAACCAAAAGAAGCAATCTCAGTATGATTTTGCAGTTCTCAAAGCTTGACGATTTTCAGGAAGCACGACGTCGGCAGAAGACGTGTCGTGTTTGTGGTGATCATGCCACCGGCTACAATTTTAATGTCATCACATGTGAATCCTGTAAGGCGTTCTTCCGTCGGAATGCCCTTCGGCCGAAGGTTTGTCGTTCGAGTGAGGCAGTTCCTGGTTAAACTCACTACCTGGCTAAAACTCGTCTGTTTCAGGAATTCAAGTGTCCATATTCAGAAGACTGCGAAATCAATGCCGTTAGTAGGCGCTTCTGTCAGAAATGTCGGTTGCGAAAATGTTTTGCTGTGAGTTTTGAGCGAGATCCAAGAAGCTAGCGGTTCCATGCAGAATTGTGAATGTTTTGTATTTCTAGGTGGGAATGAAGAAGGAATGGATTCTTAACGAAGAGCAACTACGACGGCGAAAGAACTCTCGCCTCAACAATATGGCGAATCAGCAGAGACAAAGACAGGTCAGCTGTTCATATAAATCACACTCGTTTGGGCGTACAGATGTGAACTCCAAATTTGCTCACCCTCGAGCCAAGTCATGCATGTTGTATCTAAATTTTCTAGAAAATGCTGCTATCGACCACCGTGTAGTGTTCTTTTAGCTTTAAGCCATGAGCAGTTTTTGAAGAATCCGCAGAACTCTTCAAGTTTCAGGAACAGGCACGACAGCATGCAGCCGTTAGAGCGATGACGTCACCGTTGTCAATTTCGCCGATGGTGGACGCACAGGTTGGTTTTTCTAATGGACGGACTGGTCTCATTAATTTTCAACTAGTAACCATCATTAAATGTATTTTCGTTGATCGCTGCAATGAGTACTTTTAGTTTCAGCTCGGAGCGTTGAGTGGACGTGGCGGCATCCCGCCATTGGTCAGTCCTGCAGGACAGGTTCGTGTTTACCGACTGCGTGATGTGCGACACCTCAGTACTTCACGCTGATTGTCCGAGATTTGGGCAGCTCCTTGACGTCGCATGTGCGGTCGCGTCGCGGCATCCTGCTCGTGACAGTACCAGTGGCTTCAAACTTTTCATTCGTTTTGAAAGCACCGTGTCTGGTTCATTTTGTGAAGATTAACTCTGAATCGCTATTAACGGTTTTTCCCTATTCCTGGAAAAACGGTTTCTGGACATTAATGAAAGTAGCGATCACGCTGAGAAAAGAAATTGCCATAACGAATAATGCTGTTGTCACGCGAACGCACGAGACAAGTGGGCGAGCCTAACTGAAGGACGGCGATAATGATAGGACGATGTTGTAACTGGAGCCATTTTCAGTATCCATTAACGAGTCCTGCTGGCTCGGGTGCTTCCGATTCACCTCCATCACGTCCTATCGGCCTAATGACTGGCAATCAAGGAAGTCCAGACGCTGTGAGTGTTCATCACTGTTTCTGTATGCGTGCTCCATAATTTGGCCTTTAAATGGATGGGATTTCATTATTTCCTCCTGGCGTTTACCATCAACTTTTATTTCAGTACGAGTCGAACATGATGATGCAGCAGCGTCTTCGTTCTCAATTACCACAAGCCACCATGCCCGGTAGCAAAGTTGTTGATCCATCTCGACAAGTGAGTATTGGCTGTATACTTTTTGATTAGTTTTTATTTAGATGAGGATTAACTGTGATTCTGATCAATTGGCTTGTCATTCCAGGTCATTATATCCATGGACGAATACCACAGTTTGGTTCAGCGGGCAACACGTCCAGGTGAAGACGAGCCGCTTGCGAAGAGGTATCATTTGCAAATGACGCCATAAGGAGTACAACAGTAGTAATTATTCTCATTTTCTCTTCCAGGGCAGCATATTCACCATCCGATTTGGTCGCTCCACAACCACGGCCATTCCAGTCCCCAACAACTCAAATGCTGCCCGTTCATAACATCTCACAGATTCGATCGGGTGGGTTACCGACGATATCGCTTTTACTTTTGTTTCCAAAGATTAACCTAATCTTGAGCAGTCACTTCTCTAGTTCGTGAAACTTGTCTTGAAAATGTTGATCCTCTTGCACATTTTACGAAAATATTAATTCAGGTATTCCCACGTACACGGACCTCGGCGCGGCATCGAGCGGTGATCTGCCAAAACCGTCGTTCACTAGCACAAACTATGAAGAAGGACTAGAGAAGATGAACATGTTCTTCCACAACACCATCGAAGACGCGCTGAAAATCGATAGTCCTGACGATCATTCGGCTGCTGCCTCGGCCGGTGTTCCATCATCAACGTCCACAAGTTCTGGCGGTATGCCACTCGAGGTAATGATCACAGTGTAACACTGACAAGATGTGAGTGCCCTAAATCTGTCCTATTAAGGGTGAAACATCCGGTACATCATCGTCTAGCACATCCGACAAACGGCTGAGCTATCAGCTTAACTCGGCCGAATTGCAAGCGCTTGATTTGGTATGTACTACTGGTGAAATTGGGTGTTTGATATTAAATGATTTATTTTTTTGAGATCCAAGAGGCGTTCAAGGGAATGAATGATCCCATGGAACAGGGTCGTCAGAAAACCTCGTTCCTCAAGGTGAGCGGGTACCTGTTGAGGTAGTGGAGAACCCTTATAATTAGTTCGGTTTCAGAATGAAAAATCACCAGCGGATATCATGAACATTATGGATGTGACAATGCGTCGATTTGTGAAGATGGCCAAGAAGTTACCAGCCTTCAACGACCTTAGCCAAGACGGCAAATTCGCACTACTGAAAGGTGCGTGATGTGTGCTCTTTCTCATAGAAATTTCGAATTTCGTTCAATTTCAGGTGGTATGATCGAAATGCTGACAGTCCGCGGTGTTCGCCGTTTCGACGGCAGTTCGGGCACGTGGACGACACCGACGCTGAAAGAAAGTTGTGAGGTGTCGATCAACATGTTCGATCAGCTCAATGCTGACGTTCGATCCGAACAGAAGCTTCGTTTCCTTCAGTGAGTTCTTTCACCGTCAGTTGTGTCCAAATCATCAAATCTCAACATCACTACGTGGAGAGGCCTTGCGCAGAATCTTTCGGTGTTACAGGAAATGTGGCGAATAGCTGTGGCATTCTGTTGGTGCTACACATCCACATTGCAAGTGTTTTCAGATTCTTCAAAATCTTCCATGAGGACATTCGAAGTAACGATCTGGTCATCGACTTGATCATGCTGATCGTGTTGTTCTCACCCAGAGACTGCATCACTGATCCGGAAGATCGTCGGATCATCGCTAGGCATCACGAGCAGTTCTGTGCACTTCTATACAGGTATTTGTTCTGTTCGTTGTTCAATTCCAGGGCCTGCAAATCCTTTTTCTTAATGTGGTGCCTTTTTCAGATATCTGGAGTCGTTGTACGGAGACGATGCCCACAAACTGAACGAGCAACTTCCGACGGCATTACGCATGTTGCGTGAAATCTCATCATCATGTGGAATGCTGTTCTTGGGCACGGTAAACACTAGCGAGGCAGAACCTCTACCTCGTGAGTTCTTCAAGGTCGAGTAGAACGAGCACTTCCGTCTGTGCCCTTTGGGCCGCAGTCAGTCACTCGTGTCGCTCGGTCGATGGGCGGTCGAGCTGCCGCGCAGCATAAACTCCCATTCACGCCACACATACAAGTCACAAGCGCACAAAATCAACTTGTCCTAATATACATATTTTTCTTATGAACTGTATTCATTCAATTCATGTGTCATCATTTTTCGCTCTTCCTCATCATACTATACCGTGTTCATCGACGTGATTTTGTTCATTTGTTTTCTCTGTCGCGTCTAACCTTCTAATCTGTAATATTCGCATTCTCGCCTTCTTCCCTCCTCCCCCGTCATCAACACCCGTCCTCAACCTCTCTCTATTCTCACTCTTTTTCATTCGTGTCACGTCGTCACGTGTCCTCTTGTGGAGGTGCGCGTTTCTGCATAGGGTGTGTCATCTTTCACGACCACAGTTTTTTTTGGGAATTCATTGTGAAGTTTCGATGATGCAAGCCATTTTCTGCTTGTTATTGCATGCTTATTTCGTTTTGTTTGTTTCAAATTTAAGTTCATCATCTTCCTCCTCGTCCTCCTCTTCCTACGATGTCGTAATCATATGTTAATACCTCATCCCTCTTTGTGATTCGTAGTTTTTTATTTTTACTTTCATTTCCTCACATTTGTTAATTTTCTACGCCCCTTCTCTTCGATGACCCTGTCCTCGTACTGTTCTATTCTTTTCTATAGACGGTTACGAATCAGCTGAAAGAAAATGTTGACTATTTAGCAAATTTCTATCACTATACACACCTCATAATCGTCCGCTTACTATTCTGCTGTCGTTGTCATCGTTGTCATTCTCATCCCTACTCGTTCCTCTTCATAGTTGTTACGTTGTATAATAGTCGAGTGTTTGACACCGGTTACGCTAGAGTACGGAATTCATGAAAAGCTTATATGCAAAATGTCCCTTATCGGTTGAAATGTTTTTTCTTCTTTGCCCCTGTGCCCCCGCCTTCACACGTCAGCAAGCTGTCCCTGTCCAATTCAAGAAATGAGGTGAGCATCCCGTGGTATTGTCACAGATGGTCGTTATATTTGATGTTGTCGAACTTCTATGGCCCGGTTTGTTGTCTAAGCAACCTCTCTAGAAACTACCTCCAGTGATTTTATCTCGACCTTGTGTCCTAATATTTTTCATTTTTATTTATGATGTTCGGTAATAATAAGAACGCTTGTTGTAAGTGTTTTCTTTTCTTGATTTTTTTTTCAAATTTCATGTCGCTACTACCTTTCACCCACCCCGTTTACATATAGAGTATTTCCTCGATTGTAGTGCAATTAGATGCTTGATTGGGAATGTGTTTTTGAAATGTGTTTTCATTCTCAGCGGAACATCTTGTGACTGACAACACCAACTCTACTGGACTTACACAAGTATCAGCTCTGTGTTAGAATACGCATATACACACATGCTGTTTGAATACTGACGCGATCGATTAGTTGTCAAACGCGTAAAGTGGAAGTTTGAAGTCAGAATTTTCGAGGAGAAATAAGTTTGTTCTGAATCAAAAGGGATTCGGTTTGTCTGAGTACTGTACGTTTTGCAATATAAAATATAGTGAAGTACCCAACATTGAATTTCGTCAGTATTCGACGACTGCCGTTGTTGCATGAACTACTGTGTACACTAAGCACCGCAATCAATCTGGACGCACTATCGCGTCGCAGCGCGACGAAATTTGGAGGCTTTCGCATGGTGATCGAGCCGGACACAGCTCTTCTATGTCTCCCAAAGTAACGGTTGATTGGTGTGCACCCATTACGAATGGACCATCCATTTTCACATTCCACACGGGCATGCATTGTTTTGGCTATGATTATTGTGAATTGAGATGATCGTGAACGAAAGGAGCGTGTCATGATCTCACCGGGTTAACAATTTTTTATTTGCTTCGATATGCATGCACTGTGGCGTCAATGCTACTGCAATACGAAGGATTGATTATATGGTAAAACATTAATGGGAAACTGAGCGATAGTTTGGTAATACGGTCCCTGTTACCGACCCCCCCCCCACAGCTTTTGTCTCACGACGCTCACATTTCTGGGGCCACATCACCATTGTGTTCCTTCTTCTTCTTCGTTTTATTTTTCATGGTCGAGAAAATATGTTTTGAGATTGTGGAGAGAATAAATCGCCTATTCTATAATGTGTGCGTACAAGGAAATCTATTATCGATTCAGAGCCAAGCGAAAGCACGCGCTCACACGTAATCGATACAGCACTGTCACCCGGAATTAGCTGATATTACCTGAACAAAGTATCAGATGCATGTGTTTTTGAACTGTTACTGACAATCGTATCGACGGTGTTGTGCACGTGGCCGGTTTGTTTTTTTTTTACCTGCCGACTGGAAGAGCAGTAAAGACCAATAATCGGATCGACCATTCCATTTAGTCTGTCAATCAGTGGTTTCAAATGTTTGTGATGATCATTTGGCGTGAAGAGGGACCTAAATGTGTACGAGAACGAAGTGCTCATTTAGTTGACGATATTAGTTAATTGGCAGCAACCTCACGTCGAAAAATTAAGCACAACATACTTCGTTACTAGAATCGAAAATGTGATGAGCATGTGAAGTGCAGCAGAATTAAAGCGATACACTACGATAGATAACGCATGGAAGACTTTACAGCAACAAAACACCGTTCAAAGTTTGTGTTTGTACACGATAAAAACTCGTATCTAGAAAAGAAGTAAGCGGAAGGGAATCGGCAAAGTACGCTCTCCTACGGGCTCATCTCTCATCACATAACTTGTCGAAAGATTCAAAGATTTTTCCAATTTGAGCGAATCGCATTTTTCCTCAGTAATCAATGATAGGCTGTTCGTTGTAAGGTAGAACGTGTGAAAAAGATCGTGTCAAGTTACTTACGTAACTTCCTTTAGTTCTGCGATTCTTGGTAACAAAAGGTGGCTTGCCAGCAAAGGTGGCCGGTGTTGAGCAGTGTATTAGAGACGCGCCAGGCATTCGCCTTCTATTCAGAATCATAGCGAAAGCGTAGTTGGCCCGAATAATGACCTGTGGGGTCTTGCCAATGTACGATTCAGTATCGTCTTCTTCGCAACCTCGTCTTGTACTGATTTTCTCTATCCTTCGGACAGCATTGCCTGAGAGCGACCGTTCGAGCGCAAAGGTGGAGGTAACGCCTCTTCCTGTTGCACCACAGGTTATTAAACAAATATGTAAAAGGTGTAAGTTCAGTGCCTAATCTTCGCGGATTCAATCCTCGAGCAGTAGTCGACTTCCCAATTCTTTTAAATCAGCCTAATTAGTAATTTTAGTCGCTAACATGAAAAAGGGATATTTTAGCAGTTTCAGCTCATCGAAGCAGCGCACGAGGAGATCGATTATCGATTCAGAGCAGTGCGCGAAGGTGCACGCTCACATGCAATCGATACTGTGCTGTCACCCGGAATCAGCTGGAATTGCATTTGGGACGGTATTTTAGCAGTCACCTTTAATAATGGTGCAGTAATGAAATGGATGTAATAACAAGCCAGGAATTAACACGTTGACGACAGCGCTTTTTTCGCGTTTCTGGCGCGTGGGACCAACCGAATTTCTAGCGCGTCGAGGCTGTGGCATGATGCCGGCATACGGCGAATTTTCTTCAAAATGGAAGTGAATAGTAAATTTCGTAGACTACATATACAGTCCTGTAATATCGGAGATTGTGACTATTCCTTTTTTTGCAATGAAAATGAAAAAAATGTCAGCTGGAAGCTTTTAGAATGTCCTTTTTCCCCTATCCAGGTTAAAAGGAAATTGTTATTTGTTTATTGTTCATTATTTGTTTATTCTTATTTATTTATTTATTTAGTTATTTGTACGCACGATGGCGCGCTAATACATTAGTAACCAACGAACAACAACTATGAGAAGTAACATAGAACTGATTAGTAACAATTATCAAAACTAAAAGACCAACGTGAGTAGAGAGCAACCGAAGAAAAAAAGAACTAATCAACCAGTAACGAGTGGACCAGGGTATGACAACACGTAACACATCCAGACCTACGATTTGCCTGCACAAGCTTGAAGATTCAACAACCACGAGGAACAAGTGACAAGATGACCCCGGGCCACTAGTATGATTGACACTAGAGGTGGAATTCAATATTTCTACATCAAAACATGTTGTTTCAGCACAAAAAAAATTGACTGGACGGCAACATATCGGCAAGTTTATATAAGTCTAATAATCAATATTTGTTTGTATTTATGTGTTTGTTTCAGAACCAGTATTTGTTTGCATTTATTTGTTTCTTTCAATAACCTTTATTTGTTTTTACTTGTAAAGAAAACTAGTGCACAATCAAAAACTCCAGTAAATCGGAAGCTAAGAATCATTTTCATGGACCATGCTTCCTATAACAATGTGCAAAGGTCTACTAAAAAGTGGCACAAAAACATCCTTCGAAATTCTGAAATGTATCGAGAAAAATACAAGACTGTGGCGCAGCATTGCGCCACACGTGCGCACCCTGTCATCAACGTGTTAAATGTTGCATTCTGTCTGTTTTCAGTTAGAAAATGATGGAACAGTCGAGCGATAATGCAACATTTTGCAAGTGCTATTGCAGATTACTGTTTTTCGTCGTTTTCTTTGCGCGTCGATTGTGAATACTAATACATTACCCAGACTTTCCGGCCTTTCAACAGACGCGGAAGTGATAGGAGATGAGTTGTTATTGGGGTGTTTGTGTGTATGTGGAGAGTAGTAAAGGGCAGAAGTAGTGCTGAAGGCATTTCACCTATCGAACATTGCAAAGTGCACATGTACTCTGGCGTTCCACTGGTAATATTCCACAGCAAACAATGAGACGCGCGATGTTTTCTCCGATTCAGTGAGTGGAGGGGGGTGGGAGGGGCGGGGACGGCCGCAGCGACGGGGGAACGAAGGCTGGGCGACAACTTTTTCACGATTTGTAGTTTCTCACTAGAAAAAACGGAGGAAAAACATCGGAGCACGTGACTCGGTCTTTATGATTACGGAGAACTGAATTCTATTATGTTATTATGATGAATCACCCAAAACATAAAAACGTTAACCAGAAAGCGAAGTGCTTGAAGTTGACCAGTCTTCTGAAGAAGCGTCATCCTTTGTTCATCTCCCTAAGACGTAGAGGCACGGTGAACGCGTATTTGACTTACCCAGTGACCAGCAAAGACTAACCGTTGTGCGTTTACCTTCTAGACTGTTCTGGTACCAATTTACCCAACCCTAAAGAGAAGCCTTATTAACCTGAGCGAGGATCGATCGCTCGACGGTTATAGTGGAGGTAGCGTCCTCTACCATTCAGCTTTTGTGTTAACCGTGAATTTTAGAAATTCCGCTCACTCCAACTCCATCGCGTAAGTTTTTATGAGTTGCACATGATCTTGGAAGTTCCCTGTGAAAGGAAATCCGCTTACGCCCTCTGACACAAGAACAGCACGAAGGATTAATCGCGATTTAACAGCTAAAAGACGGACACTAAGTAGTTAAAACCAAACTGGACACCCACGCTTTCAATCACATTCTTATGAATACGTGATGATGGGCCGAGATCTCATCTTCTTTTCGAGCATAATGCACGAAGTCCCACAAAAAGTGACGGAGTAAAAAACCCTCTCATCCTTTCGTGGTGTTCAGAAGCTCCTTGGAGGGTAAGATCAGCCTCATTGAGCTTGAAGCTAATTACAATGAATGAAAGTAAATAACAATAAAAGGTAACAAAACAAAAATAATAATAATAATAATAATAATAATAATAATAATAATAATAATAATAATAATAATAATAATAATAAACATGCTCGTTTCGTGCCTTCCCCTAGACGAGAAAGTTACGAAGAACTAATAGACCATCCCCGGCATTCAGTAAGGATGGATGGTCTTAAAAGCAAAAATAAACAAACTGACCTGCAAGTCGAATAAAATCCATTATAAGATCCATATTCCAATTCAAAAAGAATATCTGACAAGGTAAATAATATGAATACTCCAATCAACATTGTGAAGGGCATACCTCAAACTTGGGTAATTAAAAAGGTAATTATTAAGTTTACACTGAGTTAAACAAAGCTAACTAGTCACCATTGTTTCGTGTTAGTTTTCGGCAACTTTAGTGAATGAATTCGAGATAGTTCAGTAATTACCATTTTGTTTAGAAATATTTCAGGACCACCAGTTATCAATCCGTTGTGCTAATCAGTCACCCAATATTAACCACCTCCTTTCCTTTTGCTTAATTCGTTGAAACTTGTGTAGTTTTTTCAGCAGCTCATCTCATCGGACGAACGAGCTTTCACGTGCTTGACAGGAGGAAGTTATTTCATTTAACGTTTATTTGTTAATAATACCCTTCTCAAAATTATAATACCTGTGAGGATGCCACAGGACGCGTCACATTCACTGTCATGGCAACAACGGATGCGAACTATGGGAAATACAGAATAATCCGTCGCGTCTTCATCTCTCATTCTTCGGTTTTATCGTTCTCATTACTAGAAATGCTTGAAATACTTTTCCATTTTTTTCAAACCTTATCGTATGACTTTCACCACGTCAGAGAATTCATCTCAGCCACAAAAACATCAATAAAACATGTAAACAACGTCACATACAAATTATATAGTTTGTTTGTAGGCCCTCTCTTACTATATAGTATTAACCCACTAATATACCCTCTACCCAAATTTCTACTACATTCACTCCATGTATCTTGAAAATTTTGAACGACCTGTGTCTATGAAAGCAGGGAAGGGACAGACTGTGCTTGAAAAGCTGCTTACAGAAAGCTACAAAGATCGCCCCTCGAAGATGGAACTTACACTTAGCTCCTGCTAGAGAGATTTCGACTTTTTTCAAGTAGTTTCCGAGAAAACAGAACTCCCCTATCTTCCTGCATTCATATACGTACATAAAAGTGCTATTAGGTTGGTGCAAAAGTTCTCGGACATTTGCGACTTCTTGAATTTGAAAAGGATTTTCCCGGTATCTTCGGCTCCACTCAAAAAGTGTTACAGAGAAGAGAAGGCTTTTGAAACTAACGGTGCTTGCTTCAAATGACTCCCTGCTATTGTTTAGATGTTATAAAATGATCTGTTTTGTACTCCAAATGTCCGAGAACTTTTGCACCAACCTAACAATGGTTGGGTGATTACCTCTTCCCTCCGTTTTTTTTTTTCATTGCGTATTTAGAAACATGGAAATGCACAGTCTACAAGATTTATTTCATTCTATTTGTAACTGTGAATAATAAATAAAATCCAAATGAATAATAAAATGAAGTAGTGATGTTCCACGTAGTGTTGAGTAAGGTAGTGCGACTGCAGTCCCCTCAGTGGCAGCTGCTCATTAAACAGCTTATTTCACATGTCAGAACATGTAAATGTAGCGGCTTGAACCCTTGGTCGATATGCCAACGTCAGCTGCGTCAGCAAGAATCACTGGAATCTTAGCTGAATCATCGACGTAGGTCAACAGTCCCTGTGGCCTAATGGAGAAGGCGTCGGTCTCCGGAACCGAAGATTGCGGGTTCGAGTCCCGCCAGGGTCGACAGTTTTGTGACCCGCGTAGGGTTAGGAGATTCGATGGGTATGGGGAATCAAAAGCTTCTCCGGGGGTTTCTTCACTGGGGTGCGCAGGAGGTAGGCGGAAACGCAGAGGAGCCCGGTATAATCGAATACCCAAGGACGGTGTTGGAAGTGTGATGGTATGCTGAGCCCACCACTCAACCGTCACAGGAACCAAATATCATTGTACCATCCAGGCTGGGTATGGGTCACTTTGGCGGGGCTGTCGACAACCAAAACGCTTTATTTCGGCTAATTGCTGACGAATATCCTGTACCGAAATCCTACTTTTAGTTAGACAGAGATACCGGTGTTGCCCCGATGATGCTCCGTTGATGCTTGCTAGGTTTATCGCAAAAATCTCGATTCATGTGGGAACCGAACACGTGCGGACGGCCAGCCTGGGGCACTAAAGTGCCGTATCTCTACCGCGTTTTTTAACGAGTTTCTGATATGTATGATATGTATAATTTTAAATGATATTTAACATCAGAGCTGCAACTACCTTGCTATCTTGAGTTGTTGCAACATTTCTAAGCGTTTGCTAACATTTGTTCCTCCGGAACTAACAGCTTAGTCCTATTCATGTGCCCTACTTAGCGGATTAGCCAGTTACGCAGATCCTACGTCCCATCTCTGTTCCGACACGAAGCCGTAGCTAATTGATAACGCCACGTCGCCATCGTAACAGTGACATATTTAATAGGTAACATCGGTTCAGTTATCTGTCACTCGTTTCTCCATCTGTTCTTACAATTGGCTTGCTTCCCTTAATATCCTGGCTGACGAGCAGCAGTTATTCTCGGTAGAGTAGCTGTTCTCTAGGACGTTGCGACAACACAATTGTAAGTTAATTGATCCTGAGAAGCCATTTGAAAGCGGAATCGGGCTTGATGAAGCGATTCAGGGCATCGGAAGCTCATCAAAACGTTTCAAGCACTGAGCCTTTCGAGCGAGCCTCCTCCTTTTGCGTAACTCCTCTGGCTTCAGTTTTGGAACTCGCACGATTTCGGTAAGAACTTTGGCATACTCAGTTTTTAAGCACATATAATCATAGTTTTTATCAAATTTTTCAGGGATCTCGATTAATTTATTGTATTACAGCCGATATTCTTTTCACAATTACATAGCGGAAGTCAATACATACATTGTAATTGTAAAATAATTGCAGAGCTATTAGCGCGAAATGTTCGACGATGCTCATCACTCGCCGATCGCTCCTCATCGAGGTTTCAACAACAAAGCCCGAGAGGTTCTCATCGGAGGCGACGATATTCATCTAGGCGGTAATGTTTGTAAATGCCCTCAACTATCTCCACCTACACTACCGTAGCCGCAGCTCTGATGCAAAACCAAGTGCTCAACTTCTATGCACTGAGCAACGTCGTTCCTTCTCGAAATTTCTCTTACCATTTTCTCCTTGCATTTGAACTCGAGTGATCTCCAACATGTTTCCCATCACTCGCCGCCTAAAAAAATAAGAGAGGAGCGCAGTCGGAAGCCATGTCGTGAAATGAGGGAACAAAGAAAATGAGCTACCAATCACTCGGTACATCAATGAGGTGTCAAAAATCGCTCAGCATTTAGCTAGTTTGAGCAAGATTTTCACGATTTTTTATTACGAAATTTCAAACGCGAAATTAGAAAACGAGGCCTTCCGACGCAAAAATCCGCCGATATTGCACGTTCACGTTTTCAGTTTCTCTTTACTTTTTGTGCGAAGTCTTTTGTCCGCATGTTTACAACGTTTCAAAGAACCATTTTACTTGGTCAGAGCAATCAGAACGTCTAAGATTTTTTGTTGTTTTCCATACATAGTCTCGTTGACTAGGCAACCTCGATCCATTAGGTCTCATCACACACTCTGATACGGACGAGGTGGTCTCTTCATATATCTCATTCATTGCTACTGATGGTCGCATCGTGTTGACATTTTTTTCCAAACCGCACACTGCTGCATGCGTCTACGTCGAAAAAAAAACCGAAAACTTCACCTACTTCATTCTAGCGCTACATTGGTAACTTTCTCATAGCATATAGTTTCTCAGAGGACAAATGGTAGTCTGAAAACTGTCGCGCATACGTCCAACGCAACGTCGCACGAACTTCTTTCACTGCGTTCACAGTTTCTAGTGAAACAGTAAAAAACTACAGTAGTACTTCCTTTTTTAGTTTTGCTTCTCAAATGTCAAATAAGAAAATCCCCGCTTCCTTATGAATATCCAAAGAGCTATCCTTCCTGACTTTCGCAGCGGCTCTGTAAGTAATCTGCCCAAGGACGAGAACCTTTAGCAGATCGCTCTCAATTTGAAACTCAAACCCCAACTTAGGTTTCCTTCGAAGTGTTGCCCTCCTCAAATCGTTCTGCATTCTGGTTTTTACCGTGATTTATTTTTTTTATTTGAAGCAATTTTTCCAGTAGCACGCTTCGGTCAAGTGAATAGTGGTCAAGGCTCGTATCTGAAGGATCATCGAAATTGCGTCAACTAATTCAAAAAATGAAAATTCAGGAATGACAAGCAAATCTTCGAGCGAATTCGATATACGACGGAAGATCATTATCCCGAAGAACCAACAAAGTCCAGGAACACCTAGTTCACCAAAAACGCCAAACTCGTCGTGCTCCTATCGCGAAAAACGTAAGCATATGCTGATCATAGCAACATAAAATCTGTAGGATTGATCGGTTTAGATTTACTACCCAACCTTGCTGAACGCATCGATCCACAAATGTTTCAGGTCCATTATTCTCCACCCTTGAAATTCCAAATTTGTGTCTCCTCCTTATTCTGTAACCCTGCGTAAATTTATATTTACGGTATTTTTGCGTTAGTGGTTAACGATCGCTCCAATCCTCTTGATCTGTCTTTGCTTATATACTTTTAAATGGAACTTGGCGTATCGATTAGGATTCGAAAATCAATCAAATCTAGAACATCAGCAATCTCGTAGTTTTCAGCGGTATTCGATAGTATTGGCGAACCACCAGCAGTGAAACGGCATAAACAACTATCACAAATCGGAAAGACGAAATCATGTGGAGAAATAAAACACTTCGAAAGGCGACTAATTAAAACATTTCAAGAGGAAAACATTATAAAAATGCCAAGGTACGCCTAATATGAATTCACTTCATTTCTGATCTCTTATTGAGTTATCCCATTTTGAATGATAGCAGCTTCAGTATCGACTCCGAACTCGCCAACATTGACTTGAACAGTGATCGTCTCTTCGCAGACCTTGACGTAATTGGCAAGGTGGAGTTTGTTTAATTTTCATGTAGAAATTACCCTACAATATGACTAGTTACGATCGTTTTGCGCTGATATCAGCGTTACGGTGCGACATTTGAGGTACGAACAGAGCTCCAATCTGACTTGACACGAAATTCACTAAGAAAATCAATTTGTCAGAAAATTTGTTTGTTGCCCATATTTCTGATCCATTTTTAGTCTCGAGCCTATGAAGTGTCCGACGAGCAGAAGAAGAAAAATGTGACATCGTGGCTGACTAAGCAATCCTCGCGGTAACTTTGATTACAGTGATTATCGTGCACGTATGCGAACTATTAAAAAGGATATACAAAGCAAAAGGTTGTTCTTGTTCAACATTCACATTCGTCTTGAAGTAAATAATTACTTGAGTGACAAATGAAAATGAACATAAATGAACTCTAGTCGTTCTCGTGAACGTTCCACTACAGGAACACTTCTTTATTACAAACAGTAGTAAAGATGAAAGAGGAGCTCCTCAAACCATACTGCGGGGTGGGTCACTAGAAAGACTGAGTGAATAGAAGTAACTGCACATGAATAAAAGAATCAGACACCTCATAACAAAATTTTCTACCCTCATAGGTGATATCACAAGAACATTGTTGGGTACACGAATGAAGGACTTGTCAACGCTAGTGATTTTTGTTGCACTACATTATTCTACATGTATCACAATAATTGACTATATGAAATAACTACATCATAAGCATACAATCGAGTATAATGACATATATTATTCGACGTTAAATTTAATAAAACTATGCCGAATAAAACCGAAACTCTGTTATGAAACAGCGTAAACGACTAATTTAGATGTTAACGACAAGTTGTCAACAAATAGCTATAAACTCCGATCTATACTCTTACCGTAGTAGCCTGGAATAAAACCAAGTTCACATTCAAAATCGACTATCAGTAGGATGCCATCGATAGTGACGTTATGCACGTGTGACTATTCGACGCGAACGAAGTATAAACCTGATTACGTAGCGCACGATAAGCACATTAATGTGTATTCCATACTGAATAAGCGTTACGGTTGCAGTTGACGGTATAAAAGAGTCATCTGATTTTGGGTTAGTAAATAAGAATTGTGTTAGACGCCGTCGAAGCCTCGACCGTAACGCAAGCCGCAGCGATTCTATAGGAAACCACCCAACGTGCTTGAAGCGCAACGCCATGTAAAGAATGGTAAAATCCTATAATCGTGACTTAACAAACACTATCTGATCATAGTAGCTCCAAACCTTACAATAAAACTATGCCATACGTGAGAAAGTACAAGAAAGTGACCATCGAGCCGCAAGTCTCACCAAGATTGTTAGGCTCTCTAGTAATCCCCAGAATGAAATTTATGTATGTGAAAGGCACCTGAACGCCATGCTCTTCACACCACAACCCTACTATCTAGTCCCAAATTCAATACAGCTAGAAACCCGTCAAGAAGAAAAGAACAATTCGCTATCAACAGCATGTACGTGAAAGGGACGCTGACACCACAACTAGGACAACCGTGCTACCAGCGTAGATTAAAAAGCAAACTAGTAAATAAGATAAAACAAACAACCATAGTTACCACTGCGACTAGTTCCATATCACAATCGTCTCATTTGCGTTTCATGTTCAACATCTTCATGGTCTTGATCATTAGGGCACCTTTTTTCACTGGTCCTTTCTTCGGTGGACCTCGATCCATCTTCGCTCCGACTTTCGAGTTCTTATTTACAACAGCTTTAGGAAGAGCGGCGAGCTCATCCTTACATCCTGTACGAAAAAAAGCCTTAAACATTATCGACACAAGCGAAGCTATGAAAATCTTACCTCCGGTTTCAAAGATCCTTCTACGAGCACTTGAAATCTCGATAGCACTTGGAAGAGCCCTAGTTGAATGGGTCGTGCCATGTGCAATTTGTCGTCTTCTGATATGACTCGGTGCAGCTGCATCGGCCAAAATCGCCTAAACAGATGAACAATATTTTCCAAACCTTCGCGTAAGAATTAAACACTAGAACACTTTCAAAGTTTCTAAGCAGTTGAAACTCACTTTGCGATGACCCTTTGTCGCGTCGTTCTGATGGTTTTTTCCGATACGCTCACTCAGACGCTTCAGTTTTTCAGCCCTTTCCTTTTCCAAATAGAAGTACAGATCTTTCCACGAATCACCGTTTTCTGGCTCTTCTCCTGGGTACTTTTTCGTGACATGACGCTGCCATAGATCACCCGATTCCTCTTCGAGATACTGAAAAAACATGGCAAATCCCAACATTTCCTACGTTTACAGCAATAAATGAGAAACCCAATGATGTAAAATACATAGCAAATGTGCTTTTCAGAACAACTTACATCGTGTTTGCTCTCAATGAAAGCCAGATCTTCAGCGTTGCATTTCTCCAGCATAGGTTTGAGCACGTCAAATGTAATGTACTCGGCGTAGTATACAACTGTAACAGGAAATATAGGCACATGAGGTTCAATTACTCGAAAAAGAAAGAACATTTAGCAAATAAAAACCCCTCGGATGGCAGCATAGGGTACGTAGACAGATACTGAAAAGCGACGACGGATTTGCAGTGACGAATTTCTTTCTTCCAGCGAATACTTTACCACGCTCATTGCGAGGTTTGAACATGTTCTCCGGATTGAAGTCATCGGCTGAAAACAGAACTTAATAAATTGAAAAACTAAAAAGGAAACAAAAAATACGAGGGAAACAAAAACGGCGCGCGTCGTGCAGTGGTAAGAGGCGCTGCTGACACTCGCACGATCGATCGATCCTCATCCGAGCCAACCAAGGCTTTCATCCCTATGGGGTCGGGTGAATTGATACCAGACTTTTTTGGGAAGGTAGAAACATGGACTTGGTATAGCGGCTGGCCCCCGCAAGTCATTGTTTAGACCAAATACGCATTCACCATGCCTCTACGATTCTGAATGGAAGAGGAGTGACTGATCAGCGCCGGCACCTTTACCTTTATAAGGGAAACAATGTAGAAATCATCACAGTGAATGAAGACATAAGAATGGAAATTAATGAAAACCACTCACGAGGAACAGCCGCCGCCTTCTCTTTCTCAGTTCGGAATGCTTGCGGAAATGGCTGATAGTTGTTGAGCGAAAAAGGAGGCATAATTAATGGACCGTCAGAGAAGGTCTGTATCCAATTCCCAGTATAGTATGAAGGAAACTATGATTCATAACATGTTATACTATCAAACTAACCAGTGGCACATCAGCCCACTTTCTTGACGAATCTCCTTTCTTCTTGTTTTTCGAGGACGTTGAATCAGCACTTTGAAGCATCATGTCAAAAGCAGTCATATCCTTCAAAAATTCAGTCAAATTAATAGCACAGTCAATTGCGAAATAACAGAGATTTAACAGCACTCACATTGTTTGTTGGTTTCTTGCTTTTCTTTTGTTCTTTAGACGATGTCGATGAAGATTGTGACTTTTGCGAGGTGTTCGACATAGAACTCGAGCTCGACTGTAGCGATTCCTTCATTGATGAACTTGCACTTGATCTTGACGAACTGAGGGATATTGCCGATGAGCAGGACTTCTTCGTGCTGGACTTCTCGCTAAATGGCGAGTCCATAAACGACATTCTAACACTGGAGTCACTATATAACGGCTCTGCGAAAGAGTTTTTCGCGCTAGACATGTCGCTGTACGGCGGCTCCTTGAGGGAATTTTTCACACTCGACTTCTCACTAGATGACGAAGCCTCCCTGAATCTACCGTTTTTTGTCTAGGTCAGAACCCAAAGTAGGGCGATCTGACTTCGAAGACACATACCTGTATTTTGGCGACACTTCGGTCGTGATTTCCGAGCTAAAAAGAACCTTGAAAGATAACAACAAAGATGTGAGGATATAGTACAAAAGTACCTGTCCGTCAGTTCTCCACTGCTTCTGTCGTGATCGCTGCTGATGAACGGTTTCTCGTCAGTGATACGCTCCAATGATGGATAACTGCCGACTTCGTACTCTCCATTGTTGTTGACGTGGTGATGCTCATACACCTTGTCTCCCCATCGCTGACTTGGGTCCACCTTATTTTTCTTCTTCTTCTTGTGAGTTCGTTCCTTCTCTGCCTCCTTGTTTTTCCACTTCTCCTCGTCGCTGTCATCTCGACGACGATCACCACCATCGTATTTATGTTCTCGTGGGCGCTTCTTCTTTTCATCGTCACTACGGCGACGTCGTCCACAATCGTCACTGTCGTCCTGAGAGTCATACCGCGATTTTTTGCTGTTATATTCCTCATCCTCGTCGTCATACGATCGTTTTGCTTCATGTCGGCTGTGATGTTTAGAGCTGTAGCTTTCATAATCATCCCGTTCACGGCTATCATCACGATGATCCCGTCGTTTCGCTACGATCTCCTTGACTCCGTTCAACAATCCAACTCGTTTCGACGACCTATCATCACCTTCATCTGAACTGCCATCATCTTCTCCACCACGAACGCCACTTTGTCGTGCTACTTCTTTCCATTTCTCAATGATGCGAGAGGCATCACGACCGTAATCGGGATCGTCGCATAACCTAGAATACTTACTTTATGAAAACTGCTCAGTACGGATCTCTTCCCGCGATTTGTGAACATAAACAAATCGTGTAGGCTATCGATCGTTGGTAAACACAGTTCAAAAAGTCTTTCTAAATACGTTCTTCGCACGGCAATGTCTCTACTGCGGGCATAAGTAGGCAATCAACGTTTCGAATATTTTCATAAATCCACGAAAAGCGACTCACATCGGACGAATGGCAGCAACTGTTCAATACAAAACGAGCATTAATATTGTACCTGTTCACATAACGTCCAATATTTGTAGCTGATAGAATATCCAAAGTCATATCTACATCGTCGAGCCTGTTCAGTGCGTGCGAAATCTGAAAACGTACACTATTTCGGAAAATTTCGTGGAGTAATCTGATAGGATATTAACTGAAAACCCAACCTTCTCTCGTCTCTTGATCAACTTGCCATATTTCGCAACTTTCGTGAGCACATCATCCGAAGACATTTCGTCTTCTGAGTGCGGCGACGGTCTGTAATAAACAAAGCACTGCTATTTAAAAATAACAAACACAAAAAAACAAATCGACGACGACCAGATCACGTTCGTGGCGAAAATATCACATGTATCATGATGAAAAACGGGTTAAACCATTTGCTATCAGTATGTCAAGAAGTACCCTAAAAAGCGTAGCATAGATAGCAATCGATCAATCGTTCTGCGCTCCTTAATATGACACTTCATCACGAAAACAAGAAACTGGAACTGGTGTGACGTCAAAGCAGGCTCGGTGAAGAAAATTTTCCTTTACACTACTATTCTACAATTACTTGTCATCCATGTCAGCAAAGATGCAAATGGGATATGAAAAAATAAAAAGCCTGACCCAGGTATCCCCACCTCACAGATGCTTGGAACACAACCCAGCACCCTTACGGTTACAGGAATCACAAACGCTAAGAAACGTTAAAAAAAGACAACTAAGAAACAACGGAAAAAGGAAACAAACTAGAACCACAGCCCTAAAGACAGCTGAGGATTCCATCCCGGAACCATGTCTAATAACCGCAATTGCGTCCCGCACAAAACGTAGGAGTGCTTGGATTGGAGACGGCAGGTTGACAGGGGTATAGTTGTACCCACCATTACCTCTTCTGACATTACCCCTGTTGCCCTCAATGGGTTGCAAATTAATATTATTAAAATAAAAAAAACAGAATAAGGAGACTCAGGAGACAACAATTTCGTCCTAAAAATAAAAGGGCAGAGTTGTGGTGCCTCCAGCAGGAAACGGATCCTTTGAAAAATAATGAAGAACTGGATTTATTTTCGAGTCAAAATCTGGAGATCAGTTCCGAAGAAGGGTATAGCAAGGGTCATCGACCACAAATTCACTGCAGAGCAGTTCCACGCAGATAATTTTGTTCACTTTCAAATTCATAGTCGTATAGGCATATTGAGGCAGTACCATCCCGTCTTCAAAAATCGTGACCTGCGCACACCAGCCAAAAGACCCTACCTCTTTGAGGATGGAATTAACTTAATCGATCCATCGAAGTAGTGATTAGGGTGGTCTTCGGTTGAAACGAATTTCTATAACGGGTGCCAGAACAGTGACTGAAACCCTGAATTACCTCCTGTCCACCTAAACGAAGTTATAACCATATATTCGTGATCCTGACTGGACCACCTTGGCAAACAATGTGGGCGGTAGCCTACAGACTACCGAAAAAGTTACACGGGGAGCTTTATTCAACTAGAAGGCGCTTCATTCTTTGAAGAGATAAAAAGGATGAAGCTAAGGACTGTTCGTGTCTTGAAGAACAAACACCTCGAACGGTGAGAAAATTTCGGACCGCAACCATAGCTCCAAGTCGAAATTGCCACCTTATTTACCATTGATACTTCCCACGTCTTAATCTTGAACATCAGCACAAATCCTACCGCATCTGTTAATGTTCAGTGTTGACACAACCACTGAGAGTAATATGCTCGGACGGGTTTCCCGATACCCAAAGTCTTGATCTTATGAAAATCAATAGCAGTCGACCACTGTTAACGGAACAAGCGCCTTTTGCGCCAAGAGCAGTGCGTATTGGCGCGGAACGCGGGTCAGCGCACGTTCTGTGCTCATTTTTTCGAAAATTCAAAGCGCATTAAATGTGAGCTGTTCGTTATTTTTTGTGAAAACTGTTTGCTTGGTGCTTTTGTGCTGTCTACTGAACCATACGAAGGCTTTTACTATCCACTTTGCTTTTTATACTGACTCACATCGAACTGGTTCAATGCCTCCCGCAGCTTGGTGCTTCTGTGCTTCAGTCGTTGCTTAAGCTCGCAGCTGGTGTGGAATGCTTCCGTTGTATTTCTATTATTTCTTTTCTTTTTCATCTGTCAGCGCTTCCAATCGGTGATAACAAATACATAATTGTGTTTGCTCTTTTCGTATTTAGTATTCACGTGAAGGAGTTCGCTCAGAATACCGACAGTTTTCGATGTGTCTTTGGTTTCAGTTCTTTCGAAAATGTCAGCTTTGCTTTATATTGTTGAAGATTTCGCACAAATCGTTCATAATTACCTAGGTTGAAGTTCGTGGGACTTCCATTTAAGCTCGAAACTTTCATTTTCGTTTTCTACGAGAATTTCGCGCCACTATTCAACTTACAACACTCGGTGGTCGGAGAAAATGTTTTCACCCAATCTTATTTCACCTTCACTCATAAAAATAATTCGCGATACTGATCGCGTCGTCTGTTCTTCGAGTCTGTCGTCTGTTCTTCGAATTTCGATCAAAAATCATTTCATCGAATAGGGTTGTTCATCGAATAGGTGTTTCATGGTTCGCTCAAACTCCGTTTATGGGGTTATTTCGCATGCTGATGAGGATTATGCCTTTAGCGATGGCAATCAAGGAAATGTTGATAGTGACATATCTAGGTAACTTACTACCCCAGTGATAATCATCTGCGGTGATAGGGTCAAGGCCACCCATTTCCCGCAGACGTTCTGAGCTGTGATTATTTGAGGTGGCAGTCGTTAATGTGTGCATCTTTTCTAAAGTTCAATCGGAGTGGTGGGGGTGTATTTGGGGCACTGGTTTCGAATGAAGCAATCGCTTTCAAATCCTTGCAGTCGTAAATAAACTCTATGAAGAGTTTGGGCGAAATGGTTGGCCTTGACCACTCGGTTAATTAGCAGGGTGATAAGCGAGCGAAATTGAATAAAGAAACAAAAACAGGTGTTGCGATTAGAACGTCGGACATTTTTCATAGGCAAAATTCTGGGAAAAAAATTCTAGCCTGTGTCTTCGAAAGCTGGAATAGAGCCGTGCTTTCTTTTGTTCGTTGGTGTAGATAACTACAATGTTACGATTTTTTGCAATTTTTCTCTAGGGAACGTAGAATTTTGTGGAAATCTGCTTTTTTATGAATGCTTCACTGTAGAATTCTGCAGCGCTGTTTTCCAAGGGTGTGCAGGTACTGGCTTGTGCAACTTGCTTTTGTGCACCTGTCCAAAGATAACTATCATTCACTTCGTTAGGTGTTGTGAATTCTTGTTCCAGATTTGGCGGAAGATAACTTAGTTGTCATGGATGCCCGCAGGTTATTCAACAGTTCGCTTTGAAAACTATTTGTTGCTTCTTTTTTCGAAGGGTTTTCGCTAGATTTCGGACAGAAATTGCTGACCAGGATAAAATCCGTCGTTTATTTAACTTTTCTTGTGTAATACTGCTAATCGAACGTTCGGACCCCACGAAGCCGATTTGAAAAAATTCATTGAAACTTTCATCTACGGGGTTATTTGGGGCGCTGATCACGAACCTGATCTCTTCTTCTAATATAACAAGGATGGTATCAGTGTAACTTATTGGACGAAGTTTGAGCCGAATAAGAAATTCGGGTTGACAACTCTAAGCGACATTTGTAGTTCTCGACCAAAATTTGGATTCGTGATCGAACCCTCAAATGACACCTATATACGAAGTTTAGTCGAAAAAGCCTGATCCAAGTCCGCTTCGTGCAGTCGGGACTCTTCACTGGTGCCCATTTTAGTTTTTAAGCAAATCGACTAGCATATCTAAGAACAGAACACTTTTTAGCAGCGCTATTGGCATCTGTTCCCGTAGCGGTGGGCTTTATTTTGCAAACTTGCCGATCACACTGCAGGTGATGGCTCACCTGCCCGCTGTCTAGCAGCGTAAAGGTGACGTACAGGACGTTCGTTCCTCTGACAGGGAAACCGGTCGTTTTGTTCGTGTGTGGCAGTATCTACGGAGAGTCTAGTTACCTTTCACCGCGTGCACTCTCGGCGAGAACGGTCGATACCAATAGTTATCGTTGCATGTTCGAAGTTCTGCACCGAATGGTGTTGATACATTTCGATTGCGAGCGCTTCAAATCCGCCAGTACTTTCGTAGCTCATCACGCAGCACCACACGCGGCCATTTCTTCGGTATCTCATGATTACGCGACGCAACCGCTTTCGAAGCGCAACGAATGCTCACTCGCTTTAGAAGCGATTTTTATCGCGTTATTTGGTAACAGAACTCTCCGTAAACACTTGCCAGTCTGCGATTACTATCGTCGGTCGTGCGTTCCGTAGAACAAAAGATTTAAGGATTTTTCCGCTCTTTGACTCACATAATGGCCGAGGAAGCTGATTTGTTCTATTCGTCAATTTCGTCGACCTCTCGTTCGATGGCTGATCTCGATCTCAACACTGAGGAGACAACCGATCAGAGACGGTTACCCTTTTACTGTGCCGTTTTCATGGTTTTCTTTTTGCTTGTTTTTCATTTTGTTTTTCAACATTTTTGTTTGTTCTTGTTGATTTGTGGTGGGTAGGTTTTTGTTAATTTCATTGGCGTCATTATCGAATTTTGCACATTATCGTATCTGGTATATATCGTATATTGGTGTGGTAAGGCTTGGGTAGATGTCACGCGATCTGCCTCACGCCGTTTATAGTCTAGAGTCGACGCAACGCTTGCTCGACTCTTAAGTATAAACGTGCTACAGCTCGCGCCACATCTAAACGAGACCTAACTATGCGTGTTTTTGCTTTTATTTGCTGATTATGTGCGTACAAATGCTTTGCATTTCCGAAGAGCTTCATGTTTATCCTGTTGTGCGTATTGAGGTTTTTTGTATATCCGGTTGCTGCTCCGTTCGCGAATTTTTCTGAATTCAGTTGAGACCAATTGAAGGCCAACTTTTACCCATTTTATGGAATAAAATAACCTTTGGTCAGGGTAAAGTTAGTGCAAACTGGCAAAATTGAGCTTTCATGCGAAAGTAGTGGTTGCTAAATGGAATTTTTTCCTCCCGCCCATGTTAATAATGAGCGATTCTTTTTCCTTCCACGTCAGTTGTTGCTGCGTTTCTTTTTCAATTTCGTTCATGTAGATCCACAGTGAGTGCTGCTCAACAATATTTGATATCGCGATTTTAAATGACGAAAGTACAACACGCATTTTACAATATGTCCCTTTGTTATTTATTGTTGCTAAATATATTGCTGCTGATGCGTTGTGTGCGTCTGGAACCATTTATTAGATGCACGCGGCGCAGAGGCAGTTCAGAGGCGATATTAAATGCGTATTTAATGTTGTAGTTTGATAAACTATATCTCTGCTTCTTTTCTCTCTTCTTGATTACGATTCTTTATTTTCAGACGTGGCGAATATGTGCCGATGTCAGCTGGTTCATCGCGCCTTCCAAAGATGGTGCCTGATAGAGTTAGTTGGCTCGCGTTATCGTGACAAAATTTATTTTACTCCTCTTTTTTGTCTTTGAGCCTCAGGTATGCTAATGATCCACAATTTCAGGTGTGCGAACAGAGCGAGCGTACTCAAGATTGGGAAGATCACTTGATCTTGCGTCTACCTGAAGACGTCGTCCAGACGGTCGGTTTCTGTTTTTTTCTTAATTCAGGGATAAAAAGGATTTCTCTTCTTTGGCACACTTCTTGCTGCCGTATAGTCATTATATCTGTTAGATACTTCTAAACAAATGAGCCAGTATTCTTTGATGATGTTTTTCGAAATCGTGAAACTTTGGGTGCAAAGCGGCGATGCACGCGATGCGTATAAGGTAGTGCATGCAAGTTTGTGTCGCAACCGCGACGCAATCCGCACGCACCGCCGGAGCTAACTTGTCCAACTTCTCGTCCCCCCACGACTGCTCAAGAAATTTCAAAGGTAGTGTTGAATTGCTCGTAGCCGCGTTTGGAAATTCCTCATTCTCATTTTTTCTTGTGGGGACGGGGGTTGGAAACGTCATGCTTGTTCCACTTGTCTGGTTCCATTTGGAAAGGTTTTGTCGAGAAACTTCGGCGTGGTGTATTGATCGGATGAGAAAACACTGCAATTCAACGAAGGTTAGGAGTTTCTGTGCAGGCAGAAACTTCCGTGTTTGGCTATGTTTTTGTTCAGAAAACATTTCATTATTGAAGTGGAACGGGTACATGCACACACGTGATCCGTTATCTTCTTCAAACAGTTGGTGCTGAGTCAGATTTTCTGCTTTTTTGCTTTGGCATTATTCGTATCCTTTTTTGGAATGCCTAACTCTTTGAAACCCAACATGCATAAAGTAACATTTTCATTCACGGTTTTTATTTTATACTCCCAGCCTTCGTCACGAACTCTCATTTCCTTTTATAATTTTTGTCCTTTTCGTGTGAGTTTACCGAGTATCGTGTCGTTAGAAAAGTGCTGCAGATCGCCGCGACGCCACATGAAATATGATTCTTCTGACTGAGGGGTTGTAAATAGGACGGAGGTTGAGTGGCCATTCCTCGGGCTACCTGTTCGATTGAGTTAGAAGGAAACGGTCAACGATTTTCTAACGCTTATTCGGTACTTTTACAATAGCTATTGTCACCAGAGAACAGCGGCATTTGTCCAAACTGCCACAGTAATGAAAATTCACGAGCAGAATGCTTCTCTCCACCAAATCTGGAAGATAGTGGTTACATGTAGTGCGAGTTAGTTAACACTAAAAAAGTCGTTATTGTTCGGAAAACTCATCAAATCGGGCCGAATCGCTATCGGGTCTAGCTGACCATCCCTTATTACATTTATTTTCTTCGAGGTCTTTGGCTGAAGAGAGTTTGCCCGTGATTCTCCTTACATCTCGATTTCGCTTTCAGTGCTCCGTTCAGAAGAGTAAAAAATTGCAATGAAACTTAGTCTACTTTTAGTAAAATATTGATTTTTTCGTTGGTGCCTGTCTGTTGGCAAGAAATCGCAACTTAGCTGGGATTGTTACCTGGGTTTTAGACTTTTCCGAGACATTGTAATGCGACTGTTGTGACTTGGTTGTACATATAACAGCCAAGTAAAGCAGAAGCACAGGGAGGAGCAACTAAATTGTCAGTATTTGTTCCGCACAAAAATAATAACAATAGAGTATCACAAAAACCTGTGATTCTATTGAGTATTTAAATTGGTAGGACAGTTGGAATGGAATTGAGAAAAAATAGCACCATCTGCGGTGGAAGCAACATGTGGGAGTGGTTTTAGGGTCGGTAGCAAATCTATTCACGTGTTGTTCCGAGATTGGCAGGGCCGCCTGCTCCACCATTAATTATCAAAGCGCTTCGCTGGGAAATGTTTCGATCAATGCAGTCTTATTTTGTCCCATTTTTCGTTCGGTCGTCGTCTCAGCAATTCGATGTTGTTGATGTTCGTCAGCTTTTTGGATTGTAGCTATGTTAATATGGATTAAAGGTTCCTGGTACTCCCCCTCATCATTTTGCTAGAGCTTGAAATTCAGGTATTTTGGCTATTTCCCGGGTTACCATAGCTTGAGATAAGGTGGAAATTCGATAGCTCTAATGAGAAGGAAGCGACTTGTACTGTCATAGCAGCTTTGAAATCTCTGTTGTAATTGAGGAATAGCGTGGTTTTGGCTTGAATGAGGCGGCAATGAATCGATGACAATTATTTTAATGCTCAGTCGTTGCTCCTCCCGTCGATGTTCAAGACCTACCTGTGTATTGCCCCGAAAGGACAAAGTTCTGTGATCGATGTTCGCTGACAAATCTGACAGGTTCATTGGCATTGTGGTGCTAGTGAAAAAGAAAGCTGATAGTTGACACTGCAAATAAACGCTAGAACGTAGAATTTGAAATCATTGCACCTCAGAAAAATTGAGATGGAACAAACCAAGCATTTCATAGCTTCTGCATCTAAATTTATGGGGGGACGACTAGCAGAAGAATTTTGTTCCGTGTTCACAAGCCAGAAAATTTTTTTGGGAAATTCCTTCGCTCCATTTTTTGAAGCAGTTGGTGGTTTCTTACACATAAAATAGTTGTAGATTTTTTTCGCAATATTGCTCCTAGGAGTATTCGATTCGACATGCTTTGAAATTCAATTGTTGCATCTGGCCTAAGCACGGCTTTTGAAACCCTTTTCCGTGCAACAAATTGTCTGATGATAAAGGAGCCTTAGCATGTCAGTTCATTCCTCTCCTACTTTTCATCGAAATCTTGATAACTACCCTGATACGCTGGAATTTCCACGAAGCTGGTTTCCTTCACCACAGTATTAGTGTCTTAGATCTTGTTCAGACTCGACAGCAATGCAGCCCAGTGGCGATCAAGTTTGAGCGCAGAGAGCATAGAACTAGGTGACGCAGGTGGAATTTTTGAGCATTTTGTAACGAAAAGAAGGCTCGGCAGCGTTTTAGGGATGAAGTGGGTCTGCCAGGATCGTGGCCTCCTGCCTAGGCTCTCGGTTGCGGCGCTGGCAACTGTGAATAGCCCTTTGGGTGCCACCCCAGTCCAGTCTTTAGTCTTTTGCAGCCGTAATTTTAGGTCTTCTCTATTCGCTTTTTGTAGGACATTGGTAGCTCAGGTGCGAATTCACTTTGAATTCACAGGTGAGTGTCGAATGGTGTTGTGTTGCACACTCTGCCGTTGCAGTGATGATTGATTGCACCGATTGTGTACTTCTGTTCAGTAGTTGGTAATTCGCTCTATTCGCGGATGTGGCCGATTGACAGTTCACAGTGTCATCGTTTGCGACACTTTCCTATGTTTATTGATAGGCACAATTTATTTTTAAGCAACACAGCCATCGCTGTCTGCACACTGTGACTCAGCGATTATTGCCAACTTTGTCATGTGTCGTGCTCCTAAACTGCTTTGCTTCTCAGTGTTTCCGTTTTCCTAGTATTCTAGCCAATCTCATCTGCAGAAGGACTGTTCCGAATTGAAATCGAAACATGTTTCCAGGCGAACGAAATCATCGATGGAACTAGCAAAGAGGAATACAACAGCATGGCGATTCAGTTCACCACACCAGATATGAGACGTGCCAACCTCCGTGTTGGAACTCATATATTGAGCGCTAAGGTTTTCGATCTACCTTGTGTTACTGAGGTCAGTTTTTAGAATTTCGTTATAATAAATTTAACTGATACTCTGTGCATCAGAATTCATTCCATCTTCAACTCAAGGGGCCTAAAACCATTGGTCATTCGGCTCCCATCCTTACCATTGGGGTTTTCAGAAAAAAATCTCATCACAGGGAATATGGGTTGAGCACTTCTTGCTAGTCGAGGTACTCGGTGTCCTGTTCATACCTTCAGAATTCGTACAAAGCGATTCATTAAAACACTGCCGATAATTTGGTTGTTCAAAGGGGAACATCCGAGCCAAAATCTGTAGTTAAATCGAGAGCACACAAACCTACTCAGACTGGTTTATGGGTATCAGATTCGCGTCTCCTTTACTGAGATAGTTGTATGTGGGATGTCATTCGCGGTATCATCCGTAGGACCTTCGGAGAAAAGGTTTATTACCAGGTAGAGTTCGACGGGATACCCGATCCACTCAGATGGGTAAGGCTTCGGAAGATGAAACCTTATGCAGAGGATGGGTGCGACGAAAGTGAACAATTTCTTAGAAACCTTTTACAGTTATTCATAACCGGTCAACTTTTTGACCCGTTATGTATAACTGTAATGAATGAGGACAGCGGATGTTTCCAACTGGAGAACCTAAAATGTAGATTTAGCGCTCCCGAGCAAGAGACATGTTAGTGAGTTCAATTTTCTTGCATCCGCCCGTCACATGTGACACTTGATGTTTCTGGTTAATTTTCGTCAACGGGTGTGAAACCGTGTAATCGTGTTATAATTGATGTGTTCCATACGCAACGACTATCGAAAAACTTTGACGACGTAAATGCACGTCAAGTGACTTTCTTGCAGTCTCGTAAAGAAAATTGAAACCCAATCGCTGAGAACACTTGATGAAGCCTCAGTTGATTGCCATAGTGTTCCCCTGGAAACATTTCCTTAGATAGATATCATGCATGTTGCAAATTTTTTGTGGGAAGGCGTCTTTTTGTTGTCTTGTAAATGATTTTAGCCTAGTTAAGATCCAGTAAACTAGACTTCACTCTACAGCCCTGCCCGAAATCTCCTCATGAGCGGTATCTTCAATGATAATTGGCTAATTTTTTTGTTAACCTCTGTTAGCGGTGTTGGGATCGATTTTCCGGCGGCCGTCGCGTCTGAGCTGCTTCACTCTTCGATTTGTCTATCTAAACGCATATGGTACTTTCTCAATATCCACGAAAAGACCTGCCGGAAACTTCACAATTTAGATGCTGAGCGAAGTAGTTATAGTAAGTCTACTTTTACTGGGTTGTTGCTTAAGGATTGACATGTGAACAGTGGGATCCAAACAATACAGTACGTTTATTTACAAATTAATTATATCGTTTTCAACAACATTCTCTCGCCGTACGCGTCGGAAATAATGCTAAAAAGCTGTGCTAACAATGCTAAAATGGAATTAACAGTTCCATATTTTGTCTGGTGTCACACCAATCGTTGGTGTTTGGTTATTCATCAAAACACAGTGGTATTTTCACTCAAAATCAACAAAAATCATTTATAACAATGAAGGTACCGAGATTGAGAATGAGTGACTATTCATCTATAGAGTATAGTTGTGCTCTCCCAAAAATTTCGAATAATCGAATATATTCGAATATCGACGATTTTCGAACGTTCGAATTCGAATGTCATTCGAAAATCGCGATTTTTCGAGCATTCGAATTCGAGTACATTCGAAAATCGCGATTTTTCGAGCATTCGAATTCGAATACATTCGAAAATCGCGATTTTTCGAGCATTCGAATTCGAATACATTTGAAAATCGCGATTTTTCGAGCATTCGAATTCGAATATTCGATTTCGAATAGAATTATTCGAATTCGAACGTTCGAATATTCATTCGAGCACAACTATAGTTCGAATGCGAATGTTTCGAGCGTTCGAATTTGAGCATTCGAACACGAATGTTTCGAGCATTCGAACTCGAATACATTCGAAAATCGCGTTTTTTCGAGCATTCGAATTCGAATACATTCGAAAATCGCGATTTTTCGAGCATTCGAATTCGAATACATTCGAAAATCGCGATTTTTCGAGCATTCGAATTCGAATACATTTGAAAATCGCGATTTTTCGAGCATTCGAATTCGAATATTCGATTTCGAATAGAATTATTCGAATTCGAACGTTCGAATATTCATTCGAGCACAACTATAGTTCGAATGCGAATGTTTCGAGCGTTCGAATTTGAGCATTCGAACACGAATGTTTCGAGCATTCGAACTCGAATACATTCGAAAATCGCGTTTTTTCGAGCATTCGAATTCGAATACATTCGAAAATCGCGATTTTTCGAGCATTCGAATTCGAATACATTCGAAAATCGCGTTTTTTCGAGCATTCGAATTCGAATACATTCGAAAATCGCGTTTTTTCGAATGTTCGAATTCGAATATTCGATTTCGAATAGAATTATTCGAATTCGAACGTTCGAATATTCATTCGAGCACAACTATACTATAGAGTGGTTGGATATGGATCCAAAATAGGCTCCGTACATATATAGCTACATTGTGAGGCTTTCGTGTATGATAATATTATGCATACAAATTAATTTCATGTTCCATTCGCAACATTATCTTGCAGTTTTCAGGTTGCAAAAACGCTAGATAAAAACACAGTGTTCAAAGTCACCGATGTGTCGCAGATAATGGTTGCCAGTCATGATCTGTGCGCGATTCCACCTAAGGTTACAAAAGGTGGCAAGAAGGTGAATTCGTCAATTCTTTCTCTGTGTCTTGGGGGCATCGTCAGGTAGCAGTGCTTATACCATTATCTTTTACAAAGAGGCATTTGGTGCATTCATTTCAAATCGTGAAGTAGAAGTCAGTGATCAGTGAAAAGAATCGCCAACATTTATGCACTGCTGCGAAAAGCCAGCAGCTTTTATAGTTGCGCTTCAATATAAATTTGAACTTGTAGGGTTAGACTTCGCTTTGGTGGCAGAACAGCAGTGGTTAATAAGAGTGTAGACACGCAGAGGAAGCGGCCAGGCAGCAGTCAGCCGTGGTACTTCCTCTGCTGCAACAGCGTGAACGGGGCTAGAAAAAGCTTTCCGCATCCTTTTTTGCCCCGCTTCTTTTCAGTGAATTTAGAAGCATGGCTTTAAAGTCCACATCTTCGTCTGTAGCTGCCCAACTTTTTGTATTTGAATTTTTCTTTATCTTTGGATCTGTACGCCTGTGTATGCGTGATTTATGGGTCTCGTGTGGATTGGATGTTCTGTCATACGGGCGAACACTAAATTTCGAGCTTCTGTAGTCGAAGTAATGCCGGTCATGCAGGATGTCTGGGCTGCTAGATGACAATCCATTCATCGAATTTTAGTTTTTTGTCGTTAAGGAGGCGAAACAGTGGCAATTCCCTCATGGTTTGACTCCGCCTATGAAGAGCGTTCGTCGTCGTCGCTTCCGCAAGACCATCAAGAAGAAGTACATGGAGGCTCCAGATGTGAGTTCCGTTTTCCCTTTCCTTCATTTTTTTCAGAGTTTTCTTGCTCAACGAAGCTCTCGTTACATGAAAACAATGTGATACTCCATTAGTTCTTCATACCAGACCTGAAAATCGACATTTACCTGATAAGAAACCGCAAGGAAACGTTGGAAATTGAAATGCGAACCCGCAAATATACTGCAGGAACCAAATGCTTGTTCTCTAGTTTGTAGCCGTTCTCAATGTTGTTGAGGCTAGGACTCTCGAAATTGATGAATTCCCTCGCGGGCATGATGTCACGACGGCTGCTGCAAGCATGCTAGAAAATTTCCTTCTCATTTTCTCGTGCGTCTTTCCTGTAAACCTCATTCTACAGACGCAGCTGTCTGTGTTCGTTTATTAGGTTGGTAGGAAAGTTGGCGCCGTTTTTTTTTTCAAACGAATGTTGTAAGTTGATTTCGAAAGCACTTGCAGAGCGTCACGCAGCATTCAAAAGCGAATTATTTGCTCTTTCAAGCAGTATATTTGGAATTCCTGATAACGTTGAACGTTGAATGTCGTTGTTTTTTGGATAGTAAAGTGAAAAGCGAAAAAAAGTGGAAAAATAACCTCACCTACAGCGATTTTTTTCTGCTCAGTTTCAGAAGCGAAAATAAAATGTGATATACCGTTTGGAAGACGACGATTTCCTCTATTAGATAACATATTACTAATTATACGAAGCGTTTTGGACCGTCTCGGTCTTCATTGTTCTTTAGGTCGTCAAAGTGGACCTAAATCCCAGGCGCGGCGCATAGGGCTCGCGCGTCGCGACGTCGAATCATCCAGGAGTGCGGGGAGCAGCGTCGAAAAATTATTCTTGTCTTTCGAAAGACAAATTTTGGGGGTTTGAAACTTTGTTATTTTCAGAACAAATAAGAATAATATATTATTTAATAGAGAAAAGCATTATCTTCCAAACGGTATGTCGCATTTTATTTAAGCCTCTGAAACTGAGCAGAGAAATCGCTGTCGATGAGGTTATTTTTTAACTTTTTCGCTTGTCACTTCATTAGCCAAAAAAAAAACAGTGACATTCAAAGTTATCACAAAGTTCTATTATACTGCTTGAAAGAGCAAATAATTTTCTTCTGAGTGCTCACCAAAAGTTTTCGAACTCAACTTACAACAAACGTTTGAAAACAAAAATACATCGTAATACATCCTGACCATACCTAAGGATCTTGCTGTATTTGTCTTTCCTCCACCTTTTGCTGGTATAGTTTTTCTTCAATAGAATGTGGCACCAAATTGTCGGTGAGAAATGGACAGGTGTTTTTCCTATGACCTTTTTGAAGGCATCCATGTGGAAAATGACGGATTCTGCCCTCGACAGCGTTTTTTTTATACGGCCACCCCGAGGTCAAGCTATAATCAAGTGATGTCATTTAATTGCCGGCGGTGCAATGAAATGTGCTCACTTCAGCACCCAATTTTTCACGAAGAAGGAAAGATTAATGTGGTGCTGTAGAAGCACATGCGTTATCCCGTTGAAGCGTGAAAAAGTTTCAACTTTAAATTAATTTCTATATAATGTTCCGCTCCTATGCTTCTATGCTGTTAGCTGCGGAATTATTTGATCAGTAATAAGGCCATTTCATACTCGGCAGCCAGTCAGTACCTCGATTGGGCGACATGAGTGAGCTTTATGTTCGTTACAGTTTAAAACCACGGTGGGACGAATTTTTTTCACCGAAACATCGCTAATGTGTTCTGTTGTCACTACAAAATATCTCAGCAGTGGCGACTTCAGCTGCGCTACGTCCTATGCGTCTTCGCCGATCCTATCGTCCGCCTATAACATTCTGAAGCGATGAAGTTCTCTTTGATTTTACCATTATTTGTGAATAATCTTTACAATACAAACTACAGGGTTGTAAAAAAGTCTTGAGCCATTTTTCTTGAAATTTTCAGAGGTATCGTTACCATGAGTATAAATAGCCAAACCGTCTCCTTTAACTTTAATTACGATGTCAATTCCAAAAGAGCATATTTAAGTTCTCATCATTAACGAATGGTAACAAACAACTGGAATAATGAAAACCGTTCACAACATTAGCGCTGTATTCAGAGAAGACACCACAACCTTCAGCAGCTCCAGTTATCCTGCCTTGGCGAGGGAGACACAGGCTTCGCAGAAACGCCTTGGTTGGGACGCCCTCCAGCGCTAGAAGATTCTACGGTTTTCGTAGTTATCGAGGCGGATCCACGAATAAGCACTTGCATTCATGAGTAGAGACTAATGCACACCCATATTACAGTTACCAGTCACCCTACGCTTCCTTGAAAGGAGGTTCGAGAAGGCTAGTCAGTCAGTTTGAGAGATGGAACCCTTATGCCTTCAAATCACGCAGTATTATTTTGGTGCCTACAGCAGAAACGATTTACGGGAGCGAATTCGGAAGTACATGTCAAGAAGATTCTCCAGTGCTGCTTCTGGCGCAGGACAGGAACGATCAAGACTAAGGTCTCAAAGGAGCACACGATCTCTGCTGTCATCAGAGCAGTTCTGCTTCGGAAACCCGCGGAGGCGGCTCGAGAAAAACCACCGAGAATACATTCGGTGCACATTATCCATGATGCCTCCGGGCTGTCGCCCTATGTCGATAAAGAGACCAGTAAAAAGCTGAAGATACGCATTTGGTGCACAATTCCACAATCATCTAGTTGCATGTACATTGGCTCCTACAGCTATCAATTGTTTCCCTCCGATGTTGCTTGTTAGCAAAGAAAAGAGTCACCAAAGTCGGTGGTTTCACAGTGGCAGTCTACAATTTCTTTGGCTTCCAGCTTGCTCAGTTTTGCAAGTGGAAGAGTACTGACCTGCTAATCAGGAACATTACTTTTCATGCTAACGATGGTGATTATGTCGTGTAATGCATTGTGTGCTTAATAAGAAAGCAAAGACAAAGAAGACTTCAAACGGCTCAAGACTTTTTAACCACCCTATGGAAAAGTTTTTTTTCAATTTTCCAAAGTTGGCAGTTGGGACGGTACTCCTATTTGTTACGCCGTTGTTTTCGTGTTCCTTGATAGGCCCACTTTTTTCGTTCTCTATGGACTGCCTTGTAACCATGGAAATATAATAAATTTCAAACGCTGTTGGATTTGTCGTGTCTGCTGCGCTCAGCACCAACCTCATGATTTTTCATTCCATCCTTTCCCTTCTGTAGATAAATCATATTAGTTGCCGTACATGGGTCACTTTTCAAACGAGTAAGTAGTGCAAAGAAACTATTTCGGTTTCTCATTGAACACTTACAGTTTAGGCTGAACGAGAACTGAAACGTCTTCTACGTGAGGACATGGCAGCAGATTCATTCCGTTGGGAGGTTGTCGAAGGCGAGGGCGATGAAGAGCGTGTGGTTTATTCGTCTGATTTCATTCCGACTACCGAATCATATGATTCTGCACAGGCACGCTGTTTTTGCTTGTTTTCGCATTTTTCTTTTCAACGTGAACGAAGCCTACGGATTTGAGCACTGAAAATTTTTCGCGACACCTGATTGGCTTTTAATATGGGCTTACACTAAATTGAACGTAAATTCGATAGTCCTGTCGAGCGAAAGAGAGTAGGTCTCTCTCGTTTTTTCGGTTTCGTGATACTATAAATTCGCGGTTCCAACTGCCAGTTGCGTAGATGCCCAGCTGCGGCGCAGCATTGGCTCGCTGATACATGTTAGTGTCACGCGACAATTTTTCGCCTTCGTGGCATTATTGTAATCCTTTTTGGCTGCAGAAAATTACAGTTCGAACAAAAATGTGCCACAGAGGGTTGTCTACCCTAAAGCCCTTTTACACTAAGCAACTAAGCGACTCAATGTCTGAGTTATTTGACAGCTGAAGCGCTGCCTCTCTAGATGAGCTCCGCACCTTCCCTATTAGGTACATTGGTAAAACGCACGAAATTTCGTTTGCAGCTCTTGCTTACCGCCTCTGGCCTCATCGCTTTGAAGTATTAACACCACTTCAACTTGTGTTGTAATATGCGCAAGGCTAGTATTTAGCAGTTTTCCAAGCGCCCTATTTTCAGGTAACTTCTGAGCCACCTTCATTGGTTGTGCAGAAAACGGCTAGCAGTGACGAAGATGAAGGTGAAAATGAGATCGAAATGCAGGAGTGCGCGGAGACTCCAAAAGAGGGCTCTATTTCTTCTGAAATAACTGAAGATGCTGAAGAAACGACGGATCGGGACTTGGAGAAAGGTACTGACTCGGACGACACTTATGAAGCAGACGCAGAAGACGAGGACGATGAGGGGGATGGTGATGAAGAGGAAGAGGAGGAGGACGACGACGACGAAGAGGAGGAGGAGGAAGAAGAAGAGGAGGAGTAGATTCTTGAATTATCGTCGGTTTTCCAACGCTTTTCGCTGCTGCTATCCTTGAGCCCCCGCAACTTTGCCTTTCGTGGTTTTTCCTTGTTTGTCTCATCTCTTATCTTACCTCTTCTTCGTTCTCTATCGAATCTCATGATTCATCTAATTCTTCTTCCAATTCTCCTTCGCGTCATCGAGATGCATAATTCTCTCTACTATCATTTTTGTTGCCGCTCAGTAATCGCTCATAAAATGTTATCTTCTTCTAGTGCCTAGGTTTTCGACAGACGCGCTAATGTTCCTCATTAATTTGTTGAAGATGTAATAGGATTCATTTCCGTTTTTTTAAATGCTATTCATTATCACGTTTTCTCTTGTATAGAAAAATTTCGAAGAATCTCATAATATTGCTTGCTCATTATTGATCTCATTTCTCAGGTCGCTCCTGTTTTGAATCTCTTTTTTAAATTGCTCATATTGTTCTCTCTGTCTTCCTCAATCCTACCTCATTCTCTGAATCGCATGTTACACTTTTTTCCACCTCATCTTGAATTGTGTTTTTTGTTGGCTCTTTCCATAGTTTTCCCGTTTATCTGTTTTCCTCTCGTAAAAGTTTCCCGTAGGTCACCTTCTCCACGATTAGCACTTATTTTTTTGCACCTTCACCTTTGAAGCCTTATTTTTGGCTTTTGTTCATAGGAAAATTGTTTGCTCAACCATCATTGGGGCTCATTTTGCATGTGTCCCTTTTAGATTTATTATAGAATTATTCAGAAAAAGGTGTTGGATGTTACCGGTTAAATAAGCTCTGGGGCTAAGCCAGGTGTTTAGTGAAGGATCTCCGACATTTATTCTGCGCTCACCTTACCTTTGGTGTCTTTCATAGGAATCGCCGGTGGTCTTCACCATTCTCTTTTCCCTATTTTTTGGCGTTCCTTCTGTGAATTGTTGTGATCCTTGTGTCCTATAGAGTGTTTAAGCGTTTCATCGTTTTTGTAGTAGTTGTTGGTTTTGTAGTTTTTGTTTTTTTTTCTAGTAAATTTTTCGATTGAAGTACGTCTGATGTATATGTCGCCAGTGGTATTTGGTTCCAAATTTCTGTTTTTTTTGTGTTAATTGTTTTTATTGTGTTGCAGCTGTGGTGTAGCTTGTGAATCTGAATTTGAAGTTGAAGTTCTCCCATCAGGAAACAATACAAAAAAATGAGATATAGGGAATGCAGAAATGTTACAAGTGGGTAGATTGACTTTTTCGATGGTGTTGGTTATCACGTTCGTTTACTGAGTGGAGAGCTGTCACGACGACTGAGCTGCCCAGCTGACACACGCGTCATCGACTCCGTTTGTTCTATTTTAAACGTTTACAATTGAAATGATCAGTTCAGCAGTGTTGGAGACGAATGACAGACACACAGGACGACGACGGCGGTCGAACACGCATGGATACCGGTGATGCCGGCTCAGATGTCTATCCGAGAGCCGTCTATTCAAAAGAAGCTCGTGCCAGCAGGTATGCTGTTTTTCCCGTCTCATTTGTCTATTCATAATTTGCGAGATGCTTCATGGACGAATTTTCGTTCATCACTGATGTCTTACCTATTATGCTGTTGAACAAGAAATGGCTTTTCTGTTTGGAAAAGGGCCTTATTGTAAGAACCCATTGGAGAACCTGAATCAATGAGAGGGTCTCCACAATAAATACGATATTTACTCGACGTGAGCAAAAGGAATAAAATGCGATTTTTCAGACTCCATGAAGGCAATCCCATTTTTTCATTCATATCAGCTTTCCATTGTTCTCCGAATGTTGCATCGACGAGCCGAATAATAATAGATAAAGATCACCATTCAACCAACAAAACATCTCCAACAGTCTAATGTTAACAACTGCGCGAGGTTTTATAAGATGCTGGAGATTTCTCCAATCTCTTTTGGGCTCTTGGATTTCGGCCTCTGGTTGGTAACTTTCATTACCGACTCATATTTCGGTAGAATCTTTGTCCTCTGAGCTTGAGAGGACCTAGACGCTTGGTGACTATCCGACTAAACATTGCTTCATCTCTAATGTGAAAGAAACCCACAATCTATTTTGGGGGTGAATGATTTTTCTCAACTCGGCATGATCCACAGTTTTTTCTTTCTCTGGAATGTCCATATTTGAATTTCTGTGGCTGGATTTGAGTAGTAGACATCGACTCAATCTTTACTACCTCCGCCTGTTTGTTTTACACAAAAGATGCTGCTTAGCGTATCTAAATGTGTTTTTGTTTTTCCTTTATCTGTTCGAATGGTAAAGAATTAAGCTGATTGTTTGTCGTTGTACTCTATAGGCTGATCCTCCAACGGGCTGATGCCACGAAAAAATTGTGAAAATGAACAGAAGGTGCTAGTAATTTCTGAGTTTTTTGATTTCAGATCGTTCTCATTTTCGCATTTATTTTTTTTTCTGCCAGTGAGCACCTTGTCTTCTAGCGGCATTCTAAGATACGCGTTTTCGTTTCTCTACACAACAGCCATTGCTGTTTGCATCTCTTTCACTAATATTTCGAATCGTTTATTTTTCGTTTTTATTTTTGTTTGGCTTTGAGCTAATGATGCGACATTCGGTAATGAAGTGACTCAAGCTTTTCGTGAATGCATGCAGGATGAGGATGGCGTAAAATGTAAAGCTTACTCGATTAGCTCGGGCAAGCTCGGGCGATCGCTCGATTGTGCGAATGTTAGTAGCGCTCCTCACCGCTGCACCATGCACGCCCTGAGGGTTACGTGTGCTTGTGCAGTCTGTCCTACATTCGTCAGGGGGCGATAATCAGAGTAGGAAAGTGCAATTTCACAATGTGAACTATAAGGGATCGAAGAACGCGGTAACTGCCGTTTTGCATGCATTTCAGCGCTGAATAATGGCACTGGTCAACCGTCCGGAAATTGGACATACATCCATTAGACATGCACTTTCTAGGGTGGTTAGGGTGGTGTCGTTTTCCAATCGTCTGTATACCCGGCTCACCGACAAATTCTCCTCTGACGTGGTTGAGTCTCAGAAAAAGTGTTCTCTTGCATTCTCACGAAACTTTCCTACTCGTGGTCATCTTATTCAGGCAGAGGTAACAGCTGGCATGGTGGGTTGCTCTTGTAGTGTATTTGAAGTTAAAAGAAAAACTAACTGCTGAATCTTCTTCCCGTAAATTAAAGGAAAAATTTGCTGTAGATGCGTAGGAAACTACAACTCAAATTGAGTGGTTATGAGTTGAAGCCGTTCCTCAATAGTCGATTTGCCGTTGTTTTTCTCCTCATTTCCTTTTGTCACTTATATTGGATTAGTTGCTGCAATAATCTGTTTAATTCGTCTTGGAAATTCCCTCGTTCTGTGAAACTTGTGGAAGGGAAAGGGCTCATAGCGTAATTTCCCCTTCTATTGCCTGTCGAACGGATTTACTTTCAATCATATCACTGCTCCTCTTCAATTTCTTTTCACACTTTAATATGTTGACTAAGGTATTTCTTTCGTTTTTATGAAACGGTGAGGGTAGACAGAGATATGAGTTGTCGGTGATGCGAAGAAATCGAAGCTAGCCAAACCGTAAAGATGAAGTGTCCTTCAGCTAACGGCAATTTGATTTTGTAGGTCTTTCCAGCACTTTTTTCGTATTTTGGGACTGCTTCTATCAAAGTCACACTATTTTCATTGGAAACGTATTGAACTACATTAGAGGCTTTTATTGTCTATCGTGAGAATGTTCAGTTCTTCCAGCCCTCCCTCCTGTTCCCGACTCTTTGACTGGTTTCATTTTACTACCATTTTTAACACATTCAGATTTACGAGCGAAACCGGTAGGATCCGGTTACCACAAAGTTGCCAAACCTGATCGTTACCACGAACTTGCCGCGGTTTCAGAGTTGTGAAGAGGGCTGTTGTTAACAGGAAACCAGTAAATTGCACTACATACTTGTGGGTGGTATCCGATACCCGGCACTGGCCGTTCATGTGGGGAACACGACACCAAACTTTTTCACGAATTTATCACGTTATGCCATTGGCAGAACTATGCGGATAAGTCGTTAATAAGCCGAGTGGTAATTGTAAATGTCGCGCAATTTTTTCCGTTACTGCTAGGATTGTCAGTAGTAAGCCTGGCCAATGTAGCTAAACCATGGTTCCTGTCCCATCAACGGCAAGGAACTTTTCTTTTTTTTCTGAATTCTGCCTAAATACCGCTCGTGAAAGCTGTTGCTCATGGGTTCAAATGGAACAAATGGCCTCCAGCCGAAGCATGGCTTATCTTAATAGTTATGCTAGTCTAGGCTAAAACTGACCGCCGGGTTTAACGAATTTCTACTGTTCCACTGAGGCTCAGTTTCTCACATGATTTGCTTATTTGAGGTCTTGTTATGAGTTACTGTTCTGAGTTTAGTATTACTTTGCTTGGTTCTCTCAACTGGCGCGCACTATGGCGCATAAATAAGTAAATAAATGAATAAATAAAAAGGGTCACTATTTTCAAGAATTGCATTATACTACCTGACGTTTCCTTAATAGTCAACGCTCTCTTTCCTTCGTCACCACGTTCACAACATCTGGCACCTTCGAAAGTACTTCAGTACAGTGCAGCGAACTGTAAGCCAAGTGCACGTTGTTCTGCTCTAATCGTTGGAGACCTTGGGGTTTGTCATATCATTTGATGTACTCACTGATTCACTAGAAACGTCGAGCTGTTACAGATTACGGAGCGGAAAAACGGCGTCTTGATGGCGGCACTGCTCAGACCATGACCGATGCCAATTTTTTACATGTCTGCTCCACTCTATCATATCAGCAATAGTAGTAGAGAGCACTGAATAGCGTGTTTGGCATTACGAAAGAGAGGATCAGTGAGAGCTGCCCAGATGCCTCTTTCAGCTAATACTTATAGCCGATTATGAAGACGCTGTCAACACGAGCCCTAGTTTCTGCGCTCTTCACTTCTGTCAATCTCCACTTCCTCTTAACAAATTCGAATTCAGTCGTTTGTTCGTTTTCTACTGCGTGGTGTTATCATATCCGGCACAGAAAGCTAGTTGTGGCATTTTATCTGAGAGAAATGTTTCCACTTACATAACTGTACTCTCCGGAGGCATTTTCCTATAAAAAAAGTGTCGTTATTCTGAACAAATTAAAAGAAGTAATCGTTTCTTGTAGAAGGCAGATTCTGTTAGTTTTTCCTTGGCTCTCGCTCTCATGATCTCAGCCATATTCATTGTATTTTTTGTCTTTCATTATGTCAAGATCGATAATGGAAACAATACGCGACGAATACACTGAGGCAACCGAAACTGAGCGAAACATTTGAATCTCGTCTTCAGTAACTTTTTCCACTTCCGTACCCACGTAACTAGCAACATTATTATTACGCGAATCTATTTTTGTCTCGTAGTAATCCATATTGCCCTCGGAAGCAAATGAAGATTGCCACTTACTCACATCGTAATTACAGTAGTATAAAAGTACCGTACTACAAAGAGCCTATCTAATCGGTCGTCTGAGCGAACTAAGGGTGCCCTTTGCGCTGCTGTGATAAGCTAGTCATTGGAAATCGTACAGTACGATGAGTAATTCAGAAATTTCAGTTCTACAGTCGCTACTACCCATATTTCAAGATGAAAATACTGCTCCATTGCAATTTCGCCTACTTTTTGGATGGGGTGATTGAATCTGTCCGTTAAGATTTTGTCGCATGTATATTTTTGTGAAGTTTGATTTTCTAAGAGAGAAGGTATTATATTTTACTTGTTAGAATACATAACGCTCGATAGGGAAAATGAGAGTATTGTGTGCACATGAACGACTGCAACATGCGTCAGTTCTTCTCTTTGTTAGGTACAGATGGACAATTCAGTCCATTTTAGTTCGTTGAGTTTTCGTCGTACCTCCTTCTCATAGAAAACTCGTCAGACGTCAGTTTCAAGGTGTTATTTTTGTTCTCACGGCTCTTTCTGATCGATGCAAATGCGAACAAGATTAATTTCTGCGCAGCTCTGTTGCCACACATGACCGACGACATACTCTATAGGGCAAATTTCTGTACAGCTCTGATTATATAGACGTCACTACGCAGAACTGCTTTGGTTACTTTTTCAAAGATCTCCTTCAGAGTCGATCTATGAGTTACTCCTCCGAGGTTTCGGTTTTCCATGCAGTGTTGTGTATGTCAATGGCCCATTCACACTCGGCAGCAAAACAGCGCGGAAGTTGAGCGACTTGTCTCATGAAATCACCGTTCTATTGAGGTTGCATTTCACGCTTTCTCTGAATGTAAATGATCTTGTACAGATCCATTTCATTTCTAAAACGTTTGGAACATTTTGTGTTCCCGCAAAGTGGAGTCCTCTGCTTCCCTACACAATACGCAGTCGATGCTGCACTACTTTGTTGGCGAGTATGAATCCCAGTGGGACCCACCGCATCTCTGGAGCGCTTCAATGTATCCCATTATCGTTGCAAATTGTGGGAAGGTTTCCTCTGCTATGTTGCAAACCCTGCGTCTGTGCTCTGTGTCTAAGTGCTATTGTGCTGCTTCGCTGCGAAGTACGAATGGAGCGTTGAATGGAACTGGTTTTGCAGCTGAACATATGAACGTGAAAAATCTGAACTACGATCATTCTTGAGAGCGTCTCGAATATCTGATTATATAATTTCGCTGTAGTTTTTTGAAGTCGGAAAGTTTTTGCTGCTTTGCTTCCTGCCGTGCGTCTCTGCACTATGTCTAAATGTTGCTTTGCTGCAAAGTATGAACTGATTTTGTGGTAAAATTCTCGAGCCTGTGCTGCACGATCGTTCTTCGGGTTTTTCGCAGTAGTTTTTTGAAGTTGGACGTCAGCAATGACGACGTTAAGCATGTCGTTGAACAGATAGCTTGGGCGAGTGCCAAAAAACATTTTGCGGCTGAAGCTGTCGAGTTTCCCGGCGATTAACGACAAATCGCACCGCTTGCACACCACATCACAAAGACCGTGTGGGAGGTGCTGTGCTCACTCTGAGACATGTGTACGACGACGACGAGTTGCACTAGCGGTGCACCAGCAAAATACACCTCAACGTCGTCAATACGATGAACAGTGGACATTTAGATGTTGCCGGGAGGGGGGGGGGGGAGGGGCAAGTCACAGCCCCGTTCAGTTTGTCCCCCCCCGTCGCTCTTGCTCCTCAGCTTCTGCTGCCGCTCTGGCTGCTAGCTGCAGCACAGAGAGCAGCTCTCACCCGTCCTTCCATCCACCGCCCAGCCTCTGCTCATCTGGTGTTCGCCGCCCGCTTCGCGTCATCGTTCTGAGGTTCGGCCCCCTAACCCCCCGCCGTTCGCGATCGGACATCGAACAAATGTCCGTGCAGAGAAAATGCGAAAAGGATGAATGAGACATGGACAGAAGAAGGCGGTGGTGGACGTCGTTGATGAAGTTGAGCCGGCCAAGCCTTCCCGAAACAGCTCCTCTGGTGCAATCTGTCTAGACGGCTTTCGCGCGTCTTCTCTAATCTCTTGGTCAAAAAACTAGGAAGAATTCCGAACTGTGTCCTTCTGCCGACGTTCTGACGTCGCCTTCTTTTTCCGCCATTTTCGATTGCCCAATTTTCCCTGTTTCTTGAATTTATTCATGATCATCCATTCAGCAGAAATTAAAACAGAATAATAGAAAACTGTAACATATAAAGGTAATGGTGTTGGCGTCGATCACTCCCCGAAGGACGCGCTGCCGCATTCGTGTTCAATTCAGAATCTTTGAGACATGGTGAATGCATATTTGGCCTATACAATGACTTGGGGGCCAGCCGCTATACCAAGTCAGTGTTTTCACCTTCCCAGAGAAGTTCAGTACCAATTTACCGACCCCGGAAGGATGGAAGGCTTGGTTGGTCCGGCGAGGATCGATCGACTGTGTGGGTGTCAGTAGCGTCCCTTAGCACTGCACCACGCGCGACCATATAACATTTGGTTATTGGACGAGAATAGTAATAATAATAGAAATATCAAAACTGTTGTGGCTGCAGCTGCTACCTTCGCGTAGTTCAGAATATTTTGTGAAAGAGTGTTTGGTAGTTTTGGTAAAAATCGCGTCTCTTGTGAGATTTCAACTCACGAGATTCATTGGGTTTGTGCTCAAGTAAAGGGAAATTTAGCATCCAAAATAATTCGCTTCATAAGTAAAAGAAGACGGAGGTGAGCGCGTAGTTTGTAGAAGTACTTTGCCGCAGCTATTTACTGTACAAAATGTCAGCCCGTTCCTGCTTTTAATTTTTTTCGATTTGTCGAGATTTTTCTTTGGTACTATTTCCAATCCATGGAGCTTTCTGATGGGGTGTGATAGCCGCTTCGCTATTGTCTCTTTTAGATTACCAGATGATTTTCGTTTCTTCAAAATTTGATCGGTCCTTCCTCCTACTTCAAACTTCAGAATCACAGGTTATTCAGCCTGGCTTGAGATTCATGTGAATCAATTTCAGAGGGCGGTGCCATTTAGTCTGCAGTTCGAGATTTTTAATTTTACTACATTTCTCCTCGTTTTTGAGCATTTCTCGTTCAGTTCGTTTTTTCAAAATAATTGTATATTTCCGGCACCTCGGATCTCGGTCTGCTTCGAAATAGTGTTAGCACAAGAGGGAGGGAACCACTTATTGTATGGTATCAAATTTCAAGCAACGCTTAGAAGTGTCTTCATTGTTGAGAAAACGCGCTCTACGGCGACTACGGAGGACATCATGTCAACTACTCGGTTACCTGAGTTCTCTGGGTACCATAAATTCTCTCCGGACAAGACAGTTTTTTTGGAAAAATATGAGGTTACGCGTTCACGAGCGTGGTCGATTGAGCGATTCCCGTCCAAGATGAACGTTTCATTCCTACGGAGCTGGGTAAAATTGTGCCTAACTTCTTCGGGAAGGGGGGGGGGATGGGGGTGGGTAACTGTGAGGTTTTCTCATATCAGCTATCCGTCATATCACTGTTATTCTGCTTTTGAATCATTTACCGATGTGTCAGGTTTTTGGTGCACAGGTGTTGTTTTTACTTTAGAGAAATATTTCGATTGGCTTTTTCCAGTTTCGACCTTTTTAAAAACCCTCGTCAAACTCTTTTCTCTTTTCTCTTCCGAGTTCTGACGATGGCGGGTTCGCCGAAACGTTAGCCCTAATAAACGTGCATTATCTTGAATGAACGGCTTCAGTCTACCCCACACTACATTGTTTTTAATTTTTTGACATTTTCGTTTTATAATATGCGTGCTCCTCAGGTGGGTAGGTAAAGGAAAAGGTGGGACGCGGATGTTGTCCTCACGAACAGCACTGGTGTGAGGCGTGTTCGTTCGCCGTTCGTTTGCCTCACATGACCGAACGAAGAGAGCGTATCGAGCCACAAGAGAGTCGGCCGAGCTCCGGTCCTCTCGCCTCGTCCCTCCTTCCTCAATGGGTAAACAAGTTGTTTATAATCAACGCGATGCCGAGTGCTGCTCGGATTCACCGTGCCAGGGTTGAGCCGCACCACGAGGTGTGAAGATCACATCTCCCACCCGCCGCTGCGCCTTAAGCCATATTTTGAAATGCTCGTCGAAGCGTTAAGTGTATATCAAGTACGACGATTCATTATAACCCTCTGCGGCTCGCACATATCCTCCAAAACTGTTCCGTTTTCATTTTCTTTCCGGTTACTGCAGTTGCTCACCTTTCTCGAAAGTTGGTATTAGTCCAGGTTTTATTGTTGCGAGTAGTTCACCTATTTACTATCTGACTTTGGAGTTCGCATAAATATCGTCATTCTTGCATCTTTTCTTGCATTTCTCGCAGCATCAACTAGAATTTCCGAACATTAGAAGAGATGTCGTGACACTGGTACCAAACCACTCCATAATCCTTTCAGTTGTCGAGAAATAGTATATCTCTAGAATAACATTAATTAACTGATCCGTTACTATTCCGTTTCTTGCTTGCATTCCTTCCCAATCATTTTTTCTCAGAGCCCCCCCCCCTCATCAAGTGTTAGTCACGGAGTGGTTGTCTTTCGCTTATTTCTTGTTTATTACGACCATAATGTTGATATCGCACTAAAATCCACGTATAGGGCCAAATGAGTACTATGTAGCATTGCCCGAATCTCCACACTTGCTTCTCATTAACTTGAAAAAGACTTCGTTTTGCAATTAAAATGTTACTCCTGCAGTGATGAAAAGTCGCGCTGTAGCTAAAAAACAAAAATTGCTCTGAAGTGCTTTATTCCTACTGTGAAAAGGAGACTTCTGAACTCGTTCGTTGACTTGAAAGATTTTTTATGTTTTTGACTTCTAGTCTAGTTGAAATGCGAGAATCGACGTGGATAACTTGGCAAACCAGGGTTTTGATATACAGTCTATTTCGGCGGAAGTCTTGGCGTAGAAGGCGGCATTAGTGACCCGTGTATTGCGGTCGCCTTCTACGGCGGTAACAAGTAAGTTGCTCAAGGCACAGATTTATTCTCCTGGGACCAGATTCATGAACGAGCGAGCGGTCTCCGAAACCGCGGCGCAGTCAGAACCAGACGGCAGAGTCGATGAGAGATTGCGTTTAGCCTAAGCAGTTGAGGATGAGCAGAGAAAGGTTCGCGCCGTTCACAGGCTATGTCTCGGGATTTGTCGGGGATAACCAATGATGAATCTGGGCCCTGTAGATATGGACAGGGATGTAAACTGTTGTTTTTGTTTCGATGTTTTTCACCTTATTTTTAACCTAGAATTGCAAAAAGAATTGAATGAAATAATAAACAGAAAAGCCTGGGCATGATCTTTTTATGCTTCTGTGCCGTGTGAATTCCGGACTACTGTTAGACCTCTGGAGAAGGCGGATAGATCGAAAAGACAGACCAATAAATTTATGGTCCACCTGCTATCTTCGCGCGGTACAGAAACATACAATGTACTGAAAGGTGTTTGAATGAGTTTTCTTCCCTTGAAGTGATGTTCCTCGTGGCAGCTTCGGCGGGCGATTAGGGCCAGTGTTGGGGCACCCCTGTTGGGTGAGGGGGGAGTTTGCATTTCGGGGGCATATCGAGGGAGGGGATTCCATGTGCGCAGTGCGTTCGGCGTCGGTCGGCAGCACTTGTTTTCGATTATTTCGACGAACGCCCGAAATCCAGCCGAGTGGCCCTCGGCGCCTTCAACCCCTCACCCCCCCCCCGTTTGTGTCAGTCACCCACCCCGATGGTGTTCGACGGCCACTCAGAAAGACTTCTGGTGTCGCCGGCCGGCGTCCGTCATCTGCGCTTGATGTGTGGGCAAAAATGCCCCCCCCTGCCCCCCCCCCCCCGCTCTCGTCGTCAGCATGCTGCTCTATGAAATATCGCGTGACAAAAATAGACATGGGCTGCAGTTGTCCCTCATTTAGTGGCCACAATGAAGAACGATTAAGAGGGAGTATGTGATTGTCAAAGAGTTTGCTGTACTATCGATTCCTCGATAGGTCTCGCAGATTTTTGCCTCTTGACAATGTTATCCTGCTTCTTTGTAGTTCAGCACAGCTTAGAAAATTTCTTCAAAGTTGCAAATTCTACGGGTACAAATTTTCCCCACAATATGTAGCTCACCGAGGAGCTGAACCGATTGGTGATTCTGGAGAGTTGCCCATTTCTCACAGTGTTTTTTAAAAGATGCTGGAATGAAGTTGCAAGCTTGAACTGAATGTTCTCAACCAACTTCAGCGCTCATTATCAGACAAAAGTTCATGGGAAAACCTTAAGTGAGCACGTGAAAAGTTCAAAAAATGTGAAAAAGTAGTAAGGATCGGAGCTGACATATTCTTCCTGGTAGTTCCTCGTTTCCAGCATGTCTATCGAAGATCTTTACCGTTTGTTTTTTGGCTTCGTATGTCTCTCGCACTGATGTTTGTCAATTTTTTGAATTTCATTTCTGAAGAAAGAAAAATTCATGCACAGTTCAGCTTTCGCTTAACACTTTACTATCTTGCATTTTTTGTCGTTTCACGGGAACCATAGATCTCCTCCAGGGCTAGTTTGGAGCTCAAGTGAAAATCCGTCATTCGGTTAATTTTCCAGAATTTGATAGGTGGACACAGTATTCGTTTTACTGAAACTTTTTTTCGCAGAAATTGAATCATTGCGTGATAATTTTGAATCTAAACTTCATAATTGTTTTATTAGTAAAGTATTACCTGTAGCTGTATTTCTGTCTCGCGTTTGTGGAACTTTTTATCGAACTCTCGGAATCAATGAGAACTACTTTATTTCCCCGCTAATAAGGAGAACCAGGGAGAAAACGTGTCTGCTTACATTTTACTTATCTATTATAGAAGCAGCTTGCTTGGAAACGCCGCACGAGCGAGAGCGAACGATTTCTTACTCGAGTGTAATTTACGTAGTATAAAGGACACTTGTCCTCACAGGGCAAAAATAAGGAAGCAATTTGAGATGCTTGTGCAGCATAGCAAAAATAAGTGGTGTAGATGAGGGAAGCCTGCTCTGCCCTTGAAGTACGAACCGATTTCTAAGCCTTCACAATTTGCTGACTGAAGTGCGAATGCTTCTATGAAGTTTTGAAATTCCTGTGGCCTAGCTAAAGGTGTAGTAAGCCGCAAATATTTTGAAGACAATGAAAATGGGAGTTGATTTCAGCGGAGATGCTCCTGAAATTCTTAAATTTGTTACATTTATAACCATGGTAAAGGGAGGATCGATATACGTCTTATGGCGAACTTATTATTTGAAGTGTAATTATTAAACATTATACTCACATAATCGCGTGATCGTGTAATTATTAAACATTATACTCACATATGATTCGGTCACCTAAGTCTTTACCTGAATGTGACATTTTGTAAGAAGACCTTGAGGATTGTTTATAATAAATTCCTTGAAGCGTCGCTTACGAATTGTTTCTTGTCCATGTGACGTTGAATCACTTCTGCAACAACGGAATTATTGAAAGCTTTCCTTGATGTTACACACCATATTTCGTGGATCTTGGTGTTAATTAACTTTAGCTGTTTATCTATTTGTTTTCTTTTTGTATTTATTTTCTAATCGTAATTAGTGCTTTTGAACCAACTGCTTTCGAGATACTGGAGGCGGTGAATAGAGGATTTGGTTCTGTAATTTCTTGCTCTTCGATATCGAAAAAGCAAATCAACGTCAGGTGCAGTTGCGTTGGATTAGTCCAGAAAAAAATCTCCTAGAACGAGACGAACTGTTCGAAGAGAACTGATAACTCTGTATTAGTCATTATCTAACCGCCGTTAACAGGTAGAAGACATCAATGTATCGTGTCCGCTAGAGATTTCCCTGAAATTTTCCTTTTTCTTGTCATTATTCGTCTCCACCGAGAACTCCAATCCAACAATCGGGCCGTTCAGATTGGAGACAAAATTCCTTCGATTGGTTGTCGCTTAGCCTCGGGTACATATACTTATTTTCTTTTGAATTGTAGTTACGTGAATCGCCATGCGCTTTCCTTCCCATTACATGTTTATCATACCTTTGTCAGAGTACGGTATCACACGGTAACCGCTCAGGCTATTAATAGGTCATTTGTTCTTCTGTAAGTCTATAGGAAATTTTTTGTTTCTCTGGTGATTGGACTTCAGAAATAATGAAACTGGACGAGTTCTTTGCTCATTCCACTCGATTTGAGACCCGATTCTTGGTGACCTAGCATTAACATCATGTTGTAATTTGCACAAAAATATCAGACCTCCCCGAATTCATGCAATTTTTTCTCTTAGGGTCTCGAAAATTGTCAAACTACCTAATTAACTAACTAATTTGTTGTTGTCTACTATGAAATTAGGTGAGATGGATACTCGTTTAGCCTCGTCGTTCTCCAGTTCGAATGAAGTGTTTCAGTTCACAAAGAAATCAATACCCATGTCTTCCACGTAGATTTGTACCGCCTGTTTCTTCGGTGGAAAGCCGAGCTTCCAAATCGATGGCATTCTCGAATACATAAACGATGCGCTGGTTAGAAACCAGATTTCCGTTCACGAAGCGGAAAACGTGCAACAGTCCGGAAATGTGATCACCATAGCAATCAGCTGGATATATGCTGAGATTAGCCAGCAGTATTATTTATAAAAGATATTTTTTCTCGAGCGTATTTATGTTCACTATCCACGACCGCTATGTCGGTACCAAATACCATTTTTTGAATCGAGGTACAAGATGATTGATTAATTCACTTCAACGAGTTCATATCCTGATATTTAAGATGGTCCAATCATCTTTTTTGTAGGATCAGTTTTACTGATGACTTCTTCTTTGTCTTTTTCCTGAATCACAAACTTCAGTATCGCTTTTATTTGACGCGAATGATTAACGCGCGTAAACTCGTCACCCTTCGGTTTTCTTCCGGCGTTTTTCCACAGAAAAAGTTGCTGTGCGTCTTACTGAGTATCAAAGGAATCAGTGAGTTGGTGTTTATTTTTTCTGTTAGATCCGCCTCTAAATTTTTACTTTTTCAAACAGTTTTTTGTTTTTGAATGTATGTGGGAGAAAGATTGAATCATTGCTATTTGATCCTGTGTGTTTATCTACAAAATTAGTGCAGCGGGAAATCCCTTAAATCGTTTTAGAGGATGGCGCTGCCGATGTAAAGGTCAGCAGATAACATTGGATAGCTGATTGAACGCGAAATTCCACAAAAAGTTGAGGGAAAGACATTTCTGTGTTGCACAGAAACTTGATGAGGAGACCAGTTTTCGTTTGTGAATTGGAATAGTTTCATTGTATTAATGAGGTTCGTCTGTCATTTATAGTGTATTCAGCGTTTGTCTTCTTAAATTCTCAGAAATATTAGGCCGTCGCAAAATTAATTTCGTTTTCTGAGTGTGTTCAGAAGAAAACTTTTTTACGCCGTATTATCTCGTCTCAAGGACAGCCAAGCATACTGTCAGGTAGGAGATTATCCGCTCTATCAAAAGCGTATATTACTGTCTCTCTAGTTTGTGCAGCCGATTTTTTCCAGGGCTTCATTCAAGCATGAACCGACGCAACTTTCGAGTGCTCATGCTTTATGAATATAAATGGGGACATCCCGCAGCAGACGTAACACGTAACCTTAGCAGAACTTTTGGGATGGATTGTCTTTGTGAATGGACAGTGCAGCTCTGGTTTGAAAAATTTGGTTCTGGCGATTTTGAATCTCGAAAGAAAGGGTGGTCGTGGTCGCAAGTGGTCCCTTTATGAAGAGGTTTTAGGAAAGCCGTTGAAGCAAATCCAGAGACTACTACTCGTAAGCTAGCAGAAGACATGGATGTACATTACCGTACAGTCGCAAGACATTTAGAACAAATGGACAAGGTGAAGATGATGTCAAAATGGATTCCTTAGGAAATGGCCGATGAGCAGCGTCTTACCCGTTTTGACATCTGTTTGAATCCCCTCATTCGTTATAAAAATGAACCGTTTCTCAACCGAATTGTAGCTGTAGATGAAAAGTGGGTTCTTTCTGATAATTGTAAACGGGATTTGCTTGGATTGATGAGGGTGCTCCACCAAAACCTTTTCCTAAATCGAAACTTCATCCTAAAAAGGGTATGGTTACTTTGTGGTGGTGTAATAAAGGAGTTATCCATCATAGCTCCATGCCACCTTGTTGTCCAGTTACAGCAGAGTCATACTGTTGTGATTTAGACAAAATGTTCTTGAAATTGCGAAAATTTTGATCGGCACTAGCGAACAGAAGCGGTGCGATCCTATTGCAGGACAACACAAGTGCACACACCGCGACGATCACCCGGCAAAAATTGACCCAGTTAGGCATTGAAGTTCTGTCTCATCCTACTTATTCTCCTGACCTTTCGCCAACAGACTATCACTTTCTACAAGCATTTGATTCTTATCTGCGTCAGGAAAAATTTGCTGATTTGACCGATGTCGAAAATGCCTTTCTTCCTTTCGTTAATTCCCGTGATCCTAGTTTCTTCTCTAAAGGCTTGGATTTATTACATGTTCGCAGGCAGAGGTGTGTAGATGCTAGTGGTTTTTACCTTGATTCATAAAGTTGCGTTTGAGCTGAGTTATTGCACTTTGAACTCAGCAGTCCATTTCCGAAATTAATTTTGCGACAGCCTAATATGTGAAGAACGAAGAACAGTAATCTCAATTGTGACCTCTTGGGGTGTTAGCCAAATTGGAGGTTCTATTCTACTTTTCTGAATTGTTATGCTGGCACTGCATTCTTTCTCTTTTGTTACTAGAACAATCGAATCTCAGCGAATCCTTTATTGTTGTTTGTGGATATCCAAGAAAATGGAAATTTTATAATGTCTTCCCCACGTATTCCTTCCCCGCCTTCATTCTTATATTCTGCTGAAAAAAGTTTGCTGAAAATAAGAACCATATATACGTTGCGTTTCATAACTATGTACATATACGCCACCCCCTATTTTGGTGGTTCCCACTTTAACGAAGGATATGCAGTTTTTTCCTTAATGCAGTTCTCATCAGCACGGAAAATAGCTATTGAAAACGCCTTTTTGAAATTTATGAGCTGATGTGGTATTTTCTGTCGAGTTTTTATTTATTTTATCCGCAGGTTTTCGCGGCCGACGCGGCACTTTGATTTCCTGTAGGTTTATTAAATACACAGTTACAATCCTGTTATTAAATTCGTTGATTATTTTTCCTTGTTTACCCTCCACTGGTATCAAGCTGTTCCGCATTCTTGAGTGCGAGTTCTGAAGAGTTTGTGGGCCGATTTTCACGCACTGCCTCAATGCGGCACACCTGATCTCCATGACGGTGGCTTAGTGATGTCTGTTCACATACACATATCGAATGAGTATGCTCCAACAATTCTCCACTGGAATGCGATCCAGCCTACAAACGGCCTCCTCTATGATCTTACCATCGTGGACTTTAGTGGACGATTAAGTCGGGCGCCAAATGTGGATTTACTCATTGTCCCGCTGAATCGAGCATTCTACCGTCTGGCGCTGGCTCAGAAAAGGCGCAATGTGATCTGCTAGCACTTGCTGGTAAGTCTCGCCATCCAGCTGTGTGTTAGAGAAGGTCACCTCGATCGTTATTATAGCACAAAAGGCGCCCCAAACCATAAGTTAAGGTCCGCCGAATTTCCTTCTTCTAAAAATGACGGGTCTTCTCTGTTGACATGAAAGTAACTCTTCTGTCGCCCTATACTTTTAGGATAGACTTCTTTTGTTAAATCGAACTATCTGGAGTGAGCCTAACACATTTTCCAAATCTCTGGACGGAATTGTGCAAAGCGATAAAATGTCACATTGTGTCCGTCGGTATTTTAGTTTCATTCTCAAAAACGAAGTCGAACCAGCTCATGTGCCCTGGTTAGGCAAGATGTATACATGATTGCCAAACTATAGATGTTCGTCTCTTTGGTGGGGCATTCTCCGTGTAAACAAATAAGAGGATGGAGGCTTCAAAATTGCGGGGATCTGACGCAGACTTGGGGTGCTTTTGGGTGTAACTTTGTAAATTTTCCCCTCGCCCTCATTGGATACCTGTCGCGAACGACTACAAGACTTCTTCTTGACATAGCTTTCGGAGTCACACAAGTTGCCCCATTGAGCGGGCCTGGAACGACCATTTTTTGCCGAGATCCAGCTGATGAATAGGTCGGCACCTCTAACAGCAGAAACTGCGGCTAGCTCTTCAGAAGTAAGATGCGGAGCTAGAGGTGCATGTGCATCTGCTCACAATATTAGCCCGCTTCATAGGAAGCCGAAAACAGGAAGGCTTTTTTAGTGTAAGGCTCCACTCACCGAGATATGAATAAAAAGCGAAATTTTTTCTATAAAAAATGCTAAATATATTCACGTAGCCCGAAAAGTGTATAGCGTAGATATTTTCCATGCTTCTGAAAATGGTATATAAGGAAAAGCTGCATCTTGCCCAGTAAAGTGGCAACTGACAAAACAGGGGTGGCGTATATTTATGAAACGCACTGTAGTTACTGCTGCCGTGTGCTGTATGTTTTTTGCAAAGAAAAAAGTGAAAGAATGAGTGGGAGAGGAATAAAAGATTGGGAAACGAGCTAGGAAAAAGTGCAAAAGGAATTATCATGCTTTGAGCGTGTGGTAGTTTGAAGGCGTTGACGCCCATGTCTCCCTGGAAACGTTCCTCACTCCGGGTTGCAAATGTTTGCTCAAATTTGTTGTATGGATTTTGTTATTCGGCAACTGACACAAGGGACCTTGACACTTTTGAAAATATTGAAACAACTTCGAACTCTGCACGTGAATCGACTATTCGAATTGGAGAGAGCTGGTAGAGTGTCCGTATAGCTTCAAATACACCTGTTATCGCCCTGGTGCCTTTTTCTGAAAGAAATCGGCAAAAAAGCGAAAATCGGGAATAAGGGCCGTAGGAAAGAGAGAACGGCTGTATAAAAAGGAGGGAAACTCATTAAAATTTTCTAAAAACCCATTAAAAATTAAAATTATTCTGTACTTGTAGATGTTGGCTCCTATATACATACGTCTCCTTGGAATCTTTCGACGCTCCTATCTGTAAATTTTTCCCTAAATTTGTTGTTGTTACTTGGCATTCGTGGGCAGCTGATATCTTAGCGTATTTTCGAAATATTTTTTAAGAAAAAAAATCCGACGTTCATACGAGATGCTGCCGGTTGGGCGAAGGATGGGTTGGTTGGTTGTAATTACGATTATACATAATTTATTTCGTAGCGGTCGATAGAGGCTCCACAATTTTGGTGGTTTCTTCAGCTCGTTAATCTACTTTTTCTATTCCTTCTCCGATTTTCTAATTTGTATTTTGATTCCCGGCTGGCATTCATATCACGGGAATAACAGAATCCAACGGTGACTCGTTGAGCTGCCATAAATGCCGCGCAAATTTTCTTGCAAAAGGATTTGGCTTGCAGCTTCATTCTGCTTGTTGGCCTGGTTAAAGGGTGTATACGTATGTATGTGTATATATGCATGTGTATACGTGTGTATGCATGTATGTATGTATGGAACCGTTTTTTTTTCGCTGGCGCTTAGGCTTTCGATTGCCCGCGCTGCGCGGTGTGTCGCACTCTGTGTCTCTATGCGAATAAGTTATGTCTGGGTGGCTCGTTCAATTCGAACGAATGTGGGGGATTTCGCTGTCATTTCTAACTAACCTGACCCTTTGAAGACTGAATTTCCCAGCTTGGCTTCATCGGCTTCGTTGGCTTCGTCGAGAAGACCTCGTGCAGGCCTAACAGCCGCACTTCCGGGTCTAGTGGCGCGTGACGTCGGCGTTCTCGGCCCCGTTCCGCAGCTCTTTTTTTCTGGAATTTAACGTTCGCCGCCGCTCCTGAACACCGATCGAATCCACTCTTGGCACCCGCTATAATCCCTTTCATCTCGTTTTCTCGAAACATTCACCTGAACAAGTTTTCATGCTCTTGGTTTACTCGTAGCTACGAGTTCAGCTAAATTGGACTATTGATTTTTCTAGGTTATCTCTCATCTACTAGTTGTGTAAATTAAAGATTTAGAGCCAATATTTATCATAAACAAATTGAACGCTTACACTAAAAGGTAACGTCGAATTAAAATACGCGCCATCATTTACCCAACTGGCTGGTATCTTGTACGTCGCAGTAGTAACGGACTTCACCACAAAGTTCCTGATACCCATAAATCGGATGTTATTCGCCGGATATGAGCTATAAAATCAGCCTCTTTCACCACCTCTTCAGTCATGTTCCGAGCTCCTTATTTTTATCCCAGTAAAGATCTTGAGGTTATTCAAGGAGAAATCATTGTGTATGGGGGATAATCACTTTCGGAGACTGTCGGTGTGTGAGGTATCACAATCTTCTTTTTTTCTGTTTTTCTCTTTTCCTCAAAAACAGCGCTCTTCCGTTGTTATCCTACAAGAGAATGCAATTCTCCAACCAACGCCAATTTTTAAAATTTATTTCACACCGTATTTACTCTAGGATGTAGCCAGTATTTGTATTGGAAGCGTTTGCAGTGGCCTCTGAGTCGAACTCTCTTGATAACGGTCACGATAGCGTTTTCAAGACTGAGATAGTCGGCACCACATCATGCAATGGGTGATGTGTGGGACCGCCCCCTTTGATTGGTCTTGTTTCAGCTCAGTCCTTGGAGCTTTCATTCCGTAAAACACCGCTTTTTCCTCAAAAATAAGGTACCATAAGATCTTCACTTGAACGCCCGCACTTTATTTATGTCCTTGTTACATCCCCTTTTATCCTTGACCTTGAGTTGCCAATTCAACGACTAAAGAATATCGAGTAGAAGCGTGAGATTTTTAATCGGATTTCAATGAAAAATTTTTCGTCTTCCCTACCATTCGAAACACAAAGTTTCCACCTTTCTCGTCGAGAGGATGAAATTTCCGGTTGTCACCATAGCATCGATTGTCCCTCAATGAGCTGGGTTTTACCGTTACCCATGCTTTTGTCGGAAAAGGACGCAGTTGTGCATCAGAAATCAAGGGACGAATATTATGTTATTCGCCGCGAGGGACCTCATGAGAATGTCATCATGTTGTTGATCATATTTTGCCCTTTACGGTAGTGTTCACCATAACTGTTCGTTGGTTTTTCGTTAGCATTTCCTTTTCATTCACACTCGGTAAATTCCTTTTTCGGCTGATGTTTTGTCGGAATCGTCTCCTTGGCAACTTGAGAAGGTCAAGACGATTTATGACTATTCCATAAACCATCGCCTTGTTTCCTTGTCCACTATCCAAACCATGGGAAACCCGGTTCTCTTGCGTCCAGATAGAATGCCAGACTCAGGTAGGGCCTGAGCTTCCGTGTTAAACTTAGGCGCTCGTTCTTCCGATTGACCTTCGAGTGCAGAACGCCTCCAGCGATTTTCAGGATATTCAGGCCTCCCCGTGAAAATTGAAACCTTTACATCGAGATTGTCGCCGTCATGAAATAAGCTAGAACCCTGCACTACCTTTGGTCTTGCCCTCAAGCTATGTCTGTTGTGTCCGTCTCCTTCGGATGCCATCTACGTCAAAGCTTCTTCCAGCAACTTCGACTTTCACCGTCTGCCCCATTCTATCAGCGGGCAATTGCATTTTCTCTTGCGTAGGCAGCAATGTGATAAATTTTGTTCCCCGGCTGTGGCAGTTCCGTTTTGTATTGGTATAAAACCTCTCAGCTTAAGTGTTAAGCAAATAGAAAGGGGAATTGAATGGAAAGGTGTTTCACAGCCGAAAGAGTAGCAATCTTAGTGAATAGAAAAATGTATTTCGTACTTATAGGTCTTCTGAAGTTTCTTACCGTTTTCGGTGACGGGGTACTTTCTCGATGTTTGTGTAGAACTCTATTCGATTTCTCCAACCTCTGCTAACGACATTGTTGGCTTACCCGGCGGCACTTTCAAGTATAAAACGAAGTCGCACTATTCACGTCTGTCATCCTTGGATCTCTCGTGATTCGCTCTCTCCAATATTTTTTTTTCGTTTCTTAGTACTGAGTTTGGTAGGAGTCACTATTTAAATCCGTGTGTCTGCAGTGTTTTTACTTTTTTATTTTCTTTTCATTTTTGTAATCTGTTGATCTTTGTTGTCCCGATGAAGAATCATCGTGTTCCAATTACCTCCATTTGTAGTGTAAATTGTTTGGTTTAGAATGGCCGCGGATCCGGCTGAGCGGTACGCTCATGGAAGCGCCAAGAAAACTATGAACAGATACGTGTCGTCGTTACGAAACGTGGTTCCGATACGGAAGACGAAGCGGTATGGTTTTTCTATTTTATTGTTCTGTTCTTTTGTTCAGCTAAAATGTGTCTAGTTCATATTTTCGTATATTGTAGATGTCATGCCAATGATAGAGTTCTCAATGAATTTCCTACATAATTCAAATATACGGTGTTTTCTGCAGTTGTGTCTTTAGAAAGTTGCGTATCGTGAACTGTTTAGCACGAAAGTTTGAAACCTAGTCTCGTTTCGTATTTAGTTGATAAGAAAATTTTATAGAAGAATCGAGAGGGGCTCTTCTTTCGCAAAGGAGCTTTCTAGCGGTTGTTGTCAGTTAGAGTTATTTATTGGAACTATTTCACTTTCATTAGATGCCCATCACTTTTTGACTCTTATTTGTCAAAAGATAGAAAGATAAGATAGATAGAAAGATATATACTCTACGATTAGATCTTTTTTCGTCACAGTTTTCGTCCTATTACTAATGGTTTCGACGAACAAAAAAGTTTATGCTAACAAAAGGTTTTTTCAATTCAGATTTTCAAATCAAACGTTGACACTTGAATAATAAATTATTATTATTTAATTAATTAGAGGTTATTTAGAGGAAAAAACGGAATTGTCTCTTCGAAAACCTGTATTTCGATCGAGATTTTTCAGAAACGATGTTCGTGGTGGTGCAAAGATCGACGAGTCGGGTTTATTTTCGTTCGTCACGTATAGCTGGGTGTTCGAATATCTATTTTCGGCGTTCAAAGGCAAATTAGACAAGGACCAAGTGTGGAATTGCAGTATTTACGATGCGAGTAATGTAAATATGGCTAGGTGAGTGAGTTTGACGGTTTCGTGTTTCATTTCATTCGATTCGCAAGTGTGGGATTGATATTGACCGTTTTGTAATTATTTTATGCTCGTCTACATTACTGTCATTTAAATGATACAATTCGGGTTCGCTCTGGATTGTAAGACGGGAAGTTGTTTTGTTTTATTTTTGAAAAAGGAAATTTGCAACTATTCCTGGATTTGCAATCATTCTGGCCGTTGCCGTGACTAAGTCCTGGACGGTTTTCGCTCCATGTTTTATAAAGGTTTTTAGTCATCTCGAGATTTGAGACTAACGTTTTCAAACCTAGTAAAGACGCTACTTTCGTGGACAAACTAAAATTGTCGGCGTCGGTTTGTTTTTTTTTGCTATCAGAAATTAGCGGGAGCGGTAACCTGTAGCGGCGCGGTTGCCGAGACGTTATCAGCACAGGTGTTGCTATGATGCAAGAGTGACGATAAGCGTCGGTTGTAGTTGTGAATGTGATTAATTGCCGATACGAGAGCGCTAAAATGGAAAGCCGTCGAATTGACAGCGTTCCTGGAACATGAAGGACCGCTTCACCTGTAGCGTAATGAATTTCCCTCTGAATGTGGATCATTCAAGGCGCGCGTAGTACAGTGGTAAAAGACGCTACTGACATCCGCACGGTCGAGTGATCCCGGCCCGGGCTAACCATGCCTTCCATCCGTCCGAGGTAGAAAGATTGGTACCGGACTTTTCTGGGAAGGTAACAACACTGACTTGGTATAGCGGCTGGCCCCCGTAAGTCATTGTATTGGCCAAATAGGCATTCACCAAGCCTCTCCGATTCTGAATTGCACACGAATGCGATGGCGCGTTCTTACAAGGGAGGTCAGTGAACTTCCTCCGACGATTATAAACAAGACCAGCGTATCAACGCTTTAAGCTCTATATGGTCTTATAGAGTCTAAAGCGTAGATCACAGATATGTAATCTATTTTTGCTGAATGACGGTAGGTGGTCCGAAAATCGCAAAAAAAAGCTACCGCTCTTGAGGGGCGCAGATTAGTCCCTGTAGTGTTCGTTCCAGTGCTGCTTGTGTTCTTCTCAGAGAAGTAATATTTTGTCGGGAATTTCTGCTCTCCAAGGTGCCTCTCAAAATAAAAACAACTACAGAAAATAAAGCCTATATCTGGAGGAAAAAGAAAAGTAAATGAAATTATGTGGTAGAGACGCAAACAGCGATTTCATTACACTTTCTTGTGTGATAGACAGTGCCTGATGATAAATAAATGCGTACGTTAAATGCATGCTCAATTTCAGAATGGAAGTTCTGTGGGAGGAGGAATTGAAGGAAAATCCTCATTCACCATCTTTATTTCGCGCATTATTTCGATTCATCAAAACACGTCTATGGGCTGCTTGTGCTGTATTTTTGTTTTGCTTGATATTTGGATTCATTGGACCGACATGTTTGATACGAGGTTGGCTATGTCTTAAGGTTTCTTTATTCCAGATCATCTTTTGTCTGATGTAAGTTCATTCAAAAACAATTGAAATGCGAAATCTTGAAATAATCGAACAACATTTCCTCGCAGTAGTCATGGATATACCGTAATAATGCGCGATTAGCATTTTCAATGAATTATTCAGAAGTCAAAAATTTGAGCAAGTTCATCATGTGTCTCTTATGCTTCGAACGTAGCAGCTATTACCCTTTTTCATAGAACAATTGCGAGCAGTAACAGCAACTTAGTTTTGAATCAGATTAGTGCTCGGCTCTTCCTTGACCCTTTCATGAGCGTTTTAGTTTGCTTTGAATTTTGTCTTGATTGAATGATTGGTTCAGTTTTGTTATCGTAGCATTTGACAATAAAAACGGCTGCTTTAGGTCTGGTGCAATTCGCCGAACAACCTCCTTCCGTCGGCGAATCTGTTAATTATCGTCTCGGTTTCTTCCTTGTGCTATCAATCTGCTTAGTAAGTTCAGATGGACAGTTTGATTTACTTATTCATCATTGGTGCGATTTTTGTTCTTTCACCGGTGCACTTTTGCGCTCAATGCATTTTTGTACATTCCCCTGGGTGCGTGGGTGATTCTCGGGCTGATAAAAATTTTCTCGTCGCAGCACCATCAGTTGAAGGACGACCGAAGAAAGAAGAAATTTATTCAGTTTTAATTCGTGTAGTGAAAATATTGTCTATCAGGGCTAGGAATGTGTAGTTTCTCCGTGAAAATCTTTCATTAAAAAGAAATAAACCTAAATGCGGTCAGTCGGTTTAAACTCTCCTCAATCCTACTTGAATTTGAGAGCCGGAAAAAATCAGAATGAATTGAAGAGATGTCCACCTCACCCAATCATTAGCCGCTAGACGGGAAGTTTTTCCGAAATGAGTGGATCATTATGGAGGGGAGGGATTTTCTTATTTACACGATTCTTTACACTGATTCATCTTTAGTAAACGGATTCTGTGCCCTCCCTTTTTCAATATTGTTTAGCAAAATTTCTATTGCGTTCAGAATTTGTTTCGAATGTCGTCAAAATTTTGTCGTTATCGTCGTACATTCCTTCAGGTGGAAGTCGCTCGTGTGTTGTCCTATGGTGCTACATGGGCCATTTCGTATCGTACTGGAATTCGTGTTCGAGGCGCTCTGCTTGGTCTGCTCTTCAAGCGAATGCTCAATGTTCGAAGCCTTGGAAAGAGGAATGCGGCTGAGGTCATTTTTGTTACGATTTTTTTAGTGAACTAGGTTTATTAGAGACATATCTAGTTTCTAACCGGCTTCTTCCTAGTATTAAAGCGACACTATTGAGCACGTTCCAAGTTTTCTTTTTGAACTTTTCCGTTGTTTTACTTCTGCTCGTGCGAATCGTTATTGTCCATGATTATTTGCCTAAAAACTTACATCTAAACCAATCGATGTTGCTAGAAAGTCGCCAATCGAGCCGCCAACATTTTCTCTTATTTTCTATTTTCCTTTCAATTTTCAGTTCGTCAACATGTTCGCCAATGACGGTCAGAGACTTTTCGATGCCGTTACGTTTGCTCCACTAGTTATCATTGGACCATTTGTACTTGTTGGTTAGTTGGCATCAATTTCAGTAGGTTACGGTTGAAATAATCAATTTAGTGTTTCCTTTTTTCAGGTGGAGTCGGATATCTATTAGCTGTTATTGGTCGATGGTCTCTACTTGGGATTGTTGTGTTCTTTATATTTGATGTTATTCAAGTGAGGCAATCGAAACTTTTTATTTTCGCTGTTTTCTTGGGACATGAACGTTATCTGCAAATCCCAAATTACTATATAGCTTCCGCAAAATCTACTCTTAGTTCAGTGTTAAATGAGAATGCTTAGTGGATTTAGTGGAAAAAGGAAGGAGATGTCACGATTGAAATTTCTAGAACATTCAGTACTTTTTTCCATTTCTCACGTCATTCGTTCCAGTGGTTGCGTGACGATATTCTATTCTCTCATTTGTTTATCGTTCCATCTGACTTTTCTTTTAGAATGTCGCTGCATCTGCATTGAGACATGACGTCATTTATTTTCAATCAACTTTTTCAGTATGGTCTCGGAAAAACGATGGTACGCTGTCGAAATAATGCGATTGAAAAAACAGAGAAACGAATCAGTCTTATGGGCGAGATTATCCGATGCATCCGCGTTATTAAAATAAATTGCCTGGAGGAGAGCTTTTCGAAGAAAATCGAACGTGGGTTTAACCTTCATAACGCCATTTTCTGTTCAAATATTTTCGCATTATCTTTTTTATGGTGTATTTTCTTTTACCACTGGCCAATGCTGGATACCTTTTATCTAGCCCTTTATCAGCTAGAGCTCATTAATTTCTCGCTTAATTCTTTTTATCTGTATAAAAACAGTTGCCGTGCCATCGCTTTAATATGATGCTTTTTGCATTTTTCTGGAGCGGTTTCTGTTCAAATTCCTTTAGCATCAAAGCCTCCACGAACGACTTATCAGTGAAACATTGGTTGCCGATACTTTTGCGTAAATGCCCATTCGTACTCGGCAGCAGGGCGATAGGGGCTGAACCTCACACCTTGTCTATGCCATTCAGGGGTGTGCGGAACTTCCGTTTCCGTGTTCCGAATTCCGGTTTCCGGCCGTTTTTGACCCTTCCGTTCCGTTTCGTGTTCCGCTTCGTTTTTGGGCGGAACACGGAAACGGAAGAGGAGATCGAAGAAATCCACTGTGCCAAACTAACAAAATGGAGACTGAAGTTGTTGTGCTGACGTTGATGTGATCCATTCGAATTCTGTTAGGATGAAACCAGTGCAACGAAATGCAATCCCCTCCCTCTGCTAAGAAAACTTGCAATGAAGTATTTTTCGGCACCTGCCACATCGTCCGAGTGCGAGAGATTGTTTTCTTCTGCTGGTTTCATTGTAAACGATCTGAGAAAAAGCCTCTCTCCCCAAAATTATGAAAAAACTGCTGTTTCTCCACCATAACATGCTCGTTGTAGGCTTTTAATGCTATTTTGAAAGCATTTCTGTCTATCACGCCAAAAAGGTGTGTCTTTCTCTACGTACTTGTCTTCGGCTTATAATGAAGTTTATGAAGATGAATTTCCACCGTTACTTTGAAACTATCACCAAGTTGAACGCCTTCACCAAAATAATAGGCATATTCTAATGGAAACAGAGCGAGCCCTCTATGACTACCTTTACAAACAGAAATGAAATTTTTTTGTGATTCAGTTTTGGCTAAATTCCAATAATTTAGTGGTTGCAGTTTTTGCACTATTTCCGGCTTCCGTGTTCCGTATTCCGGTTTCCGGCCATTTTTGGCCATTTCCGTTCCGTCTTCCGTCTTCCGCTTTTTTGAAAAAAGTTTCCGCACACCCCTGATGCCATTCTCCTGAATCGCTGTGGATCTCATCCTATGGCTTGCTAAGTGACGCATCACTGTAATGAAATGTCGAAACATTCGTGACATCCACGGCCTCACTGCGCCCTCTGCATCTCTGCTCCAACCTTCATCATTGCTGTGCTGCCTTACTGCCGAGTGTGAATGAGCTTTTGTAGTTTCAACCAAGCTCAACGATAGAAGTAGATTATTTATACCCATAACAAAATCGAGAATGTAACACGTTGACGAGAGCGCCTTTTTCGCGTGTCTGGCGCGTGGGACCAACCGATTTTCTTGCGCGCTGAGGCTGTGGCATGATGCCGGCATACGGCGAATTTTTTCAAAATGAAAGTGAATTGTAAATCTCGAAGACTATATACAGTCCTGTAATATCGGGGATTGCGACTTTTCCTTTTTTTTTGCAATGAAAATAGAAAAGTAACGGCTGGAAGCTTTTAGAATGTCCTTTTTCCCTATCCAGGCTAAAAGAAAATTGTTATTTGTTCATTGTTCATTACTTGTTAATTCTAATAATCAATATTTGTTTGTATTTATTTGTTTCTTGCAATAACAATTATTTGTTTTTACTTGTAAAGAAAACTAGTGCACAATCAAAAATTCCAGTAAATCAGAAGCTGTGAATCATTTTCATGGGCCATGCTTCCTATAACAATGTGCAAAGGTCTACTAAAAAGTGGCACAAAAACATCCTTCGAAATTCTGAAATGTATCGAGAAAAATACAATTCAAGACTGTGGCATGGCGTCATGTCACACGGTCCCACACGGCCGCTTCAGTGTGGCGCAGCATAACGCCACACTGTCGTCAACGTGTTAATGAATTTTGTGCAACTTTATAATTTGTTCTACATGGTCCTTCAATAATAATCTTATAGAAATGCGACATGCTGAAAAGGTGGACATCCGAACGGCTGGCTACGCTCAATCGTTGGCGATCGCTTGTGGACCAGTAGTACCGGTTGTAGCCGCGATTCTCACTTTCCTTGGTGTGGTTCTGTCCGGAAATGATCTGCTTGCTAGTGATGTCAGTTTACAGTGTCTAATACTCGCCCCATGCGAATTTTCCTGTCAAAATACTTCTATTGCAGGCGTTCTCTGCGATCACTGTGTTCTTTGTGATGTTGTTTGGTATTCGAATGATTCCGTACGGTAGTCGATATTTGGCCGAGGCTATCGTAGCGATACGACGAATTCAGGAGATTTTATTGGTTCGTTTAATCACTTTTCTCTGACGCTTCGTTGATGTTTACATTTTTCATCATTTCGTAGAAATTGGCGTGTTGTTTCCTTCAAAAATGCTTGATTTCAGCTTGAGCAATGGGAGCCAGTTCAGCCTCATGCGCAGGACCAGAACATCGCCATTCGATTCCATCAGGCGTCTTTCACGTGGAGTCCACAACAAGGTAATTTTACCTTATTTGGATATCCCTTTGCCCCGTTTTTTTTTATCCGATTGACAGTAGTTTCTTGTCGTTACTTTAGCCGCGCACTTTGTTTCTTCCTTTGTTCTCCTCAAGCGATTGTTTACTTCTGGTATTTTTTATCGTCGATCATTCTTTTTCAAGCGGAATCCACTGCTGCACCGACTGAAGCAACACCGGTGAACACAGAACAAACGGCATTTTGTTTGGATAACATCACGCTAAACATTCGTAAAAAGCAGTTGACAGGAATCTGTGGAGCTGTGGGAAGTGGAAAGAGCGCCCTCTTGAACAGCATCATCGGACATGTGAGTGGTGTTTTATATTTTATATGATCTGTTTTCTTCTGCTTCATTCTCTGAATGATATTGTTGTTAATCGAAGAAGAAATGGCCAGAAACCTTTATTAGTGGGTCTGATGAGCGCAAAATCTATGTGTAATCAGGGAATCTTGAATCCTTCGTATGTCTTCAATTTTTTTGCGCAAAGAGATGTTATCAAATTCTGCTCCTTTATAAGACGCTGCATAAATTATGAATTATATTGTCGCTTTTTCTTTTCTTTCGCTTCCCAGCTGAGGAAAAATGTCTAGCGTATTCTATTGTGGTCCTGGCATAGAGCGGTACAGTGGCCTATTCATACTCTGCAGCATGAAGACGTTACTTCCTCAGTTATTACACTGTGCCTGAATCCACAGCGCGCTAGGACCCATTCCATCAATCAAACGTTGCCTAATAAAGTACTATTGTGGTAAAATATCTCAAAATCTCGACTGTGTCGTTTACTACTATGCTGCGTCCTCTGAGTCTCTGCTTTTTTGACCGGTGTCGCCGAGCTTCGCTGTCAAGTATGAACACACTTTATCAGTTTTCCGAGCATAATATTCTTTGAAGTAAAGAGTCTGATAAGTTGATGCTTTGAATTTGATTTTTCAGATGTTCCCAACGAGTGGCGAAGTAGAAATTGGCGGTTCTTTCGCCTATGTCCCACAGTCGCCGTGGATTCAGAATGCCACCGTTCAGGAGAACATTCTTTTTGGATCGGCTATGAATTCACAACGGTACTATAAGGTCGGTGGTTGTTTTTCTGCTATAAATTTTTTAATGGTGTGATAACTCTTTTCCTTTTTTTCTTCGGAAATTTTCCTATTTTCAAGGCTGTTAGCAGTTGTCAACTCACGAAAGATCTTGAAGCTCTAGCGGCAGGAGATCAAACTGAGGTTTGCTGAAGTTTCCTTCCTTAATAGCTTTTTTGTTCCTTGAAAACCTAAATTTCATGTGTTCAGATAGGTGAACGAGGTGCTACACTTTCTGGTGGTCAGAAAGCTCGTGTTTCTCTAGCTCGTGCCATATTTGCTCATAAAGACATTTATCTCCTTGATGATGTTCTTGCTAGTCTCGATAAGAAGGTGGGTTTTCAATCTCTAATTTCAATTTTTCATCACCCAAAAGAGCCTCAACGCTTTGCTAAAAATGCTAGAAGATCTACACTTTTAAAGGTTGGAGACAAAATCTTTGAGAAGGCAGTTCGGGATGTGCTGTCAAGCAAGACCGTCTTGATGGTCACTACGGACCCGCATGTAAGTTCCTCTGTAAAGTTTCTCATTTGGTGCAAAGGTTGATTTGCTGTCAAAGTAAAATTCGAAATAAAATATGAGTTGTATATGCCGTTTCTCCTTCAAGATTATGTAAATATTCCATTGGAATCCGATAGCTAGGTTCCGCCAGATTGAGTTTTGTTGTGTACTTTTCTGAAAATTATTTTTTGCAGCGATTGTCACAGTGCGATCGAGTTGTGTTCATCGATAATGGACGATTAGTTGCACATGGAGAACACGATGAATTGTTGGCGACCTGCACCCAATACAAGGAGTTCTGTGACAGTGCTCTTTTGCACGGACGAGGTGAGTGAGAACCACATATATCACTCATTCATACTCGCCAGCAAAACTGTACAGCAAGTGAGCGATTTTGTTCCGAAAAGTACGTTTTTGTCCATGACCATGATGGTACCTGTTTCCTCCTCGGAACCTTGATAAGTATTGTGTTATCGTTGCAAAATGCTTCAAAAATACCGCCTGCGCCGTCTATTGCCTGTGTCCACTGCATCGCTGTCCCGTCGCTGCGCATTCGCTGGCGAGTATTAATGAACGTTTACGGTGCACACGAAACATATACAGGGTGAAGAATAGAAGTAGAAGGTTTTTTTTTAGAAACAATCACTCATCAGACCCTTTTGGACAACTCCAATCTTGAAGGACGTGTAGCTTCTCCGTCTGAGGACGAATATGATAAGGTATGTCATTGATGTGAATTGTGATACGTAGAATATACTTATAGCTGGTTGATTTGTGCCTCAAAAGTCGTTTGATTCATAGTTGCGATTTTTTAGGTCGACGAAATCGAAGATCGCGATGTGGGTGGTCCGTCTTCCGATGACGAGATAAAAGGTTGGTGGTCACAAACTTTTTTAGCAGTATTTTTTCTTCGAAGAGCACGCATTGATTGTTGTGGAATAGTTTTGACATGAAATATACTTCCCACTGAAGTCTTTTGAACTCCGCCACCATTAGGCCCTGTTTTTCAGAAAAAATGCTAGAACCTTTTTCAAATTATCTATTTATTGTATTTAAGTGAAATTCATCCTAATGTAGTAGCCACAGAGCGTTATGCTTCCATCCTTTCGAAAGTTGGTTTTTCTTCTATGTAAGTAGAGAAAGAAAAATGTCCGGAAAGTTTTAGTAACAATATGAGATTTTACGTGTCGTATTATTGCTATTTTTTCGTGTAGAGTGATTATTGTGCACCCATTTGTTCCGCCGGATTTTATTATAGTGCAACTGGATTGATGAGAATAATTGGAAGTGTTGATCGTTGACTTTCCCAAAAGTTTCTTTTGACCACAAGTTGTTTTTTTTTAGTTTCGCTTTCTCATTTTTTGTTTAGTTTCAGGAAAGCTCGTAGATGACGAAGAGGATCTAGGCCTTGCTTCTATGTCATTCTCTATTTACAAGTCGGTTTTTTATAATTATTGGTCTTGAAGTCCCGCTTTTCATTTTTTTCTTCTTTAGGAACTATATACGAGCCGCCGGCAACTGGTTGGTGTGGGCGCTGCTGCTTGCTGCTTTTGTGCTTAATGTTTCCGCTTCGATTTTCTCCACGTTCTGGTTGTCACGATGGTTGAAAAAAGGTCATCGGGAGGAGGTACTTAATTGCTACAATCTTCAGATATCATGAAATTGTTCTTTAAAAATGTATTCAGCTGGTCGAGACAAATGGAAGTATGCGGTTACACTCGGAAGGAAGTCTTGCTGATAGTCCTGAAACACCATATTACTCTACAGTGTACGGCGTGTCGCTGGTGATCCTGTTCGCCTCTGGGCTTTTAAAGGCCATGATTTTTGTTAAGGTAATGGTCTTAGTTTTTGCTAGAGTTCAGTTTTGTGCAGTTCAGACGACTGAGATCCTCTTCCTTTTGGTTGTTTATAAGATCATATCGGTGCATCGTGTCTTGGTGCCTCAGATCGATGTCTTCCAAGGAATTTAATCGAAAAGAGATACCTCAGTTTCCACTATTAGGAAAAATAAATCTGTCCAAATAGGATAGATTCATATCAAGCTTTCCTAGTTGATTTTGCTTAAGAGAAACGCAGTATTCCAGAATTACTGAACCCAATCCGGGGATCTAATATTTTAAACCTAACTTTGGTTGTTCTGTAAAAGCAGTTTAGTCGTTTCTCTAGCACAAATACTTCACCTTCTGCATCACATATAACAGTAATGTCGAAACCTTCAGCATAATTTTTAACTATTTCAGGTGTCGTTGAACGCAGCAAGTCGACTTCACAATAATATGTTTTCTTCGGTGATTAGAGGTACCGTTGGCTTTTTCGACTCAACACCTTCAGGAAGAATTCTCAATCGATTTTCCAAGGATATGGATGAGAGTGAGTTTAATGTTTTGAAAAGAAAAGATAAAAAAGAGAGTAGAAAAACGTAGTTCCGCGTTTGTTCCGTAAGATTCGTTAGATTCGTTTTTCAGTCGATGTGAAGCTACCGTTCACAGCAGAAGTGTTCCTCCAGAATACGATCACTTGTATAGGATTTCTAGTTGTTATCGCTTGGGTTTTCCCCGCATTCTTAATAGCGTGCGTGCCGATTTTCGCTATTTTCTTGCTATTCGTGATCTGCTTCCGTGCCGGAATTCGAAGGTACGAGCTTTCCATGGACAATCTTTCGAGTTTTCGAGTGGAAAGGTGTAAACGAATATTCTTTTTATAGCCTAAAACGATCAGAAAACATCTCACGGTCGCCGTTATTCGATCACATCACGACCACTGTCGAGGGTTTGGCCTGTATTCATTCCTATGGTCAAACGATGCGATTCCTTGAGACGTTGAAACAGCGACTGGATGCAAACAGGTAGGGTGATGCTCAGAATTTCTGTTGAAAAGTAGTTTGCTCACTTTAAAATTTGGAGGTTTTCATTTTGCGACATGTTTAGGGTAGGCCGGGCTTTGTTTAAAGTTGAAGCGTATTTGCCTTCTTTATCCTGAAAAAATTTTCTTTGATGAAAGTAGAACCATAAGCTATCACACATCGTTGCACTGCGTTGGCTCGTCTATCCCCTTCATTGTTTTGGGCATGGTAGGCGCATATGTTGCAGTGATAAGAGCGCCACCGCTAGCCGCACGGTCGAGTGGTCGGTCCTCGTCAAGGCTGTCCAAGCCGTTCATCCCTCCTTAGTCAACTTAATTGGTACCTGACTTTCCTGCGAAAATAAAGAAATAATGACATCCAACTGGCACAGCCATTGGCCCACGCATGTCGTTGTGTTGCACAAACCGTTTCTTTAAATTTCTGATATGAAGACGAATGCATGGCTCGTTCTAGTGGAAATAATCAATGGTGATTATTTTACTTTCTACCTTAAGTGCAATGTTTCACCAGCGGCAGATAGTGCTGTGTTAGTATTGTTTTTGGAGAAAATTAAGGGTCTTCTATTTTCGGTAACTTTTAGAAAATTCAAAACAAAAAACGCGCACAGATAATAAGAATCTTTAAAATCCAGTAAGATGTCATAACAACCAAAATATAATTCCTAGTAGAAGGACTTAGAGTGAGTTGCAATGAGAACGTAGTACTTTTCGGACTGTAAACTATGCTGATGAATGAAATCCATTTTATTTTATTTATTTCAGTGGAGCGGTGTTCATGTTCCAATCGGCAATGAGATGGCTGGCCGTATGGCTAGATCTTTTAGTGGTGATGATCACTTCAGTTGTGGCATTTCTCATCGTCGTTCTCACCGGTGCGATATCGCCTGCCGATGCTGGTATGGCACTGGCATTTGCTGTGCAGGTTTGTCACATTTCGATGTATTTTTTTTTGGAAAAATTTTGAAATTGTTGTAAACCCTACGTTTCCAGATGAGCGGAATCTTCCAATTTGCTGTCCGCACACAAACCGAGCTTGAGGCAAAAATGACGTCGGTCGAGCGAGTTGCTTATTATTCTGAGGTGAGCATTACAGAAGTGGTTTCAAGAAATAATAATTTCTTCAATAGATTTCAATTTCTGTTTAGAATGTTCAACCTGAAGGTGATTGGGAAACAAGAAAAGGCGTCGACGTACCAAAAGAATGGCCTCAAAATGGACAAATTGATTTCCAAGGTGTAAAGTAAGTGGTGTTATTCGCCGTACAATCCAAAGCACTGCGTCTACGTGCATTCTCTGCGTCTCTGTCCTGACCACTACCGTGCTGTTTTGCTGCCGACTATGAGTAGACTGTAGTACACATTTGCTCTAACAGTTCTAAATTTCCATGCGTTACCTTATTCAGACTTCGCTATCGTCCAAAATATCCGTTAGCCCTCAACGATGTGACGTTCGAAATCAAGCCCAGAGAGAAAATTGGCGTCATTGGCAGAACTGGTTCGGGTGAGTGATTCACAAGTGTAGATTTGTAGTACTAACGAAGGTCTCACTGTCGTTAAATGTTTATTTTTCTCTTTTCAGGTAAATCCTCTCTAGGAAACGTTTTGTATCGATTGTACCCTCTTACATGGGGTCGTATCTTCATTGATGGTGTTGATATCTCCACCATTGGTCTTCATCGGCTTAGGAAGTGAGATTTTTCTCTTTTCATATCGCTCTTTTCATTGAATTTTTCACGTCATTTTTAGAGCAATGTCAGTAATTCCCCAAGATCCTGTGCTGTTCGCGGGCACTATTCGATCAAACCTTGATCCCAACAACGTATTCACCGACTCGGAATTGTGGACGGCACTGGAGAGGACTTATCTCAAGTCGACTGTGAGTGCAACTCTCTCCTTGGTTCCGGGGGATTAGTACGTTTTTCCTCTAAATAAAGAAGATTTCTTCAGATCGTGAATCTCGATAAGAAACTCGAGGCAGAGGTGAACAGTGGTGGAGAAAATTTCTCCGTAGGTGAACGACAACTACTGTGTCTTGCACGAGCTTTGTTGACGTAAGTTTCCTTTTTGAAAGCACACTTCCAGGTCGATTTAATTTTTTGACTTTTTCAAAAACGTGTATTGTTTCTAGAAAGGCGAAGATTGTTCTGCTCGACGAAGCCACGGCAAGTCTTGACATCTCCAAAGATAAACTTATTCAGAAGGCGAGTTTCTTTCAAGTTTGATGTCAATTTTAAATCTATTTTGAGATAATTTGTGTACTAGAAATCTAATATGTGGTATTTGTTGTTGCAGGCTATTAAGGAGGTGTTCGTCGATGCAACGGTGATTCTGATTGCTCATCGTCTCGACAATGTCTATGGTCTTGACAGAGTTCTGATGATGGATGGTGGAAGGGTGAGCTTTTTTTCTTCAATCACAAAAGCATTTAGCCATAAATTGATGTGATTCGTCACAGGTTGTCGAATTCGATCGTCCCGAGGTGTTGTTGGACAAGACAGTGTCCGAATTGCGAGCATTGGCCAGCGAAACCGGTGGAGAAGAGATCATCGTCGAGTCAGAATGTGCTTGTAGTGAAAGCTCACCTGAAATTATGGACAAACGAGAGGTGAGCAGTGAAAGCTCACCGGAGATCATCAATAAAGACGTCTCGCCGGAATCGGTCAGCATTCCGGAGATGGTGGAAAAGCACGACGTCGACGAGGAGGATGAGGATGACAGTGTTGAGATACTCGATCGGCCACCACCAAATCATTCAAGTGTCGACGATGACGACATGGAGATGTTAAACGTGCCGCCAAAACCTTAATCGGTACAAAATATTAGTGTAAATATCGTCTCCGATGTATGATTAGCTTGAAATTTCTGCCCATTGTTGCTGCTGATGCTGCTGCTATTTGTCACCGCCGTCTGAGTCTTTTACGATTCAGTTTTTGCTGCGTCTGCAGCTCTGCCCTCATTTGCGCTTCCTGTGAAACGGAAACTGCTCTCGCTGATGATGTCACACTTTACATAGCTTTTTCAAATTTAAAACTTGAATATTCGAACAATGGAGCCCAAACACGGTGTTTGTTTTTCCCCAAGTAGGTCGGTAGAACATCACCATAGACCTCTTACTTCAACGCGACTGCCAAAGATTTTGCTGGAATTGAACGGGCAGATGCATTTTTGTGTAACTACGTCGACTATTTTCATATTTGTTGTTAATTTACTTTCCGTAAATTGGCTTCAACACTTGTATTGGCAGAAGCACCAGAGGTGGTGCGGTGGGAAATTTGCAGAATTAGACAAAATTCCCAGTTTAACCAGAGCCGAATCAATGAAATAACTCCGGATATTCGAATATTCATCGGATGAAGAAGTGCTGTACAAATGATTTATAAATTGGCACTTTTTCGCAAAGTACTCTAGTGAAGGCTTTTCCATGGACTCCCTTACTCAGGGCCATTTTACGCTTTGTAGTCTGTCTCTGTCTCTCTGTGTGTATATGTGTATGTGCGCATATCCGTCAGTCAGTTAATGCATGTGCAAGTGTAGTATTATATTTTATCCAATTTATTCAATTTTATAATTAAAAAGTGTTACTAACACTAATGTTACTAATTGCTGCTTCTCTATTATTGTGTATGCTACGTGAGCATTACATTCCGGTGGTTTTGCTTCAATAACTCGTTAAAAAGTTTTTTTTTTGCATGTTTCGAAGTTCTTCCGTGAATCAAGCGCACCTTTGCATTATTGCATATTGTAGAGCTATTAAGATTGTTCATGTCAAACTATTTAGAATGACTGAAGATGTAATTTTTATGTTAAATATATAACGATATTTATCTCTAACAGAGAATCCGAAAATCGCCTCGCTTGTATGTTAAACCAAAATGTCTAATTAGTTATCAATTAGTTACCTAACATCTTTGACCATTTACCCACATCCTACTAACCATCCTCACTTATGTAGAAAGAGTTTCCAGGTAGATAACATTGCGAATTAGGGTTCTTTTTGTTTAATTACTAATTTTGTTCGAGCTGATTTTCGTTGTGCTCGCTTTGTTTTCGTTCCTTTCGTGTTGCTCTCTCTATCATTCTTGTGTTTTTTTGCCATCCCTATCTGTCCTACTTAGCTGCAAATGAGTACGTAGGTACGAGTGTTCCATTGCGAGTTCTATATTCTCTAAGAAACATTTGTATAAAAATGGATATGGTAATAAGTTCTTGTCATATGTTGTTATGTAAACATATAAGAAGTCCACCGGCATTCAGGATCTGTACATACATTTGCACTGAAATAAATTTCGGGATCATTTCTGTCATATCACATGTGTTTCTCCATTTTTAGTGGCTTAATTTCTGTGCAGAGAACTGTACGAGTTGTCGGATTGAAGAACTGGAATACTAAATGAGTGAGAATGCTCTTCCATTACATATACATATTTAGTAGGAGAAAAACGATTATTTATTTATTTATTTATTCATCAAATACGTCAATTACGTCAATTGACGCACTAAAGTATAACAGCATTAGTAAATACTAAATCAAACAAGAGTACGCCTGTGAGAACACAACATAACAGACGAAAACGTTAGCTGTGGAGGGAAGAGGCTTAACGGAAAATCACAAAACCAAAAACCAAAGAGATCCAACGAAAACCAACGAACTCAACGACCATCATGTAACTTTTGGCGCTGGTGGAGCTTTTATAAGAATAAAAGGAGAAAAAATATCCTAGAAATGTGTATTACAGATAAGAAGATAGTGATAGTTATTACGAATATTACGCAGCCAGAACAGATTCTCATTGCGCGTCAAAAATGCGCGTTGTGTGCAACCGCACAACGTTGTACGCATTTCACGCGCATGGTACCGTATACGGGGAATGACATAAGGCGACTCAAGAAGAACCAAGAACAGTGATCAATGTGCCGAGATGGCTGAGTGGCTAGCAAAAGTGACTGTTGTTGTCTGTAGGTTGCGGGTTCGATTCCTTCGTGCGGAGTAAATACTGCAGTGCTTAGATTGAGTTTCAACTATCGTTCTGCCTTCGATCGCTACCCTTTAGGACCTCCATTGACAACTAGTGGTTCACCCACCGGAGCTCTCCACCTTAGCTTTCGCTTAGGTGGATCTTCTCGAGAAAACTGTCGCTCGAAAGACGTCTAGCTGGCATTTTCAACATAGTCGCGCACTACGAACTTGTTCCTATCTGTGCTCGTCGCCACAAGGCTCCTCTCCTTATGTTCATTGCCGTTGAATACAGCATATCCTCAGAAACATTGGCAATCACACACAATGCGCATTTTTGACGCACAATGAGAATCCACTGGGGCTGCTTAATTATCGTGATAGTTTTGGTAGGTTGTTCAACAGAGACCGAGCACCTTTAAACGTTTAAGGAATGAGTAGGATCCCATCAAGAAAATCAAGAAATTGTCGTCGAGAAAACGCTGTTCTCAGCGGCTAGACCGTCCCATTGTACGCCACGGTGCAAAATTATAGGTTCACCCCGCGATTTGTCCATAAGTCGTGGGCGTAGAAAAGCATATCTCGCTTTTAGGTGATATTTTCCGATGAGAAAAGTGGAACCTCGATAGGCCCGACGGCTACAAGCACTGCTGGAGAGATCTAAGAAAGGAGAAATGAGTATTCTCTAGACGCATCTTTGGCGGTGGAAGTGTTATGGTCTGGGCTGCATTTTCCGAATATAAACTTGTTGCTTTGGAGTTTGTCTTATGTAATATGGACAGCGAAGACTATCAGGATGTGCTGAAAGAACACCTTCTCCCTTATTTGAGATTTCATAGGCACAATCTTATCTTCCAACAAGACAATGCTCCCATACACGTGTCGAGGTCAACTACGAGTTGGTTCGATTTCAACAGAATCCAACTTTTTAGCGTGGCCCAGTTGTTCTCCAGATCTGAACCCGATGGAAAATTTCTAGGGCACTCTTGTTCACATCGTTTACAGAACGGCACCACTTACACCTCGGTTTCTGATCTGAAGAACGCCACACTCTCGATGCTTGGGCTCATGTAGAGCAAACTGTTCTTGATAATCTTATTCAAAGTATTCCACATACAATGTTTGATGTTGTTTATAACAAAGGTAATGTAACAAAGTACTAGACTTAACTTAAATGTTCATATTTTTAAAAGCAGACAGTTTTTTAATGAAGTGAACCTTAGTGAACCTATAATTTTGCACCGGTCATTATCTCTGATTTTTCAATAAAAAATTGTAGTATCTTACAATGACAAGACATCCCGCCCAGAATTTTTATATAAAGGTTTTCGATGTTGAGGAATATGACAGTAATGTTACCAGATCCCCACAATAGGTTCTTTAAACACTTATGGACTAATCGGAGGATGAGCCTATAATTTTGCACCGGGGTGTAGCTTTGCTTTACTGCTAAGTATGAATAGCCCTTAGCCGCCAATGATAGACGGGAGAATGGTGAGCCTCAGGTCAGTTCTGGGCAAGGAGTGTGGGAAAGCAGCGTAGGGATATCTACGTGATAAATTCAAAATGTAATCATCATGAATGCCCAAAGTGTAACTACTCTTTCCTCTCAGCCACAAAACGATTTGAAGTTCTATTGGAAGAGGAACGTGAAGGAATAAATCCTTTTCTATAAAACATGCGCGGCGCAACTACGATTTCACACGGTATTTTGTGAAGAAATTTGAGCAAAGAGGGATTGCTAATCGCCAACTACGACTAGCGAACTACGAAATTGAGGAATATCGCCAGTTAGGTGAGTTGAAACATAAGCTGTAAGGCTGAAATGGGATCGACTCCCATCAAAATTAACACTGTGTTCATTTGAAGTTCAAATCCTTGAGAAATCTCGTTAAGCTGGCAATTTCGGGACCGTATTAATGGTTGGAAGATTTCTGAAAAGGGCAACGTGAGCGGATCTAAACGGTAGCAGTCATGAACGGAATATTCAAGCTTCACGTTTCATTCTTGTCGGATGAAGCTGCAACTGCTTCAAAACATCGGAGAGACTACAAGAATGACCACCTGGAGAAGAACAGCGTCATCAAAAGTCCTAGATCTGTTTTAGGGCCTGAAAATGAACCCTCGGATGGTCCACTGCTGCTAGATTTCTGCAATGACCTACCTGATCGGCGCGCATTTTGGGCCCGTGCTGCCAGTCGTAACGGTTGCGTTTCTGGAATCTTCTCTTGCTTTTATTTTCACGATTGTTTTGCGTGCTCGATTGATTGTGAAGCACAGTCTTCCTCCCTTCCTCCTCATCCTTCTGTGCCATAATCTTGTCTTCTTTCTCACCATAGCACTGGCACTTAATTTGCTAGTCATCGATATCGTCTGTGCCAGCTAATATTTATGAGAAACCTCTATCGATTTATTATCTTCAGCTAGGAGTGCGTTCGTCGAATTGAATCTGTCGGACCGATAATCGATCGTACTAATGTTCTCCAGTGTGATCCGACTCTCATCAGGTGAAAATTGTGGTGAGAGCATATAAAATTTATGTCCGCCCGATTTTAGAGTATGGAACGTGTGTTTTTCATTCACGGAGGCAGACTGTAATTGAACACCTAGAAAGAGTGCAGCATAGTTTCACCAGGAAATTTTTCATTCAAGCTGTTGGGTTCACTTACAGTAGTACATTTCGGGGTTTAATAAGGAATAGCATGTTAAATCTTGATAGTCTTCACCTAGAGAGGAAAAGAAACGATCTTCTTATGGCATACAAAATAATTAAATCATTATCAGGCTTTCACTCTCACAAATTCTTTACGTTTAATTCCTCACGTACTCGGGGGCAAGAATACAGGTTGATCCTCGAACAACCACGAACAGCCTTTTTTCGACCTTCTTTCTCTGCTTTCTCCATCTTATTCCATGTTTTATCAATGTTCGTTTTATGTATCATCATCATTCGTGAACTACATAGTTACTGGTGGTGTGGTCCGCTCCTCCACGTTGGTGCCACTGGGAACTCCTCAACTACCTTGGGGTGAGCTGATCGCGGACTATCGAGTTCCGGTGACAGGCCATGCCGGCCGATGGCGAAACCTGTCACGTCATATGGTTAGATGACGCAAAAAGTAATTGTAAATGCTACGGCGTCCACGAACACCGACGCCCAATCACGGAGCCCGATGAGTGGTGAAAGTATGAGAGGGTCCTCGATGCAACTACGGCATCGAGGGGTAACCAAGCTAGTCCACGAGTGTCAGAGCGAAGCTGTCTCGAAGCAGGAAAGACAACCCCAAGGGCCAAGCAAGCCATCCCGAAAGTGCAAGAGCATAGTTAAGGCTTGCGTTGCAACTCTGAATGTCGGCACACTGACAGGACGCTCGAGCGAGTTAGCCGCCGCTCTGGAGCATCGTAGAATTGACCTGTGTGTGTGTTGCAAGAGACGTGGTCTGACAGTAAGTCAAGATATATCGGCCGTGGCTTCAAAGTTCTGCACTTTGGCAGCCCCAAGACCACGAATGGCGTCGGAATTGTGGTACCCGAGCGTTTCCGTGATTCCATTTCGGAGGTGAAGCGCTTCAGCTACCGTCTTAATGAAAATCCTATGTAATCACGGAAAATGAACGACTTCATTTCTTCAATGTGTACGCCCCGCAGACAGGCTGTTCTGAGCAGGTGAAGAGCGAATTCTGGACATTGCTTCATGAAAAGGCAGCCGAGATACCTCCAGAAGAAATGATCGTTGTCGCAGGAGACCCTAATGGTCACTTCAGCACGAGTAAAGATGGATACAAATGTCACGGTACTTCCTCATCCCCGCTTCCTCACGCTGAACCTATAGTTGGTCCAATCCTACCCATCTCGGCTGAAGAGGTGGTGACGGAGCTGAGGAAGATGAAGCCTGGTAAGGTAACGGGTCCGGATGACGTGGCTACAGAACTGTGAAAGTCACGCCATTGGAATTCCGCCATCTGGCTCGCTACGTTTTTCAACCCGATCATAGTGGAAAGGAGGATGCCCAAAGATTGGCAGTCAAGCACGACGATTCCGATCTGGAAGAAGAAGGGTAGTCCAGCGCACTGTCTCAATTGTAGACCGATTCGTCTGCTTCCTAACACTATGAAAGTGTTTGAGCGTATAATTGACAGACGAATCTGAGACGTCGTTGAATTATCCGTGAATCAGTGCGGCTTTGTTGCCAACTGTAGCACCACCGATGCTATCCAAGCGGCTCGACTTCTGGTAGAGAAGCACAGTGAGAAGCAAAGACCTCTGCATCTTGCCTTCCTGGACCTAGAAAAGGCATATGACCACGTGTCGCATGAGGTGATCTGGTACGCACTACGGAAACAGCTCGTCCCTGAAGAGCTAATAAATTGGGTACGGATATTGTATACCGACCCGACGAGCAGAGTCCGGGCAGCTGCTGGAATTTCGGCAGACTTTCCAATATCGGTTGGAGTCCACTAATGATCGCCACTCTCTCCTCTCCTCTTCATTGTTGTTATGGATGCCGTGACGAAGGATCTGCAAAGGCGTGTCTCATGGACTTTGCTTTATGCAGACTATGCAATGCTTGCGTCCGACGACAAGAATGAGCTCGAAGTGCTAGTGCATGCATGGAGTGATCGACTGGCGCAGTTCGGTCTTCGCCTCAATGTAACGAAGACGGAGTACCTTTCGACCAAGGTGAATGACCCTGGTACAATCACGATTGACGGAACAGAACTTGTAAGGGTCAGCACCTTCAAATATCTCGATTCAACGATAGCCTGCAATGGAGACCTCAGCGGCGGGGTGAACGCTCGAGTAAGCAGCGCTTGGACGAAATAGCGTGCGTCTACCGGCGTACGTTGCGACAGAAAAATACCGGAACGACTGAAGTCGAAGATTTACCGAACAGTCGTGCGGCCGGTTGCTCTGTACGGAGCTGAGTGCTGGCCTGCCACCAAAGATGTCGAGCGCCGCCTGAGCGTAATGGAGATGAAAATGCTGAGGTGGATGGCAGGCGTAACACGACTTGATCGTAAAACTAACGCTGAGATAAGGGAAAAGTTTGGGGTGGCTCCAATACCCAACAAACTTCGCGAGTCCCGTTTGAGGTGGTACGGGCACGTGCTCCGAGCAGGAGACGACACGGTACGCAAGATTGGACTCGGTCTCGACATACAAGGTACTAGACCGAGGGGACGTCCGAAACAGCGCTGGCTGGATACGATACACGTACTATAGATCTGAAGGCAGAAAGAATTCATCCAGACCACAGATGGAGCGGTATGGCGTCAGAGAATCGGTAACGCGGACACTGCTTCAAAGCAGGACAAACGCTAAAGAAGAAGAAGAAGAAGAAGATTTGTGAACTAGTTACTATCACAGCTGTATGAACACGAACCGAGCAATTTTGATATGTTTGTTTTGAAACATAATTCTCCACATGTGGTCTCCGCATGTAATAAATGTTGTGCTAAATGTTATGACTCTCATGGTATTCGCTAAGGAATGTCATTAAGGCATCGTCTAAGGGAAACTGGTGGCTCGCTAGTTTCATGGAATTTTCTTCAAAAAATTGTTATCGCTGGTATACATAATCGTCCCGATGTGAAGCTGAACTTATTTCGTAAACGCGACGGCTTCTATGGAATCTCTCACTACCACTACAGTGGATTCGATCGTGTTGATTGAAGGTGTTGTATACTTCCTCTGCCAGCATCTATTTAAGTAGGCTTTCAATGTCATCTGTGCCTTGCCAATCATCTGGGAAACCTCACCTTTTTCAGTTCAGCTAGAACTACGTGTGTTGTCTTGAATCAGTCGGATCATTAAATCGAAGACGATCACACTGATGTTCTCTAGTGTACTCCGACCCTCTCGGGATTCGGAAAGGAATGCCATTTACACATTGTAAAGTGGAATTAGTACGTCACAGGTTTCATGGAATTTTTTCCGAAAAATTGGGGTATCGCTGATAATCAGATTCGTCCCAATGTGAGACTGGAGAATTTTCGTTCCACTACCCTCAGAAAGCGGCGTTTTCTATGGAATTTGTCAGCAGCCTCAGAGTTGAGTTGTTCGTCTTGGTTGAAAGTGTTATATACTCACACTGCTAGCAGACATATTAGAAAAATTTTCTCACACGACCAACAACAGTAATTTTAATGGTCCACCCGATGAATAACCTTGAATAGCAAGCGCTGTAGAAGCGATAATTTGTTGATCGAGTTCGTGCCGGAAATTGACCAGTTGAAAGGAATGTTACGAGGATATGAGGCAGCAATAGAGGCTGAGGTAAGTCACTATCAGCTGAACATTTCATTCTATACCGCCATACAATGAATGGTGGCTAGGAATTGAAATCATCTAGAAATAAGGAAAACCAATACCATTTGGGTGAAATTGTGTCAATTTTCCAGGGATGACACCTAGAATAATAAGCTGAGAAATATGTGCGAGTTTTGGGAGTTATGAGAAGTAGAGTGAAAGTCGATGTTCAGATTCCTTCAATTCAATCGATACGCATTTACAGTCGGAAGTCTCGCGGTAGACTTGAGACCGCGCGCGACGCCGCGTCGTATACTGGTGTTGTCAAACCGCCTAGCGTCCGCTCGCGTGACAGTAGCAACATACTTAAATAATGGCTATTTCACTCTTCTAGCGGAAAGGAGCAAGGTAGCTGACTCAAGTTGGAGAAGGTATGAACAACGTCAAATAATTATTTTCGTCAGGAAGAGAAAGAAGAAGACTCACGAAAAAGAACTCTTCTCCAAGAATTTCTTCATCCACATTTTTCAGCTTTGTGCGCTATGGTAGCGCTATGGTAAATGCAAACGAATCGAGGGATTTTTGTTTCCAGCTCTGTGCATTACGGTGAACACAAAGCCAGGAAGCAACCGTTCTTCATGCTAAAAATTACATCAGTCTCGAGAGGACAAATTTGGCAAACAACGCTGTGGAAGATCGAGTGAATCCATTTTTCTCCACTTTATCCCCCTCGTGGATGTCTAAGAGTCTGTCCACGTTGGAACGAATCCACCGGAGGCGTCTCATCAGCTATGTGATGAGCAGCCATTCCTCCAATGGTATGCTGGTTATGGCAGGTTTTTATTGCTGACGTTAAGGCTGAAAGCGAGAAAATGAATAGAGAAAAAACTGTCGGATGAAAATTGAATCATTTTCAAGCGCTGTGGTGCAACTATCACTGAAAGGAGCGCTGATTTTATTGCTTTGGAAGAACAGGCAAATAGGCGGGTAAAACGGTAGTTGTGAAGCTGAATAGGTATACATATGGCTGTACGAAAAACGACATACATATGATAGATATACAAAATGAATTTCACAGTACAAATGCCATGATGTTGAGAAACCCCTTTTCATCGCTGTCTCAACGTGGCTTTCTTGTTTTGTAGGTCCTGCTATAAGATTTTCATACAGCGGACAATATTTCACGTTGAGCCTCACGATTAACAGTTATTAACAAATTATGACTAGTGTACGAAATCGAATTGTTATTGATTTTATTGATCGAGTAGTCGACAGTCACTTATACCACTAGCAATGGGCCCAGACTACAGCTTCTGGAAAGGGAAACAGAAAGTTGAAGACAATTGTTTTTTAGCACTGTTTCCGTTGATGGAAGGAAAGAAATTGGAAAAAATCGCTTTCAATTTTAGAAACTGGACTTATTCGTTAGGCCATTTTTGTAGTTAATGTAGTTATTGTTCTGCTAGATTCATCGCAATAATATAGACCTAGACGGAATTCGAATTCGTGCCTCAGGCTAACAGGGAACTGTTCGGTGCTACACTACTACACCACTGAGCTTCTCATTCGCAACCGGGCAGGTCATTCTCGTTCTCCTAACACCTTACTAGTCAGTTACGCCATGCACTTGTTTTCTCTTCAGAATCGTGCAGACATGGCGAGGGTAGTCGCCGTGCAAGTTGGAGATTCTTACCACTGCATCACGCAAGTAGAGAGTTTCTATGTGTTGTTCAGGAAAATGCAGTGATGTGGCTAAGTCAAGACTGTCCGCTTAATGTTTAGATACTGCAAACCGTTAAGCCCTTTTTGTTCCTGTGAAAAGGTTGATGAAATGCTGAAGGAAAAGAAAACAGATGGAAGGGATTATCATGTATTGGCGTCCATTGGCTATTGCGGTTTTTTCGATCAGCCGTCCATTCGTAGCTGATTTTGCATGAGAAACGTCGCAAAACCAACTTCAACCCACACATACACTCAGACACAATGAGTGTATTTGTTGTTGACGTTCATACGTACGACTAGAGGGCTCTAACCACCGTTGAAATCGTGCCGTCGTCGTCGTCGTCGTCCACTCACTCAACCTACGCGCGCCGCGTTTTTGTTGTGTGGAGTTGTTGTGTCGATGCTCTCACTTCGGCGACAATCTGCTATTCGCGTAATTGGGTATATCCTCTGATTTTTTCTTCCCTATCATCTGGCTGGCTGGCTGGGTGTTGTTGTGTGTCGGCCCCGGTTTGTCGTCTCGATCGCTTCACATAGGACGTTTGGCTCTCCTCTACACTGTAAAATATGTCTTGGAAAAACGACGTAAATTCGTTGGTACTATGTGAGTTGGGGGTGCAACCGAAAAATGTCTTTTTGGTACCCTAGCATTCCACTCGCGCTTAAACATACAAGGTAGCGACGAGTTTCCTCGGCCTCGACCGCGTCCGCGGCACACTCGCGCGCGCTGATCGCGGCGGGACCCTGGAGGCTTCTTGCCAGCTCTCCCTCAACGTATGTGATTAGAAGATGTATGTATGATATGAGGTATGCGAATGATGTGATTGTGAAATGGTATGCGATTAGAAGACGCTCCTTTCGAATTCTTTAGTCGGCGTAAACGACAGAGGAAAATGAAATGGTTGCGCAAAACACGAAAATGTCCACGACACTAGTTAAACGTTCGAGTTCCGTGGATCTGATCATGTACGAAAGATCACTTATCGCTGAGACTTGGTTTACCAGTTATCTGATGCGCTGATCACGAAACTGACAATGTTTCTAAACTAGAGGCAGAGGTTCACCCATATTATTAGCCAATCAACATGGAGCGCTGATCACGAACCGAATCCCCACTTACTAAATTTATGTTAACCATCCATATCGATGATATACTTACTTAAGGTGGTCCAGCCAGGATCACAGACTCTTCTGGAGGGTGGCTGTTTCAAATGCTGATCCCGACTAGGAATTTCGCCTTGCGAATTTTGTCGGAGAACCAGCCAGATCTTTCTGAGCCATATTGATTGGCTAACAATATGGGTGAGTATCGGCCAGTAGTTTAGAAACATTGTCAGCTTCGTGATCAGCTCATCAGATAACTGGTAAACCAAGTCCCAGCGATAAGTAATGTTTTGAACATGATCAGATCCGCGTAACTGGAAAATTTAACCAGTGCCGTGGACATTTTCGTATTTTGCTCAACCATTTCACTTTCCACTGTCGTTTACGCCAATCAAAGAACGCGACAGGAGCGTCTTCTAATCACATACCATTTCACAGTCACATCAATCACATCCGCCATACCATACATACATCTTCTGATCACATACCTTGAGGGAGAGCTGGCAAGAAGCCTCGAGGGTACCGCCGCTATCAGGGCGCGAGTGTGCCGCGGACGCGGTCGAGGACGAGGGAACTCGTCGCTACCTTGTATGCTTAGGCGCAAGTTAACATTTGAAAGAGACCTGCTCGCTTTAGAAGATCCGAACATATATGTAAATCTAAAAACAGTTTGACGTCTCTAATGAACTGAGTAAGTGCAACGAAAATGCATTAGAAAATGTCTCTCCTCGGCAGCACCCCCAAATCACCAATTCAGGGCATGAGCTCCGAAGTAGTCTGTGCACGTCCCGCGTCGCGTCTGCGTCGCGTGCATGTCACCGAAACTTCCTCTCGAAAATGGTTTCTTCAATCTGTCTGTCTCTTTGTGAAGTCAGACTCTGTTTCCCAGTGCGTAATATTTCTGGATGATAGTTTAAATTTTCACTCCTTCATTACTACGGACGCCAGTGCCTACTCCGCCCTAAACCCTGCAGTTCTGCGCGCCGCGTCTGCGTCGCGCAGTCGTGGCCAAAATTTCCTCTCGAAAACCTGGGCCCGGATTCATCATCAGTGAACCCCCAACAAACCCCGAGATACAGCCCGAGCGGTGCCCACTTTTGTCTACTTATCCTTAACTTCCTATGTTAAACGCAATCTCTCATCGACTCTACCGTCTGGTTCTGGCTGCGCCGCGGTTTCGGAGACCGCTCGTCCATTCATGAATCTGGGCCTTGGACAACGTCTCTTAGCCTCATTAGATCATGTAGGGCTTTGTTGGGAACTGCATAATTTTTTAAGACCCAGAATGTGGAACAACTGTCTTTAATCCCTTGAAGTTGAGAGATATAAATATTCTCGAAGCATTCAAGACAGCTTCACTCGCAAGCTAATGATGGGGTGCTATGGTACTAACTACCACCAAATGCCAAATGGGCTTGAACGAGCAAAAATACTTAATTTACCGAGTATACACTATCGAAGGAAAAAATTCGATCTCTTAATGATGTTTAAAATATTCACGAGCAGGGTCTCTATCAATCCAAACAGCTTCTTCGGATCATCACTGACAATAACCAAAAGAGGACGGCTGAGACTAAATGTTTATGTGGCGCAATCACGGATCAGAAATAGCTTCTTCACCTACAGGTGCTTGGTAGAATTTAACCGTATTTTGGAATCAAATCAGAACGTCTTCGGTCTTTCCCTGCGAGGTTTTTTAAACCTACTAGCTCGTGTGTGAATTTTGTGTAATTTTGTTAATGGAACGAATGCATTTTCTGACTTTTAATGACTGTTTCGAGTTATGTGTTGCGGCACGCGTTGGCTTCTGCCGACGTCTTGAATATATAAGTAAATAAATAAATAAATAAATTACTATATTTGGAAGCAAAAATAATTAAATGAAACAGATCTGTAAATGATAAGTGATGAATAATAAATTGATAGGTTAGAGTGTTATAAATGTGCTCATTTTCACCTTTGCGGCTGGTACATGAAACACAGCAAAAAGTCATCGCACGTGTTTTGAACGGATTCATCAGTGGTGAGCGATGTGCCGCGACTATGCTTATTATTTTGTTGCGTAAATACAAGTAGATGTTGAAAATTGGGATTAAATGATTAAGAAGAAGTTTGACAGAGGAATCGGATTCAAGCAAATACCCGGCTTTGTGCGCGGCGCAATCATTTCTTTTCAAGGGAGTCAGTCGAGTAATGGATATCCTATTTCTTCCGGAAATAGTAGTGCACACTGTTCATTATAAAGAACATAACTAAAGTTGAAAAGGAAGTAATCGTTTCCCATAGTACGCGGAAAAGGGCAGAAAGCTATTTTGCTTACTAGGGGACAAAAGTGATGAATTAGATGGGAAATAGTTGGTACCGGCGAACGATGTCGAGGTGTTCTATAAGTGTGTGTTCTTTGCAGATTGCGCTCACAAAAAATTCAGTAACATTTTGATGGTTTGGGTTTGCATTTTACGCATTCTCAAAAGCAATAGTTTTTTATAGGCTGCGAGGCGAGGATAATTAAATTATATTCGCGCTGCTCTCATCGGAAATCATATCTCCACACCGCATCGTATATTTTCTGCGAACGGATCTTTGAGAACTTTCCATTTCATTGAAAAATAATGAGGTCTTAAATAAGCTTTTTAAAAACGCTTCTACAGAAGGCCATCGTATCATTAGTGCGCTTTTGCATCAGCAACTCATCGAGAACTTTTACGCTCTTTTCACCCGTATGAATAGATGCGTAGTTGTCCCAGCGGAGCAACTGGTCATCAATCTTTTTCGATTTCAAATGGTATAATGGATGAGCTATGCATAACAAATTGGGGGTGGTTTTCCATAACCTCATAGGTTCTCTTGGTCGCCAAGCAAAACTTAGCCAACTCACCAACGATCAGAATCTTTAACGAGCAGTCACCCCACAATTCATTCATTGGTTTTTTTTGGCTCGACACAATAGACGGTGCTAAAATCAACAGGTAGACTTTGTAACATTTTGTTGGGTGATCAACAAATTTGAAATGCAAGAGACCCGTCGGTTACACGTGGAGTCGTGTCTGACTTGGAAACCTAGTAGATACAGCAAACTGTCACAAACGCGACGTCGCGCGCTCGCCTAGCGCGACGTTCAGAAAAGTGGCGGCAGAAGTCACTTCCGCTTTTTTATTTCTTGTCCATCTAGTTGCTACGATCTTGTTTTCCGCTACCAACACTTCCTCTTGGTATCGTGATTGATGAAATCATATTAATTTTACCTCATTCACCGGTATTGTTCGCGACATTCTTCTTTTCACGTGATTTTGGTTAAAAGAAGATAGAAGACGACTCGATATGAGTACTGTTATCCTCAATGAAAAGCTATGTGAATAACCTAATATAGCCTACTCTTGGCATCACATGTTTAGTATAGATGTGTATTGTTTTCGTGTGAGCTTACACAATGGCTCAGCAGAGTTCAGGTGAATATTTCTGCATTTTTCTTTGAAATCGGAGCTTGAATTTCGACCACAAGCGGAACATCACTTTTAGTATAACAAATTTTTAGAAGTTTGGATCGCCAAAACATAGCTGAACCTTATTCCTTGGCTGCTCGTTGAACCAGATTTATGCTTTATTATCACATCACTATTTAGGAGTAGGTTTTGTTTTTTTTTCATTTCTTGGCTCGCCTGGAAAGTTCTTTTTTACTTTTTGTGGTATTTTGCTTGAGAAATAGCAACTGGGGGCGAAATGTGTAAATAAACTGACAAAAAACTTAAACAAGGTAAGGTAAGGTAATGCTAAGAGTGCTAAGAGTAATGGCAAGAGTACGCTGTAAGGTTTCCTACACTATTTGGGCCGTTTCGGCTCATTTAAATCTCTTTTGGACATCTCTTTTTTTACATTTCCAATATCAGTTCGATCCAACAGTTCTTCGCTATTCAGTGGTCTTATCTGATCCCACACCGTTTCGCTTCGGTATATTATCGGGAAAGTTTTTTTTTCATCGAATGTAACCCTTTGTAACATGAAGCTAGATATTTATGCTATTTTTCACTCCACTGCTTTTTCTTCACGGTCCAAAACAGCTGCGGATAGTCATTCGGAACCGAATTGCCAAAAGCGCACAAAACATGACCGGAGCCAAAAATTGCCTAAAATCGTAAACAATTAGATAATGAATAGATAATGACACGATACGCATAGAAAGGCAATCGAAAACATGAAATTGTTCTTCGTTTCCTTGTGCTTGAGCGGCTAGATATAGAAGAAGAATTAACTATGCTTCACTATTATCAATACCGCTTGCGGATTTCCTTTAAAGTTGAAAATGTTTTCCTATTTGGGTCCTGGAACATGTCTTGACTTTGTCTGATCGAAGTTAGAGCCGTCGAGTTTCAATTTAGATGTGGAGAACTACCAAAATACTTGTTTTCATAATGGATCAATGCTTCAAATTGCGTGCATTTTCTTTTGATAAGCGCTGCCCTACATGCCGATCTTATTGTTATACCAGACATTTAGCGGCCTGCCGGACAAACGGCTGCTAAATACATAATAAATGAAAACAAAAACTAACCACTGATAGACTGAAATGAAGATTTGAAATGAAAGAAAAAAGTTCTAACGCGTTGACGACAGCGCCTTTTTCGCGTGTCTGGCGCGTAGGACCAACCGATTTTCTACCGCGCCGAGGCTGTGGCATGTTGCCGGCACACGGCGAATTTTTTCAAAATGGAAGTGAATAGTAAAACTCGTAGACTACGTATACAGTCCTTTGATATCGGGATGGTGAATATTCCTTTTTTTGCAATGAAAATAGAAAAATAACAGCAGGAAGCCTTTAGAATGTCCTTTTTCCCTATCCAGGTTAAAAGAGAGTTGTTATTTGTTTATTATTCATTATTTGTTTATTCTAATAATCAATGTTTGTTTGTATTAGGTTGTAAACCTTCCAATTGAACTTTTGACACGTCTTAATTTTTCGAATTTATTTCTTTGAAACAGAACCCAATTGAGATACGTATGGTACATAGTTAGGCTACAATGTGTCGCCTTCCTGCTGTTAATTGTTACATTCCATACGCATGGAACCCTGCTGGTTTATTGACGAACAACTTCAACACTCCCGTTTTGAGATGGTCTTACTTGTTGAGATTTTTTCTTCCGCGTGTTTCTAAAGGAACGGCAAGAAATAGAATTCTGTGACAGCAATGTCTGGAGATTACGCTGCATGGGGTATCGAAGTCTGACAATCCTCCAAAAAATTTTCCCATATGATTTTTTTGAAGTCATCCTTGGTCGGGTTGGATGGGTTACGTAACCAGCCCTGCTTACCCTTTGGTTTGCAAGCCGTACAATCCAATTGCTGACAGAGTAGGTTGTCAGTCACTGATGCATCTTCAGATAGAAGCTCCTACTCGATAAATTCAGAAGAACTCTAAAAAACGCGAAGAATCTCCTTCTTGAGGTGCAGTTCAGACTTGGTGTCGGTTTTCCTTGTTTACCACGACCAAGCCACTGGGGTCTCCGGCTATGAGTAGCGTATTTCATTCACTTATCATCTGCTACAGCCAAATTATTTTGTCTGTTGAAGTTCCTTTTGAAACTTACAAATTTCATACGTGAAGTGAACCTAGCGTTGAGCTGTGTAGGCGACATACTGTGAATAACATTTCGGCCACACTTTCGTACCTTTCCCTATATATTAGAACGCTTTGCAGCTATTATATACAAGCACTGGAACTCTTCTACAAAGTGGTGAGTGGTAGTTGATGGTCCGACTTCTGTGGCTACTTTTAGCCCACCCAAATCAGTGCTAGGTGTCCTTGGCGGAGCGGTTGATTCTCGAGCCCATCATGGTCTTTCTTGACTTCCTGGGACCAATCTGTTCTGGAGTAATATACAGGGCACCTTACTCTATTATACAGCAAAGTTTCAGGATTGGGCACCACAGCAGACCGCCCTTGTCAAAGCCCATTGAAGTCATGCAGTTGGGACCCTATGTTTAAGGCTTCATAACTTAGAGGAATTCTGACGAAATTGATTGGGCGATGAATAGTTCAGAAGAGCTTTAGCTACCCTACTGAAATATTATCGAAAAAGAAATCCCGAAGCTTCAGCAGAAGTTTTACTATGCGATGAAAAAATATTCAATCGGAAGGTTTACAACCTAATATTTGTTTCAGTAAACAGTATATTTTTGCATTTCTTTGTTTCTTGCAATAACCATTATTTGTTTTTACTTGTAAAGAAAACTGGTGCACAATCAAAAATTCCAGTAAATCAGAAGCTAAGAATTGCTTTTACGGACGACGAGGTTTACAATTATTTCTAATCATAAGGTATATAGTGGCCAGACAAATATTTCCCAAAAAATAGGGATAAGTCAGAAAAATAAATTTTAAAACTGTGACGCAGCATTGCGTCACACCGTCTCACGCGGCCTAATACGTGTGACGCAGCACTGTGTCACACGGTCGCCAATGTGTAAAAATAAAGCGATGAACAAATAGCAAAAGACGGCGAGCTGAACTGATGAAATGCGTCTCTGGGAGTACGGTAACGGGCAATCGCGGCGGGATCCAGATGAGCCACCCATTACTATCGTCGCGGTCTCGCTTATTATATAGTAGGATAGAATCTTTTCTTTTTCTTTTCCTTCGTATTCTCTTCTTTATACCACAAACATTCGGCCAGTTGCAGTGTATATCTCCGTGCAGCCGTCGAGCTTCAAACTTCCGCATTCAATCGGGGATCTTCCTGATATTATTTGTATGAGTGTCTGTCTGTGGGGTGTTACGACGACTATGTACGAGGATATTTCGGACGTGGGACGGCGGAATGGTTTGCGACCAGCTCTCATATCGGTGCCTAATGAGGCTTGCCCTAGCCCTGAGGGCGAGTTTTCCGTTTTTGCGACGAAAATGAAAACGACCACCCGCGCCATCGCTTCGCCATTGACGAACGCATCCCTGGCGCGACACCAATTAGACCACTCATTTCTTTCGCCCTCACTATTTTCCTCAACTTCCTCGTCTCACGAGTCTCACCCGAATCGGGTGATCCATAAATAATAGTTGTGGACTGAAAAAAAACCCTAATCCGTTCACTGCTCTGCAACAACTGGCTGACCTAAAGATTTCTGTTCAAACTGCACGTAAAGGTGAAGCTGTCGGCTATATTAACGGAGGATAAGGGCAGCAATGATACTTGAATCAATGTCTTTCTTTCGAATCTTTTAATTCAAGGTTCGAATGGCAGAGCGCCATTATTCATTCTCATCACGGCAAATGCAAGAAAATGTTTTGCCAAAATTCCTTTAAATCACGCTATCGATGCTGAAACGATGCGCAGTTTTTCGACTCCATCAAATCTACTATTTGATGAGACCTGATGTCGTTGTTTCCCATGGGATCCGATTTCGGAGTACTAGAACATCAGATTTCGTGTGTGTAAGGGCCTCCCACGATATGTGAGGAATAGACTACTTCCTGTTCGTTTTGAAAGTCTAGCTGACTTGAAGTTCTCTTTATGTTCAATTTGACGCTCATATCCCTACCCACTAGACTTGTCCTTTTTCCCGCGATGTATTGTGATTTTCTGTAATAGAGTTTATGGGTTTCATTTCTCAGAAAAACCCAATCCGTTTACTGCTCTGCAACAACGGGTTGACATTGAGATTTCTGTTCAAACTGAAGCTAGAGGTGAAGGTGTCGGCTTGTTCAACATGCAGCCCAGAGAAATAGTCCACTTACGACTGTCTAAATTCTGGGTCACTATGGGCTTGTCCCCTTTCTGTATGCCTTTGAGTGCCTGGAGTCTGGTCTATTTATTTATCGCGCAGGTTTTGAGTTTTCGCGAATATTTGAATTAAAAAACTGATTGAAAACTTGGAGGAAATCTGCTGGAAAATGAGCGCATGTTTGGACAATGTAGTCTGCGTGGAAAGTCTGGTACTTGAAGCCAGAAGCCAAGATTGATATTACAGTTTATTTGGGCTAATGTTTCGGCGTCCTCGCCTTCTTCAGAGCCTGGTACAAGTCGAGTTCAACCTGAGAAAGTACCCTCGTATCCTACCAGCTACGGGTGTGTAGTGGACCTCACTAGTCCACTTATAGAAAGGTTAGCCTTTTCTGACCCCCTTTCTCATTTGCTCGATAGTCATTCAGTTTTCTCTTATTTTTTTTTCGGAGAATTTGATGCGGTGTTGAGTGGGTAGTTTCTCAGGTTGAACTCGACTTGTTCCAGGCTCTGAAGAAGGCGAGGAAGCCGAAACGCTAGCCCGAATAAACTGTAATATCAATCTTGGTTTTTGGCTTCAAGTACCAGACTTTCCACATTGACCACAATGCCAAGATTCATCGAGAGCCGGACGTAGAATGTAGTCAGCCTTAGTAATGTCACTTGGAGCTCACTTGGAGCTACTGCAGCTGCAGCAGCAGCAAGTGAGTGTCGCCTCTGATTTCGTATGAATGTTTGTTTGGCAGGTTCGTTCTTAGTTATTGCTTTCACCGGAACCTGCAGCAGCCTCCTAATCGTGTATAAGATCTCTCATAAAAGAAGTGAAGGGGCACTCATGAGATCTGGCATAAGTCCGATAAGCAGAACACGTCCTTCATTCAACCACAACCTAGCAAAAGTGAAAATATTCTGATGTAACTATGTCTTTACCGAGCTTATTAGGTGTTTTTCATAGGTCAAAGAATAGAGAACTTGGGAGTTGTTGCTGGCGAAGGTCTTTTCACTAAAAAAGAATTTCATGAAAGGTAGATCACCAGCCGATTTGGAATCCATCTCTCGCTAACCTTCTTTTGTTATAGTGCTGTGTTACTTGCAGTGCTGATGAGAAGTGAAATTAGGACACCACTCCCTCCTTTCCCAATTAATATTTCCCGCAGGGCGAAAATCCTACTAATTTTGCTCAAAATTTTGCCCGAGGCAATACTTTGTGGAGCTCTTTTTCAGTATAAATTGAGCTTCTGAAATGTCGATGGTGAACGTCAGTGATGAGCGGTGGGTAATTGACTAAAGATTCGCTCAGGTATAGGGCTGCTTGAAATGACGACCGATCACTTGACGTCTGTCCTGGAAATATTGAATTTGATTTAAATTCGGTTCACGTATCATGATGATAAGAGTAAGAAGGTGGGATTTATTTATTCATTCATTTATTTGTTCGATACGCACTTAGGCGTGCTCTCTGTGAAACTTTAGTGGGATATACGAATAGAAAACACTAAATAACGCAAACTATAAAAACAGAACTCCGGTGGTTAGTTAGAAAACTATTACATATCCCAGGTGCCCATTAAACTGATATTTAACGCCCCATGGGCGGTCTAGGAAGAAGGCCAGTGGGGACTGGTGTTGTATGTATAGGCCTAATTTCTAAACATGACCAGGAAAAAATTCGTACTAGGCTACTCCTGCAAATATTATATTATTATTACTAGGTGAGAAGAATTAGATTGAGAGTAAATATAAACAAGGTTCACATGGTGCATACTTTCTATGACCTTCCATATTGACGGAACAAGTGTCTGCTATCCCCCACCCTAATATTCCATTGTGATGGCAGACCCGAGTAGTACACGGCTGATAAGTAACAGTCTTGGACTGAGACACCGAGCAGGAGAGAAGATTTATTAGAGTAATGGAGAGATAAATGGACAGCACTGGTTAACAAGTAACAAAATGAATAAAATCGAATAATCATGTCTTCTTGATTTTTTATACTGGATCCATCGTGGGAAAGTTGGGCGGAGCGTGAAGAGAGCATGGTAGTGCCTGGGACCGCGTCTGAATTCTCATGGTACGGATCGTCGGCGTGGGAAAAGAGTACGGTACTGCCTGAGAAACCACAGTAACCTGAAATATTCAAACAAACGAACAGATTGGGGGTGCTTTCTTACATTGCCCGCCTTTTGAGTGGGGGACGCCCATCTGTTCCCAACACGCTCCCCCGTCCACGAGTCGATGGCCTCATCGACCGCTCTAGCTCGGGGAGCTGCAACTGTTTCGCTCTATTGCAAATAACAGAATACAACAATTTAGCTGATGCTACACCAGGATGAGAGCCATAAAACTGTGCGCAACCTTCAGGAGTGCCTACTTCGACAAAAATCTTATTGTCTTTTACAATATTACTAGCCGTTGGCACTACATGATTCTCACCACCTAGGCCTACAAGCACATCATCCAAGGTCTTCCACAGCTTTCGCATGGCCTTCCACTTCGTTTCCTTCGCCACTGTGACCGGTGGCCAAGCGGTCGCTATCTGTCCGCCTTCGTCCAAATGTGTTTTCGCCAGCATCAAAATCTCTTTCATCACGTTCTCTTGTCCTTTGTTTTCTATGGGCCACACAATAACCCATGCGGAAAACGTCTTCCAGAGGCCCAACACGTCCTTAAGGCCATCATAACTGGTCACAACCTTCGTTTCGATGCCACTGCGAGGACCATCTTTTTCAAGTAGGAAGGCCGCTTCCGGGCCTGCAAATCCTACGGGCCCTTGCTTTGTTCTTCTTGTGGCACGGCTTTCTTCGTTCAACTGCTTTTTGAACTTTTCGAACGCGACCTTGTAAAAGTCTGTGATGCAGTTGTCCTCGATGGACGCGTGCTTCACAATTTTCCTAGTGGTGCAGAGGAACGCTGTCCAATCCGTACAGACGTCGTACGCGAGCCTCAGAATGCTGCACAAGGCATCTGCGTCGAGGCTCACCACCCCCTCCTTGTGGTATTGAATCTTCTGGGGCAGTGCGACGTCACTCCTTATGAAAATGGAAGCGGTCTTCCAAGCCGTCCACAGATCACCAATCGGCTTCTTTCCGTAAGCCCCTGGGAAAGTCACTCCGCTCAAGTCGGCCAACGTAGAGTTCTTGAAACAGTCATCCGCACAGATGTATTGCAAGTGACCTTTCTCCGTGCTCGACTTGATGGAGACGCCACTGAAATGAACAGCAGTTAACTTGCAAACTTTAACAGCTGGTCTTCTGCCTTTTCTGCCTCTCACATGTTTACCATCCACTCTTTCATCCGATATTGTGGGGGGCACTACTCGCAACATATCGAACTGAACCCTAATAGGCTCGGTATTTTCCCCCATTCTAGTTACTAGCGCCGAGTTTTCGCTCGTATTCAGTACCCTGAAGGGTCCTATCCACTCAACGACCAACTTCGGGTGAGTCTCTCTGACTTTCTCGTTTGGGGACTTCACATACACCCTATCTCCCACCTTAGGATACACTCTTTCCTCAACGCGATTCTCACTGTCATACCTTTTCTTCATAACCTCACGTACTCGGTCATTGTGCTCCTTCACCCTATCGTGGACTTCCGCCACTGCCAACAAAATTTCACTTTTGTACTCTTCCAACGCTTGGTCCATGGCGTAACGCGATATTCCTGCATTTGGGATTATATTCGATGGAAAGACTGGGTCTATACCGTGCAAAATGAAGTAGGGACTCTCTCCCGTTGCACTATGGGGCATCATGTTATATGCCATTATACAAAACGGGAGACGAGTATCCCACTCCGTAGGTATCACCGTTGCTCTCCGCAACATCGCCACGATCGTCCCATTCAGTCTTTCAGTAATCCCATTTTCTCTGGGATTGTAGCCTTTCGTCGTTATATGGTTGATCTGGGTTATTTTTGTCAATTCGTCCATCACTTTATTGACGAATTCGCCTCCTCTATCGGAAAGAATAGAGGAAGGCCAACGACATCCTTCGGCTATCCATTTTACGAAGAAAGTACGCGCCACAGTCTCAGCCGATTTATCCGGAACCGGATATGCAGCCGCGTACATAGAGAAGTGGTCTATTACTGTCACGGCATACCGGTTTCCTTTCGTTGTTAAACCTAACTCCAGAATATCCACTCCCACTACCTCGTAGGGCCTTGATGTAACAATAGGCTTCAAAGGTGGCACCAAACTTTCTCGTGGGTTATGGAGAAAACATTTTTGGCACTCTCTCGTCCACTTAAATACATCTTGAGCCATTCCTGGCCAATATACCTCCTTCTTTAATCTATTGAACAATTTATGTCCACTGAAGTGGCCCGCAAATAAACCACTATGTGCTTCTTGAAACAACGTTCGTCTAGCCTCTTTCGGCACTACCAGAATCAAACGTCCGTCCTCCAGCTGCATCTTAAGGTCTCCCTCATCCAACACGAAATCTGTGGTCCGCAACAGTCGTCTTTCTCCCGGCAATCTCACCACTCTATCCGCACTCTCTTTCACTGCCTCTATGATGCTACAGAAATCCGCATCCTTACACAATGCCTTTAGCCATTTGCTTTCTTCTCGCGCATTCACCGAATTGACCACCGCGTCATTGAGGCCCTCCAGCGACTCTTCTCTGCAGTCTTTTTCAATCGGTAACCCTCTACTCAAAGCATCTGCGACAACATTAGCGTGTCCCTTCACGTACCTTATTTCCAGGCTATACCTCTGGAGCTCCAAGGACCACCTAAGAACACGAGACGACACATTGGTGCGCTTGAACAACGCTACCAGTGGCTGATGGTCCGTCATTACAACCGCCTGCACACCATATATAAACAGATGGAACCGTCTTACTGAGAACACTACCGCTAAGGCCTCCAGGTCCGTGATGTGATACCTCCTCTCGGCCCTGCTGAGACTCTTCGACGCAAAGAAGATCGGATGCATTTGACCGTCATCCGCTTCCTGTGAGAGAACTGCACCTAAGCCATAGGTCGACGCGTCCGTGTAGATATAAAATGGTCTCCTACCGCTCCTCGCACCTTCTATGTCCGGTTGTTTCAAAACAGGAGCCCTCGTTATCATACTTTTCAAGTTCTCGAACGCTTCCTCGTGTTCTTGTTCCCACACCCACTTCGCCTTTGCAGATGTCAACGAGAACAGACACCCAGCAATTTTTGAGAACCCAAGGCAGAACTTTCGATAGAAAGAAGCCATGCCTAAGAACGTTCTCAATTCCTTCACGTTTGCGGGCGTTGGGTATTCCTCTATCACCCTGATCTTTTCTGGATCCATATGGACCCCCTCTGCATCAATTACATGACCAAGAAAAGACACCTGAGACTTCAGCAAGTGACATTTTTGCGCTTTCAAACGTAGCCCAGTATTCTCCAGTCTTGCAAACACTTGCTCCAAGAGTTCTAGGTGACGTTCTTTCGTATCCGTGCACACCATAACATCATCTATATAACAGAAGACTTCCGCTCCTGTTAGGTCTTTCAAAACGAAGTCCATCATCCTTTGAAAGACAGGCGGACTTGTGCTCAGCCCAAACGGCGTCACACGGAAGTGAAACAAGCCTTCTGGTGTTATGAAAGCCGTCTTTTCTTTGTCTTGTTCCGCTAGCGGAATTTGCCAGTACCCACTACAAAGGTCCAACGTTGAAAACCAACGCTTCCCTGCTAGACTTTGTAGTACGGACTCAATGTTCGGTAGCGGATATGCATCTAGTTTTATATTCTTGTTTAATTCCCTATAGTCGATGCACAATCGTAGCGAGCCATCCTTTTTCTCTACTAGCACTATGGGGAATGCCCATTCAGACTTACTCGGCTCTATCACCCTTCTTTTCACTAGATCTGCTAGCATTTCTTTCAGTTTGGGCCTTACTCCCAGTGGAACCGGTCGGGCTTTCATCCTTATTGGGGATGTATTGCCCGTATCTATCTTCATTTCCACTACGTCGGTTTGCGAAAGTTCATTGTCTGAGACCGCGAACGCTTCCGCATACCGTAGCACCAAACTCTTCAGGTCCTTATCCAGTACACCTCCTTCAATATCCTTCTCTAGCAACTCGAACAACTTGGCTACCCTTTCGTCCGCTTCTCCAGGTTTCTCATCACTCATGACTAGGAAAGGGTTCATGTCCTCCCAGCGGTCATGCCACTTATCCGTGCTCCAGTAGCCAACGTCATCCCCTTCCTTGTACATCGCCGGCTCATCGCTATCATTGAACATAGGAATTTCTGTTTGTTTGTCCTTGATAGCGTATACTCCGGCTGCCACTCCACGCTTCTCAGACCAAATTACTCGCTCCGCTACTTCCGTCAGTTCGCCCTCGCATTTTACCTGCACTGCCTGCATACACCTAGGTGGAATGTATATTCTTTTCGACACCACTACTCTATTGGTCGCCTGTTCCATCCGCGAGCCCTTCACGGTCAGTTCTACACCCAATCGCTGCAACGCATTCGTTCCTATGATCAATTCCTCATCCTTTGTCGCACTAACATGGAAGGCTACCGTATCTCGACTGCCGCCTTCTACCTCCACCTCAAGATAAACTGCGCCCAAAAAGTCCATTCGGTTTCCCGAAGCATCATGCACTGACGTAAGTTTCGACTCTTCCAGAAATTTGAGCGCGTCAATGTCGATTTTCCGATCTCTTGCTCTAGCCAGAACCTCTACAGGAACAATGCTAATCATTGATCCTGTGTCCAAGAGCGCCTTTTCCACGGTGCCTAACACCTTTACCGTTGCTACCATTTTCTCTCCTACCAAGTCGTTCAAGGGAGATGAACCATCATCGCTCCCGATTCGCACGCCTAAACTGCGAACCCGATCGACAATAGCCGACAGCGGTTCCGTCTCTTTCAGTTTAGGCTGTGACTTGCTACCATCAATTATTTGATTCACCTTCGCCGAACGACGCGGGCACTCACGCCCAATATGTCCATAACTCGAACAATTGTAACATTTTCTATTAGAATTGTTCGCACTAACATTCCTCTGTCGTTCACCTGCGGTATTCTGACCCATCAAGCTTCTTTCTCTCTGCTGTGCCATCTCGAACTCCCTCCTACCACTATTCACGACACCAACGCCACCATTCTGATTGCTGCCATCAGGTCGCACTGGTACCTCCTGTCCGACAGTCCTACCTCCTCTATTCTCCTGATAGACCGCCGCCCTATGTCTCCATGAAACTCCGCTGCCCTTCTTGTAGTGAGTTCCTATCATCCGCCTCGATTGCTCTATGGTCATCGCTAAGTGCTTCACCTCATCATAGACTTTCCTTGGCTCCACTCTATGCACAGCTGCCACCAATTGGCAATGCTCCGGCCAACCATATAAGTTGTCGAGCAAAATCTGAGCGTACTCCAAGGAACGGTCTTCTAGCGAACAACCTGGATTAGCCTCCCGTCCCAGTTTCTCTAGCACATTACAAAAGGACGCTACGTCTTGGTTAGGGCGCATTGTCAAGTTCCTTAACTCATTCAACGCTCTCAACCGCCCAGCTGTAGAATCTTCTGCCAGCAATTTGGACATTTCCTCTACCACTGCGTCAAAGCCTCTCTCTTTGACCCCTCTAGGTAGTGCCATAAAGACATTCTTAGCTCTTCCACCGAGATGATCGTCGACTAGGATATCTAGTAGCGTGCTCTCTTCAATTATTACATGTTCATACTTCCTTCTGAACCTCCTAATAAACTCACGGAAGTTTTCACTTCTCTCACCCTTAAATACGCCTGGGCTCACACACGCCATTGACCTTAAGTACGTGACGAACGCACCTGCTTCCTCTACTGGAGGAGCCGACATCATTGGTGTTCCTGAAAGCTTCCTCGAGCGACGTGCACACATCGGTCCAATCGAAAAGTCCTCCTGTGAATAGCCTTCTTCGCCATCGATACATGCTGACGCCAATCTGATCGTCTTGCCTTCTTCGTCAGTTGTGCCCTTGCGCGCTGCTTCCTGCAGTTTTCTTACGCTCGTTCCCAGCTGAAACACGTTAGTGTTCAACAGTTCGCACAACTCTGATAGGACTTCCCCGTCCCTTTCCATTGTCCTCACGTAGGTCTTCCACTCATCTACTGTTTCAATGCCTCGCTGGTGCAAGACATCTTCAATTTCCTTCAATAACTCCGCGGGTAAGCCTACCCCTTCTCCTATCACTCTTAACTTGGCCTTCACTAACTGAACTTGCTCCGTAATTTCCTTCTCTACCTCCGCCCTTTTGTCCTTCGCTATGCGGGTTTCACTTAGAATATCCCCCACTTTGAGTTTCATAGCGTACAGGGCCCGCATTATCTGTCCTCTCTCTTCTCGAACATTCTCTCTTACTTCCTCGCTCACCTGCAGATCTTCGACCTCCATCTTATTTTCGCTGTTAAGCGCCATGCCGTTCTGGTAGAGCGTACTGGCCTTCTTGCTATCGGCCTTCTGAAACAATAAAGTTAGGTTGCTCCTTCAGCGCAACTCTAACCCTCTCTTCGCCACTAAGGCGCCAAACGAGTTGCCGTCACCCCTGCTGTTCGGTGATCGACACAAAACCGCTACACGAAGGCGGTAGATTGGTTGCACTAGCACTGAGACGGCAACCAGCACACAATATCTCAAATCCTTGTCTGTTACGCTATCAGTCGGCTCGGTTCGGCCCCCATGTGATGGCAGACCCGAGTAGTACACGGCTGATAAGTAACAGTCTTGGACTGAGACACCGAGCAGGAGAGAAGATTTATTAGAGTAATGGAGAGATAAATGGACAGCACTGGTTAACAAGTAACAAAATGAATAAAATCGAATAATCATGTCTTCTTGATTTTTTATACTGGATCCATCGTGGGAAAGTTGGGCGGAGCGTGAAGAGAGCATGGTAGTGCCTGGGACCGCGTCTGAATTCTCATGGTACGGATCGTCGGCGTGGGAAAAGAGTACGGTACTGCCTGAGAAACCACAGTAACCTGAAATATTCAAACAAACGAACAGATTGGGGGTGCTTTCTTACATTGCCCGCCTTTTGAGTGGGGGACGCCCATCTGTTCCCAACACCATAGCCTTATATTGGAAGAAGAAAGAAAAAGGGATCAATGGCTCGTAAGCATATGTTGAATTTCTCGCGAAGAGCCTGATTGCAGCTAGTTGTGAATTGTCGACCTTTGTCTAAATTTTGAAATGAATCTACCGTACCCTTCCGTAATCAGTCAAAATTGCAGTATAGGGCACCATATTTAGATCCCTGTGTGACCTCCTCCTGTGCTAAGCTTAGAATATATACCATTTTCACTTTGGATTGGACTCTTTTCAAATCACGTCGGACGTTTTTCAAACCAAATTGGACACTTCTCAAGCCACTCTGGCTTGAAAAACGTCCAAATCAAAGTGAAGGTGGTATATCGAGGATGGTTGTTTCTGCTCTAGTTGATAAAAGTAGAGCGAGATATTGAAGCAAGTCCTAGAAAATTCTTTTTTGAATCCGACTCGTCCCGAGGAAGGAGGACTCCGTACTAGATGGTGACTAGCCAGGGACGGCCCTTGAAAAAGTACAAGTGTCTGTCTTTATCTTTCGGGGAGGTCTGGTATCAAATTCAATTTCCTTTTTTCTCCTCCATCCTTTTGCTAAAATGAATTAGCACCATTACATGCATCAACAACATTTTTATGAGCACTTTAGCAATGTTATAGGTCCTGTATTGGTTGCGGTTGCTATTTTCTGCCCTTGTGGCAGCAGTGCGGCGACTACAAAATATATATTTGTAGCCTAAATATCTAGTGTTGGTTCTGATATTAAAAACGCAAAGCGGTGAATATCAGGAGGAATGAGCTCTGGCAACTTTGCCTCTTCTTTCTACCTTTGAACTAAGCGATTACTCATTCTCACTTAATGAAATCATTCTCGTTTCCATCGATGACCATGCGGTTTGCGCATGCTCTGCTGTACCACCTTCATTTGAGGAAAGACATACGTATGACAACAGGTGGAGGGAATTTCACATCGACCACTGTTTTTTCGTTAGCTCGTCAAGCATTTCGAAACTAACAAATTTTGTGGCAAAAAATCGTGTCCAACGATCGACTGAAATTTTAACTTTTTTTTTCGAAGTACGGATAGGATCCTTCCATACCAACTGAAAACTTCATATGTTTATCAACGCGTGTGAACCATCTCGTGTTACTACTGGGTAAATGTTTGCGATAGGTCTTTGTCCGCTACCGGTAGCTGAAAACACTAGTTAACAATTTAATTATTTATTTGTCTCCTTCCACATTTCAGTTCACTGATCCACCTTCAGGTGCGCTAGCCTATCGAATTTCTTAAAATTTAAATGTCACGACGTTGTAAATGATGTAAACGAGTTCAGAAAAACTTATTTTATTATTATTTATTTCTATAACGCACACGCCAGTGCGCTTAGAAGCAACAATAAATCAACGTCAACAAAAAAAGAAAAACAAAAAACACAAAACAATTTTTCTTTGTAAAGTTACTCAAACACTTCGAGAAAGCATATCAACTAAAAGGAGATTAAAAACAAGATTGAAACCCAACATTGAGCCAGCGGAGTATGCTTACTGCGTCAAATCCGATAGAGAAACCAGTTTTTTGAAAGACTAACCGTAACCTCCCTTTAGCAATAAATTTAGAAATAAACGGAATATCCTGGAGGCTGAAGAAAGTCGACCTAATTTTCGTACTCACATACGGCCTGCGGATTGTACATAAATAGACCCCCTCTGGTGGAGGAGTTATAGGTGGCGAAGAAATTATTCTAATTTGAATTTGTTTTATTGAGTATTTTATAAGCCATGACCAAGTCATTTCTTTCCGTAGCAAAGAAGCAACTTCGTCGAGGCGGCTTGTTCAGGTAGTCCCGAGCTTTCCGGTCGGTTTTCAAAAAAGACGCTCGAACCGTGGAGGGAGCGAAAGAACTCCAGTAGTTCATAAGTGACATTCCTGACCTTTAGAGTACATCAAAGCTTTGAAGAGATGATTTTCTTTCCATTTAGCATAGTTTTTGTACTATTTTGCACCGCCAATGAAACAATATCCACTGTTTTCTTTCCGCCTGATGCGCACAGGGTAAATGAATATATGGCTGTAGTAGTCGTAGTAGTAATAGCCGTAGCAGCTCATTTGACGAGCCGAACAAAAACGCTAAACCCAGAAATCATCCAATTATACCAGGAGACGCGTTTGGTAATTAGAAAATGACGACGTACGCGTCGTCGAGTTTTGTCACTGACACCACAGCATCAGCTGAACACATATTTTTCTTGGTTTTTACAAACTTTAGCGAAATTTTCCTCATCAATCATTAACACGACCCTTTGCCTGTTCTTTCCCTCAGCTAACTAAAAGTCAAATGTTATATAGGGTTTTTGGTCAGATACATACCATAAAGGCACACCCGTCATTATTTTATAGTTCTGTTTTGTTTTGCTGAATGATTTAAACTTGATCACTCACACCAGTATGAAACCGTGGGTAAACGATAACTGATTAGAACGATAACGGTGTGTTCGTTTATTATAGAAGCACTAAAGTATCTCTTGCGGAATTAAAATCGTGCCTTGAATTTTTGTAATTTCTGAGGAGAAATTTTCTGTGCAATAATTGTGGGATGCCCATCGGTAAGCTTCAATCAAAAACCGAAAATGCTAGGCTTTATCCGAATCTTGTCATCAACTTAACGGGACCTAACGTGTGTTTCCTTGTATTTAAACTGGAACAGATAGAATATTCGCGTTGAAAATACACCAGTACCAATTTTAATCTGCACGTGTCATATTTTCAATTACTTCTCTTGAAAGTTCCTTATAATCGTTGAAAAGAGCGTATTGAAAGGCGTGAACGTGTGCACTAATTGTAAGACGAATGTGAATCCGCGATTTATGTTTTCATCCTGTTGTTGCGAATTATTTTTCCGTGTTTTCGACGAAGCCAATGGATTCGTTTTGGAGAACTGGAAACTGTTTCACGGGGTGAGGTTAGGAAGGAGTTTTTATGTATAAGGAGTGTGTTATCAAATTGGCTTTTTGATTTTCCAAATTTTCAAATTTGTTCGTGTTGGTTATTCCCGTTGAGCGAATTGCCTACAACTCTCAAGCTTATAGTTCCCTTCGAGTGCAATATGATAGTCACTACAGTACTGGCCATAAGAATTGCCATTTTCACGGAAAAGCCGAAAAAAATCGGCTTTTTCGTCTTTTCTGAATAACTTCCTTAGAATTCAACATTCTGCGAAACCGAGCACATGGCTGAGCTCAGCAGCTCAAGCTCTATCGAACGGTATAGAAATCTTACCTGAAACCCTTTTAGTTAGCCGAATATGGCGATTTTCGCGAAGCGACGTCGCGTTGCCGCGGACGAGTTTCCCATTCAACGGTGTTCACCGCTACTCCAGCAACGATCTTCCAAATTCGAACTCCCGTATCTCAGTTCCCAAGCAATTTTCTACGGCTGCTCTTCTGTGTTGAACAGAGTAGCCACTCTAGGGTAGTATGCCATAGGTAACCATCCCCAGATTGTCCTGGCTTCTTCCAAAAACTCGGCCAAAGTAGGCAAGTGAGGTTACTTTGTTGAGTTGTAACTTTGTTGAAACTTAACAATTTGTAAAAATATACGTATACTTGAGCTCAGCAGCTTGAGCTCTATCGTTTGGTATATAAATTATCTACAGCTGAAAATTTTTTCAAAATATCGATTTTTCTCTGTCACCATTTGTGAAATTGCATATATTGCTATGTTCAGGGCAGAATGTCTGCCCAATTTTACATAGAAATACGCGGCTTTTGCTGTTATACTACGCAGTTGCTGCTGAAAAGTGCGAATTAATGAGAAAACCCTCTTCAAATGTTCCCGTTTTTCTGAAAATTGAAGCTGAAAAATGGAATTTTCAATTTTTACAATTTTAAAAAACTGGTTTAAAAGTTTCAAATCCATCCTTGGATGGTGCGTTAGGTATCAAATTAACGGAAATGATGCGCTGAGTACAAATCTGTCAAAAATTTTCATCCATTGATTGCATCGTATACATCGATTTCCTCGTCGTGGACAGGCCAGCCAGAGAGTGCGTTCCCCGACGCTCCGCCCCTCGCCCCTCCTCCTGGTGACGTCATCGCTGAAAAATAGCCGCAAGACCTATGAATTCATGAAAACTAATCCGGTTGAAATCTACATCGTTCGATAGCACTAACTGAGTACATTAAAACGTAGAAATAGCAGTTCAAAAGAGCACCAACAAAAGGAGAAAATCGCTGTCAAACGTTTCAGCGAAAAATTTGGCTCGGGGCCAACAGCTTATAAAAAGTTACGGAAGCTCTCTGAGCCTGCCGTGTCATATGTTTCTCAAAGTGGACTAGGTCTCTTAGAGGATCCTTGAATGTGCTAGTATGATCTCGTTTAGCCTTTGAGCTACAGCCCGCCAAAGTTGGAGGAAATTACGTGCGTTTTGCGAAATTGCATGGATCACCATGTTCAGGCTCGAATATCTGCCGAATTTTTCGAACTGAGACGCTGCTTTTTCTATTGTGCTACGTAGTTGATGGCATAAAATGTTGAAAATGAAACAAATTCTTCTGTACTAATCGCATTTTCTTGAAAAGCGAAGTTAAAAAATGAAAATTTTCATTTTGTGAAAATATTCAAAAAGCTTCAAAATTTCCTCGAGAATGGTGTGTTAGGTGTCAAACGAACAGAAATGATGCAGTATATTCAAATTTGACAAAAAACTTTAAAAATGTTGTCAAAGGACCGCCCACAGGGTTTAGGAGCGTTCAAAAGCGCCTTTTTTGAATTACTTTGTTGAAACTCAATTATATGAAAAAATATACATATATTTGACCTCTTTTTGTTGAGTTTCTGTCAAATTTGAATATACTGCATCATTTCTGTTCGTTTGACACCTAGCACACCATTCTCGAGGAAATTTTGAAGCTTTTTGAATATTTTCACAAAATGAAAATTTTCATTTTTTAACTTCGCTTTTCAAGAAAATGCGATTAGTACAGAAGAATTTGTTTCATTTTCAACATTTTATGCCATCAACTACGTAGCACAATAGAAAAAGCAGCGTCTCAGTTCGAAAAATTCGGCAGATATTCGAGCCTGAACATGGTGATCCATGCAATTTCGCAAAACGCACGTAATTTCCTCCAACTTTGGCGGGCTGTAGCTCAAAGGCTAAACGAGATCATACTAGCACATTCAAGGATCCTCTAAGAGACCTAGTCCACTTTGAGAAACATATGACACGGCAGGCTCAGAGAGCTTCCGTAACTTTTTATAAGCTGTTGGCCCCGAGCCAAATTTTTCGCTGAAACGTTTGACAGCGATTTTCTCCTTTTGTTGGTGCTCTTTTGAACTGCTATTTCTACGTTTTAATGTACTCAGTTAGTGCTATCGAACGATGTAGATTTCAACCGGATTAGTTTTCATGAATTCATAGGTCTTGCGGCTATTTTTCAGCGATGACGTCACCAGGAGGAGGGGCGAGGGGCGGAGCGTCGGGGAACGCACTCTCTGGCTGGCCTGTCCACGACGAGGAAATCGATGTATACGATGCAATCAATGGATGAAAATTTTTGACAGATTTGTACTCAGCGCATCATTTCCGTTAATTTGATACCTAACGCACCATCCAAGGATGGATTTGAAACTTTTAAACCAGTTTTTTAAAATTGTAAAAATTGAAAATTCCATTTTTCAGCTTCAATTTTCAGAAAAACGGGAACATTTGAAGAGGGTTTTCTCATTAATTCGCACTTTTCAGCAGCAACTGCGTAGTATAACAGCAAAAGCCGCGTATTTCTATGTAAAATTGGGCAGACATTCTGCCCTGAACATAGCAATATATGCAATTTCACAAATGGTGACAGAGAAAAATCGATATTTTGAAAAAATTTTCAGCTGTAGATAATTTATATACCAAACGATAGAGCTCAAGCTGCTGAGCTCAAGTATACGTATATTTTTACAAATTGTTAAGTTTCAACAAAGTTACAACTCAACAAAGTAACCTCACTTGCCTACTTTGGCCGAGTTTTTGGAAGAAGCCAGGACAATCTGGGGATGGTTACCTATGGCATACTACCCTAGAGTGGCTACTCTGTTCAACACAGAAGAGCAGCCGTAGAAAATTGCTTGGGAACTGAGATACGGGAGTTCGAATTTGGAAGATCGTTGCTGGAGTAGCGGTGAACACCGTTGAATGGGAAACTCGTCCGCGGCAACGCGACGTCGCTTCGCGAAAATCGCCATATTCGGCTAACTAAAAGGGTTTCAGGTAAGATTTCTATACCGTTCGATAGAGCTTGAGCTGCTGAGCTCAGCCATGTGCTCGGTTTCGCAGAATGTTGAATTCTAAGGAAGTTATTCAGAAAAGACGAAAAAGCCGATTTTTTTCGGCTTTTCCGTGAAAATGGCAATTCTTATGGCCAGTACTGTATTAGTGAGTCGTCGAGTAGATCTGCAGTTCCTCTTCATTTTTCTAAAAGGAGTTATACAATAGAGAACGTTCCCGATTTTACTTTTATGAGGAATTCTTCAGTTTGAAAATAGTCTTTGATACACTTTCAACAGTAAATTGTATGTATGTGTCTCTGCTGTATCGGCCTTGCTATTCTTTTCGCTTACAGTTTCGATTCACTTCATCAAAGTCTATCATTTTTTGAATATTTGCAGAGATCTAATTTCTAATAGGCTTTGACTGAAGGTTGGCTTTTTTAACCGTTTTAACCGACGAGATTTTTGCCCAGTCTTCGTTTTGAATTCTGCCGATTCCGAAAATGCGACTCAGCGTTTTCTGCCCTTTTCAGACATTAAATGAAAAATCCCTATCATGACGGCTTAGCATTTTATACCACTTTCACTTTGATTTGGACGTTTTTCAAACCACGTCGGACGTTTTTCAAACCAAATCGGACGTTTTTCAAACCAAATTGGACGTTTTTCAAACCACGTCGGCCGTTTTTCAAGCCAAAGTGGCTTGAGAAGTGTCCAATTTGGTTTGAAAAAACGCCCGACGTGGTTTGAAAAGTGTCCAATCCAAAGTGAAAATGCTATATAAACCTGATGCGTCACAATCACATTTGTTCACAGTAACGTCGATGGCAGAGGAAATTTGTCGAGTAATCCAGTCTATGCAGTCTAGCTGAGCAGAGTAATTATCTCTCCGCTGATATGAACATATGAAAACAAATTCATGAAAGCCGGTCTTGTGGGTTTACCGTTGACAATCGCACCTTAATATTTACATCTGTAGCGCTGCCAAAATAACGAAAATTTTACCACATATTGACGTCTTCGCCTACTTCATTCCTCCTTCCTTGTCGCTTTTCCTAACTGTTGTGTCATTCATGGTAAAATCGAGAAAAACACCGTGGTTTTTGAAGAATAATTCGTTCTATTTCTGTCGGGTTGTTCTTGAATGCGGGAAGTGGCCGCTAAGTGTAGGTCGACAAGCGGTGTGAAACCTAATACTTGGGTTTAGAGGTCGGAAGTCGATGTTGGAGCTCAAATCACGAGCGAAGCAAACATCACCCTCTAGGCTCTTACCTAAATAGAAGCGATCGAATGACTCATATGTCCACGATGTTCTTTTTTTCTTCTTCTCACTTTTGCCGTTTTCTCAAAAAAGAACTGCGTTCTGAAGTTGCGGGAGGTAAGAGGGGCGTTGCCTCAAGAATCCGGGCCTGAAGAAAATTGTTGAATACCATCAGACACTTTGTGATGGTTTTCTTCTTTTCTAGAACGCACTTGAGCAACTTTGGGCTTACACAATGTATTTTTTGCTTCGATTAGGCGCACGTACTTAACAAATGAGACTGATATCTAATCTCTTGGGGCGATTATTTCAGACGCACGCAACTTTTCGACTTTATAGTTCTATTAAAGTGTTTGGAACTGGAATTTATTCGATATCCCGTAGCAAATTGTGCTGAGAATTGCTTTTTATTGTTTTTCGGTTCAGAAATAGCTGCCAATTGTGGACATTTTGTGATTTTGAGCTTGAATTCTTTTGACAGATGAAAATTTTAATGCGCGTAATGGAACGACAAACGATATAACGCGTTAGGTTATTAATAAACGTTTCCAGTTGAATTAGCGCATTATAACTTTGAGCTCACCACCTAGTTCTCGGTTCATATCGCCTCTTATGTGTTTTACTATTTTTACGTTTGATTGTTACTTCCAGTTCTCTACCTCAGTTTAGGTGTTTGGTCCATTTTCAGGTTCTACTCTCTTAATTGTTACTGTATTTATTACGGGTTTCCTCTTAAAATTTTAGCATGTTATCGGCAAATTCGTTGCCTGATGTTTATGGTTCTGTTGGCTATGTGTTGAGGTCTGTATACCCACATGGACATCCATGTAATAAACATACATATAAGATAGCATGAAAGGAAGGAATGCAGTAGAGAGCAAAAAATTTGGAGCTTCTTCCGAAGGGAAAACAGTAAAGTGTTTCTGCTCCATCTTTTTTGAATGGTCGTTCGGCGATATTTCGCAACTAATCCGGATTTTTTGTTACAGAGCAGAGTATTTGTTAATCAATTTGAAATGATGATGCCTTCTTTCAAAATTATTTTCTTGACAACTACAAATCTGGCTATATATTCTACAAAATTCGAGAAGCTTAACTGTCTTGATAATACCAACTTCCTCCGTTCAACCTTGTCCTCTTTTTAAGTTTGTCTTCAGCTGACGCGTTTATAGTTGACTCGGTGACACGCGTCGCAGTCGCACGCGGGGCCGTGCGATAGTGCGCTCCGACGCAAATTTATCGTAACGACGCGAACACACTGATGACACTTCAATCATCGATAGTTCCCCCTTTTGCAGAGTGCGCTGCCAACTATATTCGATTATTTTCAATTTCCAATATCATAATCATCTCGAGGAAACGAAGGTTCCGAAATGAAACGAATAAAAACCACCCTTTCCCTCAGAAAACAAATGATAGCAATCAGTTAACGATGTTTTTCACATAACTGCTCAATGCACTTTTCGCGTATGGCTAACACCCTCGGGTACATTTTTTACAAGGACAACAGTACAATTTTTGTTGAGTCTAATCTAGTCTTACGATTTGGGCCTAGATTCATGACATGAAATAAACCCCGGTCGGCGCGCGTATTCGCATTCATTAATGCGTCGCGGAGTTTATCCGGCGGATATCGCGGGTCTATTCACCGCGATGTACTGAGCACCCCGCTGTAGAAAGGGCGCTCCAATGCTAATTCCCGCACATCAGCTGATGTGCCGCATAATTTTCGTTATGCACTATCATTTTTTCGAAGTTTAAAGGGAAAATAATATTGCTTGTTAGCAAACAGAGACCATTCAGAATTACAGCGCAAAGCCCAGAGCGAATAGCAATCGAATACATGCTAGAAAAAATTCTGAGAAAAAATCGGCTCTATCGATTTGTGAACTGACTGCCGCTTACCCATAACAGCCGTGATAACGGTCGTTGCATTGCGTCACATCGGGTATCGCAAACCCGATTGTCATGAATGCGAATATTGGGGGGATGGACCGGGTTTATCTCAGCCGGAGGGTTATATACCTCAAATTTTCGTTCATGAATTTGGGCCCAGGTCGCTCACCGTGATCGAGACGTGAGACGCCGTAGTTAAGAGATATTTGTGTAGTTTGTAACTTGACTGATTGTAATAGATTTGTAAAAGTGACTGGCTACTTCAAGGCAGCTGGTCTCATTTTCGATGTATTTGAGCAATCCTTTTAATTCTGCGGTTTCATTTCTGTTTTTAGGATTCATCTCGCTTGATTCTGATGTCCTCTTCTCATGAAATTGTTCGTGTGAATATTTGAAATCGTTAACGGCAGCACCTTCGCTCCAAAAATCCGTACGTCTATTTTTGGTAGTGGTGGATTGTAAAAGTTAAACAGAAGTCAGGGATATGTACTGATGTTCCTGAGGACGCGTCATGCGTTCGCTTTCCATTCAAGTTTGTAGAGGAGCGGTAAATGTATATTTAAAATATACAGTAACCTCTGGGACACTACCGCCGTCTAAATCATTATCTGCACTTCTCAATGCAAATCTGATGCCAATTTAGTCGACCCGAAGGGATGGAACTCCTGGTTAGGCCGGGGGGCGTAAATCGCTCAAGCGTTCGCCTGCCAGTCGCGCCCGCTACCACTGTACCACGCGTGCTCGCGATAACGTTGGCAGACTATGAAGAATATGAGGACATATTTATTTATTCAAGAATACACAAAGTGTGTGCACCACCATTCAAATGAATATGGGTTAAAACAAAGTGAAACCAAGCAAGCAGCTCTGAGACAAATATAAATAGAAACTAAAATGAAACAATTGCACCTAAAGCCTAAGGTAGAACTGCCTCGCTGTCCTGGATCTTGGTGTCCGGTATGGCAAGCTCCCCTTCATATACCATTTTCGCTTTGATTTGGACGTTTTTCAAACCACGTCGGACGTTTTACAAGCCAAAGTGGCTTGAAAAGTGTCGTTTTTGATTTGAAAAACGTCCAATTTGGTTTCAAAAGTGTCCAATTTGGTTTGAAAAACGTCCGACGTAATTTGAAAAGCGTCCAATCCAATGTGAAAATGGTATATACACATTTCGTTCACTTTGTTCAAGGATACGCCACACATGAAGCTCAAGTTATGCAACTGTGATTGCAATCGAAGAGTGATCTTCACGTGCAAGTATGGTGTTATTTTCGTTCAACGAAACGATGCGCAATCCATGGCGTATCCGGGTCAAGCACAGCCAGAAAAATCACTCCAACTCACAGTTGATGACGGCACGTGCGCGGGAAATGTGATCGCGAGCAAAATATTTGTTTGTTGGGAAAGAATTGCTCGCTAATTATGCCCCGAAGCTCAGTGCGACACCCCTCAGCGTGAGACCACTTGTTGACGTCTTCTGTTCCCTATCGTGCTGTTCCTCACTGCTGCTTTTTTGCTTTCAATTTAGTTCGGTTTGACCATCTTCAAGTTCATTCCGAGATGTAGCTGTGGTACTGAGTGAATTACAAGCCAGAACCTCTGCGTGTTCATTCAAAGTGCAGAAGACGGAGCGCAGAATTGCATTTAGTAGTCTCTTTAGCTCTCTCTCTTCTTGGTAATTCGGCGTTCCACATACTCCTAGTTTTCTTCTTCTTGAAAAAGTAGTATACTGCTCCTCAGAATGTATGAGTTCTTGGGTAATTTTTAGTTTTTTGGGGAATTCAAGCTTACAGATATCAACTAAGACCTCCTTAATGTCACTGATTTGCGACAAACTATGAATAATAATTTTCTGCCGTATTCTATCGTATTTTTAGACCTGTTCGGGCTTTGATGTCTAGTTAATAAGTTCCACTCTTCTATAACATGCCAAACGAGGTTGTTGTTGTGAGAGGGTTTGATGCTGTGACACTCTCTAGCAGAATAATGGAATATTGTCGGGCTGCTGTTCCCTAACGAGGTTAGTAGGTGGATCAGTACTTTACTAAGAAACGATTCTATCGGAGGGCGTCCATTTGTCTACCAAAATCCGTCGTCAGCTCACTGATTTTTTCGTGAGTAACAAATTTCACCCTTTACATTTTTTGCCTTTTATATACGTTCTCCTCCAAGAACTATAAAATAGCCATGATATCGTGTCGATTTTAGCCCTTATACAAACCCGCCGACGTCATTTGCTAGGCCCTCTGACCGAATTTGCACCGAGTTCGCGCCAAGGACCGCATTGACGCAAAGTTGGGGCGAGGCGCCTGTCGCGTGCTTTGTAACGACGGATTACGGTAGACAAATAGACACCCTCCGATAGAATCGTGCTTGCGTACTTTACTGGGCCTAACTTTTCGACCTTTACCTCGGCTTCAGAAATCGACGTAATCCATCGCCAGGAGCGGCAAGCAGCTCTGAATGTAGAATTATGGAATAGTTAGTAAAGTGAGCATTATGTATATCATGTCCAGCTGCAGTGTCTTCGAATAGCACTCAGGATACTATCACCTAACTCTTTTTTTCTGTTTCATTCAACAAATCAATAATCTTGAAGTTTCCTCTTCTTCAAACCTCAATGTAATCTTGAATGTGCTTGTTGTGTTCTGCTGTGCCGGAAGAGGTTAATACACTGAGGCTAAAAATCTCAGTAACACTCGGCACGTTGTCCGAATTGGCTTTGGATTACCGTGAAACGAATATCATTCAATGATAAAAGCTGAATCTCACTGTTCTATCTGAAAACGTGATCTTGCAAAGTATCTTCGAAGTTAGGAAAATTCCATTTTTTGTATCGAGTGAAAAGCTCCACTGGAGTCCCTGTTGAGTTGACATGTTTTTGGTATCAAACTGATGATAATGACGTGCGGAAGTCAAATCTGATGAGAAAATTTGGAATGTCCACAATTTGCAATCTGCTGAATGTAAGGTGTCCCTAGGACACTTCAGTGGCAAGGTTTGGTTGTTCGTAAAACAGTTAGCAGAGCTCCGAAGAAAATCACCTATGCTAGGTCACTCAATATGAATGTCAGGGAATATTTGAGCTCAGCATCAGAAGACGAATCGGACGGTGTTTTTAAATTTGCCCAAAGTTCACTGAGAGCGATTTGCGCCCTAAAACCCGTGCAACTGCGTGTTTCACGCGTTTTGTGACAGAACTTTTAAGCGGTATCGTAAGTGGATCGAAATTTTTTATGGCCTGACTTCTCGATCTTTTTGTCGCCTTCAGAATCCTGAAAGTGGTTCAAAAAACGTAACCTTCCGTCTACGTGGCTGAGCGCCAAATCCTTCCTAGATTTTGTGTCCAATGTCAAGTCTATGAAGAGGATGAAAAGGTCATAAATAAATTTTGATTCACCTACTATTCACTGTTCCATGACCATGATCCATAAACGTAGGATATGTATATACCATTTTCACTTTGGACACTTTTCAAAGCACGTCGGACGTTTTTAAAACCAAATTGGACACTGACCATGGATAAATTTTGATTCACCTTCTATTCACTGCTCCATGACCATGATTTATAAACGTAGGATATATACCATTTTCACTTTGGATTGGACACTTCTCAAATCACGTCGGACGTTTTTCAAACCAAATTGGACACTTTTTAGCCACTTTGGCTTGAAGAACGTCCGACGTTATTTGAAAAACGTCCGACGTGGGGTGAAAAACGTCCAAATCAAAGTGAAAACGGTATATAACCTATGTGGCGAGCTTGTCAAGGCTCTGTGCCCGTACTACTCAGTTTTGTATAGTTTGGGGAATTGGAAAGAAGAGAACGAAATTACATTTGTTCTCTACTATTGATCTGCTTCCACATCAATTTTCTTTAGAATCTGTAGAAAAGTGAATCATGTAAGTACGTGTATGTGTATGTGTACCCTGAAGGAGATCTTGCCCTCTCCGAAATGAACTGCTCTATCTCCTTCAGGGAATACGCTCGTTTTCCGACTCTCTAACTGTCATTAGGTCTTTTTTCGCAAGCAAATAAGAGACACGAGGAAGAAATGCCAGTGAAACCTCGTGAGGAAGCACTTAGACGTTCTGCAGAGTAGGTTGCGAATTTTCGGAAAAAAAGAACATCCGCTGAGTTTCAACGAGGTCACTTAGCTCTAGCAGCTCTAGCCGAGGCAACGACTCTCGTTATTTTGCACTTGAAAGCTGCTCGACTCACTTCTAATCTACCTTTCGATAGCTGACACCTTTCTGCTTATTACAATTCTACGAAAACCTATTTTTCCTTCTATTAGTGTTTTTTTAAGGAAGTGTGGCGGAAGGTTTGGTTTCCCACCACATCTTTCTCTTCTGAAATTTTCATTTTCCTGAAGTTTTTCGTTTTTATGGATTCGTTCTTCCAAAGCTGGAACCAGATTCACAAACTCGCCATGCCCGCGAAACCGATTCTCACTGCAGCAAAGTCGAGGGCTATTCCCGGGTATCTGATGCCGCGATCTTCGTAAGGCGAAAATTGCAGTGAGAAACAGTTTATTAACGTCGGGATATCCGAAATTCCTGTCTCGTTCACGACTACGGTTTCCACCTCCACTGGAAGGCAATTCATTTGGCTTATTGGAATTTTGATAAAGTTTCTGAGGAGCGCCACACTATGGATGCAGGTTAAAGCTGACATCAATTGTCTTCTGAGTTCTTTTCCGATTTATTTTTGGAAGTTCCGAAGTTTTTCCGACTTATTTCTGCGAGACCATCCGTACTGTGTTTGACTGGGTTCGAGGAATGTTTCTAAAAAAATTAAGAGATCGGCGACTTTCGGCTAAGCATAGAAAATAGACCGATCTAACTTTTTTGGTTTGATTCAGACAATACATCCTGAATGTCGGCCTTGTGCTGTTCGTCGTTGTTCTGGTAGTGGTGGTGGGAGTGAACGTCTCCTCATTTTGTCATTATTTCATTACACTATATAGGGTAGGAATTCATTCATTTATGCAAATGAACTCGTCGTCCTTCGTCGGTGTTGCCATTTGCATTCGCATTACGTAGAATCACAGGCGCCTGAATGACACGTTCTCAGCCGTCCGACTACGGTATCTCATATTAAAGGTGTTTTTCTCAAAATCATCCAGTAGTTATCGATTCCTGTTTGGCTATTGACTCTGGTTGTTCAGATTTCTTTCAAACGTTCTTTTCTTCGTAACCCCTTTGCTTTCTCAATATGCCGTCAGCTTCTTAAAAGTGCAAAGTTCATGAAATTCTTGAGATAAAGCAGCTCTCAATTGCTAGCTAGAAAATCTCGAGCGTTCGATGTAAAGCCAAAATGTTGTCAACATTTTCTGGCCTTGCGTGTGCAGATTTTCCAGAAGCTTATTTATTTATATTCGTTTTCGCTGCATGAAGTATGATAAGCGTCATCAGAACTCGAAATAATTCAAGCATTTGGACGATTGACCACGCAATTCTAAAGAAAACAACAAGCTTGGCCATCCTTCGACTTTCCTTCTTCTTCCCTCTGAACGCTTTCCACCCCGTGGAAAAGGACTTAGAGGTTCAAAGAGCTCCCACGATTGGGAAAAAACTGAAGCAGGATGGGAACTGCAGAAGTTTTGCATTTGTACGTACGTGGCCCTACTTTGTGCAGTTATTTGACAAAGAAAACGACATATCTCCTTACTAAGGCTAGGTTATGTATCTGCAAAGGAGCTTTATCCTCCACGTCCCTAATGTTTGCTTGGTCTGGTAAGCACTTGCAATTTACAGTATAATGAACGCAAGTTCTAAACCTACATGTCGTCATCGCCATTTGCGTCGTCCTTCTTCTGCTCTTTGCGCAATTTCGTTTGTAATTGAACAATCTACCTTCCCACGCTCATTTGGAGCCGGTCAAACAAACACGTCCGTTCTTCAACGTGACGTGCACAGACCTTACCAACCGTAGATTGCGTGGCCTAATCGTTTTCGATGAAAAATGCCATCAATCGATGATTTTCTCCGATTTTTTTTGGAATTTCACGTCTGTCATCTGAGCACCTCCGATTGAATGAAGCCTGGGAGAAACTGTAAGAGTGAAATTCGAGATGAGAACTAAAACAGGAAAAATTTTTGACGCACTCCATTGGTTACAACGAAAATCCTTCGATATGCCGGGTAGTGGTCTGTAAAACAGATGACGAAAAATTTTGTTGAGTTCTATGAGGTCAATGAAAAATTGTTGGAAAAGGTAAATGGGTTATATCCCAAAAAACCCGTTCCCCCTCGAAACGTTCTGTAAAGTAGATCGAGGACTCTTGACGTGCCCTAAGGTCACAATGGATGTGTTGGAACTGTCATATTAATAATTGTGAAACGTTTTTGATTTACTCTATATATCAACACAAATGTTCTGATCTACCTCATAAATTTTCACGTGCAACAGCTGGCAATTGGTTGACCCAAATGCAGAAATTACTAATACCTTATAATCTCCACAGTCTCGTAACTAGTAAGATTCGTATGTGTAAAATGTAAATTTCTGACCGAATAATACTAAATTTGCCACTGTGGGTGGGAAAGAGTGCACCAGCGGAAAAGAGTAGAGAAAACAAGTTCTATCGATGCTTCATTTTTGTGGGGATATCGTCAATAAAAGTTTAGTTGCCAGATGCTTAGATGTAGTGCTTGTTGCTTAATGGTAAAGGAATCTTCTGATAACTTCCCTCTACATCTTTCAGGCTCCTTGGGTCAGCAGCTTGTTAGTACTGAAAGATGACGTCTGAAAAAGGCGTGGTCACGACGACTCCCACGGGTAAAACTTCTCGTGGCGACACTCTATAATTGTTGTTCCAGTTAGGTCCAGTTTTCATCGTCTTCGTCGCAGTCGATTTTGTTACGATTTTGTATTCGCACTTTGAAAGTCCTTATTGTATGATGTATGGATATGTAAATATTGTCTGTTCTTTCTTACCAGCATACGTAATGTTGTAGTCTTTTTTGGTAGTATGTAGTAGCGGAAGCTTAAGATTTTAGATTGGGGCGGCCCGAAAAGTGGGCGGGGCCCACAATCAATGAGGTAATTATCGACGTCACGTTTGCCGCGTGCAGCGATTTTGAAGTTTTGCGTGCCCAAATCACATGGGGACTTCTACATTGATGTCTTTCTGGGGTTTTTGTTTCACTGCTGGTCACAATTCTGGCAGCACAGAAAAGTATCTCATCTTTTACATGTTCGTGTTTGAAATTCACACGTTGTTGGGTTTGAAAAGGCAAAGAATGAAGTTTCTCAACAATGAAAGTGTTTCTAGTACGTACCTTTGAGCGCTAAGTTCCAGAATTATGTTTGAAAACCGGCTTAAACGAATTACAGTGCGGCGAGTGTTGGGCCAGATTTGCGCCAGTAACGTGGCGGCTGACGCAATTTTGGTCCGGGAACAACAAGGTTTTCATAGTATCCTTTTTATAATAGTACAAAGGTAATTTGTGGACATAATTTCATAATGGAATCGCAATGAAAATTTTAATGTGTAAGATTGCATGCACACTATTGTATCGTTTGATTTTTGTCGCATGTTTTTTTTTGAGGAAATGTTGTTTTTGTTGTGTAATTCTTCTCAGTCTCATGACAGACAAAAATACCCGTCTCTTTCCGTCGAAAATGTCTGCACTTACTATCCCCCGTCACTGGCGCTCTTAAGATGAAACATTGGTGAGGATTTGACGATAGCACACATTTAAGTCCTTCTGCTAACAAAAATGGCCCTGCACCAAAAGATTTACGAGATTCTCCCTTTTTTATTCAGTCGGCTGCGAAAAATGATTTTTGGACGAATATGGACCGCAGATGTACAAATGCACACAGAGACGTGAAGGTGCAATTTTTGGGGACTGGGAAATACATAGAGCTGCTTTGTTATCTCATTTTTCCTTTCTCTATTTCATTCGCATTTCCACAGCTCACACCTTAATTAGCTTGCTCTATAAAGTTTCATTGCCGTCCTTGACTCCTACTGTTCATTTCAGTGCTTTCTTGTTTACTAAATATTTCACAAGAACTGCGTTTCCATTCATTCGCTAAGTTTCTTACTCCGTTTTTCAAAGTAATCAGTTAGATCACCTATTTTGATTCTTTTTTCATTCATACCTCGTGAGATATCTCGCTGTGCAACGTGGGTAGCACTACATACAGGAGACCTTTTATGTTGAAAAAAGAATCAAAAAGAAACGCGGACACGTTTACCTTGTTTTCCTTATTCATTCTATCCTTGTTTAGAGTACAGCTAAATGTGCACAACAGGCTTTCTTTTTACCAGAGTGGACAACTTTATTCGGTGAAGTTGTCGTCCGCATCACCAAATAGCTGTCTACTCTGAGTATGAGTCTGGGTGAAAGTTATATAGCTATCCAAAGCTTTGTCGTGTCCTCATTCTCGAATTTTCTTCTGAAAAATATGATTTTTGTTCTGTGGTTCCTCCGCTTTGCGGGGACCGTCTAAGTGTCTACTGTTTCTTGGCTTCGAACCCGAAGTCTGTACCGAAACTAATTGGTTTCCCAGTGAGAAGCTCTTCAGGGGTACAAGAGAAGAGATAATACGAGATCAAATTTATCAAGTAAACATAAACGAGAACTAAATGACGAGAATTTAACGAGAATTTCTGATTTCTAATGTTTGCTTGTAGCCCTTTTTACACGTTCATTGATAGACAGATATTTTTACATGTGCCTTCAACACAATCTTTGGATCGGATTGTATTGTTAGCTTTCATATCAAAGTGTTGGAGTTAGTCCCTAACACAATTTTGTTAAATACAGATTATATTAGATAACTACTGTTTTATATTGCTATTATGCTTATGTGTACGGGTGCGTCTATAGCCTTTGAACAAAATAAAACTTTATGGAAAAAGAGCACTTTCCCAGCCTCGAAATCCAATTAATTCATAGCAACGCCTGGCCTTTGTACTGTGACGCTTTGTGGAACTTGAAGGTGCTGAATCGTAGGTATTCTAATTGTAGAGAGGTGAACAGCTCAGCTGTTCGAAAAACCAGAATACTTTATGATATTTCCGAACGCCTAAATTGCGCTCAACCGACAAAATGGGTGGGAGTCTCGAAGCGAAGCGTACGCTCGTAGTCGCTAATTACCCGACTTTGCAGCTCCAAAAACTTGAAAATTTCAATTTGTGGCAGTTGGAGGACCACACCCGTCTGCCATGAATGTCGGTGATTGGCTTCATATTTCTGAACGGCTTTCTTAATGGCTGCAACATTTGAAATGAATGACCTGGCTTTAGTGGGAAGGTAGACGTTCCCCGGGGTTCAGATACAGAAACATGAAAATCACAAAATATTTATAAAATCAATCATATTAAATCATAGAATCATTTGATACTTAATAAATAAATGGAGATATTCACTAGCGAAGCTTTAAGAAGTTGCGAGTGATTCACTCGAGTTAGTTAGGTTACTCTCAGTAGCTAGAAAACAATTTTACGTTGTGAAGATTGGCGTTAATTTAAGCTTTTCGAAAGGGAAAATTTTGCCTCTTTTAGGCTACAAATGGAGCTCCACTTTTATAATTTCAGTGTCAAAAAATTTTTGGTGGAGATCCTCGTTAATCAAAGGTTTTTATGGGAGGAAATTGTACTTCTTTCAGACCACAAGTGAGGCTTCCTTTTTAGTGCCAAAATTGAGTGGTAAAATCTACTCGAATTCCACTCCTGACAATTTTCATGCACTCACGTTTTTTGTCTTCTTTTTGCGTCTACCTCGCATGTTCACGAAGCCTTTCTCCAGTTCCGGATTATTGTCTCCAAGTACTCGTCCTCATTGCGCTGAAAAGACCGTTAGCACGCGATCATTGTTCATTGTTTCGACGAACTACTTCAGTACTTCAACGCCCTTCCTACTTATGGGAAAGATCAAAAATTATCTTTTCCCTGAGGGGAGTTCCAACGTCATATATTCGCACTTTGACTTATGACTGGAAAAAACATATTACACTTTTCCTAGTCTACTTGCACTTCGAAATTTCGTCTTGGATTCCCGGAAAAATCATTTATAAAAAATTGGCTGATTCAAGTTTTTTCACAACTCTGAACTTTTACTAGGAACAATCGCTTGTGAAGCCCAGTCTGGAGGAAAGACTTCTCCGTCTTTAGTTTAAGACCCACTTACGAAGTCTTCGATTATCTTGCTTTTCTTTATTTAGTTCTCAACCATTCCAAATTAGATGACAGTGCACTGAGAGGGCTAGACTGCTGGCCTCGAGCGGCTTCATTCAAAAAGGTTTGAACCGAAGAATCCATTTCAGAAATTTCGCATCGTACATTATGAGCAGGGGTAGGCTAATTGGGGACACGTTGATCCCAAGTTTTTTAAAATCAAAGCCAGAGGAGCTCTACGCCAATAGCATTCTACCCAGGAAATAGAGAAAAGTGGTAGAATGTGATGGTGGATATTTCATTCCGTAATCTGCTGCTATGCTTTTAGCACGTCAGTAGGATGTTTTCTCCCAGAAACCGCGCGAATTTTGCAACAACGTAAAAGAGTCACTGTGAAATTTCAGTTGGGAGGAAAACTATCCTGTGCCATTCGATGGTAAGATGTACTTCAATATTCCAATTTAGTGGTTTTCTTTAGTTTGGTTTGATGCACAATGTATTTGGTTGTTTAGCGGACCTTCAAAAGACGATGTATTCTATTAAAAAGTCCTCTACTTCTTCGCCGTGTCCATCGTCTACCGTAGCTCACTTTTCGCAATCCCCCTTTTCTATTGTAGGGCAGATTTGGCGATTTAGGAAGAGTAGTCCAGTTCTGCGTGCGTGAACCTATCCTTTTTCCTGCTCAAATGCTCTCCGTCCTCATCGAGTGCGAGAAAATTAAACTCAAGATGAACTGTTTTCTCCTCTAACTAGTATTTCTAGTAATACCCATTATGCAGCTTTATACACGAAGTTTTGCAGTTTTATGGAAATGGAAGACTTTGAAAAAAGATCTCTCAATATGAGTTACTTCTAATGCACTAGTTTGTTAAATGGACAAACTTTATTCAACAGCGTAACGTTTCGACCTTCCCGTCGTCTTCGGAGGCCTGAACACACCTCGAAGTTAGTGATCTACCAGTCTGGCCGACTAAAAGTCATTCCTTCCTAGCATTTTTGACCAGATGTAGAAGGGACACAAAGAATACAAGTCACTTTAAAGAAACGAACGCACCTCAATCGAGTCTGTCACCGTTTAAAGACGAGAGGACGTGGAGATTCGAAAAAAAGCTTTTATTCAACCGACATCCACCGACGGGTGGTCTGAATGTTCACGTCGTATTTTTCTCCGATTTTATAAAAATTTTTATTGTCATTCTGGAAAAGGATGCTTCTAGATTGCAGTAGAGTTCAAATCTGGCTGTATTGACTGGAAATTCTCAAGTTAAGAAGTAGCTGAGAGATTTCTATAATATTTTTTTGAGAGGTTTGATAGTAAGCATTAGCAATCCTAAGCTAATTTCGTGTCATAAGATTTTTTAGAAGCTGTTTTTTGCGAGATTTGTCCTCACGAGAAGATTCCATTTACTACATCTCGGTGCAAAATTACAGGTTCACCCCGGGATTTGTCTATAAGTGCTCAAAGAACCTATTGAGGGGATCTAGTAACATTACTGTCATATTCCTCACCACCGAAAACCTTGATATAAAACTCCGGGGCAGGATGTCTTGTCATTGTAAGGTACTACAATTTTTTATTGAAAAATCAGAGATAATGACTGGTGCGAAATTATAGGTTCACTTCATTAAAAAACTGTCTGGTTGTAAAAATATGAATATTCAACTCAATTTTAGTACTTTGTTACATCACTTTTGTTATAAAAAACATCAAATATTCTATGTGTCATACTTACTTCGAATAAGATTATCAAGAACAATTTGCTCTACATGAGCCCAGGCATCAAGAATGGCGTTCTCCAGATCAGAAACCGAGGTGTAAGTGGTGCCGTTCTTGTGAACATTGAGAACAAGAATGCCCCACAAATTTTCCATCTGGTTCAGATCTGGAGAACAACTGGGCCATGCTAAAAGTTGGATTCTGTTGGAATCGAACCAACTCGTAGTTGACCTCGACACGTGTATGGGAGCATTGTCTTGCTGTAGGATAAGATTGTGACTACAAAATCTTCCGAAATAGGGGAGAAGGTGTTCTTTTAGCACATCCTGATAATCTTCGCTGTCCATATTACGTGAGACAAACTCCAGAACAACAAGTCAATATCTCGGAAAATGCAGCCCAGATCATAACATTTCCACCGCCAAAGTTGCGTCTAGAGAGTACATACTCGTTTCTCCTTTCTTAGATCTCTCCAGTAGTGCTTGTAGCCGTCGTGCCCATCGAGGTTCCACTTTTCTCATTGGAAAATATCACCTAAAAACTAGAGATGCTTTTCTACGCCCACGACTTATGTACAAATCGCGGAGTGAACCTATAATTTTGCACCGGGGTGTATTACTCACTTCACATTCAATCTCCAAGCCGCATTACTGCGGTCTTATCCCTCTTTTTTCTCTCCGTTTTCTTCGAGCTCCGATTTTAATTTCGTCGCCCGTTCTGAAAGGAAAGGTGTTTGCTTTCAATTGATTAAAGAACGACTGTGACACTTGCAGCTTTCAGGGCTTCAACGGACGAGTAATAGTCACTGAAGAAGCAATAACAAAGCCATCGACATCAATAGGCCCAGCAGTAAAACTCCAATTACCGATGCATGTGAACTGGTTGGACTTATCCCTGGATCAGAGCTGAACAATGCTGCTTCCCGTCTCGTAAGTGTTTGACAATAGAAACCACAATTCTATAACTTCGTCGTCCATCGAGATAGCCTGCAAAGTCGCCATTGAATTTGTTCTGGAAGGAGACGAAAGTATGTTCTTATTACTCAAGTTTCTTCAATACCATACTCTGTTGGACTCTGCTGCACTTTACTTCAGCTTTCGCTGATCACCTCACTTCATTCGTTTACATTTTTTTCGCTACTTAAGCTTTCATATTAGTGTAGGAGCATCTAATCTGAACGTATTTGCGGTATCCTTTGCAATTTTTGTTTCAGTAGGACAGCTTTTTTTCCTCTAAATTCTACTAAGAAAAGAAAGAATCAGCCCAACAAACTGACTCCCTTTTTGTCGCTACCCTAATATTTAAAAATCAGCCTTGAAGGAAAAAAGGAGGCGTGCAACATGAATTGTTTTTGTGCGAATGAGAAAACTACTAACCTAATGATCATTTCAATTGGCACTATGTGCAAGAAGGCTCTAAGTATAGAACTGTTTCAATGAACTACAAACTTCTTCCCCAAAAGAATTTCCAATATTTTAGGGCTATTCCTTCCCTTTTCATCCTTTCCGCTTCCTGTAGAAGCGTGACATCTCGCGCTCGCATTTGGGAGAACGTTGATGCCCTTCTTCCGCTTAAATTATTGTCGATGCTTTTGTAGCAGCTTTTCTACAGTTTCCATTTGGAGAGAGCCTCATTTTGTGCTCTCAATTGAGTTGAAGACAAAAATGTTGCTTGCAGCTGTTTGACGCTAATTATTTCTCATTTTCGGTTGAACATTATAACGGGGTATAAGATCGATTAGGAGTCTTAGTAAGCAAACGTTTTACAGCCGTTTCAATTCGCCTAGAGGGACTGAACTCTTGAATGATCATTTATTGAGAGGCTCATACGGGACGCTAAAATGGGTTTCCCGCTTTCATAAGGACCGTTTAGTAACGAAAAGGTATTTCCAAATCACGTTGTTTAAACAAATCCACTTGACTCAGAAAAGCTGGTATAAAACGCGAACCTTTTCATATTAAGTTCATGTGGCTATCGATGAGGGCCACACCATGTCGAAAATTAAATTTGGTTCCTTCGTATACTCAGAAATGAGGCCGCGAAAACGGGATCCCTTCACCTGCGCACCACTTACAAATGTTTTCTTTAGCATTCGATCCCGATCGTTTACGGGTACGCCGATTCATTATTTCCGGATCTGTACTGTTGGAATTGAGCAAACGTGATGAGTAAACGATTCGCTAACGCAGAAGTGTCAACGACAATAATTTCGCATTACCAAAGAAAACTAGATTTCCACGCATTCTACGTCATGACCGTGATTGTTGAAGGTTTAACTATTCGAGCTAAGGAAAACGTAGAATCGTCATTTATTTTGTATAACTGTAGTAATGTTGGCCAAGTACTGAACGAGTGCTAGCGGAGAGCGTAAGGTCTGTTTATACTTAGCAGCAATGTTGCGCAAGCCTCTGCGTCTCTGGCCTCACCTTAGCCGATTTGCTGCCAGCAGCAGAAACGAACTGCAACTTCCGGACTTCATTTTATAATGGTTCCCATAGGGCAACGGCTCTGAATGGTTGTTGCGGTCCCCTTTTAATATTAAGTAAATTTGATATTGAGTCATGTTTGCGACATGACATCGACTTAATGAACATCTTCAATCATCGTCAAAGATTCCTTTTTTCAACACGACGTGCTCTCGAAGGTGTAGGTTAATAGGTGCACCATGTCATCATTATAAGTTAAACATATTCGCTAGACTATTAATTTGCGACAGTAAATCATTCGGCAGTTTGAGGAGAGCTATGGCTTTCACCGCAAATTTTGTGCAAATGCGTTCGTCAAGATGAAGAATGTTGGAGCAATAAAATTTAAGTTGCTTTTTCAGACTCTTTGGGAAAATAATTACTCATCACTACGCTCTTTCACCTACACCCCGGTGCAAAATTATAGGTTCACCCCGCGATTTGTGCATAAGTCGTGGGCGTAGGAAAGCATCTCTAGTTTTAGGGTGATGTTTTCCGATGAGAAAAAGTGGAACCTTGACGGGCTCGGCGGCTACAAGCACTACTGGAGAGATCTAAGAAATGAGAAACGAGTATTCTCAAGACGCAACTTTGGAGGTGGAAGTGTTATGGTCTGGGCTGCATTTTCCGGATATGGACTTGTTGCTTTGTAGTTTATCTCATGTAATATGGACAGCGAAGATTATCAGGATGTGCAAAAGAAGAACACCTTCTCCCTATTGAGAAGATTTCGTAGGCACAATCTTATCCTCCAGCAAGACAATGCTCCCACACACATGTTGAGTTTAACTACGAGTTGGTTCGATTCCAACAGAATCCGAGTTTTAGCGTGGCCCAGTTGTTCTCCAGATCTGAACCCGACGAAAAATTTGTGGGGCATTCTTGCTCACAATGTTTACAAGAATGGCACCACTTACACCTCGGTTTTTGATCTGAAGAACGCCATTCTTCATGCTTGGGCTCATGAAGAGCAAACTGTTCTCGATAATCTTATTCGAAGTATGCCACATAGAACGTTTGATGTTGTTTATAGCAAAGGTAATGTAACAAAATACTAAACTCAACTTGAATGTTCGTATTTTTGAAAACAGACAGCTTTTTAATGAAGTGAACCTATAATTTCGCACCAGTCATTATCTCTGATTTTTCAATAAAAAATTGTAGTACCTTACAATGACAAGACATCCTGCCCCGGAGTTTTATATCTAGGTTTTCGATAGTGAGGAATATGACAGTAATGTTACTAAATCCCCTCAATAGGTTCCTTGAACACTTATAGACAAATCGCGGGGTGAACCTATAATTTTGCACCGGGGTGTAGGTCTTCGACCATCGATATAGCCTACCGATGTCGTTGAATATGGTCAGTCACATGGTTATCGTATCAAAACTGAAACTACACCATTTAGCTAACTTCAGACATCTCGCTCGATGACTATGTGAACATACAGCTCTCAGCTTCCTCTTTTATGACGTGTTCGTCTGACATGTCGTTGTTCGTGCTCATCGAACATCTCCAGGTAGATGATGTTTTCGTTTTGGGGTCGTTATCAACAACACGTCCACTCCCAACACGTCATGGCTCAGATTCATCATTTGCCAAACTACATGGATAAACATAGGACTGGCGGCGATTCATCAGCACGCGAGAGGGGATCAGTTAGCCATAAAATCCGCTATATCGAACACCGCTCCGTTGTATTGCGCTCTACTTGTGAATTTTGCCCAACGAGTACGTATATGAGCATCCACTGATTGAGTCTTCTCTTCTTTGAGAGGCCCGTAGGCTGATCACGCAGCTCTCGTTTTTCTGACGAGTTCTTCCTTCATGTCGTTGTCCGTGTTCATGGAACGACCTAGGTAAACATAAGACTTCGTTTTGACGAGGGGAGACCCATCGAGTTCGACGAGTTCGCATCAGGAGTCCTTAATGAATTGCGCCTTCCTCCGGATTATTCACAGTCCAACTCTACTTCCTGCTTCGTCCAGTTCTCGGAACATCGTCTCTCCTTCAGTTGTACTTTTCGCAAAGATGACGATGTCATTCTCAAAAGAAGCAGTCAAGCGACCTCATCACACACTGCAGTGCAGTAGTAAACAACAAGGGCGAAATGGTATCGTCTTGCCTGAAGTCCATACTGGTAGGGATGTTGAGTGAACGACGGAAAAGTCGCTATGTGGTGGAACGGTGGCGGTAGCAGTCGGCCAACGTTCTTATTCGGGACGGGTTCACTCTTTGATCGACTTAAGGGGCTTGCAGACTCGACGACGCGACGTCGAGCATTCTCGTCCAACGCGGTGCCGTCGTGCAATGCAGACTGTAGAGTACACGGCACCGCTTGGACGAGAATGCTCGTCCAAGCGTATTTTGCTCAAGTGCACTTATAACGGGGAATTCGACGCGCAAACTGCTCGTCGTCGAGTCTGTAAGCCCCTTTAGGGCCCTTACAGACCCGACGACGTGCAGTTTGAGCGACGAATTAGCCGTTATAAATGAAATTGAGCGAAACACACGACGACGAGCATTCTCGTCCAACGCGACGTTTGCGGCGGCCGCATTGCGGCAGCGAGATCCACACTTCGCAATGCGCGGTCATCGCCGCGGTGAAGACTGCGAATTCGTTGCTCAATTTTTTTGTCGTCTGGTCTGTAAGGGCGCTAACGCAAACAGAATTGCATCCTTGACAATGTTGGTAGCTGTTTCAAAATCGACAAGGATTAAGACGATGATGAGCAGGTGGTACTCCCAACTAGAGGTGTGCGGAAATTTTTTGAAAAAGCGGAAGGCGCAAGGTGGAACGGAAACAGCTAATATGGCCGCAAACCGGAATACGCAACACGGAAACGGAAATAGTGCAAAAGTCACTAAATTATTGGAATTTGGCCAAACTGGACCACAAAACGTTTTCATCAAAAAACGAACCTCATGCAGGTTCATTTCTACTACAGTTTCGACTTTATGGATGAGAAGTCTAGGCTTGAAGCTCATGAATAAGTATAGTTCTGGGTTCTGAAGCCCTAGCATACCACCACACCCAGCACAGTGTAGGATAAAAATTCGGACTCGAATCTAACCGCAAGTTAGACCTACGGCCCACAAAGTTCAATGTCGCGATAGTACGAAGCCAAAAGACACACATCAAATTAACGAAAAATAGCAACAAACGTAGGGAACGTTGTTCCAAAATAAATTGTCGAAACAAGTAACGGCTTCGCCTGATAACCATTCGGGACCCGCACAGCGAGATTCCTGGGGTGAAGATACTGTACTGACCGTGTCATCCTCTCAGACGTGTCGTATGTCAGCACAATAACTTCAGTCTCCTCTTCGTTAGTCTGCACAGAGGGGCTCTCCATGTTCCGCTCAAAAAAAAGCGGAACACAGATACATCGATGATCATCGCGACACTTTAGATGCGGTTAACGCCTCTGAATTCATGACATCATGCCAGAATGATCATCGTGAGAACTTCTAAAGCACGCTCAACAAGGTAATCGGGCGGTAATTGCTAAGATCATTCCTGTCCCCCTTCTTGCGCAAGGTGACTGCACGAAATCGTCGCCTATAAATATGCGGCGCGTCCTTTTCTAGCGTCCCAAGCACGAAGTTGGTGGCCCCACGGGGTGGCTCGGCTACCACGCGTGGTCCCCCGTGGGGCATGGGGCGCAAATGAACTGCGGGTGGCTCCGGCCGGATCACCACGCGTGTCAAAACGGCGCATTTCGGCACTCCGGAGCGCCGCTACCGCCGTTTTATCGTTGCGGCGCGTCCGGTACTGTACTTACCTTTTAATCATTGGTCTCTGCCGTATGCGCCACCTTGTAATGAACCAGTGTGATTTTGTTACTGAGTTCACGGTAACACTTCCTTTTCTTACCATCGTCCATCATCCTCTCTGTCCTTCAGAATTACTTTTCTCGTTGTTGTTTGAACAATGAACGATATTCTACAACGACTTACAATGTATTATATTTCGTCCAGCAGCCTACAACAATGATCATAGCATCTCGATCCACCTCCCCATCCTTGTGTTGCCCTATTTATCGCTTCCAGAGTGGGACCTGCTGCCATGTCGTGCTTCATTTCCCCTTTCTCAAAAAAAAATCCATTCTAGTGTAATCATCTAGTTGGAACATTCTTTTTCATTTATGTTGCTGGATTGAATAAATATGAAATATGAAATGCCAACATATTCTGACGTTAGTATGACTACGTTAACATGACCAACAGCGGTATGAAGCACGCTTCTTGTGCTTCTAATAGAACAACTATAAACAAGATAGTCACGTTGCTAGCGAAACCAACAAATAGGATTAATGGCATTATCACTTTCCGGTACCTGCAGGACACCTGAAAAGCCAGTAATCTTGCTGCATATGAACAATCAGTTCTATTTGAGCATATTTCCTCTGAAGATCTTGCTGCCTTATTATTTGTTGTTTACAGGGAAGAGCAGTGGGTGTTGAAAACCTTGAATATATATTAATCTTATTCTATACGTATTACGAGCGAAATGGATAGAAGTTTCACCTGATTTGCTACGAAATTGCATGGTGTACATCTTTATTGCTGCTGGTGGGGGAACCTAAGAATTAGAAAGCATTGCGCGTCATATGATTGAATAGTCGGAGTAATAACATTTCGGATATGTGAACGCTCAAAAGGCTTAAAAACCATGAGCTTCCATAGAAAAATCTAGAGAGGCTTATTGTCCTATCATTTCTCCGAAATGCTGCGCCATTTTGCCGTTTCTTTCACCCTCCTTGTTGACATATTTCTTACATCATATTCTGATCTTTAGGCGTACTTTGGAGAAGCGTACTGTAGTGAACATATACTATGTAGTGACGCTACTGAGTTCTGGATAACAAACTAAATTTAGCCGGACCGAAAAACTTGTGACATTGCTCATCCAAACAGCTCTTGCCGTCAACCCTCCGGTCCTCACAATCACTGAATCATTCATTCATTCCGATGATTACTTCCTCGTTTGGATTTTGTCTGAACACTAATTTATAGAATTTTCAGTGAAGCATAACATGAAATCACTATACATACCAGTCTAGTTGTGTGTGCCATTTTCAGCCTACGCATATCTATTGCCTTGAATACCATAATTTTGTCTGTTGATTGCCATATTTTGTTGCGTGGAAACGAACGTCATTCAGCTATCCGTTATACTGATGTTGTCACTTTTCTCTCACCGCCCTCCTTGCGAATATTGATAAACATACTTTTGCAGAAAATATTCCTTAGAAACGCAGTTCGAGCTGTGCTTTTGATTTAGTTGTACTTTGTCGTTAATTAGCAAATTTATGCTCAATTTATGCTAATAAATCGGCCGAAACCTCGTATAAGTTTTCAAGAGCTGCTTTTGACAGATTTTTTTAAGAAAACTTGAATGTACTAGGAGAATATAGGATCCGTTCTAAGATCTAAACGAAAGCACGACCCTTTCCCTCCTCTGTGGCACGTATCTCATAGAACGCTTCCTATCAGTTGAGGCTGTGCTGTTCTAATAATATAATTTTTCATAGGAAAGCTTTCCCAATAAATTACTTGCGGGTTAATCTTTGTGTTCAAATTCCAGGTTTCTTCGTTCTTGTTTAATTTCACAATTTGAAGTGATTGTGCGGCGGGAGCTCCCGAAAAGACATTCCACCCACGCCAAACCTCAACATCGTCACTCCTAATTTATTGCTAGTGGAATTTTCGTAGATTCTCTCCATCTTCCTTGATCTTCTGGTTCTTTCACATCAAAACAAGGTGATTCGCTAAAGGGATCAAGGATCTTCTTCTTGTCATTTCACTTCACTTAATTTCATGGCGAAATGCTGCTTCCTGCAGTGACCGCAGCATTCTTCTGATTCTTCCTTTAATTCTTCAGAACTGGCGCAAGTATTTCGCTGAAAATGCTGTTTGCGAGCGCTCAGAGCTTGCGGTTATGTAGAAATAGGATACTGTAAAAGAGAATTTCATGTGAGGGAAACTGTTAAATAAATGCTCAGGATAGGATAACGGTCTCAGTGAGAAGTAGCTGGGAAAACCTTTTTAGGACGCTTTGTGCAATAGTGCTTGAATCCCAATTATTCTTGTAGCTACAAATATATATATATATATATATATATATATATATATATATATATATATATATATATATATATATATATATATATATATATATATATATATATATATATATATATAATCTTGTGTGGCTTCTGAGTGCTTCTAAATCGTGCCCGTCATCAGTGGTTTTCGGAAAAAAGTGGAATCATCTCGATTGCCAGCTAAGTAATACATAACAATTTGTTCCCGATTTAACATCGGTTTCCTTTCTCCCGGAAATTCTCGTTTCAACTGTTCATGCAACATCTCCACAGCATTCCGGTCCTTTTTCCATAAAATCTCTTATCACTTTCTTTTAATTTTTCAGTTTTCGGGCACAGAATTTCAACCGAAAGACTCAATCATCTAATTGTATTCGACCAATATAATCAAACTGTCGCTTTCACTTTTCAAGTTCTTCGGTAGATTTTTTCTATATTTTCTCTACGTGTCATTAAACGCGTTGCATTTGCCATTTGAAAAGTCATTTTGTTCTACTGAATAATTCTATTATAATACTAGTTTCTTTCCTAATAACGCTGGAAAAGTTAGCAAGTCAGAATCGTCCAGATTTATTCTTGAGACGTTTCGATGTCACCTTCGTAGGATCCCAAATGCTTCGACTAGAATCCGCCTCAGAAGCGATTGATGACTCCTTGTTTTACTTTTCGCATTTTTTCTGCTATTTTTCAACACCTTCGTGAAGTCTGTTGTGCATTCACCACAATTGATCTTACTCATTTGTTACGGACGGGTTTGCATTCAGTTTGTCGATTTCAGCTGCATTTGTACCCGTTGTTGTTAAGCGCAAATAGCAATATCCCTCCACCTATGACGAGCCGTTGCATTGGCGAAAAAAATATCGGTAAGAAATATCATTCGAACAAGGTGAAATACAATAAAATTCAAGGGAGAAAGGAGCAAATCATTTTATTTGCAAAGGACTTTTTGATCAACTTTAACAGCTAAAAAGATGAATAACAATATTAATCCCAGAAAGTGTCATCTAGAAAAATAGAAAAGAATTGAATGAAAAAGAAAAGAAGAAAGAAAATACCGCTTATGACACTGACATCCTCGTCGGTGGATCAGCACATCAGTGAAGAAGAGAAAAATTCAAAATAAGTTCAAATTGTTGTACATAAACACCATGGTACGTCACGACGACGCCTTTTGATTTGTTGAGGAACAATGAAAGTCTACATGATTTTCTACGCAGCATCGTTATTTAGAAAAATCTCAGAAGTTAAGTCGATTCGAGGCTTACTAAGTGTATTTATTGGTGCTCTTGTCGCTCCCCTCTGCTATATTCTAGCAGATTTTTTCGAGAACTTTAATCCTGACTTTATTGTGATCAGCCCTCCTCGATCGTCTTATTTGTTGTGGTCAGATCTGCCGTCAAATTTCTTCCTAATTAAGATCAGGTATGAAACTACTCAGTAGATTGGTAATATTCTCCTTTAACTTACTATAGAACATCCTGGAATCGTAAGAATTTCGAATTCGATACCAATGTTCTGGCTGAACAAGCAAGTTGATGGTTTCACTACTTTCCTGGTAACCCTCATCCTCAAAACTCCTCGTCTTACTGCCGATTGCTGACCATAAACTGCACTAATCCGCCATTTAAAAATTCTTGTTGTCGGAGTGTGAGCCAGCCGTATCTGAAAGTAAAGAGAAAACACTTGGAGTGTTTAGCGTCGAACCTCCGCCACACCGCAGCAGCGATCTTTACTTAATATTTCTGAGCAAAAAAAAAGAAATAAGAAAATGCAATTTTGAAAGTGAAGATATTTGAAAGTGATTCAACAGCCACCGAATTCGTTTTGTGTTTTGAGGTACTTCTACCTATCTGTAACCTTCAGAGGCCGAAACATAGAAGGAAATGGAGCGAATTTTAAATGAATGGTCGAAATGAATGTTTTTCAATCAGAAATATTTTGTTACATTAGTACCCCGTTTCGAGTTGATAGATGATGACTTAGCAAGGTTTGAGTGACTCTGAATAGCAGTGCAATCACTACGCTTTCGAGGTGGAACCAAATGTTAGTTAACACGTAGACGACAGTGTGGCGTTCTGTCGCGCCACGCTCAAGCGGCCGCGTGGGACAGCGTGGCGCTTCTCGATACATTTCAGAATTTCTGGGGATGTTTTTGTGCCACTTTTTAGCAGACCTTTGCACATCGTTATAAGAAGCATGGTCCATGAAAATGATTCTTAGCTTCTGATTTACTGGAATTTTTGATTAAGCACTAGTTTTCTTTACAAGTAAAAACAAATATTGGTTATTGCAAGAAACAAATAAATGCAAACAAATACTGATTACTGAAACACACAAATAAATACAAACGAATATTGGTTATTAGAATAAACAAGTAATAAACAATAAACAAATAACAATTTCCTTTTAACCTGGATCGGGAAAAAGGAAATTCTAAAAGCTTCCAGCTGTTATTTTTCTTCTTTATATTGCAAAAAAGGAAGTCTTCGAGATTTACTATTCACTCCCATTCTCAAAAAATTCGCCGTATGTTGGCATTATGCCACAGCCTCGGCGCGCTAGAAAATCGGTTGGTTCCGCGCGCCAGACACGCGAAAAAGGCGCTGTCGTGAACGTGTTAATAATCTTCTAGTGAGGTACCAATCGATATTCCTTGCAAATCCCCAGAACTACAAGGCTGGATACGGTTTTTGATGTGGTTTCTTCACAAGTTGTTTCGCTTTGGATGGACAGTGTTTACTAGGCCTTTGAAGGCAACGATCAGGTCGGAACGCTAGGCTGCTCGAACAAATTGCTCCGTCTTATCGCCTGGGCTCGACTACTGTGTTACCATCGTGTTTTTCGTCCTTTTTTACAACTTCCGGCTAGTCAAGTTATCTAACGAGTTTTAGCGCATCCCGCATGTATAAAAAATTCAATAAATATAAACAAATAAGTAAATATTCACAGGAAGAATTATAAATATTAATGCCTGCCTTGTCTTCACCTTTCGTATCGCCGATTTCTGATTGAAAACTGCCCTGGTTCAGGATTTAAAACTTTATTCTGCGGAGGAGCGAAGAGCTCTTTTTAAGAAAGTGTGCATAGCCTCGCGCTGTCTGAGAACAGAAAAGTTTTATAAGAGTTCGGTTCGAGAACGTGATTCAAAGTGGAATTAGGAACTTCTTCGGAAGAAAATAGGATGTTTACAAAACACTTGCCGTCAAAGACGGTCCTGCACCTTGACGATTTCCGTGTTCAGTTGTAAATCGTTGAGACAATGTACCATGTATGTTCTAAATTTGTTACGGCTCGTTTAGACGCCGAGGGGCGAAAATGCAAAATTGAAGCGCAGTCTATAATTAACGTCATTGATCAAATTTGCTCCTTTGTATCAGTGGCGCAGTCCGGTAGCGCCTCATATAGGCAAAGTCAGTGGTCGTTCGGGTTTTTTTAGAAGGCTGTTATTTCTTATTAAAGGATATTTTGACGAAATCCACTTTTTTCGTTTAATTTCTTTCCTATGTGATTATATGCCTAACTTTCTGCTTAGACGCGCCGCCACCGGACTGCGCCACTAACGCAAAGGAGCAAGTTCGATCAATGACATTAATTATTGATTGCGCTTAGACTTTGCATTTTCGCCGCGCGGCGTCTAAACGAGCCCTTAGAGCTGGACCGTCACCGTTCCTGAGACGAAAATAATAACTTGGAAAGCGTTCTATGTTTTGCATTACTTTTTCCCCTCGTTCATTTTCGAAAAATCAATCAGTCTCGTTCGTGCTTCGATATCGCTTTGTTTTTAAAGTGTTTCTTGTCCCCTCTAGAAAAATGATTAGTTTTTTCCCATGCCCATTAACTCCACTTTCCCTGGGAAGTTTTCCGGGTCAGTGATCCACGTCATGCGACTGATGATTTTTTATTAGTTCAGAACATGACTTCAATTTTCATTTAGTGAAACTCTTACTTATTAATATGATATTTTTTGGATTCTGAATGATTTCTAATTTCAGATCACCATACTCACCAAGTATGTCATCCTGCAAACAACTGGCCAGAGAAGAGTCGGCTCTCAAAGCCGAGCATTCATCACATTTTTCAATTTTTTCGGTAACAATTCACATGGATCTAACAAGTTCAGCTTTTCAGCTAGGATTTTCCTCCTCATATTAATTCGACTTGGCCCCTAATTAATTTTATCATCCTTTTTCGTGCCATTTACACTTGCCCTTGAAACTCGAACAGCTTCTTTTAGCTGCACTGTATTAATTACGTGCCACTACTTTTTGGGGCGACCTCCAGAAATACCTGTCTATTAATTGTTATAGCTGTCGGGTTCGATCGAAAAGTAGCGGAAGCGCTTCAGCTCCACATGCTCAGACCTAACGGATTTGAAAACAAGAAAATGTATGCGAAAACCGCTTGAAGAAGAATTACTCAAGGACGTGGTCGGGCACTAAATACCACCCGAGGCTTTGACAAAAATCTTTCAGTCTTTCAGAAAGTAATCCATCACGTAAGAATGTTCATGTGTAATGACGTATGTTGCTGATGGACCTGAACTTGAAAGCTAATGACGTCAGTACTGCAGTTTGGACCATTCAACTTAATTAAATTTAGCTCTCTTCTTTTACGATGTTGAAAAACGTCGCCTAATTTTCACACTCTTAGGTAGTTGCAGAAGTTTCCGCAATTTTCGAAACAAAACATTTCGTTGATGAGTCATAAAGCGCAAAAACTTCTGCATTCATCCAATAGAAAGCCAAGATACAACGCTTTATTTTGTGTTTGTTTCTTTCTTCCGATGACAGTTAGAAGTTCTAATGACTGATAATAGTAATGACTAAAGAAATACTTCTCCTAGGTTGCCTGTCCTATGGTAGAGAGCAGATGTAGGTGAGAATCTCTGAAAACCACGATCAGAACGAAAAGTCCAAGGAAATAGAAGAATGATTATTTTTGTTACTTTGGTAATTGGACTCTGGTGAATCATTTCTGGAAACTCGACTGATAACCCTGAAGTCACGGATAATACCCCATTGTGGAAGTAGCACGTTGTAGCTCGAGGACTTGAGCCGATTCGAAAGAGCTTGGAGGAAAGCCGACTTCGTGCTCGGCAGCATCCACCCCCGTGTTCTGAGCTCTTAAGGGATTTGGTGTGGATTAAAAAAATCCTACCCTATCCTGCGTATTTCCTTAACAGCGCGTCATCCACGTGTTTCGCTATCTGTGAAATTCGCCGTGCTCAGAAAAGGAAATCCTCCATGTTTTTGCTGAAATCTGTAGTTTTTTGAGTACGGTGAATTTACTTCAGAAAACTGTTACCGACTATACATGATTTACGTCCTTTGATTAATCAGAAATTGCTTTTCCGAAAACCAACGAACAAGTCAAAGAAATTCGGTAAGATTCTGATCAATCAGTGCAGCGAAAACGGTACTTTTTTGCGCGAAATATTGCTGTTTTACTCCCTTAAAAGTAAATGATTTGCACAAATAAAGACATACAGTAGCGGTCAAAAAGATATGTCACTTTTCGTTTTCATTCAAAAATAGCTCAAATCGAAAAGAACCTGATACTAATTGATAGTTCTGAGTACTCTATTCAAAAATATGTTGAAACATACCGCTTTTACTAATTCTCTGTTTTTTTAAAATATTTTTTAGTGATTTTCATATGCTATTTTGAACAAAAATATCTCAAAAATCGCTGGGTGTAGGATCAATCTGAGACGATATTCTGATAGATCATGATCTAGTTATTATACTGTGCTACAAACATTTGATTCAAACTGCCTTTAAAATATAGATTTTTTTGAGCAAACTTTTTGGTGGTCAAAAACCGGTCAAGTTTTAGGACCATGTTTCAAACAAAATTCTATATCTTCCTAACTTTTTGAAAAAAAATCATATCAAATCTAAGCATATTGTAGAGGATGATATTCTCTTCAGGGTGGTTGACTTTGTTTCAGGACTGGTTCCTTATTTTGGGAGAAAATTCCTTTTAAAGTTGAGTTTGCGTAAACTGTTGTATCTAAAAAAGTTTAAGAGGAACCGACTCAATTTTTTCCCACGTTAATAGTAGATTTGTAGTTCTTCCAATATCACACGTAAGTTAGAATAAATCGAAGTTTTAATGAAAATATAACGCTTTGACTGACACACGCTGTAGGCGCCGTCACTACCAGTATAGTGTACGGCGCGGGCAAGCGTGCGTCAGTCAAAGCGTTATATTTTTATTAAAACTTTGATTTATTCTAACTTACGTATTATACTGGAAGAACTACCAATCTACTATTAACGTGGAAAAAATTGAGTCGATTCCTCTTGAACTTTTTTAGATACAACAGTTTACGCAAACTCAACTTTAAAAGGAATTTTCTCCCAAAATAAGGAACCAGTCCTGAAATAATGTCAACCACCCTGAAGAGAATATCATCCTCTACAACACTTTCAAATTTGGTATAATTTTTTCAAAAAGTTGGGAAGATATAGAATTTTGTTTAAATCATGGTCCTAAAATTTGACCGGTTTTTGACCACCAAAAAGTTTGCTCGAAAAAATCTATATTTTAAAGGCGATTTGAATCAAATGTTTGTAGCACATTATAATAACTAGATCATGATCTATCAGAATATCGTCTCAGATTGATCCTACACCCAGCGATTTTTGAGATATTTTTGTTCAAAATAGCATATGAAAATCACTAAAAAATATTTAAAAAAAACAGAGAATTAGTAAAAGCGGTATGTTTCAACATATTTTTGAATAGAGTACTCAGAACTATCGATTAGTATCAGGTTCTTTTCGATTTGATCTATTTTTGAATGAAAACGAAAAGTGACATATCTTTTTGACCGCTACTGTACCTGAGCTCAACCTATACCTATATTCTTCAGTTGACTTTAGGGTGTTTAAAGGAAGCCCCGCTATATTTACCCTTATCAACGCGAATTTCCATCGGCTTTTCTGGTACACCTTGCGGCTGGGTTAACAACCAAACTCGTTTCTCGCGTCTGGTTGTTTTTTTTTCATTCAAAAGATATTAAAGGCCGTAGGTAAGAATAAGTTTTTTATGTCGGTTGCAAGTGCTGCGCCAACCATAAAACCACATTTTTGCGCTAGAAAAGTGCCGTCTTTTGATTTCCTTCTCAGAAGTGTATGATTTGTGGAAATGAAAAATTATTTGAGCTCAGGTCGTTGAGCTTAATCTATTGCTGTTTTTCAATTGACTCGAGAGTATTCGTAGAATGTTCCGCTACATATTTACCCTATTTAAGGCAAATTTTCCTCGTCATTCTTGTGCACCCCCTGTGGATGAGGATAGGATGAGTTTTCGCGTTTGTTTCGTTATAAGAAAAAATGAAGAGGAAAAGCCATGGGAGGGTGAAGTAAACCAAGTCTGTTGTGGATGCTGCACCAACCGTAGACTTTCTGTCCGTTTAGTTAACTCGTTGCCAATTTTGCAAAAGATGTGTGGAATTCAACGTTGGAGCGTGTTAGGCAAATCAGCTCCTTCCATTTGAGTGCAGCTGCCATGAAAAAGGTGTCGACGAAGTTCTTCTCTCTAACGGAATAAGGATGCGGACGTGAAGGTGGTGAATAAGAAAGTAAAGTCCACCTCTGCAGCAACCATCTTCTCAACGTTTGCAACAAATACCATATCTAGAACTGCAAGAGCTGTTTGATGACAAAAATTCGCTCTCAAGCCTTCTCACAAATAAGCTGGAATTCGTTTAGAGTTTCTAGATCGGAACGCCGTTGCAGTGAGATGGGATGCTGTTGGAGATCTTGCACAATTTCCTTTTGCCACTAATGCACTTTTCCTGCTTTGGAACTCTGGAACTTCCTAGTTTTTCTCGTTTCACTTCGTCATCGATTCTGGTTTTGAAATGTGTTCATAGTTTTATCGCTTCCACATCTCTGATCACCTTTCAGTGATGCCGCCTTTTCAATCATTTCTAGGACTCTTCCCAACAGCTGTTTCATTCAAAAAGAGTTTGTAAATGCAGTGGTGTCGAAACGGGCCACTAAACCTCATCCCTCAGGAATTTCCCACGATCGTTCCAGTTTTGGGCGTTTTTCCTGCAGTAATGTCTCATTGGTACGTCGTGCTAGATTTCCATCGTTCTTGCTTAGGTTGAGGTGAAACGGTTCTTTTACACAGAAAAAAGCAGGTGAAATGTTCAGAGTGCTGCCAGAGCCAATTTTGGGATGGTGTTAATTTGTGCAGAACATCACTCGGGAACATTAATCGAAATTACTTTTTGTTTTTAACTGAAGGCGGTGACCGTGATACCAAAGTGGACCGGAAATGGGCGCGGCGTGGTGATTGTGGCCAGCAGTGGCGTGGCCTGACTTCCATATGAACCAGCGAATATCCTATCCTGCGGGCTTGACCCGAAGGACAGTCGGCCAGAGACTCGTTAGGGTGACCCCATTACCTTATGTATCGTCTGCAGCTTGTGGTTTGCATTGGTGATCTACTTGCCCAGGTCTGGTTGTGTTGCCCTATTCGCGATTCGTCTCTCTCCTAGTGCCTTCTGATTCGCCGCTGGAACATGAAATTGTTCTTGGACGAGTGATTTCTCAAATTCCTCTTTTCTCTTCCAGGCTCTGAACAAGGCGGACTCGCCGAAACGTCAGCCGAAATAAACTTGTACCATCTTGGCTATTTGGCTACACTCATCCTATCAGCAACTACTATATTCACGATGCCAAGATTCAAGGACAGTCGATCGTGGAATATCCTATCCTACTTCCTACTGTATAATAAGCGAAACGCAAGCGATGATAGTCATGGGTGGCTCATACGGGTCCCGCCGCGATAGTCTGTTACCGTACACCAACTGCAGTCACGGCGACAAGGAAGCTGATGAAAGTGCTTCATTTCTTTCCAATGTGCCTTGAAAATTGTGACTGATTAAGTGGAATAATACCGAAATTTCCAGAATTTCCATTTCATTTGAGTCGACCGGTAGGTCGCTGGAGAGCTGGTTTTGACATAATCCAGTCCGTCGTTCCGATGTTTTTGACCGGTTTGTACTTTTGTGATTTCCTTTCTTTTCGGTCATTTTCTTCTTACTATTAGATTTGTCATGCCTTTCCTACACCTCTCCGAGCACTAGCATCAAAGGCCTGATGGTTTTTCAGCTTAGAGTAATCAAAAGTGAACTTTTCTTCCATTTTACTTCCCCCTCTTTTCACAGAAATTAAAAATAGATCTGAAAATGTTTCCTTGTTGACGCCCATCATTTAAAGTTTGTCGCTGATCCCTGTTGTTTTTTTGTTTCCAAATTTTGTTCACTAGTAGTTAACGTTTGCTGTGTGACACTATTTGTAAGTATGGACGTCAATTCGTGAATTAAATCTAAGCGCTCTAAGGAGACCGATTCGTGAAAATAGATTCCAGCTAGCCGCGAAGCATATATTTTCGCATTCATGGTGTTCGCAATTTCGTGATTAATTTTCTTATTGTTGAGCATTTTGTTCCTACTTTTTAGCACGCGGTGTGTACCAAAATTTCAGAGGAAACGTATGTTTTCCATAGTTGAATGGTCCGCTTAACCATCTAACAGAGGAGTTTTTCTTGGCGCCTTCTTTAGCTGTTTCAAATCTAATTTTCTCATTATTCTCGGTCTATTCTAGAAGCCGTCCTTGTTAGAAACTATCTTTGTTCCTCTATACGGCCGTTCTCTAAAAATGGAACACAGTGAATCGGGAAATCAGCTGGCGTGATAATTTACTCAGTTCTGTGGCGATTTCGAGACATAAATTCACAATTGGAACTTTAGAAGCCTATTTGACAGTTCAGAGATTCAGCGATGCTTCATATGCAAATCTGGCTATTATTCCCATTTTCCTAAACTTTTGTCACCAATGAGGAAGACGAATAATTCCGATAATCCTCTTGATGTGAAACAGCTTAGGGAAAACAACGAACAAACAAAAATTTTCGTTGCAAACACGTTCTTTTCGAAGACGAACCGTTTGTTAGATATGTTTACCAAACTTCGCTAATCTTCCTTTTTATTGCCTTCCACGTGGTTACTTTGTCCAAACGTGAATAGAATCTAACGGAGGGATTTCCATATTATGATTAGCTTTTTCTATCCATTCGGACATTTCTGTTTGCAGAGTGTTTCAAATTCATTCAGAAAATTCTTGTCATATTTTTTGGGCATGTTCCCGTTTCCCAACATATTCGTGATAGTGCTGTCGATAATTCCTGTAGAATGGGGACTTTCGCTTTACAGAATTGTAATTTGTAATTTTAATATCTATTTTTGCTTCCAACTGTTCAGCCGTCCATTTGGCTGGTCATTAAACCATCGCTTACCGCTTCCCCTTTGGGCCGACCAAAAGTGCGCACGACATTCATTTGTCGATTTTTTCCCAAAAAGGAAAATTCTTCAAAAGATAAAATCAAGACCCTTCACCAGCAGGCGTCGGATGAGTCTTATCCCTTCTCGGCCACGTTGATGGCTCCTCCCATCTGTTCGTCTTCTTCCTCCACCTCAACTTTGACAACTTCCGATGATGGTGTCATCGTTTCTTCTACAAAAATCGACTCATTCAGCTTTTTAATTTCAACGTTGATCTCTCCACAGCCCATTGGATTTCTTCGATGCGAAAATTAAAAGCGCTAAAGGTCATAAAGTTGCACTTTTCAAAGCATTCTGGTGTAATGGCACGCAGAAACAATTGCAGTCGTCGTCAGCTTTTATGGCCTTCTTAATAGCCCACCTTCGACTGCAGACTCACCTTTGATCTTTTGGCTGAAACTCTCATTAATGACATTCGTGAAAGTTCAAAGCTGCTGAAAGCTCAAAGCTGCTCGAGCAGGAACAAGTGGACGTTAGACATTAAGTGCACTGAGCGTTAAGCTGTCTATTTTTGGAGCACTTCGGGAGTTGTTCTTCTTTGGTGAATTCTCGAGAATTTTCTTCCTCTCGAAGGACCTGTCCCCGTGTAAGTTTCAGTACGTATATTAGGTTGTGTACAAATAAATTGCGTTTTTTTACTTGTAACAAAAGTCCATACCTCCACTCAAACAAAAGATTATCAAGCAAAACCTGCACCACTAGAATCAGCACATTTTTACCAGTGATCTATTGTAGAAGATTTTGTACTCTATCTTCGTGAAAGAGTACGTTCATGGCCCAGATTATTCCAACAAAGCAAAAGAAGCAAAATGGTACTCACGTTTTACATGAGTGAAAAACAATCAGTTTATTCGTGACTAGCTTCTTCCTCTCTCCTTTCAATTTCTTCCGCATAAAATATTGCGAATGTCTTTAAACCTGCTCCTGCATTTACGAATAATTTCATGCTCGTTGAGAACTCTTTTTTCATGATTTTGAAGTGGACGAGTCTTTATATCGTTCGGCTTAAAGTATGGGCGCACGTGATGCTGCGGTAAAATGCGCCATTGGCAGCCGCATGATCAAGGGATCGGTACCCGTCAAGGCCAACAAAGCCTTCCATCCTCAGGGGTCGGTTAGAGAGAGCCACAGATGCGGTTTACCATGTAAAATTGCCACTACAAATCCATTGAATCCTTTAAACTTGTCTGAAGTAATCGATACTTCATGATCCTATCCTACCATATAACAAGCGAAACCGCGATGTTTGTAATGGGTGGCTCATATGGGTCCCGTCGCGGCTGCCCGTTACCGTACTCCCAGGGACGCATTTCATCGGTTCAGCTCGCCGTCTTTTGCTATTTGTTCATCGTTTTATTTAAAAACTTTTTTCTTTGATTTCAAATCCTTATTTCAGTCCATTAGTGGTTAGTTTTTGTTCTTATTTATTATGTATTTAGCAGCCGTTTGTCGGCCGGCAGGCCGCTGATTGACTGGTTACTACATATGCCAAAGCTCAGCTATACATTGAATTTTTTCTTTTCGCTATCCTTCTCGTTCGACAAAGTAATTCTTGCCCTCTTCTCATAATTCTCTTCATGACGATATGTATGTAGCTTTGAAAGGCGGTTGTTTCCTCTGTCCGAACTCATATTCGAAATATTCTATTGCTCTTGATTTTTTGCTAAATCAACTGGTTCAGAAAAGATTGATATCAAATTCAAAATAGCATTACGATAAATCATCCATATTATTCCGAAAAGTAGTCAAAGCGTATAACATGGAGAAGAACAAAGCTTTGTTCACTGAGCAGTAACTGATTTTCTCCTCTTTCGTTTACGATTGGATATTATTCAAAGTCCACATTGATGTTGAAGCCAAATTGAATGTTTTCCACCGCTGGGGTTTTGAAAATCGCGTTGAACGTTCGGAAGAGCTCAAAAACAACACGAAAGATATCATTGTTGAACAACCAGCTGGTAAATTGGAATGAAAAAGCTTTGGGCTTTTGGGGCTCGAAGGTGCTCTTGTGGAATGGCCATTGTAATTAAAAATAATAAAAACTGTTTGGCTTTTCATAGAAATGAAGCTTTAGCAATGACTAGTAAGTATCAAATGTTTCGTCGTTGATACCTTCACAATAAAATTTTGCAACTCTGGAGCAAAGTGGCGTAATGTTTCCTTGCCACCCTACACAATCAACACCTTCACCAGATTACGATCGATTATTTTTAAATGAACATAGACGTCTACATATAATTTAAAAAATATGAATATTGAGGCACGTCGTTTTCGTTTTGTTATTTATCAAAAAAGAGAGGAGGCACGATCGGAAATCAACAAATTTCGTTTTGGAAATTAGACAATACTCGATCTTTTAACCTTATCTGATACATCCATAACCTTTCCTTCCTTTGAATTTTGAATTTTTGTCCGCTACAACTAGGCCAATCGAATTCAGCCTCTTCGTTACCCTTCATGAAATATGCTACAGTCTCATTATGTGAACTAGTAACGATGTAAAGAGAAATTCCTAACAAAACGACTTCGGAAGCCAGGTGACTATTTTTACCCAATTTCTCGCCTCTTTACGGCTTGCACTATGCCCTGCAATTCTCTGAAATTAAATGTGAGACCTTGTGACGTAGCAATTTTTTGCCGCTTTATATTTCAAATTGCAGCTATTCAAATGTTGCTAATTTTCATCATTTTTAGAGAGAACAGTAAAGGCGACCAGCCAGAAATGTCCATTGTACTACTGTAACGCCCCTTACGCCCTGTTTGGTGTGTGCGCGACGCGCGACGCGAAGATATGCAAATAATGCAAATCGACCATACCGTGAGAATTCCCACGCTATGGTCGATTTGTATCCACTGCATGTCATCGCGCCGCGCGTCGCGCACACACTAAACAAGGCCTTACAGCGGTAGTAGGCTCTTCTTTCTCACTTTTTGTTTCAGTTCCACAACCTTACAGCTTTTCTCTGGGAATGAATTCTGTTCAAAATCTCACCCCTCTTCACCTAAAGATTTGCGTCTGTTCGAAAATCCGAAAATCTGGCCCTGAGTTTTTCGAAAAAGTTCAATTGAAACATCGATAAAGTGTAGCTGAATAGCCCTTGAGCTATTAACTTGAAACCTGGACCCGGATTCAGGACGGGTAGCGGCGTTATAAACCCCGAAATATACCCCGAACGGTGCGCAAACCGATATTCGTGAACGCACGCCGCGGTTTAGACGGGGTTTAGGAGGGGTCTCCGACACCTCGCGGTGAGGCAGGGTTTAGGACCCCTCGACGGGAGACCTGCTAGAGCCAGACGGCATAGTCGATGAGATATTGCGAAAATTGTGGGGAATTTGAGACGAGCAGACAAAACTCTGCCACACTGCTCTGGCAATTTGCCAAATAATGGGTGATTTCTTCTGTTGTGCAGTTTGCATCTTGAAAACAGTGAAATTTATATTTTCTGTAATGGAGAGTGAAGCAGTCAATTTTGACGTACAGTGACTTCGTGGATGAATCTCAATGGGTTTCTTTAAAGAGGATTTGTAGAGAAAGCAGAACCTTATCGAAAAATTGCGTCCTCGGAGTTCATTAATGTGGAAAGAAAGTAACAGCTACCATTAGACGAGCTATCATGCTTACTGTATCTTCAAAACTGATCAAGGCTGATAATGAAGACGTGATATTTATCTCCGAAACCCCGATCTTCACGAATCATAAGTGCCCGCAAACCTGCGGTATCGGTTTATCGCTAACGGGGTTTTGTAGGCCGCTCGTCCGTTCATGAATCTGGGCCCTGGAGAGCCCGAAATTCTTTGCAAATCTGGGCAATCTTTCGCAGACTATGCCATGCATTCCTTACCATTCCTTGGTTAGAGAGGTATCAGTTAGTCGTTGCATTTTACCGGTGTCAAACTTATATTCAACAAAAATAGTGTTTTGTTGTCATAGGTTCTGGCTCGTTATGAACCAAACCCTTGGGAACATATACACTCGGCCGCAAAGCTCTGCAACGTGGCAGATTGCGGGAATCCGAGTAAGATTCGCCTTATGTGCAGAAGCTTGTGTTTCAAAGTAATTTTTGCCTTTTCTTTCGTTCTTCTCTTTTCTATTGAAGTGAATCTTGCACGAGCCGCTTTGAATTATTAAACCTCTTGACGCATTTTTGCCATTAATAAAACACTCGCATGAGCCACATAGCGTTCCATTGTTTCAGATTGTTGTGGATATCTCAGCCGCAGCTCTGGTGCTTTTCTGATCTTGAAATCTTCACAAAGACTAATCGCGATATTCGTTGAGTATTTTTCTCCATTTTACTTTTCCTCTCCTCTTTTTGTGCAGTAGCTTATTTGTAGACCTAGAATCTTTGAAGTTATTCAACTGCAGATCGAAGGTGTCCAGTCACAGACGTCCGGTTGGAATTCGCTACGGATGTGCTTAGGGCATAACCGTCGTCATTCAGATGTTGTTGCTCATTGATGTTTGCCGTATTGAGTCGGTTGGAAATTACAAAGAGTTATTTTCAAAGCTCACCAGCGGTCGGTAAATCAACAACAAGGAGTCTCGGAGCGGCTTTAATCCACTGATCATTGCCGTCCCCGACGAAAATATACTGCAGTAGATTACCATGACATCAAACAGTGGACACTAAGCGCTCAATCATTTCCGAAAGTGCTGTTTCCTGAGCCGGCGTCCGTAGTGTTTTCTGTGGTCTTTCCTTTGTCTCGGCAAAATATGAAACTGAACGGGAATGGAAGAATAGCGGAGCGGAAGTTCGAGGGGTCTTAGAACAAGTAAGCAATCTTTATTTGCGCTGAACCGAGCTAATCTCTGAAAGTTTCACGTGAAAAACAATCTGAAGGACGGGTCCGTATGAATGGGCTCTCTTCTCCTTCAGAATTAGAAATATTCGGCTCGAATGCGATTTCTGCTCTAGTATACGAACCACTTAAATTTCCCAGCTTTGACGTTGGCTTGAACTCATTCTGGCTAGCTTACTCTTTGCCAGTGTTCGTTGGGCAAACCTGTTCTTTTGCTCTGAACCTTTTTCACTTTTTGCAACATTTTGTTCAGTATTTTGAGGTCAAGTGAACACCTCATTCTAAAGCGAAGATCGTGAGACCATTGGCCGTTCGTTCCGAATCGGATCCGACTCCGAATTCACCGCATTCATATCAAATGAAGCACACCAACCATTAGAGCATCCCGGACACTTTTTGTTCGCCAATGTCGACATCATTTTGAGTAGGACCACTTAATTACTTTAATTAGATTGATACGATTTTTTGTATTTTGTCTCCAGCAGCCACCATTTTACAGTTTCCACTATTCTAAAAATGGCATGTAGTGGCTAGCCTCATCGGAGATTTTTCTACACCGCCACAAATTTTCCAGCTTCCACCATTTTTCGCCACCATTCCACCAGTGAGGACTACTTAGCGCGGACAGATCGAACCCATATCGTCCTGCACGCCAGTCGAACCTGCTAAACGCTGCGCTATCACAACGAGCAGTGAGGTATTATGCTAAATACTCCAAAAAGACAAATTTCCTCACACCGCCGTGTGAGGACAAGGTGTGTGCAGTGTTCTTTTTTGTTATAGCGGCTCACCGTTTAATACCATGGGCTTCGTTGTATTTTGCCTCTGGCACCACAACATTTTTTTATGTTCCAAAAGAAGGCTCGAGAAAAGCGTAGGAACCGAACCAATGACCCTTGTGCATGCAGTCCACGGTGCTAACAACTGCGCTATAAGTGCCCTCACAGACTCGACGACACGACGACGAGCATTCTCGTCCAACGCGGCCGACCGCGCGTTGCAGCGCGGTATCGATTAGAACAATGCGGCCGCCGCAAACGTCGCGTTGGACGAGAACGCTCGTTGCCGTGTTTTTCGCTCAATTTCTTGCTCAACGGCTAATTCGTCGCTCAAGCTGCACGTCGTCGGGTCTGTGAGGGCCCTAAAGGACACGCTCAACTGCGAGGGAAGAGCGGCCAGATCTACCAATTTTTTCTGACCGACGTAGAGTGCCCTGCCACGTGTTCGTTGCTGACAACTTGAAGGAACCATCATTCGAACAAAAATAAGTACCCAACGAGAGAATCCTACCACTCACCTCTCGACTGCCGCATGACAAATTTAACCAGTACGCCACAGAAATGCGTGCGGATGCGATTCCCATTACCTGGCTTGTGTTCAGTATTGGTAAGACTTTTATTAATAGACTGTATCAAACTGTAAAGGCAAAACTTACGCAGCAAAAAGGCCGAACCACAAACCTTCAAGCTTTACAAGAATATCCACCGCGCCATATACTGCCACATCGTTGAAACATTTTCTCGGTCGATGTAAGAGGCCATACCATGTGCTCGTCGCTTAGAGTGTTACCCATTAGATGAAAATTAGCAGTACAGTATTTGGTCTCGTCTCTTCAACGCCGCCAGGACAATTCACCTGAGACCGTACCACGTGCTTCTTTTAGGGCTCGTTCAGACGACGCGCGTCGAAAATGCAAAATCGCAATCAATAATTAACGCCCTTGATCGAATTTGCTCTTTTGCATTAGTGGCGCAGTCCGGTTGCGCCTCATATAGGCAAACTTACTGGTCGCTCGGGTTTTTTAGAATTCAGCCATTCCTTACTAAAGGGAATTTTGACGAAATTCACTTTTTTCGTTTAATTTCTTTCCTATGTGATTATATGCCTAATTTTTTTTGCCTATATGAGGCGCAACCGGACTGCGCCACTAACGCAAAGGAGCAAATTCGATCAATGACGTTATTTATTGATTGCGCTTTGATTTTGCATTTTCGACGCGCGTCGTCTGAACGAGCCCTTAGGGGAATTTTTCCGCCCAGCGTAGGAGACCCTTTTCTTGCTTGTCACTGATATGAGCGTTATCGACCACACAACACTAACAGTTCAAAAAATAATGTAACGGTGGAACCGCCTCACCAATCTGACGACTAAAATAATCTTAACCACTAAACTGCACCATACCATCTGTGAAAAATTCGAACCAGTCGATGTGGAAGGTCATACCATGTGCTGCTAAATACAGAAATTCATTCCAAAAATAAAAACGTTCAAAAAATATGCCGCAAAAGTCCTCTGCGCCATCACGGCAGTACAGTGGAGTGGGGATATCACTTGCTTCATCTTAATCTCGAGTTTTTTCCGGCCTGAAAAATTCAGTTGATGAAAGCTAACAGCTAACATAAAAGCTAACAATCCAGTCAAGAAGGCTGGTCTTATGTTGTTTAATCCGACAAAAAAAAGTTCATTCCAAAATTCCTTGTGCAGCGCATAAAAGAGTATATTTTTACTTCAAAGAGACCCTGATACGTCAACATTCGCAAAAAATTTTCCTCCAGTTCTCAGATTCTGGAAAAATTGCTCCGATTCATGGGCTTGAGAGCAAAATGAGCAATTTTACGAAAAATCAAGTTTTCCAGGTGCCTGGCGAAACTCGCATCACTAACCACACGACTATCGCCACGACGGAATACATCACGCTCCACCACTTGCTCATCGTTGAAGAATTTCCTCTCATCGATGTAGGAGGCCAGGGGAACTTTTCCGCCCAACGGGATGGAACGTGATCGTGGGACGTAAGAGTATTACCGATAAATTGAAAACGTAAGGCAAAAAAGTTATGCAACAAAAAGACCGTACCACTAACCTCCGACTTATGCCACCAGGACGTGCCCAATCTTCGTAGAGTTCTCCTGACCGTGTAGAAATACGTTGGCGAAAGCACGAAAGTGTTAACAATCCTGTCAGAGAAGCTGGTCTCGTGTTGTTTACTTTGACGAAAAAACAGATGCAAATATTCAACTAATCCTTGCAACACTACCCGATAGATTTTGTTTACCAGACTTTGCACAACACAATACTCGTGACACTTTTTCGTCAGTCGTCCTAAGAACGCTCTCGAATCACAAATTCGTGAAGTTTACTTTTGAAAAAGAAAAATTTATTTATTATTACACATGCTTGTGTGAGACATATGTACGTCAAACTCTCCGAGGAAAAACATAATAACTAGTGCAAAGCGAACGATAACTAAAAGAAAACCAAGCAACAATGACACAAATAGGAAGATCGACGGGTGAACATCTAAGACCAGGAACTATACTAGCTTAGATTTTTGAGCAGAAATTTTCCAAAAGCTGATAACTGGGTCGGAACGGTGCCCTTTTTCCTAAGAATTTCATATGCTGTATAAGCTCTGGACGTAAAGAAATTTCGTCTACCGTTAGTTCTCGCCCATCCCAGGTCATAACTCGTGCAACCACTTCTTGTGTTAGTTGTTCTCAAAACAAGTAGGTCTGATGGCTCAATACCGCATGTTCTGTGAATAATTTTATGGAAAAAAATCACATCATTCCGTTTTCTTCTATACTCCAATGTTCTGAGTTGGAAGTTGAGGTTTCTTTCTTCACTCTTCGGTATCAGGTCGTAGTTGTATCCCATTTGCCTTATCATCAATTTCCTTGTAAAACTGTTCTGGACCTTTTCTAGTTGTTCTGCGCTCTTTTTCTTATATGTACTGAATACAGGAGTCCCGTATTCGAGAATTGGCCTAATATAGACCTTATATGCCTGAAGTAATACGGCAACATTGGTAGTAGTGAGAGTCCTAAACATTTGATACATCATCCGTGTAGCTTTAGATGCGATCATTTCGCAGTGTTTGTCAAACGAAAGGTCCGCAGTAACCAAAAATCCCAAATCCATGATTTCTTTCTCGGCCTTCAAGACAGCACCACCAACTGCGTACTCGTACTTACTATTATTTCTACCTAAATGCACTACTCTACATTTTCCTTCTGACAGTCATGAATCAGCCGGATCGTTCGTCACTGAGCTCGAGGGGGCGTGGCCGTGAGTGGAAATAAACGAGACGGCCCACGTACAGCCCTTAGAGAAGGCAACCGATTAGTCGCATAACTTCGAAGTCCCCACTGAAGCCATCTGGGAAACCGTTGGACCGTGTGGACAATTTCAACTGGAAAAGTTTCAGCTAATATTTGCGGCCTATTTTCCGTCATATGATCTGATTCTCTTCGTTTTTGCAAGCTTTCTTACGTTGAAAGAACATTAGTTCTGTTGCTTTTCTCGTTCTGAATACCGATTTTTCTTGATTTGAGTCTGGCACAAAAATGGCTTTCCAATTGATTCAAGTATATTTTAATTCTATTTTTCCTTGGACCATACGCCACATACCGTCTATCTGCAGAACACCCATCAGATTCGTCCCTGGGAAGAAAATGTTGCTCATCTGATGAGAAATCGGAATTTCTCATCTCAAGTCCATTTCAGTTTCGTCGCCTTTTCGGCTGCCGTTTTTCAGATGGTTTTTTTTCAGAGGCCCTGGGCTTGGTTGGACTGGCAATGACACCATCACAAACAAAGACGTCTTTCATCACAAGTTTGACGCTGATTTTTCTTGAATATTTTCCAATCTTTGAATTTTTATGTTCTCTGATTTTTCCGTATTTCTTACCAATTCGTTCGAGACACACTTCTCACTTTTCTATTATAAAAAAGTCGCAAGGTGTTCGTTTTCGTTACAAATGAAACTTTTCATTGTAACAAAACTGCCTATTTCCTATTTCTATTCCGTTATTTATGAGACAAACAGGAGCTTATGCAAGTTCCCACAGTATAAACATATAACTACAGCTCCAGTATGAAACTAGTAGTACCTCGCTGCTTCATACCGCTCTCGCCCCACCAATTTTCTCATTTTCAGCCTTATTCATAACAGTTTTCTCATAGAACTCGCTCCACCTTCTACTCTGGTCCAGAAACTCGATGAAAAGGATGTCTGTTATAATTCTGAAAGGAGACAAGGTTACATTAACAGCTACGTAGATGTTACAATTTTATACCCCATACATACTCCAATGAGAATTCAGGTCACAATTCCACCGTTGATTCGTCTTTTTCTTTCTTTTTTTCTCTTTTTTTTCGCTCGCAAGACACCATGCCATAAAGCTTCGGGAGGGTTTCGGACAAATATATCGTTTCTGGCACTTGCACTTACCCCTGAATCTCGATAATATATTGCATTCGAAATATTTCATCAAACTCTAAACCACAGCTTTTTAGTATGGATTCAGAGACGATGGAGGATAACGCCTAACGGAAAAAATGAGCACGATCCAACGTTTCATTGGCCGAAAAAAGAGGATTTGTGAAAGCTATCTGGACATTCTGACGATCGAAAATCAGCAATTTCTAAAAACATAAATTCATATGCCTCAGTCTGGTCGCATTTTTTGGTCGAGCAACGTACTGCAACATCGTATACGCGCGACGTCGCTTGCGTTGCTGGCAACTCGACCGCAGCGCAACACGACGCGTGACATCTCGAAAACTTTTCTCGTTTCTTTACACTTTCCCAACAATCAAGAAACCAACAAGTGTGTTTAATATTCCAATCTCATCCCCGGCTGGGTAAAAACTTGCAATTTTCCTACTTTTGGCTGAAGCATAGAAATATTATAAATCTAGCCCATTCGTTAAAAGATTCACCATTCAAATACCTATGTAAATCTCATGATCTCACGGCAATAATCCGCCAGTGATAGATAGGAATCTTGCAGCTAATATAAGAAGAGGTTTCTCCTTTTTCAAATAGAATGAGAAACCATATAGAATATTAGATTATAGTTCTTTTGTCGTACTGTAACACACTGATTTCGGACCGATTGATTGAAGTAGTGTTTTTGTCCAGAACGATTCAGAATTATTTGATATAAAAACGCAAAAATCCTGAAGAATCTGGTAAGGGAGCAGCACCCCTTCACCTAAACTGGTTGGATAGGAAAAGCTAGCTCAAAACCATGCAAGTTGTAGGGAAAAGTCTAATGGAATGTATGAGATGTGGGCATCTGCAAGATTAGAACCTGAATAAAAAATCTACCATTAATCGAATTACGACCTTACGCGCCTTTTCGAAGCTTAGTACCACGGCAAATGGAATTCGCCGTCAAGGCACACCACATTTTCTGGCATTCAAATATAAATTAAGTGATTTCAGTGAGTTTTTGATCTCGATTTCTTATTTTTCCCGTCGATTTAGGAATGGTTTTGTTCGGAATTTTACTGCAACGTTTCAATTCTCTTTTCCTACATCATTTCTTTCACTGATATGGAGAAAATTAAAAGATTCCTGAGTCATTAGATAGAATCAACTGCCCTTTCTCCACTTATATCGGAAACAAAGGAAAAGTTGTTCTGAAGGTTTCAAGCAATGAAAGCCGAGCCGATGTTAATGCCACACTACTTTATTATAGTTCAGAGATAATCCATCTAGTTTTTCATCTCAAACCATTTCTCTGCAAGATGTATTGAGATTCATAGCTGTTCATTGACGCCGATAGCAGCTCACGCAGGGCACGCGTTTCATTGTTGTTCAAATTCCAAAAATAGTTTCTAGAGTTCTCGAATATATTTTTGAACTAAGCTTATTTGAAATATACTCAAAAGGAGGCTAAACGAAAAAAAGAAAAATCAAATCCGTTGCTCATATTTCGAGGAAAATTCTGTTTCCGGAAATCAACGATTCACGATAAACTTCAGGTACTCAAGATCTGCCGGCTCAAGTAGGCATTGCTAATCAATTTCTGGAATTCAAACACTCGGGAAAAGGCTCCCTTATCAACAAAAATTATAATCAGGTCTCTTTCCAAAATCGTTGTTGACAAACTAGAAACTCAAGCAAATATGCTCACCACAATTCAGAACATTGCTATTCCTCCCGTTTGTTTCACTTGGTTTATAGTCTGTTCATTTTGTTCGCCAAATCAGTGATTGAAGCAACAAAATTTTCATTATAATGATATGCAGCAAAAGGTTTTTGGTAAACGTAGCATTTGCTTCAATACATTTATTTCTTTCAGATAGGGGAATTATTTCCTGCGAATTTCAAAACCGACATCGGTCGTAATTGTATTTTATTTCAGTCGCAACTATCTCCTTTTTGTGCCCCACACTTTTTCTCTGTATGTTGTCTATTACTCCGATTTCGAAACAAACAACAAACAACAACCACCGAAAATACTCCAATGCGAGAAATATTTCCTATTTTCTGCCTTTTCTGTCAACTCAGACTAAGGGCTCGCTTAGTGTGCACGCGACGCGCGGCGCGATAGGTGACCGACGCGACGCTTTCATCGCGCCTCCGCCATTTTGCAGGCATTGCCGCAGCCACACGGCAGACACTGCATCTTACGCGCGGTGCTGCTGTGCGGCTGCGAATAGTCGGAATGAAGTCCCGTCTCTCAGGAAGGATTTCACGGTAATAGCAATTTGAACCCATCATATAGCCTCGGCACAAACAAATTCTGCCCTAGATTTGGCGGTTTATAAACCGTACACCTTCAGAAAAGATAAATGATGTCTACCCTACAGCCCAATGAGGTTCCCGAATCCTGGCCCTCAAGCTTTTTTACAGATTCATCTGGGGTCCAATCGAGAAGTTCTACGTTTAAAACGCAGAAGACGATCTCATAATCGATTTTTTTTTCATTTTTAAGATTTGGATCACTCAGTGAACCCTATAATGCATCAACGTCATTTAATTTTATTTTTATCTGTCTTTGGATTCAAAGAGTTCATTACCTAAGTGCCAGAAAAGTACCTTGTTCCACCTAAATTGAATCGATTGATATCATCAGAAATGCTGAATATTGGCGGAAGTAATTCTTGGAGATAGACTTGAGAAGATATCATTTTCGTATGTATCAAGCAACGCAGAAGCTACCCATTCAGGGGAGCATAAATCATTACTAAAATTATCATGTGCAATAACACACGCCGCAGTTGGATTGACGTCTACGGTACGGCCCGTGCGACGCACACTAAACAGGATGCGACGCGAATTCGCGGCGCGAATTTGATTTTGCATCTTTTGCATGGGTTCGCGTCGCGCGTCGCGTGCACACTAAACGAACCCTAAAACTTTATGTCACCTTTCGCATGTAGGAGTATAAATCGGATCGAAATTTCCAAATCCTTATTGGAAAGCCATTCGTTTCCATGGAATCAACTCCGGATAAAACGAATCGTCTCGAGAATCTGACACCGATTGTTTATCTAGACTTTTTTTTAGCGAGATAGAATTCCATGTTATCATCACCTTCATCGATTTGTTTACCCATTTTGAATTATGCTCGCCATTGTCGTGTGCCAATTGCCAACTCTTAGTTAGTGGAAATTTCACACGTAAATATTCACTCACTCCACGTACTGCGTACACACTTTTCCGCAGAAATTTATTTCGTGCTCTATCGGATTTCGTTGTTTTACTGAATTCGCGATCGCTGTCGGGTATTAAGGCTTCGTTTCTCTATTTTTAATTAAAGTTTTTTTCTATTTAAGGAGCTATGCATCCGCAGGTGTACTTCATCATTGTCCATCAGTCAGTGGTGATGACGTTGGCGATATTCGGCAATTTATTTCTGGTTTTTGTTATATTTCGCGGAAATCATGCGGTACGACGACGAATCTCGCCTGTTCAGGTGAGCCCGGTAGCCAGGTAGCCAGGTAGCCAGCTAACCAGCTGGTCGGCGATGACTCGATCATGTAAAACTCGTTAACTTAGCCTGCTGATCACATTAGGCCACACGAGGATTGCGGGGAATTATCAACGCCACTCTCCATAATACATAAAGCTAGAAGGGTTCGATCACTGCCACTGAAAGCAGCTTTCCATGACAAAACAACATTTTCCAAACCACAACTATTTTTCCCGTGAAGAGAGATCGAAACACTCGTAGTCGACGGAAATTACTCCAAAATAATGTGGAATAAGTGAACGATAACATCCATCTTACAGAAGAAAATTCAAGAATCAGCAGAGTTGGAATTTCCCTTGAAATACATTCCCTCAAAAATAGAGCTCTAATGGGATTCTACCACCTTCACCTTGAAATGAGCTCCATCCTAATTTTTATCATGAGATTTCTCGGTACTAAGCATCAGTCTTGCGTTCCTTTCCGACCAGATGAGTGATAAAGAAGCTCATCATCCCAGAAACCCAGAAAGTGCAATCAATCTCATTTTGCAGGTAAAAGTCAATTTATCCATTACGTCGCTATCAATAGATGGTTCAGATACCATTTTAAACGGTTATTTCTCTTTTTTCAGGAACCTTTTCGAGCTTTTCTCTTTAAAAAAGCTGTAACAGTGCTATCTGCATCTAAAATGTTTGTGGGACTTTTTTTTAGGGGTAAGAAAAAGCATCTGAGAAGGCGAAACGCTTCTGATCCTAATTATTCCCCACAATTGGCTTGATTCTACTGTGTCACTTTCTGAAAAATGGCCACTTAGGACGTAGATGCATCGTTAGGGTTATGAAACTGGGAAATATAGTTCACTTTAACCCTTCTATCATTTAAGTTTGTTAAGTAAAACATTTACTAGCAAGCTTTACGTTCCACCTAACAGCTTAAAAGGTAGAAGATACAGATTGAACGATTGCTTCCATAATACCGAGGCTCAAAGAACAGAAAGTTGGGAATTAGTGGGAAACATCATTTTATTCCTCTCAAGATCTCCTTGCAATAGCTGAGATGATTTATCAAATCAAATGATTTCGGTTAATCTCATTGCTGCTGTGCAAGAGAGTGAATTCGTTCCGTTTTTCCGACTCCTCGAGGAAAAAAGTTTTTTGTTGCTTGAAACTATGAATACAAAGCTCTAGTTTGACTATCGCCTTCTAAAAAATTCCTTACAATGCGGATAACTAGAGGCACACCACGTAATGGACAAAAATGAACATATTCTGCCGAGAAAGTGATATCTTGGAGGAGAAGATTATTTCAGCGTTAACACTTGGTTGAAATTAATTGGTTGAAATTAATGTCTCCGAAAATGCAAAATGTGGAGACGCTGACAAAGTCTCAGAAGTTACCGGAACTTTTCTGGATCGCTTAGCTATGCTAATTTTTCCACTCAATCCAAAAGTTTGACTTTTCTGCCCAAATTCGTTCGTTGCTTATTTTTCTAGAAAACCATCATGCCAATTTTTCCCCGAATTCGTTCGTTGCTTATTTGTCTAGAAAACCACCATGCCAATTCCCCATCACCTCTATTTACATACATCGTTTGTTAATCCTTTATTCTACAGAACATATGTATGCTAGTAGAAATAGTGAGCAACAGCGTCTGATTTGGAGCTACAGTACCGGACGCGCCGCAATGATAAAACGGCGGCAGCGGCGCCTCGGAGCGCCGAAACCCACCGTTTTCAAATAACTTCTTTAAAATTCGCTTATTTGCAAAAATAAGTATATATTCGAGCTCAGCAGCTTGAGCTCTATCCCACCATTTGCGTTTTTCCCGAATTCGTGAAACTTGTTCTCAGTCGATATTTTTTGACCCCTCGATTTTCGGATCCCGTTGCCGCTTCGGTCCCTCGCTAGGTGACTCACCACCGAGTTGGCTCCACCCCCTCCTCGCCGACTATAAATATGCGGCGCGTCTTTTCCTAGCGTCCCAAGCTAAGAGCAGGGGCCCCACGGGGTGGCTCGAAGGCGCTACCCTGCGGGGCCCCCCGTTGGACATGGGTTGCAAGTGAACTGTGGTTGACTCCTCCCGGGTCACCACGCGTGGACACCCAAACGGCGCATTTCGACGCTCTGTTGCTACCGCCGTTTTATCGTTGCAGCGCGTTCGGTACTGTATTTGAGTGATTTGCGGGGACGTACCCGAATACCCGCACATTTTTTAATGAAGAAATCTTCGGTAGGAACTAGCCGACTGCAGAACAAAACTTCAACCTCCCATTTGTCTTCCTTCCTAATAGCTGTTCGGAATAATCTTGTCCGAAACCTTGCATGAAGCCAGTTTTTAATGAAAATTAAGAAACGCCGGATAAGCTGGTAATAAACATTTACGCACTCCACGTGGAGTGAAAAGTCCATTCACGCTACTGGGAAGACACAGAAACCGAAAGAACTTTCTTAACACTTCGGCTCATGTAACTGAGTTTTGAATTTTGATATGATATCAGAATTCGTTTCACTTCAGATTTGTGCGCCATTTTTTTGTAATTTCAGCTTCTTCTCCTGCACACCTGCGCCGCCGATCTGCTATTTGCGTTGATCACTTTAGGCACCGAAATTCTGACATTGGTGAGTTTCAGAGTTCAAAAATCGAATACGCTCTAGAAGTGTCTATAGGATCCCAAAAAAGAATTTCTTTAAACCGCAGCGAATGTAGTTCAACTTGTTCATTAGAGGCCACCCAGATGCACTTCAAATATCACATGCTTCACCAAAATTCGGCATTTCCCATTTTGTGTTTATCCCTCAAGTTTTTTGCAATACTGTAAATGTACAAAATGTTTGTAGAAAGGTCAACAATGAAAAGCCCATCGGAGATGTCAAAGCATTGAAATAAAATGCTGCACCAGCGGAAAAATGAAGAAAGCCTAGTACGCGGCGAAACTTTCAATAGAATTTCCAGGGCGTTCAGACATTAAGATTATTAAAAACAGTCTGGTGAAATAAGAGTTACGAAACTGCTGGACATTGCTCTCCAAAGAAAATGGATTTTGTGGGGGTAATGGGATAATTACACAACTGGTTTTGCAGCCAATTATTAGATTGGCAGAAAAGCCTTGAGACAAAATATTGAAAGCTTCCCAATTTCTTGAAGAAAGTTTTCGAATTCCCGGGTGTGTTAGGGTATTGTAGAAGGTTCTTGAAGCCTCTGCTGAGTGAGTATATAGACGCCGAATTCTGGTCGAGAGGAATCACTGAACTGCCACACAGATGGCAGAAGGTTATGACCCTTCATGGTGAATATATTGTTGATTCTTAGTTTGTCTTTATAAAATTATGTTAGAATAAGAAAAACGATTTTTTTTGTCACAAGAATTTCTGCCAGCCTAATATAACGCCTCTACTCTAAAGTCTTACACGACCTATCCACGTGGAAACCTATCGTCGAATGCCATAAACACATGGACAAGGTAGCAAAACGACAGTAACTTTGTATCAATGAAAACCGCTGTTATGAGCTCTTAACGGATATTTTTCAATGTTTCACTCCTCATCAGACAAATGTGCTTCAGATGCAACTACGAACAGTTCACAGAACCTGGATTCACTTCAGCATTTCAAGTTTATTTCAGCTTTCTGAGTAACCCAACACTAGCTCCTTCTATGGGTACCTTTGTGTATATTAAGTTGAATACGCATCTTTTGCCATGGAATGAGCCAAAATGGGACCCAATCAGATTTCGACAAGTCATGCGTTGTTCTCAATTCACAATGATCGGAGAAGTTGTAGATATGCTGGGCCAAGAGGGTCCGATCAATCTCGTCAACCGTCAAAGTTTTTGTAAAACGAAATTTGTTTATCGTTTTTGATTCGAGCTAGATGTTGCCACATTCTTAGACACCAGACTGCGCGCACAAAAGTTTCTATACAACTTTTCAAGCTTTTACTTTTGAGGCTCGAAGTTGTAGGTAGTGATTTGTTTTTTTTTAACACAATAAACAGAACATGATCTCTGTGAGCCTTTATCTCTTGTCGACTTTGCGCACAAATTTGAGAAAAAACCTATGACTCCTTTACTGTGCTCTCCTTTGCGGACCATTCTTCTGAACTGGATGGCAAAACGAATTTTCAAAGCTTCTCAGTGGAATCCAAGAATGCAAATCGTAACGACGTCGATTGGCTCCATTTGATCCTCTACGGCATTTATGAAACCACCAACATTTCTGGGAAAAGTAGACTTGTTGTTTATTCGAAACATTGCTAAAGCGAAAATTTCTGCATAACCAATGGTACAAGCAATCGGCACTGCGTCGCCGGGAATTTTTCGTGCAAAATCATCACGTGCAACGTGGCCGGTAAAAAACCCACAACGATGAAATTCTAATTTCAAACGTTTCCATCTGTCAGGTGATCCCCCATGTCTGGCCATCATTTATTGCGTGCTGAGAACGTTCGATCATTTTTGCCTCTAAATGACGATACATAAACCGCGCTGACGTCCACGATATTGGGGTGATAGCTTTGCAGAAGAAAAATGAGACCCGAGCAGGACCAAAAAATCCGCTGCATTTCTGAGACCATCTTTGCAAAGTGTTCCAGTTGATCACCTCGTAAAAGGAGTAATATTGCATCCTGAACATTCTCCAAGTTCTCCCGTCTTGAAACCTCGACATGATGTTACAAGTTTCGTATGCGCGGGGTGAATAATTCAATATCTATAGTTTTTTACAGTTTTTGGTAAATTTTTCAAGTTAGTCAAAAATGTTAGAGATGGTTCGGCGCGGAGAGACCGACGATAGGTAGTTTCGAGCCATTTTTTAGCTCTATAACGATGGCGAACAGTCGAAACGTGTGGCCGTCAATAAAACTTATCCACCTATGTACTAACCTCGATCGGCACAGCAGCATACGAAACTTGTAGCACCTAAACAATTACAAACAAAAAACTAAAGTTCCGCTGCACCGCATGTTCATATCGAAGCTGCGCGAGCCGCGACGCATACGCGCGCGGAACGTCCTCGATTACGCGCGAAGTGTATCAATCAATAGAAGAAGGGGGACAACAGCTACTACCATAATTGAAGCCAAACAGGAAAAAATTGCGTTAGAAATGCAACGAGAACGACGCTTGCTACACTGAATTCTGACCATGGATTTCACGCATCATCTTCTTTCAAGGGCGATATTTTCGCGAAAAAATTTTTTAGAGAAAACTTTGTTGGCTCATGCAGTCTCAGGCGTTATCTCAACCCCCACCAAGCACTTCATCTAAACAGTATGCATTAACTTGATATTCAAAGAAAACTTAGAACCTCTAAAGCTGCCCGCTGATGTTATAAAGGAACACGCGGAAGTCTGACCAGTATCTAGCTAGTACATAATGTGATTTGTCTACTTTTACACCCATGACTGCCAGCCTAACCAACCATATGGCTCACAGGGCCGACTGGTACCGGCAGTTCCTGGGTGATGGGGGTACGGCGAAATCAACGGAGCTGTTTCGGAACCATTTTTTAAACTAAATTTCTTGTAATTTCAGCTGTCTTATCCGCATTTTGGCGGTTCGGATTGGTTGTGCAAAGCGATGCGATATGGGCAAGTGCTTCCACTTTATGCTAGTCCATTTCTATTGGTTGCCATCAGTGCCGATCGATACCAGGTAGATTTTTCCGTGTTCTTTTCTTTGGTATATATTGTCGAGATACTCAATTTTAGTTTCATGACTAAAGCTTCAATGTTGAAAGACCATAGACTCAGACGACAAAACTATCTAAGCATTTGAGGACTGCGCATTTTGCACTTTTGATGTAGCCAAAAGTATCGGGACCTTGGCTAGCACGATTTTTTAGGGTCGTATATCAAATGTTCCGTGATATTTAGCACTTTAGGCAATTTGTCGACCGCTAGCCAGTATTCGTTCGTCTCGTTTTCGACGCCCGAACTGTTTTGCAGCTGTTGCCTGGATATTGGCATTACTCTTCTCCATACCGCAGCTATTTATTTGGAGAAAAAAGTCAGTCCCGCTCCACATCTATCACCATTACACTCTGCTACTTCTAAGAGTAAAATTTATGTTTCAGACAAAACGGCGAATGTGCGACATTTTACGGAAATAAATCGCATTTTCTCAAGAATCTCTACGTTATCTGTTTCAATACGATAGGTGAGAGAAATTTCCATCAGCTAGCAAGTAAAAACAGAGGCTACTACTCACAACTGCTAATAATTCTAAGTGCTGCGAATAACTCATGAACCTTTATTCTGATAAACTTTAAAGTTTTAGAACCTAACTATTCGTTAAACCCATCTAATTTCACTTTCAACTACACTACGGAGTTTGAGGAGTTTACGGCTGTTCTCTACTCTTTCGATGAGAATCATAAGGAGTGTTCGAAACTCCCAAGGGTAAATGGACGATGAAAACTATCATCGTGGGGCACATGGCCTCAGAACTGACATTTCTCAAATGTCATCAACTATGTTGCACTCCTTAGGTTCTTCTTCCACGAAGTCCACTTTTACCCATGTCTTGGGTGACCTAATACAGTACCTAGAAGTTCTAGAAAGCATGGGATTTGTGACGTGCGATGTCAGAACTTGGCGCATAACGTTCCAGTTAAAAATCAGAAACAAAATCGGCTAGTGGGCATCCTGTAGCCAAATTATTTCGTATGAAATTGTTCAATTTTCTGAATTCAAATGTTTACAGCCTGGTTGCTGCCGTCAATATTTGCGGCCGTTTTCTACTACTGTGTATGTAAAGCAGTATGGATGTCACGATCAAAAGCGGCTACTCTTCAGCAGGCTAGTAAACTCGAGGTGAAGAAAAGGTATAACATATTTCAAGCTCATTATAAAAAATCGTGTGGAATTTTTCGCTTATCTTCATTACATACTTGGTCTTATTTTCAAGGGTTGGGTGAGATCCTTTAGGCCTGTCAATAACGTTAGCATGTGCGCACTTTGAGCAGACCCTTTGACGAGCGCGCGATTCTTGAATATGTGAATGCTTTCGTGGAATGTCGGTGGAGTTAGCATCGCAGTGCAAAATAAATCGAAACTTCGTTGAATATTTGAAAACGGAATTGACAATGAAGATGCTTACCTCTTTCTCGCTATGACGCTGCCTCAAATCTTGGGGACGTCCGGCTGTCGGCAATTCCCCAAGCTACTCTAGAAAAAAATGCCGTGTAAAAGAATGATACCTTCACAAGAGGGAGAACAACTGCAAGACCAAGCAGAGAACTGACGATGAAGATGTGTACCTTTTCCTGGTTATGATTATCTAGAGTTTTGGTGAAAACTTGTTGGCGGCATCGTTCCACACCTCCCTAAAAAATGCCGTGTAAGAGAATGATACTTTCACGTGAGGGAGAACAACTGCAAGAAAAGAGAGAGAATTGACGATGAGGATGCTTACCTCTTTCTCGAGATGATTGCCGCAAATCCTGGGGACGACATGCTGGGGTCATCTTGCCCATACCACTCTAGGAAAATGCCTTCTAAGAAAGTGATGCCTTTAAGAGGGAAAAGCGACTGCAAGAATTGACTAGCACGATTACTACGCACCCGGAACGGATTCTCATTGCGCGTGAAAAAAATGCGCGTTGTGTATAACAGCGCGATAAACCACTAGTTCTCTGCAGATGAAGGGTGCCTAAGTGTAAAACTAAGCGTAATTTACCTAAGCGTTAGCTAGAGGGGCGGGATGGCCGACAGGTTAAGAGCTCAGGCTCAAGATCTCGATGATCAGGGTTCAATCCCGTCCCAGGCAGAAACCCTTGCCTAGCTTAGAAATAGCTGAAAAGGGTGTCGGTACCAGCGTCAGGCCCGTGTGACAGGTCGGCTGATGGAGGAGAACTGTCACGATCACAAGACGGATCGATGGTCGCATGCAAGGAAGTGACGCTCAAGAACCTGCGATCGAGGACGATATGACCACCCCACAAGGAGCTCAAGACTGTGACAAGATGGCAGTGTGGCACCTCAACAAATGCGGGAGCAGCACCAAGGAGAAAGAAGACGGAGCGACTATCGTGAAAGACGTACCCCGTAACTGATCGGGATAAAAACGTTGTGGAATAAAAATAAAACCTAAGCGTTAGTCTGTGTCTTACGTTTTAGAGTCACCTTACTGGCTTTGGTTCGTTGGTAATCTAAGAGGCTGTGTTTATGCAGTACCTTGCAATAGATTTATTAGTGATCCATGAACTTTCACTCTTATTGAGGAACTTGGAGTAACCTCTGCTTTGTATCACAACTAGAAGAAATAAATTCACAATATAAAACTTTACTAGGAGGTAATTCTTCTTGCGATTGCATGCCGAAACGGTGGAGGTAAACAAGGAAAATCAAATTTTGAGATCTTGAAAGGTGTTTAAACGCTCACAACGGTTAATTAATAATATGAAGGAAAATTATTTCAGTGATGTCACTCAGGACTACATCAATCGCTTACGCAAGAAGTCATGCGGACATCGGCGCCAAAACTCTGAATTCGATCGCAAACGAGTACAGACAGGTAATTGGCGTATTATTTTTATTTATTAATCTCGAAATTGATTGCAACTCTCCATCTAGTGTCTTAACCAATGATTTTCAGTGCGTCTCACGATGACAATTATCGCGACGAACTTCTTCCTATGGATGCCGTTCTGTTTAGTAAATATGATTCATGCATTCAAACCTGGCGCCTTAAGTAAGGTTCAGTAAACCTTTCGAAAATCTAATTTAACCTGAAGCAACACCCAAATTCAGGTCCAAGTGTGAGCATCTACGTGATGATCCTCGGCAATTTGAACTCGTGTGTGAATCCATGGGTTTACATTCTTTTCAATCGTTCTCAAGCCGTCAAAGCTCTATGTGGAGCGCGAGCAAAAAGTATGCACTTTCATAGTGACATCTGCAGTAAACTCTTTATTTTCTACTTTATTTTTTAGGCGCTTCCACTATTTTTTAGGCGCTTCCACTCACCGAAGCGAAACTGACATGCTGTCTTCTAGTAGACGATCGGATTATCGGGTTTCGTTAGGAAATACGTTGGCTCCTGAGGAAGCCAGGGTAATTTTCTGGTATTTTTGTGACCAGTCTTTTATTCCTCACTGTTCTCATCCTGTTCTTCATTTCTGCTTTCCAGGTTTACCGTAACGTGTCATTCCAAGAGTCGTCGACACAACGCGCGTACAGGGACTCATCTCCTGGCACTGATTTGCCGATGAGAAAACGTGCTCCAGCGTCACTCTACACGAAACGGACCACATTCCTCAACGATAAATCGCCATCGTCAAATGGCTATCACATTGTCATGTCGTCGGATTCATCTCCAACCGCAGCCTCCGTCGATATTCACAAAATTCAAATGTATGATAGTTGAACTGTTTGAAAGTGTCATTGTCTCGGTCATTGAGGGCATTCATACTTAGCAGCGGGGCATCGCGGCAGCGTTGGCCGAACTGCGCCTCTGCTGCCGAGTATGGGCAATTCATTCGTTGAAGATGCCCGGTATTCATTCTGACCTAAATTGCTGCTTAATATACCAGATCCTCTCCTCTCAAAAATGATCTGTTGTGACTCGATTCTTATGTCAGTTGACTCATTTACACTCAAAGATGTTGTATACCTTTGATAAATCATTTCGGATCATAGATCTCTTCTCAACGACTGCGCTTCCCATTTAATCAAAGGGCAAGAAAGTCGTGAATGTTTGCCATTTGATCTAGTAAAACACGTAATTGCATCGAATTTCGTGCAGATTTCATAATGTCATCGATTTTATTATTTTTCCGCTGTCTATAGCACTATGCATTTTGTGAATCTCTGTTGCGCTATCGGGTTGCATTTCATGACATATGTATATGTGTTATAACCTTTTTTGATGATGATGTTTATATATGATAATCATTTTCTCTTGTTGCTACTTTTCTCCTATAGCTGACACCAAACACTGTTATCATATAATTCATTAATGGAAGTTTTCTACGATAAATTGGCTTCGTATAGTGCCGGCAGAGAGTCCTGTAACGATAGTTGCGAGCGTTTCCCGTATCGGCCTCGAAGCCAACGTTGAGGTTTAAACGTCTGTTCGTCGCTCATCATTGGTGCGCTACCATATCTGAAAATTAATGTTTATTTATTCAGCTCCAGAATAACTTTCCTTTATTTTTGCTGAGTATTTCATAGAGGTAAAAGGTAAAGGTGTCGGTGCTGATCGGTTCCCTAGCGTCCCACTCACACTTTTACTGCAGCAGTGTTGCAGCAACGATAAAGGGGCTACTAATACGCTGTGCATAGCAGCCCCTTCATCAATGTTGCAATGCTGCTGCAGCAGAGTGTGAATGGGGCCTTGGGCACGCCGCCGCATTCGTGTTCCATTTAAATCGTACAGGCAGAATGGATGCGTATTTAGCCTACATACATAATTAGCTGGCGCATGGCATAATCAGCTGGGCCCGCGTGGTGCAGCGGTAAGAGGCGCTGCTGTCACCCGCACGGTCGAGCGATCGATCCCGACCCGGGCTAACCAAGCCTTCCATCCCTCCGGGGTCGGGTAAATTGGTGCCAGACTCGTCTGGGAAGGTAAAGACACTGACCTGGTATAGCGGCTGGCCTCCGCAGGTCATTGTATAGGCCAAATACGCATTCACTATGCCTCTACGACTTGAATGGAACACGAATGCGGCGGCGGGTCCTCAGGGGACTGATCAACGCCGGCACCTTTACCTTTACATTCACCTTTACATAATTAGCTCCCAGAGTGACTGCTCAGCCTCAATTATGGTTCCCAGAGATCTTTGATATTTCAAACTAGCCATCATATAATTTCGACCATATACAGGGCGGTACTCAATTCTTTTCATTATCAAGAATTCTAAACTAGAAAAAGAAAAGATTCAAAAGGCCAGGGAAATTTATACATGTCATGAGTTACTTCGCGTTTTATATCTAATGTTTCTCTTGTATATTATTCGATACAAACACCTGCTGATATGTAGACCATGTAAAATCTAGTATGAAATCATTTGCACGAAAGTGAGTTATTTCTGAACTTGTGCTCAGCGCTTTATTCGGCTCAAGCGAGGATTGAGCTCATACATTAGAAGGTGAGCATCCGTGCATTAAATTTTAGGAGATATTAATTGAATTTGAAGAAATGAGTGCTTATATAGCACCTATATAAATTTCACAACGTTTTACAACTCCGTAAAAGTGGTTGAAGTCGAGGACTTTTCATTTTTGACTTCCAAAGTTACAAATGAAGCGCATATTAGGTAACAAAAGAATTGTAGTGGGAAGCTGAATTCAAATTCAATTGGAGTAACTTATGATTCCGGAATTCTTAGTTTCGTGATGACAATGTCTCCTGAAGAGACTCTAATGGCAACATTAGGAGGGTCGTAAACTAATTAGCGCTAGTTAGCGCCCCTCGAGAGATAACGGCCTGTAACTGGGACATTTTAAACTGAAATGAAAAATAACGTCGGTTTTGAACTCAGTGTTGATAGACGAATCGACTGATATGTTTAAATTCTTAAACGACGCACTAGGAAAGACTTGGAGAGAAAGGAACGCTTTGGTGCGTTCGGGCGCGCTCCGAACGCATTTTGGAACAGAAGTTATGAGCGGTATTGTATACGATGACTCGCGGGGGCCAGCCGCCATATCAGTTCAGTGGCTTTACCTTTCCAAGACAAGACTGGTACCAATTTACTGGCTCAACCCTGGATGGACGGAGGGCATGGCTAGCCCGGGCGAGGATCGATTGCTCGACCGTACGGGTGTCAGCAGCGCCTTTTGCAACTGTACCACGTGCGCCCTTGCGTATTTCATATTAAATGTCGAATCATTTGGTATTGAACTTGTAGGCAAATCATTAGATATTAAGCTTCTAGGTGTGCCTTTCCTGCATTTCTGTCCATTACTCCGCCGCTATTGCGCTGGCTTGTTACAGAGTATGAATGGGTTTGAAGGTTTCATGGCCAGTGAGGTTTCTTGCTACAGCTGACTCAACTCATTGTCAATGGCGAAATGAAATGGTAATGGTGAGGCTTTAGATCCTCATTTGGAATTCCCTGAATGATCTATTTCATGTTGGAAGCACTGAAATTTAGATACAGTTTCGTTCAAATGCTAAATTAGCGTTTCATTTCCAACCGATGTACCACGCTATATGAGGATCCGCCTGATAGAGGAATGATAAAGGAGCGAAAATGAGACGAGAAATTATCAGCTTGATTGAAAAAGAACACATTTATAACAATTAATTATAATAATAATATAATCCACACATTACCTTACAGACGAGCTGTCGTCACCAACGATGTAACGTAGTCCTACTCGTCGTTTCACCTCTTGAGCTTCACAAAGGACGAGAAGAGTGATTGCCACAAGAACGAGTGACATTGTAATACCTTAATATTCACAAAATTTACATCCTTACTTCTTTCCCTTATTACTTATTCAATGACGACTGTGCGACGTGGAAGAACAAGAGCAGAAAACGAAAGAATGACGATGCATACCAGAAGAACTTAGCAGATTTCAGAGAAAGAAGGCAGGTACGGCGGAACTCTTGGCGGGATTTTTCTAGAATTTTTTTGTTTCTCGGCCCCAAGAAGAGCCGGAAAACATAGCTATTGTGGTCATACTCATTATTCCAGTAAGCTGCGTAGAGAAATATAATAGTACAAATATGTATGAGAACGTGGAGGATTTTATACGACTACGGTGATTGTAATTAGCTTTGAGCTTTGTAATTAGCTTTTGGCTTTGTAGTGAACTTTTTCCGTTCGAGAAAAACAAATTATTGTGATCGCAGTGCTCGGCGTAATTATGTCTAATCAAAAAGATAGAATACGTCGGTGATTCTTTGAATTGAAAGCTTAGTGAAAGTCCACGATTATACTAGAATTCAAGCGTAAAACTTCAACAAACGAACGTCGCCACGAATGCAGCGAACAACTGGACTCTGACACACTAAATTGATAGCAAAGAATAGATAATAATGAAGATTCCGGTATGATATCCGCAATAACAGCTGAACACCATGAAAACTCATTAGAAGCAGCGTTCAGTACTACAAATATCGCCAGCTCGTCGAACTGCCAGTGATAATTTCGTCTCGAAAGTTAACTAGAAAAAACATCTTGAAAAACAAAGGCAGAGAAAAAGTTGACTGAAGAACTTAATATGTTCTGCAATTATTTGTACTTCTTCGACTTGGATAGCAATTATAATCATCGCTCTAGAAAACAAGGCCGTTGCAAACACATATCCTTAGAAAGTCCTCAGAAAATCGTGCAAAAAGTGACAGATAATTTAAGGCAAAAGTCCTGATTTCCAAGGTGTGCTGCTAGACTTCCCCACAAAGGCAAATCGCACGGGGGAATGTTCACTTTCGTACCATGACTCAGCTAAAATTGGAAATTTGGTTGTGGTAGTTCCGATCTACTTTTCAAACTGCAAAATGATTTGTGACAATAAAAAACGAGTCGCTACATGGTTGCGCTCCCTTACATAGCGACAACTGCCGGTTAAACGAATATCTCACAGAATTGGACCGCAGGGATTTCAGTTCTTCGATCAGTTACGGAGAGGATTCATTTTAACGAGGTAGAATTTCACAAGAATATATCGTGTTGTGCGAGAAGAAAAGTAAAAAGAGCGCGAAACTCCTTCAAAACAGATGAAATGCCTTTTTGGGTTTCCCACCCTGTCTGCCATCTTAAGCAGCACAAGAAAGAGTTGCGATTCTGGGAAACCTAACTAATATGACCAGAAAAAGCAGAATTACCAAGCAGCACCCACTTTTTGTTTTGGTCATAGTAATTTTTAATAAAGAACAAACATTAACGCGCTTTAAGGATACAACAGCCGGCCAACAGCCATAGCAGCAAGTGTAAGTCTATGTGGATGGTTATGTCTTGAGCAGAGTAGACAACTGAATAATCTCGAAGCTTTTTCCCCATTCTGTTCCACAACCTTCAAGTCGGAACAAAGCTTAGAAGCGTCTTCTTTGACCCGTCTTTAGAAATCTTGAGATTTCTCCATCGATTCTAGAAAGTGCAGATGCTGAAGGATTCTCAATGAAGCTCATACACAATACATGTTAGTGAACACCAGTTTATTAGATAAACTTCCCACAATGAATGTTAGTCTTCAAGACATTTTTGAATGGCTGCAGTTTTACTGATGAACAATTCTTATAATTGGTTGGTTGTCGAATATAATGATGTCAACGAAAAAGGGATAGTGTCCAGAAAGAATTTTGGAAGAGAGCTGAACATAATCTTGTAATTTTTTTTATGTCGGGTATGTAATCAAAAGTTTTAAGCGGCGCTCGGAGCTTTTAAGGTGGTTTTTCTGTTCTTCGCAATGAACAATGAAAAACGAGATTCTTTGAAGTCTGATAGTACGAAAGCAAACGGCCTAAACAGAGGTAGAGAACCAAATAAAACAACCTCGTTACGACGTTGGCCACATTTTTTCGCGAGAAAACAATCAAAAAATCGTGAATAATTGCATTTTCACACCTCTATATGTAGTTATTATGTGCTGTATTGCTCATTTATCTTATCTTTGAAAAGGAGTTCAGTCATGAACCTGTATTTCTACACATTTCTCGGACAATCACTTATACTCGAATCGAAGTTGGCCTCTTCATTAGTTAATGCACTGCGTGCACGAGTTTTCGTGTTTCAAAACAACAACAACACTCAGAAAGAGCAATAAATAGGTATTCATCTCTAAAATGAGCCAATATGTGTGCATGGAAATTGAAAGAGAACAAGATTGGCAAATCAAACATCTAGCACTTCAAACTACTCAAGGCAGACCGTGAATCACTGTATATGTTTTATATGATTTTCGTAAAGAAATATCAAGACACCTTATTTATTTTATTCATTGTAGACACGTATGTTTCCACACGTGTAGAAAAACCCAGGCAAAAAACAAAAATTCCAAACAAACAGACACTCGTCTACTAAAGGACTAAAGACAAAAAAAGCAAACAAGGAAGAGCTAAATGGGATTACAAAACACAAAAAGATAGATGAGGGAAAGCAGGAGCTAGTAAAATGATAAGAGCTAGAAATCCTAAAGAAAAGGGAATCAACAAACCGCAACATCTCAGCTAAGGGAAGTGTCTGGCAGCCACTTGTTTACCTCCCTTTTATATGCAGATAATTTAAGACTTAGACAACCCTTGGCAACCATTTTGGCAAATGTGGGAGCTACCCTTTAGAAGAAAGATCTGGACCTGATGTTCGTCCTAGAAAAAACCATACCTTTACGTTTCGTAGTGCTAACGGCTTAGGTTTGCCAGCTCTCCCACTCACCAAGATATGCATTTATTTTTCGCTGATGGTGTCAAAAGAACTTCCGCAGCACTTTTTGAAAAGCCTTTCGGAAACTATCCGGTTTCCAAATTTCGCTTAGAAGACTTTGTCACGCAACTGCAAATCTCTCCAATTACATACACACGTCGCAAAAAAGAGACGTTGACTAGTGCCAGAGAATTTATGTACCATTTTTGAAATATGTGTTTAATCCAACTACAATGATATGATTTTGAATTCAATCCCTTTCTCCATGAAAGGCGTTAATATAAGTGAGAAGGTGGAACATCTGCAATTCAACTGGCAATGAACCTGCATACAAATGACAAAAGTACTCTTCCAGCAAAAGATGAAGAATGTGAACTCAAAGTGAATTATAAAAGATGCCATGAGAACGATAATTTAATATTCTCCGTTTTGAGTTGAGACCGTTAACGAATGTGGCGATGGAATGGCTTTTTTCTGCACTGACAATGAGTGAGACTCTCATAAAGGAACTGGGAAATGAAGCTGTCTGAAGTTACATGGAGAAATGGTGTTTTCACGTCACGTGTGTTTTTCCAATGATATGTATGATTCGGAAGAAGATTAATCTGAAGCACTTGATGAAGACCTATGCACGAAAAAAATGAATTTTCTGAGGTTCAGCTTTCCATTCTTCAACTAATTCCTAGTGGAGATCTACGGAAGCTTCGCTCAAGTTTTTCTAGCAAATCGGGCAAATTTGACACTTGAAACAAATTTCAGGTCGCATTAGTCGTCAACTTAAATTTATTGAAATAGATTTGTACAGAATTGTCAAACTCGCCGATAAATATTAGGTTGTCCAATAAGTTCTTGCGATTTTGTGTTTTGACCTGGCGTTCCTGGTTGAGACGTGTTATCGTTTAGCAGGAGGGTATATAAGTGGTCAAAGGTTAGCTTATGCCTACACAACATTTTGGCTTTACATCAGCCGGTTGTCTACAGCTATATGGGACATCAAAGATTCATCTTCGCCACCGCCTTCTTTACGGGTTCCAAGCTTGCCGTTTTGACTCTCATAGCTCGCGCCGTTTTGACTGGTTGGACTCACTCACTACAGGAGATGAGAAGTGGGTGTTGTAGGTCACGTACAACCAGACATGCATGGGTTCCAGCAGAGAAGAAGCCACCAGCCATTCCCAAAGGTGGTCCGAAACCGAGGAAGCAGATGCTGAGCGTTTTCTGGGACGTTCGCGGAATTGTGTATTGGGAGCTCCGTCCTTCTGGTTGTACCGTTAACAGTGATGTGTATTGCAACCAATTGCAAAAACTCAGCCACGTTATCCGCGTAAGTCGTCCAAAAATCGACGAGATATATTTTCTCCACGATAATGCTAGACCGCACACTTCCAAGTTGACCCGCCGGAAGCTGCAGATGCTAGGATGGGAAGTGATTCCCCACCCACCCTACTCAACTGACCTTGTCCCAACTGAATACTTTCTGCTCCGCTCGCTAGCTCACTTTTTGGAAGAAAAATGATGCGATGATCTAGCAGCACTCGAAATCGACCTTCACTAACTTTTTGAATCAAAACCTCCGGATTTCTACCGCCACGGCATCCATTCCCTACCGAATCGATGGAGGACAGTTATCGACAAAGATGAGCGGTACTTCGATGAGTAAGGTTGATTCAGTCAAAATTTGTAAAACTTTGAAAATTGTTACGAAAATCGCAAGAACTTATTGGACAACCTAATACTATAGTCTGTGGATAGATGGAAGTCTGGTCATTGTGAAAACACCCGATTAATTCCAAAGACAGTTTTGTTATATGAGGGTTCGCATTGGCGTCGAGAAGAAGCCGGCAAGGAGAAATGGTGGAGTCGTGAGATTTCTCTTAGAATGCATTATTCGCAAGACAAATGGTTCATTAGAGTTGGAGGTTTCCACGAGGGAAATGATGTGTAGAGTAGAAAATGAACAGAGAACAGCAGAGAAATAATCTCAGAAAATAGAGGTTCTGCTATATTCGATTTCAAAAAAATAGTGCCACGTTTGACAAACAAGTGTTACATCTGACTTAGCGCTTGCGTGGACGACTAAATTTCATTTGTCACCAACTTGACAGTCCTGAGGATTCCGAGGTGTACATATTTTGATTATCAGGTCAAGAGAAAGCTGAAATAGAACCTATTCTGCTATTTACCGCTTTTTGTTTAGCGGTTCATAGACAAGAACTAGCTGATTGACTTATATATTTGGAGATGCTAGGTTATTCGCAAAACACTGACATCGGACTAGAATTGAACCCGCGTCTTTCTGTTTCCGGCAGACTGCACTAACCACTGTGCTACCGATGTACGTTACTACATAGAATCGTTGATACGTGTCATCTTGTTTGATTGTTGGCTTTTATGAAATCAGCTTGAAGTTGGAACGACGCTTTTTATGACTACATTACTACGGATTCGTATTCATTAGGGTTTGAAAGGTAGTATTCCCAATCTTATGACCCGTGCTCCACGGCTAGGCTCCCGTTCCAATTGATTTCTGTTACTGACCTGTATTCAACATGCCTCAAAGGCTTTATAGGATGACGTTTAGTTCTTCTACGCCAATGTTTGGAACGTGTCCTCAAACCAGCGACCTTTGCTAACTCCATCCTGTCTGAACTGTTCTTTAGTGCCCCCAAAACATCTCCAATGTAACTATTTCTCATCAATCGACGTTTGAGACAACTGGGCAGTGTTACTCCTACGGATTACCAGTTCACCTATCCTTGTATCCCAGTTTTTGCCCTTACCTCTTGAATTTAAGTCACTTTACTTCAATGATGAGCCGTGCCATGAGCTATAGAAATTGTTCTGACAGATAAGAACCAGTTAGGGAATTACTAAATCTGATTGAAACGCTGCTCGAAATACGTTTCATGACTTATTACGAAAGCTGGATTTCAAGTAATGTGCATCATGAAAACGAGCTCAAAATGGACATTGATCACATGAAACACCTCAGTGTAGAAACCGTGACACCATGGTAAAAGACGGATCAGATGGGAAAGTGAAGGAAAAGCTTGGGCTAGATTCGTTGGCTGATGAAGTTCCGAAATGATTTTGTAAGAAACTTCTTTCGGATGAGAAAACCGAATACGAAGGTGATGGTGATTGATATTCCAATGTATATCGTACCGTAGAAGAAATCAGCTAATACCTCAGAGGTCTGTCTATTCCAGAAATTAACAGCATTATGTTGCGGCCTCATTAAATGAACATGAGAGGGTGCAATGGAAACGAGAAGAATTGGGCGTGATGTACATCTGGGCGCTAGAGATTTTCCATAAAACCAGAACCACAGGACCTTAGCAGACGCTGTACCCACGTCTCTAATATAGTTCCGAAGATAAGGGGATACAAACGTACTAAAAATCGCTTCCGAGTGAGGCTATACGCCAGATTCCATATGAAAAACAGGACAAGTGACTTTCCCACTCCGCCCCAAAGGCTCAGGCGGCTCACATTTCAATAAAGATAATTCGGACGAAAATCATTATAGTTTTTCTTGAATTTCGTGAGCAGTTTTGTGCTATTAAGAGAGACGTCATTATCGGAGCGTGAAAGAGCTGGTTTTATATGTTTTATATTTCTGGTGTACAGTGAACTCGCCTTTCTCAAGATCATCGATCTTCAGGACACAGGTGCTCATCACAGGAAGAAACGTGAAAGTTGGAAAGTGTGAAAAATAAGCTCCTACTGTGGTATAGAAAGATAACACAAGAATTGAATACGTATGCACTAGAGCTTATTCAAATAGGATACTCAGATTATATTACTGCAGGCGTCTTCCGTCAGAAGAATACCAATGAACTTCTGAATGAGCGACTTTTTTGGAGTTCTAATTAGCAGCTAGTACGAGTGCAAGTTTTTTGAAAAGGCAGTTTCTGAGAAGGCGGATCAAATTTGCATTCTATAAGAAGTTTTCTAGCGGTAAGCCCTACTCAGCATCTTCTATTTACAAGCAATACCGAACCTTGACGCAGCAAAATCATTTCTATTATTTCATTGATTTATTTCAGACCCACCAAGAAAAAGGAAAAAAAAGACAAATGGATATCCACACGGAAACGCCTCAAAAAGCAAAAATAGGAACAAATCATCAAAATCACTGATTTTTCGGTGGAACGTAATTTAGGCTACATAGATCTTAGTAAATCGGTTTACGGATAATGAAACATTAAGAAAAGTCTTCGAGATATGCGGAAGGAGGTGAAAAAATGAGTGAAATGTGGAAGGAGGTGGGAAAAGAAATGTTGTTTTGGGCCAGACAAGCATGACTAGACTTGTTTATTCAGCCGCATATCCTCTAATAGTTGATTACGATAGTGACTGTGATAAATTCGAAAAGCTGAAACATAGGTGAACATTATGTGTCACTGAAGAATGCTTTCAGGGTATATCTGATGGAATTTGATTCTCATAGACCTATTTTGCCTGTGAAAAAAGTCATGGAGCTCCAGAAAAGTTGGAACATAATCACGCGATCTACACATTTGCCGTTTCATGCATTGACTATATACAAATCCTTTCTTTTCCGACTATACTACAGTGCGTTTCATAAATATACGGCACCCCACTGTTCTGGCAGTTTACACTTTGCTGGACAAGGTGCAGCTTTTCCTTACATCTCATTTTCAGAAACATGGAGAATAGCCACGCTAAACACTTTGACGGGCTACGTGGATGTGTTTAGCATTTTTTATATTAGGGAAGTATACCATAACAAGGCCTTCAAAGAGCAAAACACGAATAGATACTGAAAAAAGTGAAAGGAGATGTAAGAAGACAATTGGGACAGCACAAATGCGAAGAAGGAACCACTTAGGCGGGTAAGATGTGCTTTCTGCTTCCTAGGTGGAAGTAATGATTAGTCACTGAATTCGGAAAAAAAGAAAAAAGGAAAGAAAACGGAAACCAAAAAAGCTAGAAAAAGCCAGCGATACAATGTATACGCGTAAAAAAGATCAAAATGGAAGAGATTTAAGCATTGCAGAGCACAGTAGCAAACGAACGCTCCACATTGATTCATTGGTTAGTGTGAGCTACGAATGTTGAGTTTCTTGGGTTGTCTCCTTCTGGAAGACGCTGCTCTTTCTGTCAAAAATGGACGTCGTTGTGAGCCTCATAATACACGTTTCTTCTCACAACACTACCATCGTCTTCGCTTCTGTTATTCTACGCCGACAGAAGATTTCACTCAGATTGATGAAGATCGACACGTCACAGGGATTAGAGACCAGAATGGATTATGCCTCGGAAGAACGTCATTAATTTTTTGTGGAAAAAAACATCCGTTCACCCGTCCTCTTCTCATTGATGAATCTGAGTTGTTTAACGGATTGGAAATAAGGCATTATAGATAACCAGATTGATTATTCTAAAGTTTTCTGTTGAATGGCAACTTTTATTCGACGGAATTGTTATACAGGTGCTGATGTGTGCCTAGAAAACCTTAATATACGGCCAGCGAATATCAAGAGCTTTTCCAATAGCTAGAGAAGGTAAATTGAGGGAAAGTGTGACCTAAAGATAGACGGAAAGACAGAACGATGCATGGGTAGTCATAATTAGGTACAATGCGGAAAAAAGACAAGAAGTGACAAACTCATTGACTTGGAACAAGCGTCATCGTGACTATGTGCTAGTACGCAAATCTGTTTACTCACATCGAAATAGAAGGTTCCTCCCCGCTCCTCTTCAGTCCAAATTGAAGTGACAGGTAATCCTGGTCCTTTTCTGGATTCCACGCTTCCACTAGTGTAAGTATCAGTGTTCAAGGTGCTGCAGAGTTCGCAGATCTAAATTATCAAACCTATGAAGTAAAATTCACAATTTCCGAACCTGAACAGTGATCGATGAGAAGCATGGTGTATGTTTCGGCCAAATATCCGTTTTAATGAACATGAACCGGTCATATTCGAATTCCGTAGTATTACAAGATACGCCCTGTTGGAAACCTCTGCTGCACATTTACTGGCCTTTTTTGTTTGGTAACATTAAACTACGCCAAAATTACAGATGAACATCGATCTAGTATTTGTTGATTTTTCAATAGTTCCTCGGTAAATTGCGTCGCCATGGGCACAGCTTCAACAGAACGTCGTTACAAAACCCTCTCGGGTATCACCAGAGTGGGCCCGTGGAGAGGTATGTGCTGAAAAGATGTCATTAAGGTACCGTACTCTAGTGATTGTTTTCTATGTTAGTTACTGCGTAGGAAGAAAGAATTGTCGGGCGATCTCCTGTAGGGCTCATATCCATGATTCTCCTGTAGGGCTCATATCCATGATCAGCTACTATCCTGCGAATATATCCAGCTGTGTTCATGAATGTGAGGCTGGGTATCGGATACTTCCTCGTGACTCAGTCGTAGTACTACAAGCCGCCACCCTGCCTACGAGTGTATCGGCATCCCATTCGTAAGGAAAATGAAATGGCGCCAAGTTCGTAGTAGCAGATGTATTTATTAACCTCTGGGTATACGAAACCCGCCAACGTCTGTATATGGGTCCAAATCTAGCCGACAATGTTTTGTTTAGACGAGAGCGGTGAATATTTCATTCTGTATGGGCAACGTTGTGTAGTGACCGCACGTAATAATACAGACGTCAAAAAAAAACTCGCATCTTTGGAAACCTTTAGTGCGGTTTAATTTGACCTCGGTACAAGTTTCTCCTTTGTAGGATTATGTTTAGAATAGAAGCTTCGAAACTCTACATTTTTGGTCTGCGTGGACGGTATATCGGCCCGTATGAAGCTTTTATATTGCAGGATGACGGGTAGACTTGGTTTCCTGTTCCTCTTTGGATTACTTGTACTCTCGCTGGTGGAAGTGTTTGTATACGGTCGGTTCCGATTTGGACGATTATTTTTGCTAATTGTTTTAGATTTTTTTTACCAAAAACGGGCTTATTGTAAGCATCAGTTATGCATTTGTACAGTTCCAGCGCATACTGAAGACGAGCATGATGCTGATGAGTTTCGCAAGGAATTCGGTGACGAACCATCACGAGAAGGTTACAGGTTTGTTCTAAGTAACTGGTTTTCCTCTTTTTTTATTACTATTTGTTGTTCCTATTTTTACGAGACTACATTCAGACGCAGTACAGTTACGTTAGTATATTTTCCCGATAATAACCATTCTAGCTAATTTATTTTTTCTTTTACGGTTCTATGTGGTGACGGACCAAGTCAGAGTATGTTTCATTGAATTAGTGTTCTTCGAGGTGAAACTTCTAAAGGTAATGCCTTGTTGCTTTGATAGAAACTACAGGAGGTTTGTAGTGGAAATCTTTGTTTTTTGTTTATTTTTTCCTTCCTACGCTGTCGTTTTCTTTTAGCCAAGGAACACAAGAGGACCACATCGAGCTACGAGAAGGTGCCCAATTTTCGGACATGAAACCAAAAATTCTTCGTGGAAAACCATTACCTACTCTGAGATTCATGTTCTGGTGGGTGTCTTATCTGTACACTCTTTTGTCTCTCGAGGGATATCGTAGAGAGAAAAATCTGAGGTAGTTCGAAAATGAAACAATTTTTAGTGTTTCGTGTGGGTACAAACAAGCGTACGAACAATTTTCTATGGCTGTGCGAGAAAAATACCCTGAAATGCCTATTGAGGGCAGCAACTATCCGCCATTGAAATGGAAAGAATATCTCGCCCAGGTAATGTTGACTTCTACTGTTTCGTTACAGGATTCGACCTTCAATGGGAATATTTTTCAGACAATTAACATCTTGAAAATCGCTGCGATTGCAGCCATTGTAAGTGGTACCAATCCGTTCCTGTTCTTTGGTTTGGGAGAGCCGGCTATTATGCAATGGGCTCACTCCAGCAAGGTATCGTATTTATAATTTATCAAGGTCATTTGGTTAATGTATAGCTGTGTATTTATTGTGATTGGTGAGCGGTCGCGTTGCGTTCACCGCTCGCAACGTTCTGTGCTATTTGTAATAAATTTTGGTATTGCAGATCTCTGCATGCATGATGTTGTTCTTGTTGACAAACATGGTGGAAACAACTCTCATGTCTACCGGAGCATTCGAAATCTATTTAGACAAAGAACAAATCTGGAGCAAGTTGGAAAGCGGTCGTGTTCCATCGCCGCAGGAATTGTTGCAGGTGACAATGTTTTTATTTGGTATAAAGTGTAAGTGCTCAGTTTGGCAATGTCATATCCAAGCTTCTGTATTTATAGTTAACAGCTCACATGTTTCTGAGATATGAAAACCAAAAATTCTTAATGTACCAATTTCAGATGATCGACTCGCAACTAGAGTTGTCCGGAAAAGGCGTGACCGGCGGTGCTGGATTCGGTGATTTTGTTCATTAATAATCAAACCTCAAATATTGCTCATATCTGATGTGAACTCGTTACTTGTCGTAAAGCGTTAACTTACTCGTTGTTGCTTCTTCTATGTGAAAACTAGTGATATTTGACATAGCGTGTAGTGGATCAAGCCCAGTTATTGTTCCACACTTATTTTCATGCTACTTGAGCCTTTGCACCAACACTTTGGGACTGATTTATTGAGCTATATTATTACGCTGATATTTTGCTAGCGCTTCTAGACTTCTTCAATACTTTTTTATTCTGAAACGAACAATTTGTCAAATGAGTAACCAATGTCAAGCTTTGCCACTTGTTTCGTAGAGTACAGTGCATCACACCCTGAGAAATTCTATAACTCGATATAACTAACGTGTCAAAATTAAAATAATTAGTATCGAGTTTTTCACTATCGTTCAGGGTTGTTTTGGTTTCAAAGTCTGTTGTGAGGAATACCTGTTCAGGTATAGAAAAATATTCTGGCGATACACCTGTGGTGTGATATCAGGATATCTTCGTAGTAGAATGTCGTTACCACTTGATCTGTTAGGATGTGATGCAGTGTATTTTTATTTGCTCTCGTTCCGGTTGTGTAATTGTTGTACTCTTGATAAGTTTTGATTTTGATAAAATTTTCACTTTAATTGATCGAAATTTATTGCTTATTTGGCGATCAGTTCGCTCCCATTGTCAGCCGCCCTTGAAGGACTGATTGAGGCCAAACACTATGACTTTTGAATTTATCCTACATACAAACATTGCCAAAATTACTGCGAACTATAAAAGGGTACGTCACCGCGGACTGTCAGCACTGCAATAAAACCATCTGCTCCTTACAACAACAAGCTTTTATTTTTCTTGTGTCGTACAAGATGATCATGTATTGATTTTTATAAATATTCATTATGAACCGTATAGATCAACACAAGAAAATGTGCTATAAATTCGACGACGCGATACTACTCTATCTACTTTACCTCTTTATGGACCCTATCGCATCATAATAAAAGTAAACTTCATATTCGTAAAAGGAAATGTTGTGTGATTCAAATGATGCACTTGAACAACAGTAAGCGATTTCAGTAGAACGTACAAATGATGATACGAAAGTAGCAAGAACGACAGAAAATAAAAACTGGGAGGAGAAGGGTCATTCGATTGTCAGCAAATGTAATATCACGTTTTTCTCCGACTAGAGGCTTTAATGATGTTTACAACCTCTTTACGTACAAAAACACTCGTGTTTGTATATGAATTGCATAATGACAACTGTGAAATTACATCAAATACAAATGGGGAAACAACATGCAGGGAACACATTTAAGCTTTCATTTCTTGAATCTGTTTAATCAAGTAGGCTTTCTCATCGTTGAATTGCTCGTCATCCGTGCGTTCCGTATGAAATTGGACGAGAAAATCCACCTCAATTCAACTAGTTCAAGTTGGGGTTTAGATAAACAGAGAAGGAATAACACAAATTCGACTTACCAGTTTTTCTCGATTTCTAAGCAGGATGTCGGCAATCGGTCGAGGTTTGTTGGGATTTGCAACAAATACCTGAGCGTAGCCTTTGAGAAACGTTTCACGAAGTTGACAGAGTTTTTATTGATACTAACAGTTTTTTCATATCTCATGGTCATAGGAGGGTTTGATATTCTCCCAGAGTTATGATCTTATTAATTTCGCGAAGTTTCGCGACGTTTTTGAATTCTTAACAACAGATGGGTGATGGCTCGAGAAGGAAGGATAATTCCTAACGGAAAGAAGGGAAGAAAGACTCCCTGATTGATATGGATGCATGAAGTAGTACTTTATACAGAAGGAACTTGACTCAAGTTCAACCCTAATTGTTAAACAACAAAGGCAAAAGGAATGGGCTGGCATGCAAAAGAATGAGAAACCAAAGCACTAATAAAACAATTGTATATCGATGGAAAATTTACGACTTGGAAAAAAAGAAAGGTGTCTTTCGCGCATCTGAGAAGAAAAGTTCGAAAACCATTGATAATGTTCGACTTACTTTGAAGACATGGAACGCCTCAAATTGAATACTGCGACTTTTCTCACGAAGCAGTTCCATCATTAGTTTGAGATTTTCCGGATTCGAAATATATCTGGTCATCACATTAAAGTTATGTCGATCCAAGAGTAGCTCACCGAGTAGCTGAATAAGTAACGAAAAATAGACATTAAAATGAGTAACACCAACGTACTATCCATGACTAGATGCAAATCAGTCTATGTGCAGCAACCAGCTAGTCAAACGAGGTTAAAAATTGAGGCAAAAGGATTTCACGATCGCAAAAGCTGCGAATTCTGTTACACGGATAAGATCCAAAATGGGGAAAACATACCAAATGACCGATATTGTTATGCATGTGGATATCCAAAAAATGAAATAAACAGCTATGGAAACACTGACCTTAAGTGATTGTCGTCTCGTAACGTAATTATCCGAGTTGAGCAGTTTCTGGTATTCGGTAAAAAAGCGATCGTAATTGGCGTCCAAAAATTCAGCGCACAAAGTTTTATGCCTTGTTATCAAGTCCTGAAACAGTTTTCTAGAACGTAACCCGACTTTGAAGCTACAGTGCATTTCAAAAAAAAAATGTATCCACGTTATGATCCGCAGTTTCACGGTTGCTCTTCCCAGCAAAAAGAATCATCTCCAGCGAAACAGAGCGTTTTGAATTTTTTGTTTGTTTCAAAATATTTATCCACTCTGAGACTCCAGACTAGGAATATAAATGTGCTCTTGTCCAACATTACAAAGTGTTGTCATTGGAGGAACGAGCTCAGATGCGAGCCCTCAGGGAAAGCGATTTGCTAAATCACGCCTTTCGAGTCAGGATCACCGAAGAATTAGAATTAGAATTAGAATAGTAGAATTCAACATGAAGCGTCAACAGAATTCGCTCCAGTACGGGTCTAGCTGCATCGCGAACGACGATTTAGCGCTTAATACGAATGGACGACCACATCTGCAGACGGACCATGCAAAAGGCACCTCGCCTCATATACTTCCTTGAGCGGGCGGGGTTTCGCGGGTGGATTTTGCGCGAAAGAACATGGGGACACAGTGGGGACATCCTCGTCACATTAACCTTGCGAGTTTTCCCGGATCGCTAAATATGATATGGTATGTATGCCAAATTCATTATCCCGACCGACGTCAAAAAGTAGCGCGTAAAATTCGTCAGTGACGCGTAGCCAGAGCTACAGAGGTGAACAAAAGTCCCGAATTTCTGCCAGAAGAAAAGCTGGATGAAGCAGAGAATCAACCAGATGTAGCTTCATATCCTTGAATTGTCTCAGCGAGCGAAGCTTGGACAAACAACATCGGTGATTCTGAGCGCAGCAATCAACATGTGGTGACCAAACTATACTCCTTTAATATCAAAATGTTGGTCGAATCCTCTTTTCTAACAGTTTTTCCACACTCACACACTTCTTGAGGGTATTTCTCTCACCGACTGTAATTCATGCTCAGAAATACGGAGATTGATAACATTTTGTTACGCTACCTGCCGAATATTTCAATGCTTAATAATTTCGATGGGCAGCAGGTACAAAACAATGAATGAAAACACGCCGTTGAAGACTTGCTCTAAGCGTCACTGAGAACCCTGGAGCATTCTTTCCTAGAGAATGCAACATTGCTACGGCATCACCGTATTCTGTGGAAGATTATCATGAACTTGCGTCCGCTGCGACATATTTTTGAGCGAAGAAAGAACAAATTCTCATTAAGTAATTCAGGAATCCTGTGAAAAGTAGGTCCTGGAGGCTAACAGGACTGCATGTTGTACCATAATAAAAACATACCTTGAACGTCGCGAAGGCATCGGAAGCGATGTCGAACGCAGACAATTCGACATAGGTGAAGAATTTGTAAAAAGACTCGTGCTGGAGCAGAATCTAAAATGTGGACCAATTCACATAGAACAATTACACATGAATAGAAAAAACTAATTGCTAACCTTCGCAAGTTGATCATGACGAATACACTCGCGCAGCATGTGGCCACACGTCACAGCAATATCACCGTTCTGATAACTAAATCACAGCACTGCTGGAGCAAATAAACAGAATAATTCACTTTGTCTCAATGGACACAATTAGTTATTTTAGAAAATTGGCAAACAAACTCGTACCCGTTAACTAAAAGTACTAGCATCTCTGGTCGAGCTCCTAAATATTCTACAGTCGGTGAACGAGTGCCAATTTGTCTGCGGAGAAGGTTGTTGAAGATCTGGGCAACGTCCTAAACAAAATAGATCAGGTAAGGCACGAAGCCATATTATTGCTGGAATACTTTGTATAAATAAGAAACTCAAATCTTATAAAATCTAAGCTCACCTTTTTGCTCTCGAAATCCAATTTAGACAGGTTCTTTATGAGCATTGGAAGTACATTGGCATTATAGGTCTCCTGCGCAAGTTGTGCGACCTGCAACACTGCGTCTTAAAACTATATCCATTCACCCTTTAAGCCTAACCAATTACCTGTTCACTGTGAGGATCTTGCGTTTCCGACCCGTATATAATGCTTTTCACCATTTGCAGCCATTTGTTTACTTCCTCGACGGCTTTGTCGCCCTTCTTGTCACCCTGAGTCTGAACTAATCACCATACACCATCAACTGCATGCTGTACGCATGTGGGCAACCAAAATCATAGGCAGAATAAAGAAAAGTGAAACAAAAAACATAAAAAATATATGTACCAACGAAGTTCAGCCTACGCGTATGTGAAGAAATCTATTACACACCTTCTCCACAGCTACAAGGGCCTCTTTCAGATTTTTCACCACATCGGCTGGAGACTTATGTGACTTGCCGAATATGGGAAGAGGCATACCTAAAAAGAAACATTGCTAAAGATACTACGCAAAAATTCCCACAGATACGACGTTAAAAGCGAGATCATAATGAGGAACAAGAAATTAAAATATTCGGCACAACAGTGGAACAAGAAAATCTAATGATATAATACATACGAAGCTACTGCATATTGATTGTGAATTCTTTGACCAGTGTGATTGTTTCCTGTTCAAATTCAATCTTTCACATGATTTCAGCATCTTCATCTCTATCAAAACACACGTTATGAATAATTAAATAACATAATTCTAAGTGCGGATATGCATTAGCAGTTTTTCACTTATAATTTACGCGAAATTTCCGTTGGAGAAATGAAATCGATCTTGAATTTCAGTAGAAAAATTGCGAAACATGGTAATTTTGGTAAGAGAACGAATTGTTTAACTTAGCAACAAATGGATTCCAAATGAACAAACTTCGACATCAGTTCAAGGTCGAACGCGCACGTTTAAACCGTCGTCTTGCTCAAGATCACCATTGATAAATTTCATTTAAAACAAGACTTCAAAATGAACTTGTCATAATGGATTAGTTACTAAGCTAACTTCCCGGTAGAACACTGTGAAGCGATATCAGCAAATGAGGGAAACAGTAATGGCTCGGTGTCGGATGCAACAAATGTCAAACAATGAATCAACACAAAGGCATGCAAAAAAGAAAATATCACGACTGATATACCAGCCATCTACAACATATCTATTCAAACAAGAAATAAAAACGAGACCCTTAAAAACATCAGACGAGTGAACGTAAATGCAGTCGGCATGAATTTGAATTTCGAAGCAAGAAACGGGGCGAAAATCGCCGTGAACAATACCGGCAACGATCGATGGCGCGAAAGAAGATCAATACTAGTGACGAATCGATCGCTATACGAAGTGCAGCGAGCGGCCGAAATCGGTCAGTGCTATGATTATATACAGAGAGGGGGTGCGCAACGATCGAAAATGGCAAATCGGCCCCGGCCGGGTTGCAAGCGACGCGGCGTGCACTCATAAAGAATATAGAGGCGTGTAGGGGAGCAACGAACGAACCATACACACACACGCAAACCTTCTCGATTACAATTCAAATGTACAAAATGCATATCAGAATCAGTAAACACCATCAGCTCACATCGGATTTGTCACCATCACTTCCTATCACATATCTGATCACTTTGTGATCCACTCGCCACACAAAGCTTCCGGATCATCTCGACTGGGGATCCCATTCGTGTACTGATGCCTTGGATGCACTTTGACACGCGACGGCATGCCCCGACCGAACTTTTTCAGTCAACAGAAATCACCACTACAGTGCGCTTAGACGACGAATGTGTCAGTACGCTGTGTTTTGCTTTGTCGCTTCGTGCGTCGTAGTTTGAAAAGTGACTCAGCCAGGGTGACTAAAGAAATGTGCGGGGGAGACGGGGATTCTCCTCGATGCTGAACGTTGGTGCATCCTCATTTCTCTGAAGCCTTGAAGAAATACGTTATTTTATGAGTTCTTTCCTCAAGAATAAGGTATAGAAGTGGCTGGTTCTCAGTGATAGCGGAGCGAAACAGGAAATAGACCGTAAGAAAGGGAAATGGGATGGTCTTTGGCACTGTTTTGTTGTAATTTCTGTGATATCACAGTTGAAATAGTGCTCGTTTTAAACGAATCTTCATGTCCAGACGGTTTCTTTCAGATAGAAATCTGCGCCCAGCGAGGCTAGTCGTATCTCGCTGTGACAATATCCTCCTTATACGGTGTGGTCATCTTCTAGTGAACTACCAGAGCCCTGCTGAAAGTTGTTTCGTCCTTATGGCTTCTTCTACCGGTAGAACATTGTGTCCTGTCTTGGATTCCCGGAAAAGTTGGGCAAGACGTACCTATACCCGTTGAATTCCAGTCCTTTCACACCGTTCATTTCGTAAATGCTTAAGCTTAAAGTCTTTGGAAGATTATGCTGTTGAGGACGGCTTTGATTCCCATCAGGATGATCAAATGAAGGACACGATTCCGCATCGTCCTCCTTGAAAACCTCTCCGTTCTGGCAAGTTTTGAGACTGGTTCTGATTAAAAAACATCCGTAGTAGTTCAGGTTCTCTGTGGCCCAGCTAATATTGCTGTAGGGTACATCGTATATGCCTAATTTTTTTCTATCTAAAAATTCTATAAGCGATTCCACCGTACCTCAAAGCCTTCCACGGCCAACCAAGCATCCTGTAGTCAGGATCCTGTTGTACATAAATGACTCCTGTAGTACGAAAAAGTTGCAGTGCCCTACTCCAAAATCGGTTTGCCGTATACACCCCAGTGCAAAATTATAAGTTCACACTGCAACTTACCCAGAACTATCCAAATAAGTTATTTCCGAGATATAGTAATGTTAATATGATATTCCTCACTATCAAAAACCTAAATACACAAGTTTAAGGCACGGTGCCGAACCACTGCAAAAAGCTACAAATTTTCTGTTGAAAAATAAGATGGAGATCGGTGCAAAATTATAAGTTCACTTCGAAAAAAAACCGACTAATGTTAAGAATATCAACAAGCAAATTGAGTTCAATACCTCGTTACATTACCCTTCTTATAAAAACATCAAATATTCTATCTGGCTCATTTCGAATAAGTTTAAAAAGAACAGTTCGTTCCATATTAACCGATGCATCATGTATGGCCTCCTTCCAATCAGAAACAGAAGCGTTAGTGTTTTCACTTTTGTACATTTCATGTGCAAAAATTTCTCACAAGTTCTCTATCTGGTTTAGATCTGGAAAACAACTTAGCCACACCAATTCTATGGGAACTAAACCAGTTCATTGCTCACTTCGACGCATGTATCGGGGCATTATCCCTACGTAATCTTCTGAAATAAGGTGAAATATTATCTACAAGCACTTTCTGGTGGTCCTCGCTGTCCATGCGACACGAGACAAAATCCAAAGCAACAGTTCCATAACCACAAATCACAGCCCAAATTGTAACACTTCTACCGCCAGAGATCCGCCTTCAGCATATTCGTGAATTTCTCGTCAAATCTATCCAATAACGTCGATATCTGTCGGGTCTATCGGATTCCACTATTTTTCGACGGATAATATCACGATAAGAGAAAAAATGCTGTTCTGCTCTCCCAAAAAAATGAAAGCAATCTGGACTCATCTCCTTCCAATTTGTGTTGATGTGTTCACGGGCGAACACCAACCTGGCAGCTTTGTTGTTCTTCATCAGACAAAATCTACATTCCATGACTTGATGAACGATGTGCGGACTACGATTCAAGCATCGTAGTGTCGTTCATTTTGAGAATAGGAGGTCCAATTGACGTCGCAGATCCATCGCGGACAGGGTGCTGTTAGAGGCCGCTCAAACTAGAAAGCTCTCATCTCTTCTAGACAGCTTTCTTTTACAACCAACCTTTTGTTTTCTTTTGTAGGCATCCGTGTACTTCAGATAACGGTTGATGCAGCGCAAAGACCGTCCTAGTTGAGCTGGTACCTTTTTGTTTGTAAGGCCGGTCGTATGAAGAGCATCGACATGAGCTTGCTCAAGCGGAATAAGCTTGGTGCCTTTCGGCGTTACGATTTCATACACGTTACAGTTGTCTCTACGTTTTTGACCTATAAGTACCGCGACTGAAGCGAGAAAACTCTCGTCCTAACCGAATTATTCCAAGTGAACTTATAATTTTGCACCGATCTCCATCCTTATTTTTCAAATGAAAATTGTAGTTTTTTGCAGTGGTAAGGCGCCGTGCCTTAAGCTGTGTATGTAGGTTTTTGATTGTGAGAAATATCATAGTAGCATTACTGTGTCTCGGGAACAATTTATTTGGATAGTTCTGGGCAAACTACAGGGTGAACTCATAATTTTGCACCGGGGTGTACCTTGCAAGCCTTCGTTAACAAGGATTCCTTTCTTTGCCTTTTGACATGACGACCAAACCGAAGTTTGTTGGCAAGCCTGGATTTATAGCTCTAGGCACCAAATCCAGTGTCACATTACAAACGTAATAATATACTCCTTAATATGAAACCTCATAAGAAACTAAGCATCTTCGACTAGTACCCGTCTCTGCATACGGCCCTCCCACCTTTGATTCTCGAACCCCAAGTTTAAGCTTGTACTGGGACATACAGTGTGTTTTAAAAGTATGTATCCACCTTATATTCGGCAGTTTCACACTTCGCGTTCGTCTTTACGACCCGGCGTTTGTTGCATTAAATTCATCGTGGTTAAAAACATCTGGGTTGCTCTTCCTAGTAGAAATAATCATCTCCATCAAAAACAAACCGTTTTTGAATTTTTTTGTTTGTTTCAAAGGATGTATCCATCTTGAAAGATCTTGTATCTTTGAGATTCGGGTACAACAAATACTGCTCTCCCATCCTCCAAATACAGCTTTAGTTCACCGTCCTCCAATACGAAATCTGCTGCACGGAGTACCTTCCTTTCACCCGGGAGCCTCACAATTCGCTCATTCTGGTTGTGTTCAACCCAGTGTACCACCTTACCGAAAACAGGATCTTTCCTTAACTCTGCTAACCACTTAGAGTCTGATCTAACGCTGATTTCATTTACTACTGCCTCATCTAGTCCTTCCAAAGATTCCGCTTCGGCAACAACTGGCACTCCCCTGCTTAGCGCATCAGCTACCATGTTCGCTTTTCCTTTTACATACTGAATCTCTAGATTGTACCTCTGAAGTTCCAATGACCAGCGTAGCACACGTGCCGACACGTTATTGCGCTTAAACAAGGCCGTCAGCGGTTGGTGATCTGTCATCACTACCGTGGGTAAACCGTAGATAAACATGTGGAAGCGCCTAACAGCAAAGACAACTGCGAGTGCTTCGAGGTCCGTTACGTGATATCTACGTTCAGCCTTACTCAGGCTCTTGGAGGCAAAGAAAATTGGGTGCATATGCTTGTCGTCCCCTTCTTGCGATAACACAGCTCCTAATCCATAAGTGGAGGCATCTGTGCAGATGTGAAAGGGTCGAGTGCCGTTACGCGCAGCCTCTAAATCCGGCTGTTTAAGTACTGGGGCTGACGCTATCATCCGTTTCATCGAGTCAAATGCTTCATCATGCTCCCTGCCCCACAACCACTTTGATTTCGCCGATGTAAGGGTGAACAAGCATTTCGCCTTTTGCGAAAATCCCAAACAAAATTTACGATAGAAAGATGCCATGCCGAGAAATGTTCTGAGCGCTTTTGCATTCTGCGGGGTAGGGTATTCTTCAATAGCCCTAACCTTCTCCGGATTCATGTGAACTCCGCTGCCATCAATGATGTGACCAAGAAATACTACCTTACGCTGCAGAATGTGACACTTCTAGACTCCACGCGCTTTTACTTTCACCCTCACACGATATGCTTCGTTTTGGCGGAAAACTAAGAACATAAATAGTGCTCTTGTCCAACACTACAAAATAACCACGATGCCCTGTAGTCGATTCCTGAAACAATGCTAGGGTTTCAATCAAATGGTTTTACTTCCTTCACCTACGTTAAGGGAAGAATTCCTGCAGAAAAAAAAACAACAACAACGAGGATTCACGTAAAACTTTATACTATGCACCGAGCATTATACATCTAATATTATTACCGGTAACAGACGATTAAAGCTATAATCGAACTATTAACTCATTCCTATAAATATTTCTTCGATGCGTTCAAAAAGCACACCGGGTTTCATATGAAAACGCATTCGGAGGAGAATAATCGGGTTTAGCAACAACACTGGTTTTGAACACACCGGCGTCAATTGCGGCGATGACGACAACGACGGCAAAAAACTCTTCGTTGAGCGAACAGAAACTTGTGCTAGCGAAGATGAAAGAGTAAATGAAGCCATAAATTCATATAGGCGATGAATAAGAGTGAAGAACAAACAGTATCAATGAAATCACCGCACCTGTCAATAACTTGACCATGGTAACCGTATTACAAGTCGCGATCGCTGGATAATAATCTAAGAACTTGAGAAAAATACAAGAACAAACAAACAAACCACAGGTGTGGGGTGCGTGACGCGCTCACTGAGAAGATGTTAAACAACAATGAAAAAGGAAAAACAAAGCACAGTGCAAAACTGCTAACTAGAGGGTGCGAAATTATTCGTAAGCGGCAACTTGAGTGTGACTAGGCAAATAAATAACGTGTCTGGCAGAATTTCGAAAAATCCTACTGAAGAAGCGGCACAGCGGTTTCCGTATGTGTTCGATCAGGATCTTCGACGACTCGTTCGATTTCATCCAAGGGTACGTCAGGTAACGGATCGTCTTGCAATGTTCCTCCGTACACCATCAAAACACTCGTCAGAATTCCCATTGCAAGCGCCTGTAACAAGAAGAAGTCTCAAGTTCTTGGGTAAAAAAACACCCACTTCTAACTCGCATCTCTATTCAATAACAAAAGCAGTGCAGCAATGAAGGTGCCGCTATGCTCCTCACTACTATTGCTCTGCCGCCACAGCAACAGTAAGAACACAGCTTCGACGATCCTTCCAATTTCGCAGGAAATTATCAAGAGAAATTGAAGGCGAAAATCGGCTAGTAAATTTTGTTGCTTCACTGGCTTCACTTCCCCTGATGATCTGTCGAAAGGCAATGAAGGAGAGAACTCACCTGGCCGATTATTGAGAATGTTAGGAAGAGATCTGCTAGGAGCTTGTTGGAGTAAAGCAAACAGCTTCCGCTCTAAAAAAAAGAAAACAACAATTTATTAGAGCTTACAACTTGAAATATTATGGTAAGATTTGTTTCTCTCAACATTTACGATTCATACGCAGCGAAAGTTGGAGAAGTAGCTGAACAACGACGGTTTGAGCATTTCCATGTTACAATTTGCAAGCTATCCATTATAATTGGACTGATACAAGGCCTGATGTCCTATTTATGCTTCTGTCGCTTCATGCGGCATAAAAATAAATAGGACATCAGGCGTTGTATCAGTCCAATTATACTATCTAGGTACACTACATCGTCCCCGCCTAAAGAACTATCAACACTTGGCAGTAAGGCAATGCCATAACCGTCAAGGGGCAAAGGCGGCGACGGCAGGGCAGTAAGCTTTGTATACGAGCCGCGCAGTTGCAGCGCTGCTTTGCGTCTGAGTATGCATGGGCCCTAAGTCATACAAGGGAGGTTGCTCAGCGTGCTCCGAGTATTCACAATGACGATTACAATGGTATAGCTTGTTTTTACTAAATGCGAATGGATAACCAAAAGAAGGAAAAAAATGCCCCTAGCCCAATAACCAGGGGCAAATGGGGTTCTAGATGGCAAAAACTAGAGATACCACCAGAATCGAGCCAAATTCAGAAACAAATGTCATATTCTTGATCAGCGCCCGAATAATCCCCCTGTAGGCAAAGTTTAAAATAAATCGGTGATTTTGACCTAATCACCCTTACTAGTGTTGAGCAGTTGTACGAAGGTCCACTTACCGAGAATATTCTTTGTCCTATTGTTCCACTTTTTCAATTCTGAAGAACAAAGACTCCGTTTTGGATGAGTTTCTTTTGATTTTCATCAAGATAGATCACTTGGGCTGTTGACAAATCCGCGATTCACAAATTTAACATCGGCATTTCCCATTGTGTCTGGCGTGAGCTTGTTGGGGTCCGTGGTAACAAAGTTGGGTAGTTGGTTCGAAATCACCGATTTAGCCCAAACTTTGTCTTTGGGGGTTTTTCGCGACGCTGATCGCGAATCTGACATTGGTTTATGAATTTGGGGTCGATTTGGGTTGGTTACGGTAGATATGTGTCACATATATAGGTACTAGAATACACTGTCCTTTGTGCGTACTCTGTTGGCCATACTCGTCCCAAACGCGATTCTATCGCGCAACTGCGACAAAATTGCAAAAGGAGCGTATTTTGGTATATAGCGTAGGAAGGCAAAAGGGAAATCCCTCGAAAGGGTCGATCTATGGACCACCAGATTGAGAGTCCTTCATGCTACCCACTGAGCCACCACAGTAGTGGTTCATTTGGTCGCGATCCGTTATAGAAGACCGTTCGCCATTGTTTAGCGGTCAAGATTTCTTACCTTTTTTGGGTCACTCAATTGCATTTGGCAAAAACAAGCTATACCGTTGTAATCGTCATTCGATGATCAACAAAACAATATGGGTCTCGTTGTGAATCTTTGGAGCACGCTGAGCAACCTCCCTCCTTAGTTCTACTGAGCTGATAAAAAACCGACAGTGTTACCAAAGTGCGACACTATACAAGAATAGTTCTTTTGTATCACCTCAGAATCTCCACACGGCTCTGACTGGTAGCGAACGCAGCTCACGTCGAACATCCATCCGAACAGAACCGGTGCCGGTATTGTACCCACAACACGCACAAGAATTCCTTGAATTCCCAGCGCAAATGATCGCTCGTTGTAGTCCACCGTTCTGTAAACCGATAACAATGAGATTCTATTCATACGTCTCAATATGATTCACGTACCTCAGAATTACCGAAATGATCGGAACACCGACAGCGAATGTACAAAGCGACAATGGAGCGAACATGATGAGAAATCCCAAGAGTCCCTTGCATTTTGACTCACACAGACCTTTCTTTACTTGACGCAGTTGAAGTCGAGCCGTTTGGACTACACACGAACAGTTCGAATACACCTGAAAAGAACTAGGAATAGGCGGCTACATCCCAAAAACCACCGTATAGGTGGAATTTCATGTTAGAAGGAGAAGGAACAAAATCAGAAACAGAGGCAGATATTCTTTCAATCAGCGCGAAAATTTAGCCAACGAGAACCCCGAGGACGTACGCCTCCAGCTCTCCGAAAAAATAGAACTCCAATCGAACACCTAGGATATGTAACTGATACGAACCTTTTGCGTAGACGAATACTGCTCCACACATCCAGCAAAACATGGCGAATAATATGAAAGCTGTCGCCCATCCAAAAATTCTGCACAAACTGGTCGAAATTCTGCTTCGCTGCAGAAACAATGTGTATTGCACGAACTTCGTAATGATGGCTCAATATCGGAGTAGTTTCCAATAGAAATTTGACCGTCTCTAGAATGTGAACAACATATTCGTACAGGGCTTTTTCCTGTTGGAAAGAATATAATAATAGAAAATAATAACACTTACTTATCAGGATACGTTGTTTCCACTCCGACGAGAGGATCATGTGGGCAATAGATCAGATACATAGGAGTCAGCACTAATGAGAAGAACAGCAAACCGACGGCGAGTTTCAGTGTCGTGACACAGTTCAGTCGAAAATGTTGTACGATGAAGCCGGATATCATACAACCGATACCAGCCATCGGCACCATAATACATCCTAAACATTTAGGTCTGAGATTTTGAAAAACTTAAGCATCGATACCCTCCAGTAAAATCGTATTCATTCCACTAGCTGTGCACTCGAAAGTGTAGGCGGCTCGAACACCTACGAGTAGATGAATGTAAATTTTGCAATAGCTCTATGAATTTATCATAAATTTAATTTGCTAATGCGTTGAGCTGCATAAATGCATCACGACCATCAAAGTTTTATATAACTATTGGAAAACCTGTTTATTTAACATGGAGGAGCGAACTATTAGACGAGTTCGCAAACGCTTTACTCTTCCACGTTTCATATACCGAAATTTTCCATTGTTGTTCACTCAAAAAAAGACGCAGGTGGACTGAAGTTTCTCAAAACTTTCTAGTTATAAAAATTTTTTATAAATTTCCTCACCTATAAGAAAACTCGATCGACTTGGTGGCACGTTAAACTGTCGCTCCAAATACTTTGACATAAATGACGAAGCACCAGTAACAACGAGACCTAAACGATAGAACTGAGCTTCAAATACAAGAATAGAGCAAAATACTATTAAATTCCTGCAAAAACGTTTAATATTCACTGTCAATAGCCATCGCCAACGTGATGAGCATAAATGGTGCATTGGTGAGGATGCGATAAATCGCGATTGGAATATGTCGCACATCCAACCATAATTTATACCATAATGGTCCTCTACCACGCGTCGCTATAGAGGTATAAAGCAGCGTTGGTTCATCTGAAACGCATTGAATGGAGAAAATCAATTTAAACACGTTTAAACCAGGTTCCATAACAACGATGGTTGGCGAAGGTCCATTTTTACGCTCTACAGTGAGGCAGCACAACAGCGGTAAAGCATAAAGCAAAGGGTAGCGATGCAAAGGATGCAACATAGCACCACGTGTCCCAGACGAATTCATAAGATAGCTCCCGCTTGGCAAAAGTGTGGTTTCAGCTTTCAGCGGCAAAGCCTCAGGCCTTTGCTATACCAACGCTCATGGTGAGCGTCAGCTGCTTGCGAGCGGTGAGCGCCCAGCCGCTAACCTCAGACGCTGAGCACGCGACGCACGCACGCACGCGCCCGAAGCATACAGAGCAATGCGCGAGGTGATCGACCGACCCCCAGCGAAAGGGTCATTCGCAGTGCAATGGGCAGCGACTAGAGCGTGGAAGGTACGCAAGGTACTGCATAACAGCCCGTGAGCGTCACCACGCCAGCGTTTACGTGATAACTCGCACAAACGTGTCTGGCCCCACGGTGTCTGATACTGAATGGGACGAGTTGCGCTGGCAGACGCTGGGGGGTGAGCGTCGGTATAACAAAGGCCTTAGAGTTGTCGCGCTTGTCTGCTGCTATGTATGAATGGCTCTTCAGCTACTGAGAATTCAGACGACTTTCAAACAGTCGGAGCGTGAGAGTAAAATGGAAAAAGCTAATACCGTAACGTGGAGGGAATGAAACTAAAATAAAGTAAAAACAAAGCATGAATTTACCTTGAATTGGAGCGTCGCGATAGAGCGCTGCCGTTTTATTGGTACCAGCTAATCCACAACATTCCGGCGTCCGCCTTCGACCAGCCTGTGAAGTTTCCACAAGACGATTTCTGAAAAGCCCACACATAGCGATTAATCACATTTTTTGAATAACTACTTATACGAATACCTGTGCCATTTTAAAGACTCTGGTAGTACTTTTGGTAGGCATATAATCGGAACAACAGCAAGCAGTGCAACAACAGAAGCCAATACAAAACCTATCCACCACGCTCCAACCCATGATGGATCATTTTCGTTTCCACTGACTCTGAAGGAATTTATATTCAAGACATTATTGAGCAACAATGAAATTGAGCTGGAAAGCCATTTTGGAGCCGTTTTCCCAATGCAACCACTTCACCAAAATCTCCTCAACCCTTTGGAAATTGAGACCCGACAATGATGCAAAATATGAGAAAAACGAGATCGACCTCACTCATAGGACAATCAGGGTAATGTGCTTGTAAAAATAATGGAGGAAGTCATAAAAAAAGCTAGATATGGCTTCAGCCCTATAGTCATTTACAGGCACTCCAACTTTCGCTTTCCTTTGGATCACTGGCCTGTATCCAAATGCCTCAGGAGCTTTTCGAGTAGATATTTCGGGCTCCCGTGGCGAAATTTCGAATGTGACCTCGGAAATTTTCTTGTGGGTGTCACTAACCTTGGTGATACACAGGTCTCTGAGAACCCCCGACCTATGTTGGCCCTCCAAGTGTTCCATGGCCCGCGTTAATGACGTTTTGGACTCCATTTTTTTCGAAATAGCTATGGCAGCCAGGTTCTATTGGAGATGCAAACAAGGTAGTCACCCTTCAACAATACTTGGAGAATTTTTGAGATGCTTCGCTCGAAGACTGCACTTCGACCAGTCATATGTCTCGATTATAAATTTGTTCAGAGCGTTCGATTGTTTTTCGACAGCGAAACATAGCTGCGAAGATAGACAGAGACTTTGGTCGGTTTCGAATCGAAGAGGGCAAAACAGCAGCTGAGCACGACGAAAGATAAAATTTCCTCCTAGTGCGACACTTTACAAATGCACGGAACTCGTGATCAGCAAAAAGTGCTGCATCTGAATTTCGAGAGTGAAAATTGCTGAGATGTTTGGCGAGCATCCTCAATCACAAATCGTGGAGGACACGTACATATTCTCAATCCTTAGCAGAGGCCAGAAAGGTTCCATGATGATAAAGCATGTTCCCTTGGACTATACTTTTCTGCGCTTTTTATCCTGTATAGTTCGAAAAGGTGAAGGAGGGCACAAAATCTTTTCTTTTATTTCACCAAGTTTTTTAGCTGTTTCAAGTTACATTGCATTAATTAGGCAATAGTATCGGTAAACACCCCCTACGGTATCCCATTGGGCTCACGGCATCTTGAGAGAAATCCGTTGTGAAGTATTCGACGCTATAATAAATCTTAAGCCAGGATTCGGAGAACGATAGGCTTTTAGCGTCGACGCCGACAATCTCGACAGCAGCTGATGTCATTAGCGAAGTAAATGACGATAATCCCTCCCAAGTAATCCACACATATGTGCACACCTCAATCTCTCTCCAACATTGTCCGATGCAACTTCACATGTTCGTTCTACGTGCTGAACTTCTATTCTATTTAGACACTCTGTCTTTCCAAATTTCAGTCAACGGTAATCAGCCTGCACGCATCGTTACGTGAAAATCAATTCAAATCTAATTACCGTGAAATTTGTTCAGCTGGAAGATGCCAGAAATCCGTGTGGTATGTTAAAAATGTACCCGCAGTGAGAAATCCCGCAGCTGGTCCGAAGACGGCAAATGAGTAAAAAATTCCTGCAACAGCACAACAAATAAGAAGTCGGCAATCAAGGCACATATAATCTACTTGACTGGACAAACACAAACACAGCGAAATCGATGAAAACACGTCGAACACCGCGACAACATAACAAGCAGTTTCAAACTCCTACCAACAAATAACGACGAAAGCGCTTTGCCAACATTCTCATCGATATAGGAGACTCCGATGGTGAACAGTGGCGTCGCACCGATACCGTGTAAAAAATGTGCCAAACAGAACAGGAACACGAATCGAAATGTACCCGGCTGAAAAAAATGTCTTACAGTAAACGCAAGTATTTCGATAGCCTCTAAAAATTTTATATTCAAAAACGTTCAAAAACAGTAGAAGTTGATTACGCATAAACTAAGGTCTATTAATGGACGGGTTTAAGCTTAATGAATGAAGACAAATATAGCAATAGCTGAATAAAATGGTAAGAGCAGAGCGCTCAGAGTTCATCAACTAATTAAGGATGCGCCACGCATTGGCCTTCCATTCAGAAACGTAGTGCATAGTGAACACTTACTTGGCCTGTTCAATTAATTGCGGAGTCAGCTGCTGTGCAATTCAGTATTTTCACCTTCCCAGACAAGTATAGCAACCATTCACCCGACGGAGGGACGGAGGAGTTGGTTAGCCCAAGCGAGGATCGATCGCTCGACCGTGCGACTGCGACTATCAGTAGCGAGTCTTACCAATGCACCATATGAGCGCTAACGTCGTGTAGATCACATATAGATACAAGTATTATTATTCAGAGCGCAAATTCATTATTTTCCCTAATGTATGTGATCTTACTGTTAATGGTGTTGGACTTGGAAAATTACACAGGAATATTTCAAGTACAACGAACAATTATAGTAACCAATTTCGCAGAGAAATTCTTTTCCAGTCTAACATCAAACGTTTCCTCTCGCATTTTTCGAAGGCAATTTTGCGAAGAAGGGAGAAATCCTGAAGGAAGTCTCTCGAATTATCAGCAGCAACGTGGCCTTCTTGGTTTTCTCTCTGCCTCAAGGACCCTCCCTACCCAATTTTTGCATGCCTCACACGAAAACGTTCGCCGTTATGAATTAACGACTTTCTCATTATTCTCTACGCCCACAATCCCCCTGAATGAAGGTGTTATTCAGTTTTTTTTTCAACAGTGGCATAACATATGTTTGTTATTGCTGACACCTAATGCGCATGAAAGAACGAGCAATGAATAGTGAATTATCTTGCAAAAAAACCTTATAGAAAAAAGGTGTAGACGGTTGCCGACGGATCGATACACTCAAAAATTACACCTGCGGATTAAACCCCGTTCGCATACATCTGCACTACCCCATTTTAGATCGCAGCGCGTCTTGTAATTCTTCCGGCAATTCAACCGCACCTGGTTCTGTTTTTGCGCCGCACAGCTGGCCGTCAATGCCGACGTGTCTACCTCGGAGTAGTTCCATTGTGCTGAAAAGAACACGTATATAATGCCGAGAAATTGCAAGTAAAAATCTGAGAGGGAGACATCAGAAACAGTGAAACATCACCAAGAACTCACTTCGAGTCGCACACGAACTGAACGACCTGTCATCCTGATTTGCTGAATAACTATCGGCTAACATATGAGGCGTTGAGAATAATAAACTACCAATCGCAATAAGGGCAAGACCAGCACCAAGTACAGCCGGTTTACTGTGCCGACCACCAAAATATGAAACAGGGATGCAAAACAGCACATATCCAAAATCGTAGAACTAAATAATCAATATACTCTTGAGAAAGAAAAAACAAATATTTAGTCTCCAACATTGCATAGAGTAGCAAAAAAACAACATTGCAACAGCAAGCTGAATATGTTGAAAGCGCAGTTCGTAAACGTGAGCGAGGTATAACTTTACCAACAAGGACCCTACGCGCTAGACGGCCATTGGTGAATACCTATTAAAAGTGATTCTGCATAAGCAGTGGTCGGGTAAAAAGGATTGCGCCATTTCATTCCAGTTGGGATCCATTAAAAAGGCGGTTACAACTATAATTGAGGTAACCAATAGAAATTTGAAAAGAAATCGCAACTTTACGCTCGCCTAAACAGAAAGGAATAGCAAGGAAGAGAGCCAGAATAAAGAGCACTTCCACAGTAAAGTGAAAACAACCACGAACGCACCGTTTAAGAACTCAAGAGGAAAGGAACAAATTAGGAAAACTAAATGCAGTGTTTTCTGTAACCTCTTTGAATCTTTTAACCTGGAATAAACGGTCCCTTTCGTCTCCAGAGCTGCGCTACAAGCTTATAAACGGGTGCACTAGGGTGATGAGCTTTTAGAGTTTTTGTAGCCGCATTGCAAAAGTGAAATGAAAGACGTTCTCCCAGCGGAATCATTCAGGGCTTCTATTTCAGAGTGCACAACACCCATATGTCATCCTAGCAACTGGCAGATGAACGAAAACAAAAAAAAAGCAAAGACAAATCACCGAGCAAATAAACAAGTTATACATTAAAAAACACAATAAACACACAGACCTGTACGATGCGACCCATAGTACTAGTAGTAAGTTTAAAGCGTCGTTCGATCGAAGAAATCGCTGAAGGCACCAGACCATTTACAATGATGCCTTGTACTGCACAATACCAGCATAGCAATGTGATCATCCATTTTCGAGAACCCAAAAATGCCAACCAGGTAGGCCTGAAACAGAAAAAGATTCGAATTACACATGAATAGATACCACGGTTCTGATATAGTTGTCCTTTAATTAGTAATGAAATCTAGCAAATCGTAGCAATTTTTTTGTTCGACAAAATAGCACTAAGTTCCGGTCAGCTGACATTGGGAGACCTATGTCACGACTTCATTAAAACTCGAGTGAATGCAGCGCAAAGAAGAATCGTTTGAAAAAAAAAACTGAGAAACTGCTGTCACTATGTGAGCGGGTGCGTCGCGTGCGCGCGATGATTGTTGTCCTCACTACAAGCAGCGTCTCGACATACGACTATAATCGCGTTCAGAGCGATTGCATAAAACAGTATAACAACAAAAAAAGTTGCTCACGTCTGATAAGACTACACCCTGACGCGCTGCACAAGGTGTAACTATACAATCGAATCAAAAAACGATAAAATAAATGAAAAATAAACACAACATACCTCCATTTTCCAATACCACATTGTGACTCCTGTACAAGAACACTCATCTCCATCTCAATGATTTCATTTTGCTTCTCCTATAATACAAGTCAGTAGGTGGTTCGTTCAAGACGTTCTCGGCCGTGAGTCACATGTTTAGGCGACATTTCGACGAAAATTGTATAGAAAAGCGAGAAATGACTGACTTGCCACCGCCTATCGCGAACGTCCCGAATTCGACGCGGTTTTTCCATATTACGATGAGGGACGCCCTGAGATGCCTGCCGGCTGTGACTCCTAGAATGATAGATGTTAACCCATACAGCACTTCTGCAGTAGCTATCTCAGTCCTGATAAACCCATCACCTGGAAGGCGACGTTAAAAAAATCGAACACTTTCTACCTGTGTATATCGCTAATCTTCGGATAGATGCTCCACTGAAGTGATAACCCCGTTTCATCCTTCATTTCTATCACTAACCCTACAATGATGCTTCTTCACTTTTTCTTTCGTCTCCCTTCACTTTGGATGAAGTTGACTGTTCAGCAGCAAAAATCGCGACCAGATAAACACCAAATATCAAAGATCGCGACGGAACTCACCATTTAGTGGCCCGACTTCGAGGCGGCGCTCCGAGATCGCCGGGTGCGGATCGCGTTTCGGCGTCACCGTCCGAGTCTGCATTGCTTTCCGCTTCTCTCATCATGGCATCGCCTAAATCTCAAACAAGCCTAATCGACTTCGTTGACGGCCGACGAGAGAACGACATTGCCCTCCACACGAAAAGACCATGCTTTTATAAACATCACTGGCGACGAGAGATCGACACGAAAACGCCGAACGTTCAGCAGCAGATCCACATCGTCAACGAACGAAATAGTATTAATTTCTCAGCGCCCAAGGCATTTGATTTGTGGCGTGAACAAACCTTAAAGGAAGAAACCTGTCAGTAACCACGACGGATTCTACGAGAAAATCAAAATTGAACTGATAAAGCAACTATTCCCAAGAGCTACTGTGCTCCGCGCGACATCGCACTCGCCGCGTGCAAATCGCTTTACGGTGAATGAGACGGCTGCGCAAATCGAGTGTTAGAAAAGATCTACACGTTCAAATACCGTCTTCTACTGAAATAAAAATAGTTTCATTGCCAACACATGGTCTAGCCAATCGCTAGGATGATCGGATCGTGTGAGGCAGGGAACTATGTAACTTGACAAACGGAATATAAGTGTCAATGGAAACATGACAGAATGAAAAAACGCCCGAAAAGTGTTTGCGATCACGATAAGAGCCGTCGCTGCGACATGAAATAAAGAAGAAAAGACATAAAATTTATACATCTGAGGAGGCGTGGTTATGTATAAGGGCTCGTTCAGACGACGCGCGTCGAAAATGCAAAATCGAAGCGCAATCAATAAATAACGTCATTGATCGAATTTGCTCCTTTGCGTTAGTGGCGCAGTCCGGTTGCGCCTCATATAGGCAAAAAAATTGAGGCATATAATCACATAGGAAAGAAATTGAACGAAAAAAGTGAATTTTGTCAAAATTTCCATTAATAAGGAATAGCAGCCTTCTAAAAAACCCGAGCGACCAGTAAGTTTGTCTATATGAGGCGCAACCGGACTGCGCCACTAATGCAAAAGAGCAAATTCGATCAAGGGCGTTAATTATCGATTGAGCTTCGATTTTGCATTTTCGACGCGCGCCGTCTGAACAAGCCCTAAAGGTCCAAGGAATGCCGATACCTTCAGTCTTCACAAGATTGTAACAGAAAAACTGCTTAGAAGCACGTGAAGGGAAAACTTTCCGTTTCGACGAAAAGTCCTCATGACCTCATTGTGCAGATGACACTGGAAAACGATGAGGCTAAGACCGACGATTACATGGCGACTATAAACATATGAAGAGCAACAACTATTTCTGCTGACGCATTCAGACGAAAAAAAAAACAGATAATGTTCGGACATTATCGGCAACAATTAAAGTTTCTGTGAACACGCATAATTCACAAGAGTATTTAAAAAAAACTTAAAATTCATTACTGATATCACTCATACTGAGTTCTGCGATGGAAAAGTGGAGAAAACTGCGTACATGTAAATCCAGATGACGTTTTTGCTACAATTATAACAGTCAATCAATCTCAGAGGCTTGCGCGACGCGATACGCTTACGCGGACAGAGCCGTGCTACACACAGATTACTATAAACAGTTAATAACGATGCCACCCGTCGATGATTCCCCTTATAAACCTCAGTTATCTATGAAATTAAAAAAAGAGTAGAAGGAAAGCACGGGTGCTAGAAATGGTAGTTCGAAGATGGTCACACGATAAGACCACAGGTTAGATAACTGCGGAAATCGAGTCGCTGTGAACTGATACCACGAAAAATTGATCGAACAATAATAATATATTCACTATTAGTGTGCTCTTCAGCTGACATATATATATATATATATATATATATATATATATATATATATATATATATATATATATATATATATATATATATATATATATAATATATATATAAAATCCTATGATAGGAACGAATAGGAGAAGCGTAGGTGAAAAAGGGCAACACAGGATTTCACAGAATATTAAAAATGAAATTCCAACACGCGCCAACACCCGAGGAACAACATCGCTAAGCAAATTGTTGCAATGTAAATGAGGTTTGATTGCAAATGCGAACAGGTTTTTTCTCGCACGATTGAGAATGGAAACGACAGGCCAGCATGACGGTTTTCAAAAGCAACCCACGTATTCCACAGAGCAAAACGAAATATTTGCCTCGTTGGTTGTTCACCCGCACTTCTGATATCATCATCGAGTTTATTTATTTTATTTATTTATTATAAGACGCTCACGTAGGTGAGCGTGGGAAAAATGAACTTCAACTGAATTCCGACACCAAGTAAGGTGAAGTCTTTCGTCGTTGTGGTTTTGCGAGAACGAATCGTAGACTTTTGATTTTCTGCAAATACATACATTTTTCAAAAAAAAATAGCCTTCTACATTACCGACTTTCTCGTATGTTGTTTTGATAACAGTGAAGGGAATGCTAACCACCCCACCCCCCCCCCCCCCCCACTACACAATGTGGAAGTACGCTCTTATGATAATGCCGACCTTTGAAAACCATCCCATTGATGAAGCTACATAATTGCAGAACTGTTAGTATCATGACTAGCATCAGCTGTTTAAAAAGCCAACAATGAAACGCAATGAATCTAATAAAATAATCAGAGTAAGTCAACACTGGTTTTTTGCCTTCTGTACAAACAGCTGTCCTCAATTACGACGAGATTAGAGCCATTGAAGTGAAAGAGCGCACGCCCGTTCTGTTTTTAATAATTCCAACGCGCTTAATTGAGTCCCCATGTATAGACTAATTTATAAATTTATCTGATTCAGATAATTTTAGCGTCATTCGTCGTCATTTCAAACGGTGACATTTTCAGTCGTTAAGTACAGAGAAACAAGATCGAAAAAGTTCTCAACAGCTGAAATTTCGCTACTGCTCAAATTCATCTACTTCCACTGTTACAAAACCTGAGGACTCAATACTTTTCCTCATCAATCTAGACTCTTACGTGGCAAAGCTACCCACCAAATGCGAATGAACAAGAACTTTGAGGTATTGAAAAACGGGTCTCAAAAAATTGTACAATATAAAAAATTAGTAGATTCCTCCGAATAGTACGGAACGAAAATGCATAGAACAGGTCGCCGCGATAGTTGCTCTAACGTATTCATAGCTTCGGGAGGTATTATTAGTAGCTATGATGAAGGATACGGATAAAAACTCGAGGAGAACTAGTAGCTCAATCGTGGCGCGACATACATTTGGCAGAACACCGGAGAACAACTGCATATCGTGTGGGGTTCGGATGAAATTTGCACTATATTTGCTAGTTCACTAGAATGTAAGTGGCGCCTTCATCATAATCATAAGAACATACACGAACATCAATAAATTAACGCCTTCCATAATTAGATTACGCTAGTACAGCGCCTAATTAATATCATTCCAGCCCTCAGGTCACTGCTAGTAATACCTTCGTGGAAGGGAACTGGTTATAGTTCAGAGTACTGTGATCAGCGAGCGAAACAGGAACAGCATAGTTCAAACAAAGACCGCGTGAAAGAAAAAAAAACTACGGAACGCAACATCAAAACGAGACAGGTTTGCGCCGTCTTTCTTCGGTTTTTTTGTTGTTGTTGAGATACACGAACGGATGGAGCTGTGCAGTAATAGACGTAAGAATACTGAAATATGATAGCCAAAAGCAGTAAACAGCGAATGCACGCAACATAAGCACAGCAGGCCCACTCTGCGTGTGACTTCACAAATATTGACAGAATACCACGATTGCAGCGATGTATCGGAATGATCTCCAGCGAGATGTCGAAAAGAATGGATTGTACGCTATCGAAATAAAACTGAAACAACGAAAATTTATCGGGAGCACGTTGATACTGTGAGATATTGTCAATGTTCTAGTTAACAAATAGAGATGTTGTTGAGCAGTTGACAAAGAGATCATCGCTGACGTTCACATAGTAAACAAGGAAAAAGGGAGAGATAGAGGGAGGGTGGCGGGTGGAATGTATGGGGAGGGGGGTGGCGGTATGGCATGGAGCGCCCCCACAGTGAGATAGCGCTTCGGGCGTGGAGGGTAGGCCGGCGGCCGCATAGGAGGCCACCTCGACGCCTCAGACAGGCGGAGGAACGACGGAGCACGCGAAAGTGCGACGGCCACTGGCCAGACAGCCGCTGCACGACGTGCTCCAATCGCACACACCGCGCCCCAATCGCACGCGCAGCGGTAGCGTCGCGGTGGCCGCGAGTGAGCAGCATTGTGAGTGACAAAATGCGACGCACGAACGCATCGAGGTGCCCTTTCGGCAACGACGAGCGCTCTCTGAATAAATGAAATCACGCGGCGCGAATTGCACTCACGATTAGCCGGCTATACACGTATGAGCATAGTTCTTTAGGAACGACTCCCGAGAACGTAGAAGATCCGAGCCGCCGTCTGATTCGGGAGGGTGGGGGAATCTACCGATATTGATGAACGCCCCCTTTTTGCACTTCGATGATAACATACTTGAAGAGGAAAAATAGACTGATGATCACACGTAAACTGGGTACACATGTCATATCATGTATCAAAACCACCGCCAGTCTGTTAAACGAGGTCACTAGGTGACCTTACTCTGTTCGTGCCCGGAAAGTGATTCGAATTTCAGAACGTTTTCTGAACTCGGCACTATTCAACTTAATGGACGCCAGTACTCAATTTTTCTTTCAATCGTTGAAATTCGCTGAAACTTCTGTTTGAGAAGTTATTTGGGGTCCAGAACACGAATCTGCTGTCCGTTTTTCACGTGGGTGGTCTCGGACCACCCAAATCGCTACTTGGGGGTCCAGTCAGGACCACCGATTTGATAATTTGAAACTTTGTCTATGTGGGTTCTCTGGTGTCCTGAACACGATAGTAAAGTCCGTTTTCCAAAAGGCGACCGAATACGGTAGTTATGGGTGAGTCTCACCAGGTAAGGTAGGTAGGTACTTACCTATAATTACCGTATTCGGCCACCATTTGGGAAACGCACTTCACCAATGTGTTCAGGACACCAGAGAACCCCCACAGACAAAGTTTCAGCGGAATCGGTGATTAGACCACCCAAGTAGCGATTTGGGTGGTCCGAGACTATCCACGTGAAAAACGGACAGCAGATTCGTGTTCTGGACCCCAAATAAGTTCCATAGACAAAGTTCAGCGTAATCGGTGACCCTGACTAGACCACCTAAGTAGCGATTTGGGTGGTCCGAAACCACCCCCGTGAAAAACGGGCAACAGATTCGTGATCAGCGCCCTCAATTACCCTCCTGTGCAATGTTTCAGAGAATTTCGAAAAAACTGAAAAGAAATCGAGTACTGGTGTCCGTTACGTTAAATAGTGCCCTTTACCCCAATTGAGTGAAGATATACGGTTGGGGATTTAGCTTCAACAATCATGACATCGAAACTACCCGGAAACTAAGATACGACTACAAACTGCTGGTAATTTTCCCTCTTTCCCACATCGAATGTGGTTGTCCATAGAGGATTATATTGCTCTTGTTTCATCCCCATGCGATACTCTGTTGCAAATTACTTGTCTATTATTACCCTTCCTTGAAGCTTCTCCCCTTAATTGGTATGAATGTTGGTGGCTGGATACGTGAGTAATGAAGTAAGCAAATTTGGAGTTGTTCCATCGAAGCAGCTTGTCTCAGCCCAGAGAAAGTAATTGCAAAATAGCGATAGATGAAAACCGACCCTTCCGCCAACGAGACACAAATCTATCTGTTCTTATTCCAAGTTAATGGAATCTTAGAATACGTGAAACCGGTAGAAAGAAGGCGACAATTGTAGGGTAGATAACGACCCTCTTTGCAATGTCTGCTACCAATGCTTGGGCCGTTACGTGTTCGAAACGGAGAAATGTGAAACTGCAAAGAATAAGCTCGACATTTGGACGTAAGAGAATTCACATCAGAGCTAGACAAGTATCTTGTAAGTATCTCCACGGAAAGCCGACTCAAAGATAGAGGTTGAAATGCCGCACTAATTTCCGTACGACCTAATTTGCACTTTCTTATCTAGATCTTAGAGTGAGAAAACGGGTAGACTACAAAGAACATGCGCACCTTAAGAACTGAATTTGGTTCTTAACATTTTTTTACCCATCGATGTCTCAGCTACCATATGTATAGCAAAAGAACTAAGCATAATAATCAGAGACAGAACACAACGATTTCCTCTTCTTTTACCCGAAACCTCTAGAATGTTTTCCTCTGTCACCTAATTGTACAAAAATAGGGTGTAGTGTGTAGAGAGCAGTATACCTATAACTTTTAAAAGTAGTAAAGTTTCAATAAAATTAATCGGTATAGAATGTTATGCAAGATACATGCACAGGTTTGCCTATGCGATTGCTAAGATGCCAGGACCTTTTATTTTAACCACGACAGTCGTTTTTATGACTCACCACCCGGGGTGTGCGGAAATTTTTTTATAAAAAGCGGAAGACGGAACTCGGAACGGAAATGGCCAAAAAGGCCGGAAACCGGAATGCGGAACGCGGAAGCGGCAGTAGTGCAAAAATCGCTAAATTATTGGAATTTAGACAAAACTACTACATAGAATGATCGTCTTGTTTCCACTAGAATGTGTCTACTATTTTGGTGAAAGCGTTCAAAGTTAGATGACAGCTTCGAAGTAAACGGTCGGAATTCATCACAAAAACCACATCAATTTCATTCATCTTCATAAACTACATTATAAACCAAAGACAGGTACATTCAAAAAGGCTGATTTTTTTTGCTGTGATAGACAAGAATGATTTCAAAATATAATTAGAAGCATAAAACGAGCACGCTATGGTGGAGAAACAGTAGTTTTCCAAGATTCTCGGGAGAGAGGCTTTTTCTCAGATCATTTACAATGAAACCTGCACTAGAAAACAATCTCTCGCACTCCAACGATATGGCAGGTGGCGACAAATACTTCATTGCAAGTTTTCTCACGAGGGAGGTTGCTCAGCGTGCTCCGAAGATTCACAACGAGACCCATGCTGTTTTGTAGAGCATCGAGTGGCGATTACAAAGGTATAGTTTGTTTTTGCTAAATGCAAATGGATGGCACGAAAAAAAAGCAAGAAATTTTGACCATTGACTAGTGGCGAGAAACTAGTGGCGAGAGCACTTCTAGGTGTTAACTAACACGGACTGTATCTTGGTGGCTCAGTTGATAGCAAGCAGGACTCTCAATCTGATGGTCGGTGGATCGATCCCTTTGCTATCCTTTTCTTTTGCCTTCCTACGCTAGATACCAAAATACGCTTCTTTTGGAATTTTGTCGCAGTTGCGCGATAGAATCGCATTTGTAAGGAGTATGGCCAACAAAGTACGCACAAACGACGGTGTCTTCTAGTACATATGTATCTGACCCATAATCTACCGTAATCAACCCAAATCGAACCCAAATTCAAAAACAAATGTCAGATTCGTGATCAGTGCCCCGAATAACCCCCATAGACAAAGTTTGAGCTAAATCGGTGATTTTGACTTAATTACCCAACTTTATTACCACGGACCCTAGCAAGCTCACGCCAGACACAATGGGAAAAGCCGATGTTAGATTTGTGAATTGCGGATTTGTCAACATTTGTCAACTCATTCAAATTGGAGTCTCTGTGTTGACTAGAGTCCAAAAAGTGGAACAATAGGAATAAATACATTCTCGGTAAATGGACCTTCGTACAACTACTCAACACTGGTAAGGCTAGTTAGGTCAAAATCACCGATTTAGCTCAAACTTTGTCATCGGGGGTTATTCGGGGCGCTGATCACGAATCTGACATTTGTTTTCGAATTTGGGTCGATTCTGGTGGTATCTCTGGTGGCTGCGATCTAAAATCCCATTTGCCACTGGTTAGTTTTCAAGGTTTTTTGCTTTTTTTTTGGGCCATCCATTTGCATTTAGCAAAAACAAACTACACCGTTGTAATCGTCATTCGATGCTCTACAAAACAATATGGGTCTCGTTGTGAATCTTCGGAGCACGCTGAGCAACCTCCCTAGTCAGAAGGGTGTACTTCGCTGCGTTGGTTCCATTTTTCCAGAATTCGAATGGATTATATCGACGTCAGCACAATATTTCAGTCTCCCTTCTGATAACCATCATAGTGGAGCTCTTCAAAAAAATGAGCGGGACACGGAAACGGAACGAAAGGCTAAAAACGGCCGGAAACAGGAATTCGGAATACCCTGCTCATCACCCTTTTGAGATTTACCCAGTTGAATTCAGATGGGTAGTAAATTCGGAAATGGAACAGAACGAGCTACCACAGAGTTCTAAGGAACTAACGAAAACGATGATTTTAACGAGGACAGAGCTGAACACTGAGAAGACTTGCCCGAGATTCTATTCATGCTCAAGCGGTAGGTAGTTTTGTACTTTGCATATTTTGTAGTCTAAATATTATAGGAAAGAAACTTCAAGTAATGGCAACCAAGTAAGACAACTCTCAGCGCCGCAGACTACAATTCGAAAAGAACTGCCTTCGACAGCCATAAGTCACGGGGTTTTTCTTTTCAAACAATCAACTTAATGTCACTGAGACAGTTTGGTCAGCTAAAGATGAAGGATTAGGTTTCGCGGACAACACAACTTTAACTGACGTCCACCTGCTTTACCATCCAAGGTCGAAACACTAGACAAACGGACACATCACACACAGCTGCACCCGTTTGACGTCAAATGGATATTCGATGGCTAAGAATCTACGGGGACTACATATTAAGGTAACTGCAGAGGATTTATTATAGAACGTGCTGCTGTAAAACTCAAGACGCTATACTGCAACTGTGAAGACTCTAATAGAAAGTAGCTTGAACCGCTTAGAACTAAAAGGCGCTCCAGCAGTGAACTTGGAGAGAAGAAAAAGAGTTTTTGCACGGTCGCAAAAGAGAAACAAATGCATTAATAACCAAATACACCTCGGTGACGCACGACATCCGGAATAAAGGACAAACCGATGAGCAACTTGCTTCGATTTGAGTGTGTGGAGGAGAATACTTGGGAAGAGGACGATAAACCCCATTTTGAAGAATTTTCCTTGTAGGATGCAAGTGTACCAGTCCCAACACCACACCCTTCACGAGCTTTTGGAATTCCAAAACATTGCATAAAAGTGAGAAAGAAGCGTCGCAAAAGCCAGTTTCATCGTCCTTGACGTTCGAGCGTTCCGGTCAGCTGCACCGCATAAAACGATGATAACAACCAGCTTATTGAAGAGAAAGTTCCAGGTAAATGCATCGAGATAATGATCGTCATTCCTAGACGTTACAGGGAAATTCTATTCCAAAAAGGCACTACGCGGACATCGACCTACTACCTGGGTGAAGACAAAGAGCACAAGACCCACAGAGCACAGACATATTCAGGCAGTCTTTTCACCATTATCTACAGGATTGTAAGGAATACGGTAGCAGTTCTTAAAGAAGTGAAATGAAGCGCAATAAAAAATATTTTGAATAAAGAGATCGAAAACACTAGCACAGAGACGTTCGTGACGCTAAGTTTTGACGAGCCTATTGTACATATAAATACCTGACCACGAATACTCGAAAATTTTCAACTTAGACGAAATAATAAGCACTGGGAACACAAGATGATTATCCTCGAAAAGGAGTGAAATTGAAATATTCCATCACGTCCTTTAAAACAAGTTGGCAGACAGGTGCGCTCCGGAGATATCAGTTTTCGGGCCACCCTATGGTTCTGTTTTTCGCAGTTTTACAGTAGCTAGAACCATCACAAAGCGTGATGTTTGATCCATAAAGTTCTATAGAGCTCTTAAACTCTCGGCACTCTACCTGCCACTCAAAGAAAACAGTTACCCAGAAGGAAAGCGTCCATAAACACCTCGACGAACCATCAGGAGCGACTGCTCAAAGCAGGACCACAGTAGTCCAAAATTTGGAAACAAAATATCGCCTAGAACCAGATTTGATGAATAAGAGAAGGGAAGTATTGCGAGAAAGAGTTTAAGGAGAAACTCAAAATGTAGTAAAAAAAATTCTCAATTGTGAAAAATGAATGCCTCAATTTCAACACATACAAGCATTGTTCCATAGTAGTCCATGACAATAGCCAAGCTATCCAACCATAAGGGCAGTCACACCAAATTCCACTTGCAAACGCCGTGATGCTTGCTGTCAATAAATAGAAAATACAATTCGATATCGATGTGAAAAGGTGCAACACCGATAATACACCCCCTCACGGGCACCAATACCGCAACAAACACGATGATTGCTATGAATTCCCTTCTTCCCCACACGTCAACAAGTCGTCGTACGTGCAAAAATATCATCAACAAGAAAGAAACGCTGTCTCTGCTCGCACAACTTGCCAGACAGAGTGGTCCTGATGAAATACTACTACGGTTCTCGAACATCGCTGCAAATGTATGAAGATTATGCACGTACGAAATTCTTCATTCTTTGTAGCGTTATAATCGAACGACGTAATCTACTCTGATAACTCTTACTTATCTCATACAAACACATAGAAACAACGAATAACGGCTTAAACCGCGCCCTGTGCCCAGCCACACCGCCGCAGTCCGACTACGAAACTACCCCTATAGAGAGACTTCTGCTGATGATGATGATGAAAGCTTTTCTTCAACGCTCTATGCAGCTTGGGCGCGCTTCTTCCCGCCTTCAGCCTCGACTTCTTTGTGGAACTCGGCCATGCGACGCTCCAGCTCTGGACGAAAATGACGAATCAGACCCTGAAAAAAAGTCGCTGAGAAAAACCATGAAGACTGCTCGAGTGCAACTGGCGGACATCCGAGTAACTCTGTCTTGCGAGAGAGGGGTAAGAAGTGAAAATACGATCGGTGAAGATGATAGCACACTTATAACTCTTGGTGCAGAAAAACTTTCCAGCTTTCCTTTGTTCACCTACATCAACTTTAACTTCTTGAAAAACTGAAGTAAATCGATGCTGTACGTGAGCATACTAGTGCTCGAATTCCGTCTGATTCATCGAAAATGTAAGTATAAGTATACTCTTCAATAGCATTGCCAATATGGTCGTAGCATATATATTTTTGCAAAACACAAGCTTAGAACTATTAAGGTGACCCAAAAGTTCGTGTGCATTTCAGTTTCTGACTTCCTTGATTCGCAACTCTAGAAAAACAAATAAATGACCAGTAAGGGTATTATGGTTAAACACGAATCTTTAATGGATCGCTGGCAATGAATTCCGTGTTATCGTGATACCCTAACTGATTATTCAACTGTTTTTCTCGAGTACAAATGAAGGAAGTAAGAATCCGAAATGGACACGAACTTTTGGGTCACCCTAATAGTATTACGAAGTAGCCGGAGGCTTTAACATCAGAGCCAGCCATAAATATGAAATATTATAGAAAAACTTTGAAGCTTCGTTGCCTACCGGTTCGCAGACCTGCTATCTAGAAAGCTGCGACAACCTACTACCCGACTTCGTATGCACTTTTTCACACGGTTTTTCCATACCCCATCAAAATTTCAACCAACTTCTTTGAATTCTAGCACCGAAATGAATCGTTGTAGTTCTTACCTGCACCGGCCAAGCAGCAGCGTCAGCGAATGCGCAGATCGTGTGTCCTTCCATCTGCTTGGAGATTTCCCACAACATATCAATTTCATTCGCCTTTGCTTTGCCATCGACGAACCGCCACATCACTTTGTTCAACCAGTTACAGCCCTCTCTACAGGGAGTGCACTAAATATGAGACAAAGTTTATGGATTCTAATAGTTTTCGAAGAATAACAAAGATAAACGATCGAACCTGTCCGCAAGATTCGTGCTTGTAGAACAATGACAGACGAGCAATGCATTTAACAATGTCCACCTGAAACGGTCATAACTAAAAGCTTGGGAAGTTCTACAACGAAAAAATACGACACTTGCACTTTTTGTTTTAGAAAAAGACAATACCTGCTTATTCATAACAATCACTGCCGCCGTTCCGAGACCAGACTGTACGTCAATCAGTGCATCGAAATCCATAAGGACGTTATCGCAGATATGCCTTTAAACAGACAAATGGTGCAATTCAAAAATAGCATTAAGGTTTAAAACTTCCATACTTCGGCAGAAGTGGAACAGACGATCCACCAGGAATAATGGCTAGAAGGTTGTCCCATCCACCAATTACTCCGCCACAATGCCTCTCAATGAGCTCCTTCAGCGGGATGGACATTTCCTCCTCGACTGTACACGGATTGTTCACATGACCCGATATGCAGAAGAGCTAAGAAATAAATAATTCATTAAATATGTAGATAAATAAGATCGGAGCACACAGACCATACTTTGTTCCAATTGGTAATAGGTAAAAGGTAAAGGTATTGGCGTTGACCATTTCCCGAAGGACGCGCCGACGCATTCGTATTCTATTCAGAATCGCCTGTGGTGAATGTGTATATAGTCTGTACAGTATGGCACCAATTTACCCGACCCCGGAGGAATGGAGGGCTTGGTTGACCCCGGCGAGGATCGATTGACCATGCGGGTGTCAGCAGCGCCTCCTACCACTGAACCACGTGTACCCCCCCCCCCCGGTAATAGAAACCATAATCAGAGATGTATCGCGAACGCGTAATCAAGAAAAACTGTAGAAAAAAGAGTCATCGAACAAAATTCTATCCTTTTATACCCCTTTGTGAAACGAAAAAATAGTAGGATGAATGTCGCCTTCGAACTTCAATCCCAAAGCGTTCGTATCAGCGAACACATAAACATCCGAAATCCAAACCAAGCAAAAAAATAAACCAAACAACATTCACCTTTGTTCCACGATTACGTTCACGACCAAACGAAGCGAACCATTCGCCACCTCGACGGCAAATCGTCGGCGAAACTGCCACCGTCTCCACATTTGTGACCGTTGTTGGACAACCAAACAGTCCGATGTCAGCTGGGAATGGCGGCTTCAGACGTGGCTTTCCTTGTTTGCCTTCGATGGATTCGATCAAAGCCTGAAATACGTTGTTTGACTCATAATTCATCATATATTAACTTGTCCCTTGCCAATTTAAATTGCATTACAATGTGTAAGAGCCGTTTCTGTATTTTTACCTGGGCAGAGCGCTTACAGTGTTCGGATTTTACATTTAGATTTGCTTACTGACTCACACATCACAAGCTAACAAACAGCACCGAATGAGTGAAAATGTAAATTGAATTTCATGACAAGCATCCTCTTGATAAAAAAAAAATAGTGAAAAGACTCGATACAGCGCGGAACACTTGACACAGCAAAGTGCACTGCACAAATCTGAGGTTTGAACCTTGAAATCGGCACCAAACCTCCACATAATGTGATTAGCAACTCACAGTTTCCTCTCCACAGATGTAGGCTCCAGCTCCACGATGGACAAAAACATCGAATGCGTATCCAGTTCCCAGACAATCTTTGCCAAGGTAACCAGCCTAAAACTGACAACATCACCGCACAAAAGCATGATAGTGAAACGCCCATGAGGTGACACATATTTAGGATGTGTTTCTTCTTGCATAAACCTTCGCCATATAAACATAAAGGGAAAGAAATACGCGAATACTGTTGGCCAAGGGGCTTGCTGCCTCCTACAGCACTTAGCTGTTCACCCTCCAAACTAATTATAGAGATAAGGAAATACAAGAATACTCTTGATAAAAAGACTTTTTCAAGTGTTTAACTATTCACCTAGCTTTACTCACCTTATACGCTTCATGAATTGTTTCCTGGAGAATGCACGCCTCATTGTAGAATTCACCACGGATATAGATGTAAGCTGCCCGAGCTCCCATCGCAACACCAGCGATCAAACATCCTTCGATCAACTACAGAATCAAGAATTACAACGAGAAATACAGTAAATATGTGAGAACCCACCTTATGAGGATCATGTCTCATTATTTCGCGATCCTTGCACGTACCCGGTTCGCCTTCGTCAGCGTTAACCACCAAATATTTAGGTCTGAAGTGGCAAAACTAACAACATTAATACAATTCCGCAGTAAATGGGTCCGGAACGGCCAACTAACCTTCCATCGAACGGTTTGTTCATGAATCCCCATTTCATCCCAGCTGGGAAACCAGCACCTCCTCTTCCACGAAGGCCAGATGTGCGCACTTCATTGATGATCCACTCGGAACCTTTCAGCATGATCTCCTTCGTTTTGTACCAGTCACCCTGGAAACAATGACTCCATTTTTTTGTTTCAAGTAACAGCAGTAAGGGAGCACTTTGGAATCATTTCACTTGAAACCAGCCGGTACTAGACATACCTACCCGAGCCAAAGCGCCCTTTAATCTGTAGTCGTGACGACCATACAGATTCGTAAAAATACGATCACTGTCTTTGAGGTTTCCGAAAGAAGTCTTCTCGGGTTTCTTTGCTTGAGTTGGAGCAGCTGTGGCAGCCGTACGAACCACTAGTCGAGAAACTAAAAGCCTTCGATAAGAATATCACAATAAATGTTATAATTCATAAATTCAGAAGAAATATATACGTACCTGATCCAAGCGCCTTCCCTCCCATGATAATGGGAGACGCCATCCCAGCGACGTCTAGAAGAAAAATATTACGGATATAACAATCACGAAATGTTGCACGACATTATCGTCCCACGAGATACGACACACCACGTTACGATTTGTACGTCAATAGAGCGATTCACAAAAGTTAAATTGTAATACTGAAAAATAAAGTAGAATACAAGAATACGGTTGGTACTGTATTGTACGTCTAGCGACCATGATCGATGGAAAAGCAGAGAAGCACGGAATGCAAACCAACATCAGAGCACAGTCCGGACACAAAATGTGAGCACGAGGAATACGATACCAAAACAAAAAATTGAGTTAACATGAATAACAATAGAAGTCAGTGGTTCATAGATGCCATGAATCGTTCCACAACGGTCTCGCCACTTCTTCAGAATTTAACATTTTACACAAGAACATGTGTTGAAATCCCGCTTTTTATGAAGAGATAGCTCAAAATCGATTGAACAAAAGACGAAACATATAGATGCTTCCTAAACTGGGAAAATTCATCTTAATAACACTCAGTTACTGGTTTGAACCGCGACATCTCTTCACTGAACAGCTTTAGAGAATTTAATTTCCACACCAAGATCGCAAGAAGAAAAAAAACCACAATGTTATCGTCCATCGGCATTCCACGTGAGAACCGTTGTAAAAGCTAGGCGGGCTTTCAGGCGAGTCTGTCGACCACGGAAACTCGTCCAATTGTCAAGAGAGGTTGGAGAGTTTACACTACTCAGTGTCCCAAAGGCAGATTCATAATTAGGGAATGTCATAGCTTAATGATACAGAAACCGAAGATTCGTAGCCAGAGCATGAATTGTTTACAAAAAAATGTGGCTACGAGAACCAGTAAAGAATTTTGATTTTTCGAGCTCAATAGAGGCTCTAATATCAAGTGGAAGTTGATGCTTATCCCCCACTGTTGCTTAGAGGATCAGCCATTCTCATGAGCACATGCTCCAGGGTTCTTTGGTTATTCCACGGATGGCCGAGGTTGCTGCGACTTAGCTGAGCCTGACGTCGGGCGCATAATCGTGCTCGAAAGTGACCGAGCTGGACGAGTTTCTGTTCCGATCAATACGCCAGAGTCGAGCGGCACCTCACCATGCCGGGACCTATTTACCTTTGTTTACCATCGGCTGTATACTCGCTAAAAATTATAACAAAATTTCGCAGTGATATTGTGGGGCTTATGTGAATTGCTGTTAATAGAACTACTTTAAATGGGCGACATTTCGGCGGTAAATACGCTCGAACATTTTCTGCTGCTCGTTTCATGTTTCAACGATGTCAAAAGTCAGTACTTTTGAAGCTAACTTTTCTGATCGAATCCGAAAAATACTGCGACGATTCGTTTGCTTCTCGAGGTGATTATATATCTTGTCCAATATTCTCCGAGTGATGACTGGCCAATTTCGAAACATATCAAGGTATTCGAAAATATTCAAATGAGAGCACTGCTGCAGCGTAGTCTATGTTCCCGAGAGGAATTTACTTGTAAAAATAAGAGCATAATACTATATCACTATGCTTGTTTGCACTCACAAACCTCTTCAAAATGCTACATTTTAATGCCCTTTACGTCACGTTGACTCATATGTTATTTTAGCCTCTATTTTACCCGAGCAACAAAGCAGGATAAGGGCACGCTCACCAATAAAATTTATTTTCTCTCCCTCTCCCTCCCTTGTTCAGAATAGATGATCTTCTTTATTTTTTTTTGAAAATTAACATTGCACCGTTGCAGCGAAAGTATAGAGACTGCCTCAACTTTCGCAGTGTTTGCTTATTCCCTCCTACTTACTATTTTTAATTGGAAATTCCCGCAAATATTTTTGTTCAATCATTTTCAGAACAGAACTTGCGGGTGAATAACCGCTTGAAACATCGTTCACCATGTCCTCCATCTTATTGGGCGAGTTGTTGCGAGAAAAACAAAAATTGATTGATGACCACCTACTGCAGGTTTAAATTAGAATCTATCAGTCTTCTGCATCTTAATTTGCGATCTTCACCCCTGTAACGCTACGGCCATCGATTGAGTCTCTGTAACTTTTGGACATCTATAGTGTAAGCGATGAAATGCTATTAGGTAAATGTTATGAGACATTTCGAAATCTCACACCGTATATGTAAGGTAATTGTGGTGAATCACTGTGTACTGTAGAGTGTAGAGTGGCAATACTGGCTGATGGGCGTCCATCGCCGCTTCTAATGCTGCAGTTATTTAGAACCGTTCGAGCTTTCTTCTTTATTTATCGTCGGTTCTGGTTTTAGAGGTGCGATGCTTCCCTAGCACAATCTTAACCGCGAAAACTCATTCTGAGCTCCTTCAGAACACATCAGACTAGTTGTACAGTTCTAAAACTCTTGAGCGGTTAGACGACCGCTCCAGAGTATTAAAACTGTAAAAAATGACACCAGTCATCAAAACCAAGAATCTGATGCTCTTAAACGATGGGACATGCCATTCTATACAAAAACTGGGATGTAAAAGAAGCGTGAAAACTGACCGAATACGCCTGATATTGAGTTCCATTTGCACTTCAACGATGCACTGGCTCTGAAATTGTGGTTTTCGTTGGATCGAGAACATGATGGAGAAAAGCTGCAGTAACGAAGTCGCGAATGCGAATCCAGCACTGGGAGGTCCACAAGGAAGACTTCTAATACGGGTTGCTTGCAGCTTCTACGTTGGTAGTTGCAGCATTCAACTTAGTAACGAAAAATGTAACGACCCAGGCATATCGCCTCAATTTTAGTACCTATTATTGGCCTATGTCATGGTGGTGGGCACAAAAACCTGGGTAAGAACAGTTCATAGAGTATATATCACCTCAATTTTTGTTCATATTACTACCTATATGGCTGGTCTAGGTCATGGTGGTGGGCACAAAGCTGGGTAAAAGTACAGTTTATATAGTAAACTCCAAAATTCGGTGAGGAAATTACTGCACAACCGTAACTTACTCATCATTGTTGTGCAAGATGTCGTCGATTTCGTAACTGTACACAAATCTTTGTCTTTGCGTACGGTTGCGAACGCGGCTCTCGTTACGAAATCTTCGGCAGTTGCTCATCAACGTTACCTGCTTGATAAGCTTTCTGGGATGGATTGCGAAGTGAATTGTTTTTCAGAGATGGACGAACTAGAAGCCGGTTAGTTGATGCCGTTGTTCTTCGTCTTTCTTTTTATAACATTAACTTTTCTCAAAAGAAAGTGGGAAGCGTAGATGAGGTCATAATAATAACTTCAGGTATTTGTGACGACAGACGCCCAATAGACGAGTGGTAGGTGAGGTATATGAAAAATGGAGTTTTTCGGAAGGAGGGTAATTTCCAGGCTTTTCCAACAATCATGTGCAAACCAACTGGGCTGATATCCATCCAGCGGTCAGGAGCACTAGAAGACCGACTGCAAATTCACCGTTTATTAAACAGCCAGTGAAATTCCGTATATTTCCAGCAAAGGATTCAAAAACAATGCGATTAGTCTGGCTGATTGAGGTTGTCCAGAAGCAGGAATTTGAATGAGCGAGTGACCTACGCAACGGCGCTGGTTCACTGATTATTGATTGACTTTTTGATCTGCGTTCGCGTGTCAATTGGCGTCGATACGAGCATGCGTTTCATTTTTTGAACGCATAGCGTTTTCTTTATAAAGGCAGCAGTTCTGGGCTTGAGCTGTAGAAGTGCAAATGGTTACCCCATTCATGGACTTGACATATATTAATTTCAGCCTCTATTATTATTTTTGTGGAAATTCCAATTCCGATTGATATTCACCTTTATCGCTTCTCATTGTTATTCGTGTGATTCTATGATCCACATAATTTTCTGTTCGGAAAATCGTGCTGAAAGAAAGTGTAAAAGTGGTGCGAAGCGTTCAACTCAACATTTTTGACTTTGGAATGAGGATATTCGGAACTTTTTGATATAAATTAATCACCTTTAGTAATCAGCGGCTGTAGGGACCGAAGTGGGTGATACTTCTTACGGTGACAAATTAAAGTCGTTCGAAGGCTGTACGTTAGCTTGAAGTGGTAGTGAAGAATGAGATTTGATAGGTGAATGAGAACGGTGAGAAATTGAATTCACGACGACGAAAGACGAGCTTTTGAACCTAAAAAGTGATTCGAAGGGGATCGATATCTAAGCGGGCAGATTTTCCGTCTTCACACGGAGGTAGCTGTCCACAAGATCACAACATCAGAGCGTCAACACATGCAAAACAATGATTGAGAAATTCTGAGCAAGAATCCAGAGCTCAACTATACTGTAGTAACCAGTTATTCAAAAAAGTGTTCTCAATGAAAGGGTTTTCAAGCAGTTCAATAACATTCAAATATTAGATAGCACAACACAGATCATGTTCCGGTACAATTTCATACCAAACTTTTGGTTTTGAAACAGTACAATATCAAACTTTTGCGGTTTTGAACACTTGTGTTCGTATCTTTTCCCTGTATCGGTTTGTTGCGGATTTGTGTCGTTTTTTTTTTGTAAAATAAAACCATTTCCTCTACCTATGGGAGTTAATAGAGAAGTGTGAGACTCCCACGAAACCTTTAAATTAAGCCAGAAAGTCCCGTATTTATTAGTGTGGTAACTAGTCGCGGATTTGCAGAATTTAGTAATTTAGAGCAATTTAATAGAATTGATGTCTCTGTGAATCTTCGAAGGATAAGTGACATCGTGATGCTCATATTCTCCTATAATCATTAGGTGATCTTCAAGACCAGGTGGGAGTTACCCAAGGGTATAAGCACCACCTAGTTTATCCTGTGGAAATGATTCATTTGGATCAAGCCGATTTGTAACTTGATCGAAGGCTGTTAGGGCACCTGTGCTCTTAGAGGACATTTCTCTATTCGATTCGATTTCGTCGTGTACTCGCTCGGGCTTCTGCTATTTATTATTCAATTTTGCAGCACTTGTCGAAACCAGCTCTGACGATAGCCGCAGTCCTAGTCCTACAATGACCACAGTCGTATCACATTCCCCAGCTGCTCATGACGAGGCCGATGATTCTCTCTATCCGATCGCTGTGCTGATCGACGAACTGCGGAATGAAGATGTGCATTTGCGATTGAATAGCATCCGAAAACTGTCCACGATCGCTCTGGCGCTCGGTGTTGAGCGCACTCGCAACGAGCTCATTCAGTTCCTTACAGGTTTGTCAACTTTTATCGACCATTATGCGTCCCCTTGGTGGATGGGAAACGGCTGAAGTACAACCAAAGCCGCGATCATTCTCCTACATTTCCTTTATTCTCTCACATACTGGGCTTTTCTTTTCAGACACCATCTACGATGAAGACGAGGTGTTGCTCATTCTTGCCGACCAGCTGGGAAATTTCACTCCACTGGTAATTTTGTCGAAATTTGATTTTTAGTGATGTTATAGTCCACACTCCGCTTTGATTTTTTAGTTTTTCATTGCTATAGTTTAGGAGTAGTTTTGTGTCTGTTTTCAGGTGGGTGGTCCAGATTACGTGCACTGCCTATTGCCGCCACTCGAAAACCTGGCCACTGTCGAAGAAACTGTGGTCAGAGACAAAGCAGTGGAAAGTTTGCGAAAGATTGCTGACAAACACAGTACGGCAGCTTTGGAGGAGTACTTCATCCCAATGTTGAAGCGTTTGGCGACAGGTGAGCAAAGTTTATGAAAATATGTTGATTTTCATCGAACACGTGTACATATTTTAGGTGATTGGTTCACCTCGCGTACATCTGCTTGCGGCCTGTTCAGTGTAGCTTATCCTCGAGTCAGTCCAGCAATCAAAGCAGAATTGAGGAGGTTGGTAAATATAAATACCTGGCATTGGTTTGAGGGGTGAAGTACAAAAAAAACCTGAAATATTTGCAGCCTCTTCCGCCAGATGTGCCGTGACGACACACCCATGGTCCGTCGTGCTGCTGCTGCCAAGCTAGGAGACTTCGCTAAGGTATTATGCGTGGCTTTCTAGCATTGTCGATTATTATTATTCTTTTCATTTTAGGTATTTGAACGGGACTATCTTGTTGACGAGCTTCACGGCATGTTCTGTGATTTAGCCGTTGATGAACAGGTACAGTATTCTTTAATGTATTTAAGTTTTGTTAGAAGAATGATGGAGAACTTCAGGATTCCGTTCGACTGCTGGCCGTCGAAGGTTGTATTGCCATGGCTGGTCTTTTGTCGGAGGAGAGCCGTCGTGACCTGGTTCGACCAGTGCTGATGGGTCTTATTGACGACAAGAGTTGGCGTGTGCGTTTCATGGTGGCTGAGAAGCTTACCGAGGTAGGCTTTGTTTCCGGTCTAAGTTGAAGCTTGAATTTTCTTCTGACGCTAGAGTTGTGAACCTTATTGCGCCATTAATTCCTTAAATGTTGTTGCTATGCCTCTCCTAGTCTATTTTTATAAGTGTAAGTAGAAGTAATCTTGCAGATCCAAGATGCAATTGGCGAGGAAATGACGATGTCCGAGCTCGTACCTGCTTTCACGAATTTGTTGAAAGACCCTGAAGGCGAAGTCCGCGGTGCTGCAGCTCAAAAACTGAACAGTACGTTGTTATAAATAACACAAATAAAATATTTGGCTGTGATGCAACAATTGGAAAATAATGTTTTAGTAATGGGACAGGACTAATGGTAAACATTAAACAGTGATTTTCAGCATTCTGCGCGAACCTGAAGAAGGGAGCAAGAGAGAACGCTATCCTAAACAACATTCTCCCCGTTGTTAAGGAGCTCGTTACTGACCCGAACCAGGTAAGCTTACAGTTGTTTTCATTTTCAGAGACAGAACTTTACTCTTTAAGTCAGTCAATTGTTGTTTTTCATAAAGAAATCAGTGTTCGTTATCATAGAACGAGTATTTTTAGCACGTGAAGACAGAGTTGGCAGGTGTCATCATGGGTCTGGCACCTCTTGTTGGCAAAGATAACACGATCTCACAGCTATTACCGATTTACATGCAGCTGCTAAAGGATAGCACTGCTGAAGTCCGCTTGAATATCATCAGCAGTCTAGATAAGGTCGGTTAACGGTTCTATTTTTTACTTGAACCCCCTCCAACTAATGAACATTCTGGTCTAGGTCAATGACGTCATCGGAGCATCGCAACTGTCCCAATCGCTTCTCCCAGCTATTGTTGAATTGGCTGAAGATATCAAGTGGCGTGTAAGACTCGCTATTGTGCAGTTCATGCCTCTGCTAGCTGCACAGCTGGTGAGTTAGTTTATCCCCCACGTTAACTAAGTTTTGCGAAAATTCATTCCTTCAGGGTCAATCGTTCTTCGACGAAAAGATGCTGCCGCTTTGTTTGGACTGGCTTTGCGACCACGGTATGGTTTATAGTTTATTTAATTGAAACTTCTTTTTCACATATTATAGTGTTGCAGTGTATGCCATTCGTGAGGCTGCTACTGCGATTCTCACCGAATTGGCTGGAAAATTCGGTGGCGAGTGGGCCACGAAGAATATTATGCCGAAAGTGTTGACGCTGTCGAAAGTAAGTTGTTCATTGTACGAAAAGTCGACACTTCTTCGTGGAATAACGACGAAGGGTCCTGTACATTGTAGGATCTGAATTACCTGCATCGTATGACTTGCTTGTTCTGCCTCAATTCGCTTGCTGAAGCTGTGGGACCGGAGCAGACTGCAAAGGAGATTATGCCTGTCATCAAGGAGGTACGTTTACCTGGTATGAGCTTTTGGCCATGGTCACGAGGATTACAAAACGAGGATTCTGTCATATTTAGCTGAGCGAGGACAGCGTACCAAATGTTCGTTTCAACGTTGCTAAGGGACTGCTGAAGATCGGAAAGGTTGTGGACACGAGGTAAGCAAGGCCATATTCAGGCTCTGTAAGATTTCGTTTATATCTGTAATTAAGTTTTATGAATTCATCTTCAGTGTTCTGCAAAACGAAATCAAGCCGATTTTGAACAATTTGTGCAATGACGGTGACTTTGACGTCAGGTACTTTGCAGAGGAGGCAAAGAATGGTCTAGGTCTGCATTAACGATATCAGTGTTATCATTTTCATACTTCTCGTGACCAATGGTCATAGTACTTCTTACGCTTCCTAATGAAACTCGTGTCGTGTACATTCGAACATGTGCTTATACATTTTTGTAGCAGTTTCATTGCTCTTGTATTCGTCAAGAACGTCACATCCCGTTGAACGATATTGTTGGCGACACATTGTTGAGCCATCGACGTTTCCTCGATCTATATTGAATAATAGCGTGAATATCCCGACTTACGAGAATTTTACTGTCGCTGTTGAGCGTAGGCGTCGTCTGCGACGCGGTTCTTGTCGTCATCAGCCGGTTACTTCATGGTCGATAACGTTTGGGCGTAAGATTTCACAACATGGCTTGTTGCGTCATGTTGTGCGGCGATGTCAACGCTGTCGGTTAGCTATTTAAGAATACAGAAATCTGGTGGATATATTTTTTCACAGGCAAGTGTACTTCACCGTGAATTTTCCACGTCCTCATTTTGTAGACATTGCAATTTTTGTATCTGTGTCACTGAACGCTGTTACTATTACTGTATAATAACGTGCTAAGAAGTGGTCATTGTTTTATACAATTAACTTGCGACTCTTCGTGTGTACAATTGATGAAGTTGTCAGTTTTAACAATCTGTCCGTGTTTCCAATTATCGTAGTCGTGTGGTTTTAATTTTTGAGTCAATAAATAGTATTTCACATAGTTTCATTGGCATGTGAGGTAGAAATGGTATTTCTCACCGTTACTTTTGGCGCTGCTGTCCCAGTCTACAGTGGGAGGAGGGATTTCATGTTCAGGTGAAGAGGAATGGTGAGCGCCGATCAGCCCAGGCAGAAAACGGAGAAAGAGTTGAAGAAGGAGGCCGAGAAGGCGGCAAAGCTCGCAAAATTTGAGGAAAAGCAGCGAAAACTGAACGAAAAAGCTGCCGCAGCTGCTGCCAAGCCCAAGGAAGTGCGTGGCTGAAGCTAACTATGCGATTCATTCGCACCATTTTTGTAATACACCACTCTTCATTATTCTTTCGATGATTTGGTTTCTTTTCAAGGAGAAGGTGATAAAGAAGCGTGCGGTTGCGGAAGCTCCTAAGCCCGTAGAGCGCCGGAATAATGGTGAAAAGAAAGGTAGTTTAGGGTCATTAAATGTTGTTACTGTTTTAGAGATTGGATTGATATTCCTTTTCGTAGATACCACCGCTGGACTGCCAAACGTGTATGATCCGGGATACGTAGAATCTGACTGGTATGCGTGGTGGGAGAAGGAAGGATTCTTCAAACCAGAGTATGGAGCAGAGAACAAATCGTGAGTTCTGAAGTAATCGAAAACCAACATCACTGAACATTAATTCCGGTATTTGGATGCGTTTTATTTTGTTAAATGGTCTCTTCAGCGCACCAAATCCAAAAGGGCATTTCACCATCTGCATTCCTCCACCGAACGTTACTGGTACACTTCATGTAGGACATGCACTAGCCACCACTGTTGAAGATACTCTGACAAGATGGTATGTTCTCCCTTAGAACTTCAGAAAACCGCTGTTCATCCATCAATATCGATTTGATTCTGCAGGAACCGAATGAAAGGGAAGACCACACTCTTCAATCCCGGATGTGATCACGCTGGTATTGCTACACAGGTGTATTTTCAGTAATTGTTATTTTGAAGTAATATTAAATTACAGCATTTTCCCAAGTATTTAGTGTTAAGCAAAAAAAAATTTTCTAGGTCGTAGTAGAAAAGAAGCTGCAGCGGGAACAGGGCCTGTCACGGCATGATCTTGGCCGTGATCGCTTCATTCAGGAAGTTTGGAAGTGGAAGAACGAGTATGTGTTACTAAAATCGTTTCTATTCATCAGTTCACTTCAATTTCAATTTTATAAAGTACAATTTTTTTATACATAATTACTCACATTCAATGAGCTGTTCTTAGGAAAGGCGTGGTAATCTACGATCAGTTGCGCAAGATGGGTGCTTCGGTGGATTGGGATCGAGCCTGCTTCATGATGGATCCGAAAATGGTTCGAGCTGTAACAGAAGCGTTTGTTCGAATGCACGAACGTGGTACGATTTATCGCTCCAATCGCCTTGTCAACTGGTCATGCGCTCTTCGAAGTGCCATTTCCGACATTGAGGTAAGTGTGTAGTTTTCTAAATATAGTAATACATTAATCAAATTATGTATTTTCAGGTAGATAAGAAAGAACTAACTGGTCGCACATTGCTTCCTGTACCCGGATACGACGAGAAAGTCGAATTCGGTGTTCTGACGTCTTTCGCTTACAAAATCAAAGGCGGAGGTTTGTCTTAACTCATTTAAAATTAGCTCAGATCATTTGTTGTGTATGTGATATTTTTATTCAGATGAAGAAGTAGTTGTATCAACAACTCGTGTGGAGACAATGCTTGGTGATACTGCCGTCGCTGTTCATCCGGAAGATCCTCGCTATCAGCACCTTATCGGCAAGGTACGGAAAATTTTGCTTTCGCTCTCATTAAGTATGCAATTTCCGTCTTTTAAACCATAATTTCAGGTATGCGTGCACCCATTTGTTGATCGTGAACTTCCGATTGTTCCCGATTCGTTCGTGGATCGCGAGTTCGGAACCGGTGCCGTGAAAATTACCCCAGCTCATGACCATAATGATTATGAAGTGAGTTTGTAACAAAGTGCCGTCTGTGTATTGTAAATTAATTTTCTCGATTAAGGTTGGAATTCGCCACAACCTTCCATTCATCACCTGCATTAATGATGATGGAATGATTTCGAACGGTTGTGGAAAATTCTCTGGCATGCGACGATTTGACGCTAGGAAAGCTGTTACCGAGGCCTTGAAGGAGCTTCAGCTTTATCGCGGATCTGAGGACAATGCTATGGTTGTTCCAGTGTGCAGGTACGTGGTTCTTTTCGAATTTTCTACTCTTGCTTCTTGTGTAAGTCTCATACATATACATGCACTTATTTGCTTGAAATTTCGAATGGGATCACTCCAATTATTCTTGGGTTCTGGACTAATTGACGAAATTGTTGCTTTTTCAGTCGTTCTAAGGATATCATCGAACCGTTGCTGAAAGCACAGTGGTATGTGAAATGCGATGAAATGGCGAGGAAAGCCATCGAGGCTGTTGAAACCGGTGAACTCAAACTTATACCCGACTACCATGTAGCGACCTGGAATCGATGGCTACAGGGCAGCAGGTAATCAAACCTTGTCTCCTCCTAGTCTTTATCTGCTCCTAATATTGACTTCCAGGGATTGGTGTATCTCACGACAGCTTTGGTGGGGTCATCGTATCCCAGCCTATTTCATCACAGTCACTGATGGAAAGGTGAGAATTGTTTGGCAGTTTTACTTTGTTGACACAATGGAAAATGGTTTGAATTCAGACACCCGAAGGTGATCCATGTGATGATCGCTATTGGGTATCCGCTCATTCCGAAGCGTTAGCTATTGAAAAGGCGGCAAAGAAATTCAACGTTGATCCCAAGTTCATCAAGGTCAAGTGGGGTAAGTATTATGAAACAGTACTCGGTTAATTGGACTAGGATTTTACCGTAGATGTTATTTTTAGACGAGGATGTACTGGATACATGGTTCTCGTCGGGTATGTGGCCGTTTGCGATCATGGGTTGGCCGGAGAATACTGCCGATATGCAGCTGTATTTCCCATCTAATGTTCTTGAGACTGGTTAGCTACTAGTTTTTCCTTTTTATTTATATTGTTAGGTTAGGTTTGGTGAATTTATATCATCGTTTTCAGGGCACGATATTCTCTTCTTCTGGGTAGCACGAATGGTGTTCATGAGTCAGGAGCTTACTGGAAAGTTGCCGTTCAAGGAGGTACGTAGAAGTCTGCCCCAAGATTGAGTGTACTAGTGTTTTCGATCTAACGATCGTTTTCGTTTCTGTGAAAAGAGAGACGGCGAGAATTTCTGATTTTGTTACTTGTTACAGGTATATCTTCACGCTATGATTCGCGACGCACACGGGCGTAAAATGTCGAAATCACTCGGCAATGTCATCGATCCCTTGGACGTGATCAGGTAAATCCAAAATAGTGGTTTTTCGTTACGTCAGAAATAATTTGTCGTCTTTCAGAGGTGTCACCTTAGCAGAACTCAATCATCAGCTAACTACTGGTAACCTTGACGCCAAAGAACTTGCTATTGCACAGGCTGGTCAAGCGAGGGACTACCCCAAGGTCAATTTTTCTTCCTATATGGTTTGATGGTTCACCATTTTCTGTAAATATTCCTCTATTATATTTCAGGGTATTCCGGAATGTGGTACCGACGCGTTGCGCTTCGCTCTGTTGGCCTATACCAGTCAGGGCAGGGACATTAATCTAGACGTTCTTCGTGTTCAAGGATATCGATTCTTCTGCAACAAGGTAAGTTATTTGAAGATCAGGGGAAAAGAAAAGGAATACAACGAGTGTTGTTAAGATATGGCAAGCGGTACGGTTCACGTTAATGCAACTCGGTGCGGATTATCGTCCTGAACCTTTCAAGGTAGAGTGGTTTGATCTTCCTCTGGTTATTGAAAAAACGAATTTTGAAGAATTGCAGTTGGACGGTAAGGAATCAATCATGGATAAGTGGATCCTATCACGTGCTGCATACGCTGTCAATCGATGCAATGCAGGAATGGAAGCGTACAATTTCACACAGGTAACTGGGCTTTTTTAGTTGTCAGCTTATTTTTAGTTTTATGTTTCCGAAAAGACTGAGGATTCCTGACATCATGGATGTGTTTTGCATTTTTATTTTTCCACTCCTCTTCTGCCTTTTGATTTTTCGGACTCATTAATTGCAATACCCAAAATGGGACCCTGTAAAAGTACTACGGAAACCATGGTTACCAAAATGATTTAGCGTTCGTATAATATATTGCCGTAGGTCACGTCTACTCTACACGAATTCTGGCTGTACGATCTCTGTGACATTTACCTGGAAGCCGTGAAACCTGTCATCGCTTCAGGTATGTCCTAAAAACTTGTACTTTTTTACTCCCGAATCTAATTACTGCAACTGGACGTTTTGTCCATTTTGTAGAAGTTCATAACACGTATACGTGGATAGAATTCAGGCAGCGAAGAAGCGCGGAAGAGTGCAAAAGCTACCCTCTACAATTGTGTCGAAGCCGGCCTGAGGCTGATCAGTCCCATTATGCCATTTTTGTCTGAAGAATTGTGGCAGCATTTGCCTCGTCGGGATACCAACGTACCGTCGATAACTGTTCACTCATACCCGGAAGTTTCTGACGTGAGTTTCTCCTTGAAGTTCTCCTCAGGGTAGGTATTATAGGATTTTTTTCTCAGTTCCTATTCACCAACGAGAAGATTGAAGCGGATGTTTCGTTTGCGATGACTGTCATTCGTACCATTCGCTCCTTGCGTTCCGATTACGAGTTGACGAACAAGACGAAAACCGATCGTGAGTGGTTATTTTCGATAAATCGGAAATGATCCGTTTGACTATTAGATAGCTATTTTGAGCTTTTAGTGTATGCATCAGTAAGTTCCGAAGAAGATCTGAAATGTTTGACGTCGTTGAAATCGCTTATCGAGACTCTGGCCTCGAGCAACAAGGTGTGTACCATGTTACTCTTTTCTTATCCAGATTATTTTCAAAATTGATGCCGGTATTGTTTAGGTTGAAATACTCCTAAATGCCGGGCCAGACGCTGTCCCGCAAGGATGTGCCCACGTTACGATTTCGTCCAGGTGTACTGCTTACATAGCTCTACAGGTGAATAGTGCACCACTTTAGAATTTTTCAACCCATAACGTACCGAGGCCGTTTCGCAGTGGCTGGCCACTCGGACCGCGCGCGTAGGTCACGCGTGCGCCACATGGTGGCGCACGCGGTCCCTAGGACAATTCTTATTATCATTCGATGGTATTACTAATGTATCGCCAACCACAACTTTGGCGAAAGTAAACCTCCAAGTGCTCCCCAAGGGGCTAGAAACCGCTTAGCTAGATTTTCGCAAAAAGCTAAGGTCCATTACACGCAAGTCGAATTGCTCCTTCAGTTCTCAAAGTCTCTGGAACGCACAGCAGGAAGACGTTCGACGTCAGCCCACTTAGCAGAGTTTTCACGATTCGTGGGGAGATCTTCGTAATTTCGCCCTTTTTGTGAGAAATCAGAGAGCAGGGTCAGCGACGACGCGCTCGTGTAGAATCAATTGTTGCCTAATCAGGGTCTCGTTATGCATCACAAACGGCTCTACACAATTAAACTTCTGGAGGATCCTTCTCGAATTCGGTGCATTCAGCGAACGTGCGAACCGCTTATACCGGACCGCTTCCAGACCAAAAAAAGAAAATGCTTGAGTGATTTTAAATCATTCAACTGGAGAAGTGGTAGGCGTCGATCGGTTTACAAGGGATGCACCAACCACTCATCAACTACATAGAATCATAGAGACATTGCAGAACAAGAACCTCTTAGGCAAAGTTCCAGTGAGATTGGTGGTCCTGATCGAAGTTTCCAGGGTGGTGGCCAAGTGCTATACTTGTTACAAATACGCTAAATAATCATCAGATTCGTGATCTTCAACCAAGTGGATCCCATAGGTAAAGTTTCAGCGGAATTGCTGATCCTGGATGGAGCTTTCAGGGTGGTGACCAAGTGCCACACTTGTACCACAGCTTTCACCGGACCAACGTATGTATCGTGTACTTCGTGGCTGGTCGGTCACATTCCCAACTAAAAACAACTGTAAAAAATATTTTCTTGCTATGAAGGGCGTGCGCCACCATGTTGCCCCCGGGGTCGTATGGCCAGACAACGCGTGCGCCACATGGTGGCGCACGCGGTACGTTATGGGATATTATGGGTTAAATCACCTTGTCTATTATTTGCAAAAAATTTAAAATAATTGTCTTGAAGGACATCATTAATGTGGAACGTGAGCTTGCCAAGCTGGCCGGTAAAAAGGAGAAGATTGAAGCTGCTGTGGCGAAAATTGTCGAACAAGAGAAACGACCCGACTATGAAACGAAAGTTCCGCTACCTGTCCGTATAACCAACACAGAAAAGGTAGGACAAGATAGTCTGCACCTGTAGTCCTTTGTTTATTGTTTATATTTTAGAAAGAATCCCTGCTTACTGAAATCAAGAGCATCGAAGCAGCCATGGCAGCGCTTAGCAGTTAAATCTGAAATCTATTATAGAGTTGTTGATATTACCTACGAGTGTTTTCGGTTATTGTTTTATATAGTTTCGGTTGTTTTGGTTTGTCGAGTCTAGTAAAGGCTGTTGTTGTTGACGAAGATGACCTTCACAACTCAATCACCGTGAGTGGCTCAGCAACAGGCTTACCGTTATTTTCTGAGCACAACTTCGTAAATTGATAGTAACATTATCATACAAAGCAAATGTGAACAAGATATTTATCCTTGCTGTGATCCACTATGATTAAACAGAGTGTCATACGTGGAGTAACGATGCATTAGACTCTTCCATAACCGGGACCAGTACGTGGAGGAGGACAATGATCGCATGAGCCGGGCTGTCCTGGTGGTCCACGTGGTCCGGGTGGTCCATGAGGCCCTGGCAGGCCATCAGCACCCTAGAATTGGATTTTGTAGTTTCTATAATTGAGACTCCTGATTTTATTACTGCTTTCGGAAAAGTGCCAACTATGACCATGGCTTTGCTGAAGTTACCTTCTCTCCTGGATCTCCTGGTGGCCCAGGTGGTCCAGGTCTTCCGGCCTGGCCGTCTTTTCCTGGTGGTCCCGGTGGTCCTTGTGGCCCAGGTGGTCCGGGTGGACCTGGTGGACCAGGTGGTGCTCCGTTGATTACTTTTCCGGGCTCTCCAGGAGGTCCTTTTTCACCAGGAATGCCTGGTGGTCCCTGTGGTCCTGGTGGACCTGGTGGTCCAGGAAGACCAGGGATACCGTCATGTCCTGGTGTTCCGGGATCTCCTTGTGGTCCTGGTAAGCCTTTTGGTCCTGGTGGGCCTGCAATGAATGCTGTATAAAGATGTTCCGGTGTGAAGTCAAGCTGAGGCTTGTTACCTGGTGGTCCAGGCGGTCCGGGAGGGCATTTCTGACATGGAGGTTTAGGTGGTGGTCCTGGCAGAAGTGAACCATCTCTTCCTGGTGGGCCGGGGTTGCCAGGTCTTCCAGGGGCTCCTGGTCGTCCGTCTCGTCCAGGTGGTCCAGGAGGACCAGGGGGGCCGACCTGATATGTTTAAGTGTGAGAAATGTGCAATTTTCGAGATAATCATATAGAACGCTTCCGTACTTGGCAAGTACAACATGATCCGGCTGCCGACGATGGATTCGATGTCGAATCAACTGGCTGAGCCTCATAGGCCTCACGTTGCGCACGTGAGCTAACTTTTCCAGTTGAGGTGAACTGTACGGTTACCATCTCACGCCACATTTCTCGTGATCGAGTCTGAAAGGGAGGCGAAAAACTAGGGCATTCATGAACGAGAAGGAAATCGCCGAAAATCGAAAAAACTCGACCAGCTCTTACCTTACAGAAGTCGACCTCATTTTGCATATAGGATTGAATAGATTGCACATGGTTGTAGACAAGTGGAAGACTGATAATACATGACAGTACACTGACAGTAGCCAAAGCTACCGATGCGAACGCCAACGGACGGAGGGATTTTCGTCCCTCACAGCCCTGTTCCATGTTCTACAACGGTATGATTGTAAAATATGAAGAATAAATGATATGATGGGAGAGAAATTGAGAGAATGAAACGATCTACTTGAGAAGAAAACTAAAAATGAATGTTCTGGGATGAGATGGATTGTTGTTGTGGTGAAGGACGAAGGTGGTATCCAGGTGTTCGCAAGGGCGGGAACGAGAGGATGTCACATCGCGAGCGATGATATGATCGCTCTTATATGCCCGACCACTCTCTCTCTTCACTATCGCACTTGACCTAAATCGACCCTTTAACCTACATGTGTACGTTTTCGAACACCAAGAAAAAACTCTCACACACAGATTTAGACAATCCTATGGTGAATGCGACTTTTCGCCGGAAGAAAAGTGTAGATTTTGAGACCTTTGTTCTCAGTAACCCATGGTAGGTTACCGAAGAAGCGAGAATGTAAGAGAGATCTATGGGGGAAAATTTTACAGATTCTACAAAGCTTGGAGATATACGTCCTGTTTCTCCAAGTAAAATCCCACCACACTGTACTCTTGACCTCGTTTAATGAAATTTTCAACGGAAGGTGGCGCAGAAGTGCTCCTTTCCGGGACAGTTTTTATGTTCGGAATTGGTTTCTTTACTTTTTCGAAATATTGAGTGCGTCCTCCTTCAAGGTGCGCCATAGTGGATGTGTGGGATATAGTGACATATGTTTCATTTTCATGTCTCGGCTTTTCTTTTTACCTGTCGGTAGTGAACTGATCTTATCTTCTCCATAATGACCGTGGTTGAGGGGAAGAATGTCGCATGACAAGTTCTAAGCCACCTAACAAACGCAGAAGCTATCTTTCCCACAATTTCTTCAACTGATTTATAGATAGAAATGAAGTTTGTAGCGCTGGTTTGAAAGGCATTCATTGTCAATGATGCCAGTGTAGGTATTTTCACAAAGATCAACTTTGCCTTTCTCAAAAATCACGATCATGTGCGAATTTGTTGTTCTACCGGCAGTCTCCATTCAAAGTCATGAATACAAGGCCATAACTCTATTGAAGCGATAAAGGAGGTCACGCTTGAGATTAATGTCTTTCTGGGTGATGCACTTTGAATGAATGTTACACTGATTCAGTGCAAAAGTAGCCAGTTTGTCCAGGCCATCCATCACATCTGCTCATCAACGCTAACATTTTATGAATGATGCATACAAGAAAAAAGTGACTAAAACTCCTAGTCACGTGTCCTTACAATATTGCAGAAGTCTCAACGAGATATTTATGCTCAACATGAACTATTCCAACTAGACGAGTCGTTTCCACTGCAAAAGTGAAATGTTCTAGCGTCCTCCATAACCTGGACCAGTTCGTGGAGGAGGACAATGGTCGCACGATCCTGGCTGTCCTGGAGGTCCACGCGGACCAGGTGGTCCATGAGGTCCGGGTCGCCCATCGGCACCCTAGAAATGTGTTCATGTTTAAGCAGTAACCACAGCGCTGAAAATAAAGTTACCTTCTCTCCAGGATCTCCTGGAAGCCCAGGTGGCCCGGATCTTCCAGCCTGACCGTCCTTTCCTGGTGGCCCTGGTGGACCTTGAGGCCCAGGTGGTCCGGGTGGACCGGGAGGCCCTGGTGGTGCTCCGTTAATGACTTTTCCGGGTTCTCCAGCGGGTCCTTTTTCACCGGGGATGCCTGGCGGTCCCTGCGGTCCTGGTGGACCTGGTGGCCCAGGAAGACCGGGAATACCGTCATGTCCGAACGCTCCGGGATCTCCTTGGGGACCCGGTAAGCCTTTTGGTCCTGGTGGGCCTGCAAAGGATATTGGATAAAGTGGCTGCGAAGTAAATTGAATAAGAGAGTCGTTACCTGGTGGTCCAGGCGGTCCGGGAGGACATTTCTGACATGGAGGTTTAGGTGGGGGTCCTGGCAGAAGTGAACCATCTCTTCCTGGTGGGCCGGGGTTGCCAGGTCTTCCGGGGGCTCCTGGTCGTCCGTCTCTTCCGGGTGGTCCAGGGGGACCAGGGGGTCCGACCTAATATGTTTACATCTGAGAAATGTGCAAATTTCGAGATAATCATATAGAACGCGTCCGTACTTGGCAAGTGCAACATGATCCGGCTGCCGACGATGGATTCGATGTCGAATCAACTGGCTGAGCTTCATAGGCTTCACGTTGGACACGAGTGCTCACTTTTCCGTTTGAAGTGAATTGAACGGTTACCATCTCGCGCCACATTTCTCGTGATCGAGTCTGAAAGGGAGGCGAAAAACTAGGGCATCCGTGAACGAGAAAGAAATCGCCGAAAATCGAAAAGAAAGCGACCAGAACGACCGGAAGACTTACCTTACAGAATTCCACTTCATTTTGCATGTAGGACTGGATGGACTGCACATGGTTGTAGACAAGTGGAAGACTGATAATACATGACAGTACACTTACAGTAGCCAAAGCTACCGAAGCGAAAGCCAGTGGGCGGAGGGATTTCCGTCCCTCACAGCCATGTTCCATGTTCTTAAATAGTATATTCATACATGATTAGGAAGAAACTACTCGAAGAGGCAGGTGAAAAATAAGAGATTGAGATGTTCTTGAACAATGGGATTGTGATGGTGATCTCTCAAACGGAAGCGAGAGGACTTCACCGGTGGGTGATTATGTGACCGATGTGGTCGCTCTTATATGGTCACTACCTCTCGCTCTCTTTTCGCTAATCACATTTCACCTAATTCGACCCTATAACCTACATATTTCCATTACGGTATCGCGAGGATGAAAACTCAAATGGAGTCGACCAGGTTGGTTAGAAGCCGGCCTATCACATTGATTAGGTTGATGACCAAGAAGACGAACAACTCCGTTCTGTCCTGACTATAAATCATCATTTTGCATTCAAGTTGTTGAATATATGTTTATCGCGATCCTCGTAGAGCTACTGATGAACAGTTCATATAGGTTTTATTGAAAGCGTTCATCTATGTACGTACAACAATATATTGCAGTGGATGATTTCCGTCGCATAACAGTACTCTATTCACTGCTTTCATCGTAGTCATTCTCCTAACAAATGTTAGGAACCATGCACACAAAAATGACAATCAATGATAAAACATATCACATTTCGGACAAGTCGAAAGACACAATGAGTGAAAGTACTGTGAGTAAATAAAAAGGCATGAATGAATAATAAGTGAACAAGAGTAGAGAGAATGACATCGGGCAACAAATACAGGCAAATGAACTGAGGCAGGAAGAGGAATTGTGAAAAGCATGAGATCATCAAAACGACCGCAAATAAGTGAGAATGATTTCAACGTTTGCTAATACAAATAATACTGCAAATACTTAATTGTTTTATGAATCGTACATGGCAATTGTCATTTTCTCATTTTCTGATGAATAGTAATGAAGTGAGACATACGCCTGTTTCATCAAGAACATGCAAAAATCATTCATTCCAATGGTGTAGCGCGGATTCAGATTAAATGCTATACAGGTAGTGTTTCAGGTTGACGTCTAAGCGCCCATTCATACTTGGCAGCAGAGCAGCGCAGTAGGGAAAGTGTAGCTCAGCGATGTAACTCTTAGCAAGGTTTCGCTCGATTATGATCTTCTTGCCAACTGACCCACCGTTCACCGAAAAGAAAACACCGAGCCGATGCATTTGACGAAATTTCTGCACAACCCTGATTTTGACAGGAAGTGATTATACAAGATCAAGATAGATGGATTTGCAAGCAGTACTCTTCTAGCGAGCTGGTCTTCGACGTACGGCATGTTTACTTTGCTATCGTTTTTCTTCCTTGATCCACATACTGCGTGAGATTTCTGACAGTTTTCACATCACTCAGTCTTCTTCCTTCTTTTGATATCAAGTTTTGTGCGGAGTATGCTGGAAGCAAGACGATTAATTCGCTAATGAGCTCTTTTTCACAGCCGGATAGTTTTGGAATTGAGCCCGACACGCGAGCGCTGTTAACACGTTGACGACAGTGTGGCGCAATGCTGCGCCACGCTCAAGTGGCCGCGTGGGACCATGTGGCGCAATGCCGCGCCACAGGCTTGTATTGCATTTTTCTCGATACATTTCAGAATTTCGAAGGATGTTTTTGTGCCACTTTTTAGTAAACATTTGCACATTGTTATAGGAAGCATGGTCCATGAAAATGATTCTTAGCTTCTGATTTACTGGAATTTTTGATTGTGTACTAGTTTTCTTTACAAGTAAAAACAAATAATGGTTATTGCAAGAAACAAATGAATGCAAACAAATACTGGTTACTGAAACAAACACAGTAACCAAACAAATATTGATTATTAGAATAAACGAATAATGACCAATAAACAAATAACAATTTCCTTTTAACCTGGATAGGGAAAAAGGATATTCTAAAAGCTACTAGCTGTTATTTTTCTATTTTCATTGCAAAAAAAAAGAAATAGTCACAATCCCCGATATTACAGGACTGTATATGTAGTCTTCGAGATTTACTATTCACTTCCATCTTGAAAAAAGTCGCCGTATGCCAGCATCATGCCACAGCCTCGGCGCGCTGGAAAATCGGTTGGTCCCACGCGCCAGACACGCGAAAAAGGCGCTGTCGTCAACGTGTCAAGGGCCCCTTCAGATTCTACTGCGGCAGTAAACCAAAGTAGAGCAGTAAAAAAAGGGGTGGGGAAGTGCGTGTATCTCCACAATAGCTGCGCGCCTTCGTCCCCAGGCCGTCCACTGAACTGCCGTTGGTCAAAAAATTATTTAGTGCATGGATGGCAATATGGACGGCTTCAACAGAGAAATTAGAAACCGGATACTGCGCTACTTGGCAGCTGCCGCTCGCCGTTGTTCCCTAGGTTTCATCATTACTGCGGCAGCAACGCAGTGAAGTGCGAAGGAGGCTTAACTCGTCCACAATCGGGCTCTCCCGCAAATTTCGAACCCCATCATTATTTGTGAGAGTGACTCGAGGGTTCCTCACTCTCGGCAGTAGCAACAAGTTAAGGAGGAGCGCGTTCTCGCAACCGCAGCGCGGTTGCCGCAGGGTCTTGCGTGCGGCAAAAAGTTGCCGCTTCACCGCTGCCGCCACGCCTTAGCTGCAGCAGCCGCCCTATGCAGTGTCAGTGTGACAAGCTTTCTGAGAAGAACTGCTGCTAAAAACATGATTCAGGTGGAGAAACTCACTGATTTATCGATGACCTGCTGGGTGCGGTCTCTCTCGTGCAGATACCGTCCTTGATAAGCTGCTCGCGGATTTCGCCTTGACGACTCATGCCGAGCCTCGTCCTGTCACGCGATTTTTAATTATGAATTGCAATAAATATGACAATCTGGATGAGTTTCTAGGCATCACAAACTCTTCATGAATAGCAGAGGTATGAAGTCTTTTGGTTTTTTTTTGATCAAGGCATATAAAACTCATGTTCGTCCTATTGTGGAGAGTGGGACCACAATTTTTTGTCCTTCCCAAAAAAACATAAACCTAATGGAGAGTGTTCGAAATAATTTTACTCGGAAGCTTGTGCTGCGAAGTAGCGGAGTTGATTATCGCTTTGTACCCGATGCTGAAGAAAGGCGCAAAATGTTCAACCTACACTCTTCACAAAGTAGAAGGTTTAGAAATGACTTGGTCATGGCTTATAAAATACTCACTGGTAAAACAAAATTAAATTATAATGATTTCTTCGCCACCTAAAACACTTCCACTAGAGACGTCTATCTAAAATCAGCAAGCCTTGTGTGAGGACAAAAATTAGGTCGACTTTTTTCAGCCTCCGGGTTATTCCGTTTATTCCTAAATTTATTGCTTAAGGCTGGTTGCGACTTTCATTGAAGTCTTTCAAAAAACTGGTTTCTCTATCGGTTTTGGCGCAGTAGGCATGCTCTGCTGGCTCAATGTTAGTTTTCAATCTCGTTTTTAATCTCATTCTAGTTGATATGCTTTCTCGAAGCGTTTGAGTAACTTTACAAAGAGAAATTGTTTTGTGTTTTTTTGTTTTTCTGATTTGTTTTGTTGTCGTTGATTTGTTGCTGCTTCTACGCGCACTGGCGTATGCTTCATAGAAATATTAATTAATGAAAGTCCAGTTATTTATTATTTACTGAAGCGGGTAAGTAAAGTCGAAATAAGGGAGGCTTCTGTTGTTGATAGACAACTTCTTAAATCAACAGAAAGTGCAGTACAAAATAGTATCTCTTGAATCGGCTACCTAGGGGAAATCCAGTGAAAAATTGCTAGTAATCACCTAGAATCTGATCTGTAGTCTCAATGCAGTGCAGTACCACCTGTAAATGTCACCCACACAAAGGTCTCAAAGGTAACCCAGCAGGATTACGTGAAGGGTGTGCTTATGCACATAAATAACACGCTTTATCATATGTTTTTGCATATATAATAATGAACTTTTAAGACATTTAATCGAAGAACTATTCCACCGCACTATTTTCGTTCAAAAACAAACTCTTATCTTGCATATACTATTCTCTAACTCGCCTTCCAAGCCAAGAAACCAGTTGTTTTCTAGAGTGAAATAAAACTGTGACCAGTGGACGGATCAGTGGCCGATAAATGGAGAGCGGCCCAAAATCCGACTGCACTCGGATTGAAATTCGACGATCCCCACGAGATTTCGTGATCGCAAAAACGACGAACCTATAATCCCGTACCGCGGTCACTAACGGCGATTCCGTTCTGCCCTCCTTGGCGTCTTTCGGTCGAACCGAGCCCGTTTGACGGTATCTGAAGTCGAAGAATCGTCATTTTGCCGAATATCACAGATTTATGGACACCCATTGTTCATCCCACGTCATACCTGTTGAGAATTTTGCTCACACAGCTATGGGTGACGCATAGACGTTTGGAGATGTCGCAGATTTTCCAGCCAGCCTGAAGTGTCATTAAACATTAGAAACGCGGACATTGCGAATCTTCATGAAAAAATTTTTCTGTGGAAAATGTGAGAGGAAAGAAGAGGTTAAATTTAGGCATCAGCTGTCAGTCGTGAGCCCGTTTCTGATTGGTGCAAATATAGTACCGGACGCGCCGCAACGAGAAAACGGCGGTAGCGGCGCTCTGGAGCGCCGAAATGCGCCGTTTCGGTGCTCACGCGTGGTAACCCGGGCGGAGTCAGCCGCAGTTTCAGTTGGGCCCCATGCCCAACGGGGGCCACGCGTGGTAGCTCCTCCGAGCCACCCCGTGGGCCCCCTGCTCCTAGCTTGGGACGCTAGGAAAAGATGCGCCGCATATTCATAGGCGGCGAGGAGGGGCGGAGCTTAGTCGATTGTGAGTCACCAAGCGAGGGACCGAAGCGGCAACGGGATCCGAAAATCGAGGGGCCAAAAATATCGACTGAGAACAAGTTTCACGAATTTGGGAAAAGTGAATATGGAGGGATAGAGCTCAAACTGGTAAGCTCTTAATATATACTTATTTTTGCAAATAAACCAATTTTGAAGAAATTATTTGAAAACGGCGGGTTTCGGCGCTCCGAGGCGCTGCTACCGCCTTTTATCATTGCGGCGCGTCCGGTACTGTAGTGTGTAGTACTAGTGAATACGACACTCGGTGCATTCTCTGTTGGCCATAGTCGTTCCAAAATGACTTTTTTGTTTTTTATTTTAATTTTTTTACCTTTTTCATAGTTTTAATTTTCTTTTGATTCTTTATTTTGTTAATTTTTGATTCAAGCCGGCAAGTGCGATGAAATTGCAAAAGAGGCACGATTTTATATCAAGATGATGAAGGTTCAGTAAAGGAATCGAACCCGTGACCATCTGATTACAAGATCTCGACGTTAATCGTTGACCAGCCATGGTATCAATGCATCGTATTCTCATTCGAAAGCCCTTCGCCACAGATTGGTGGACGAGTTTTTTCGCCTTGCATTCAGCAAAAATAAACTAAGCATTTCTTGTGGTCCCCATGCGATGCTCTACAAGACCAATTAAGCCTTGCTGAGAATCTGTGGAACACGCTCACTGGTCTGCCTTGTAGGATATCATTAAAATTTCACTTTTTGCGTACTATAATCACTACTTGTTTTGTTGTTATTTTCCGAAGTTATTATCATTGTCAAAAAGAGATGTTGTTAGTAACCGACTTTTGTTGTATATGTTCAAGACCAAATACCTGAAACAACTTCACAATTTCTTCTCTTTCGCACATCGACAACGGCAATCCGGGGCTATACGTTCTTCCTAGTTGATTTCGACCTGGAATCACAGCGAAAGTCTTACACTAACCAGCGTACTTGTTGGAATCTACTAGACAATGCGTGTGATCCTTCAAGTTCGGCTGTTGTTTGACCTGAACTTCGGACATGATCTCGTTCCGAGTGAGGTGCTGGAGTGTCTTCTAGAGAAGCGGATGAGAGCGATGACGGACTATCACCTAACGAGCTTTCGATGTAGCAGATCTGAAACGGCAATCAGTTTTCAATTCAGAAAACGATTAAAAACTCTTAATCGTCTAGAGCACATCCCAAAACGTATTATATTTTGTCATAGAACTGGCGACAAAGTGAATCAAGAAGTCAAGGGTCATCCTAATTCGACACTGTCCCCACATTATCCAAGGAAATCACGAACAAAGTCCTATTTCCCACGGTAATCAGCCAAAATAAGCACCAGAAGCTCAACATGTATGAACATCCTATGAAAAAAAGCTTGTGGCTAATGTTATCTCACTAAATTCGGTCCCGTTTCTTTACTTACCATTTCGTTAGGTTAGGGCACGACGATACTCGGCAGCAATGCGTGCGGTGATGGTCGAGTCTGAGGGCTCCTTTAGTGTGCACGCGACGCGCGACGCGATAGGTGGCCGACGCGACGCTCCCATCGCGCCTCCGTCATTCTGCTGGCGTTGCCGCAGCCACGCAGCAGGCACCGCAGCTTGCGTGCGCTATAGTAATGCTCGTGCTTGAGCAGTGTGCAGCAGTGTTTATTCAGAGATTCTAGGGAGTTTAGGTTTAACACAAGTAACTCGAGAGTTCGGATACCCCTAATGGAACGCAAACCCCGATTCATCCATGAGTGATGAGTTCTATTTGAGTTTCCGTCATTACAATTGCAGAATAAGCACCGCAAGACAAATCCCGAATAAACTCTGATTAAACCCCACCGCGCCTTTATGAATCGGGACCTGCGCGCCGTGTTTATTTTGGGTATACCGTTCATTCGGGTTACCTGTGTCATTCTGATCGAACTGGATAGTCGAATTGATATTTTGATCTATCGTTCGAGAAAAGACGGTGAGCACTTGGCGGCTTCAAGGCGAAGGCGAACAAATGCAGTTTCTCATATAATTCTATCTACTACTGATGTGTCTGTTCTGCTTGGTTCTGATTCACGGTCCACTTCGGTCAAAAATTATCTTTCAATGAAACTTCGCCAAGTGGGCTTGTTTGGGGCGCTGTTCACGAATCTGATGTCCAGTTCCAGGATTCCGGCCAAGTTGCACCGATGTTGTAGACTTGGCTTGTCAAGTCAGAATTTTAGATTCGGAATTTTTCCAAACTTCGTTTAGGAAGGTAATTTTGCATGCCGATTACGAATATGATAATTGTTTTTTTTTAAATTTCGCCCGATTTTGGTCGTTACCGGTAGGTTTAGGTAAGTAATGATGGTGTGTGGGTGGAGTCAGGGAAGCGCCGTGGAGAAGTACCTACATGAATATGCTCAGTCTAAATCTTAAAGAACAGAACCGTGGTGCAGAATAGCCTGTCTAGGAGAAGTTTCAGCAAAATGGGTGGATTGATCGAACTATACTAGCCGACGGTGTGGGTGGTCGTCGGCCGAAATTCGGAAAACTGACCTCAGTTTCGTGATCAACGATTGAGCAAAACCCAACATGTCACAACATGGGCCAAATGCGGCCAAAAAAGACACTAGTTTGTGCAATGACACACGACGCAGTTGGACTGACGTCCGTGCGACGCACACTAAACAGGGTGCGACGCGAAATCGCGACGCGAATTATTGATTTTGCATCTTTTGCATAGGTTCGCGTCGTGCGTCGCGTGCGCACTAAACGAGACCTAAGGTAGAGACGCAGAGGTAGCGGTGTGGCAGTAGGTGTCACAAGTGTTTATTTTCATCATTTTACAACAATTGCATGTAGCTACTGAACATTTCAAGGATGATATTGGTTTAATTTCATCAATGCAATTAGGGGTGATCACAGGTAAATACGATATAGCGTAATTATGGGGCTGGGTCTCAGGAAAAAAGACTTCGTAGTATGATTATCTCCGTTACAGCTCATCGTATAGGAAATTACTGGTAGTAATTACTAAAATTTATTTGTTGGCTGTAATGCCACAATTGTTCATGTTTATTTAAGCTCGGGAGGTTTTACTAAAATAGAAACTTTGCAGAACTCACCTCTTTATTCTCTGTATATCGTCCTGATCCCATGGAGGATTCAATCGGTGGTAGTGAGATGCAAATTCGTGACGACTGCGGCTCAAAGTATTGAGATCCTTCCATCTGCGTATGAAACATTAGCGGATTTTGTGTCTCCGAATGTTTGTCTCTACTTTAGCTCACTATTCTATTGAAATTGCCTCACTCTCACCCACACTCACACGTTAGGTTTTTATTGCTGAGTGTGACTACTTGAGTATATCTGTCAAAGAACCCACGAGTATTTTACTTCATTGTGCTACTTAGGGCCCTTACAGACCAGACGACAAAAATTGAGCGACGAATTCGCTGTCTTCACCGCGGCGGTGACCGCGCGTTGCGAAGTGTGGATCTCGCTGCCGCAATGCGGCCGCCGCAAACGTCGCGTTGGACGAGAATGCTCGTCGTCGTGTGTTTCGCTCAACTTTATTTATAACAACTAATTCGTCGCTCAAATTGCATGTCGTCGGGTCAGTAAGGGCCCTTAAGCGGCCCACTGCCTTCATAAGTTTTCGAAACCACATTCCTCTCTTAGTGACCGAATTTTTTTTACAATTCGTAGTGAAAGTAGTTAAGATACGTCTTCAACAGTTCTTTTTAATGGTCAACATGCTGAATAGGTTTCATAACAACACGAAACGAAATGGTTGCTGAACGTTAAGTTTCCGCCACCCATTGCGATACCCGAAAAGGTCTTCACAGTTGACTATTGTATTCTGGTTTCCGACTCAAAATACCGTAGATCTTTCTTCACACAACTTTCTAAACGCCATACAACTTGGTTCCGCTGACACTCAGTCTCATATTTCAGAAAACATTTCATTTAGGCAGCGCTGGAATTTCCTTACTATAATGGGAGAAAATTACGAACTCGTTCTTCAAACCATATTCTCATTCTGACCTTGGAATCCTGATTTTCAGTCGCAATCATTGCAAAATCATTGACTGCTGATTCATAGCAATATAACCATAAAACCTAAATCAAATGCCAATCGCGTCGCGATGCTACCGATGTCTTAGTTGGGAGACCAGCATATTGCTCTATTATTTACCTAGAAAATTTTGGGTTGACAGTGGAAGCGACACAGCTTATCATTTTAACAATCATTCTGGTCGCGACGCGATGCGATCAGGCAATGTCCGATTGATTTGGTTACGATTTTCTTTTTCCTGACAACAGTACAGTTTCACGATCAACCATTAGACGATCCAAAACCCAATGAAGCAAATGGGCATCCTATCAGGATGAACAGTAAAATTCTCATATTGCAGTTTTCTCATGGGGTTTTTGAAACTTTTCCGAGACTCCGTTTTGCAAAATATCGACTTGCTTTCACTTCGAGCGATATTTTTGATGAAATTCATTTTACCTAGATGAGTTTACCTGCTCTCAAATTTCGGGAATTGACTCAAACAGAAGTTCATATTTATTTTGAGGCGTCTGTTTATTTCTATTTTATTTCGTTTTTTATTTCAGCCAAATTTAGATCAGTTAAGACCAGGTTGAGCAAAGCGTTTTAATATTCAGTGTTATCTTACCAAAATATTTTCCATGACGGAGATGGCGATATAAACGAGTACATCAGTGGAAGTTTGATGGAAAAAGTTTGGTGGGCTTTTCCTTCATATAGTGATGATTTCTGCTTGAGCCTGAATATTAATAGCCACTGAATATTAAAACGCTCCCTCTCTGCTCAACCTGGTTTTAACTGATCTAAATTTAGCTGGAATAAAAACGAAATGAAGGCTCTGGCTTAAGCAGAAATCACCACTGTATAAAGGAAAAGCCGAAAAGTGCTCGAGACCGATCATGGGTTGTGTGCGATCTTTTTTGAACAGAATCGGTGCTTTTACCTCTAACGACTAAAAAGCTCAGAAAATGACCGAAATTCTGCGAATTCTGAAAGGTAGCTCGCTTAGATTGAGTTGAACACTTTGCTTGGGAAAGTGATTGGAAAAGTGCTCCAATTCAACGCTGTCGGCTGTTCAATTCAAACCGCAACTTTCAGCTTACACAACTGTTCAAGCGGACGGCGTTTTGGTCCGTCTCACTGGGTCGGTTGTAACCATATAATTCTATTACTACTACTACTACTAATAGCGTCAGATAGCAGTAGTGGTTAGTAAACGTGAACGAATTAGGCGGCATTCATTCCCGTTCTCTCTCTCTCCTTCCTCTCTCATGTCTCACTCTTGTTCATGATGCCCGTTTCAATGAACGTCTGTCGTTCGTTCAACAGAGGAACTCCTCCCACTCATCAAAGCATTCGAAACCAGTTTCTCGGTGGTTCTATGTGTTTTTCATTATCTAGCGCACTGCGTACATTTAACCATGCGTAGAAGTCTCGTTCGAGGCTCTCCGGTGTCGAGGTGTCGATGACGAACGGAGAGGCGAACTCCATTCTGAAATTCGTTTCAGTTTATACTAGGCGTCAACAACAGCAGAAGGCTATAAAACGCAACGAGGCAACGAACAAGACGATAAATTGGTCGATGAAAGCTGACCAAACGACGAATTTGTGGAGCAGAGCATTTGACATTATCTGGACACACAGAAAGTGACCTTCCCTCGGTGAAAATGCGCGAAAAGCGCGTAGGTAAAAAAACAACAGAACCTGTTGCCCTGCATTCATGCGCGAACTTAGAAAAAATAGGAGGAAGTGCATCATTAGCATTGGTATTAATTGTGGCGAATTATCGAGATAAAAATAAAGATATAAAGTATAAGATTTTTCTGGTCTTCGTAGAATTAAAATCAAAGCAATGAGAAGAGAAAGGGAACAAGTAAGTGGGGAATGTTGGAAACATAAAAATTTGTGGATTATTGAAGAATGAGAAAAGCAGGAGGGTCAGGGCGTGTTAAGAAAAAAGCAAATGGTACAAAAAGCGAGTAAAGAGAAAGTAGCGAAGAAGAACGTCCTGCATTCTCTGAACCCGAGCGTAGGTAAGGTAAGGTAAAGGTAAAGGTGCCGGCGTTGATCAGTCCCCTGGGGACGCGTCGCCGCATTCGTGTTCAATTCAAGTCGTAGAGGCATGGTGAATGCGTATTTTGGCATTACCAATGACCTGCGGGGACCAGCCGCTATACCAGGTCAGGGTGTTTGCCTTCCCAGACAAGTCTGGTACCAATTTACCCGACCCCGGAGGGATGGAAGGCTTGGTTAGCCCGGGCCGGGATCGATCACTCGACAGTGCGGGTGACAGCAGCACCCCTTACCACTGTAACACGCGGGCCTTGATGCCGTCACCTACTGTGAGCAAGCCAAGAGCGTAGGTAACGGCGTAAATTATTTCAAAAATTTTTTGGTTTGGTTGAATTAGAGCTCAGAGCCACACAGAGAGTCAAAAACAATATTTTTGTTAAAATATGTAGCGGGAGATCGTCTGTAGCCAAGCTCATAGTAAAACACTTATGAGAAAGGCGGTCTGAAAACAACGATTTCTATTCATTTCCATATTTATATTCATTTTATCATCGATATTGAAAGCGAAGTAGATCCACGGAGTCCCGACACTCATTTCATTCACATAATCATAGTGCAGTACCGTTCTTGCAATGAAGCTGCCAAATCTGACATGGAAGGGGTCTACGCTGCTTAGGGCGTGTCGTCGCGAACTCGTCCACCTCTGGGCTCGCGAAGAAATCACAGAACTTGACTCATTGTAAGAATCGTTAAAATGGTTAAGCATTAGATGTTACGAAGAGGAATTATCTGCATTACTGGAAATAGCACAACGCATGGAGATGTAAGCGGATTGGAATTCTGAAATTGATTTGGTGCATCAAACTTCTTCTACAGGGCGGGATAGCCAAGAGGTTAAGAGCTTAGGCTCAAGATCTCGATGATCAGGGTTCAATCCCGTCCCAGGCAGAAACCCTTGCCTAGCTTGGAAATAGCTGAAAAGGGTGTCGGTACCAGCGTCAGGCCCGTGTGACAGGTCGGCTGATGGAGGAAAACTGTCGCGATCACAAGACGGATCGATGGTCGCATGCAAGGAAGTGGCGCTCAAGAACCTGCGATCGAGGACGATATGACCACCCCATATGGTGCTCTGGAGCGAGACAAGATGGCAGTGTGGCACCTCAACAAATGCGGGAGCAGCACCAAGCAGAAAGAAGACGGAGCGACTATCATGAAGGACGTATCCCGTAACTGATCGGGATAAAAACGTTGTGGAATAAAACAATAAAAAAAACTTCTTCTACAGGGTGCGTCAAAAGTTTTTGGACTCGCTGTTTGAGGATCATTGTATATGGAAAACGCCCTGCAGCCATCCAAACTTTTATGCGTAACTATTATACTAATCTTGTCCTACAGTGTAGTGAATTTTCCTTGCTGATCGTTGGCCTGTTTGAAATGTCTGGAGTAAAAGTTTTGCGCACTGCTATGGCGAAAATGCACAAGGAGGGAGTGTCAGGCGCGGACATTGTCAGAACTCCACGTATCCCAAAGTTCACGGTGTACGACAACTTGGTCTATATTAAAGAGCAATGCCTGCTCAAGACCACACCGGGACATTGAGTCGCCTAAACGAACTTTGAAGAAAGCCTGGAAAGAAATTGATGAAAAAGTCCTCCGCGCCGCTGTAGATGGGTTCCCTAAGAGACTTAAGGCCTGTGTTCGTGCTAAATGAGGCCGTTTCGAAGCCTAACTATGATTTTATGTGTACAATGTCTAAAGTAATAAACGTTATAAATTTCGTTTCATTTGCTTCAAAAGAGCCGTTAAGTCGACCAATTATCTGGCGATGAGTCCAAAGACTTCTGACGCACCCTGTAACAATAAGCATGAAGAGATTAAATAAAAAAAATATGACAAAGACTGCTCGTTTCGTTCTAAGAATAGTCAAGCTAGCTGTCTAATCAATTTCAACATAATAATCTCTTTCTTCTAACATTCGAAACAAAAACAAAAACAAGGATTTCTCATTGTTTTATGTTGCTGCGTCGAGCGAAGTGATAGGTTTCAAGAAGAGAGAACTTGGAGAATCTCAGAAGCACTTGTGTCAGAGTCGCAATTAGCTTAGCTTTAGTATGAAGAGAGAGATGATGATCGCATGAGTTATTCGTTACTTCCACTTTGATCGTAACGGTGGCTCATCGTCCTATCACAACCGCATCATTTACATTTACAACCATATGGAAACCAGTTTTAACGCAGTTTCCGCACCTTTTGCACACACACATTTGAAGGTGTATTGTATTCTCTACATTAGAAAATACGTTTGCTATGCAGTTCTTTCGATGAATCTCTTTTCATTCCTTCTTTCTTTTTCTATGGTACCATGTACGTCTGGCATGACTCATTTCAATTGCATGTTCATCGCTTTTTTTCGGAAACGACTGTGTATGTTGAGTTTTGCAGCACAAGAATGTACCACTTGAATGTCGACGTTGTCGTCAAAGTTTCCATTTGGATCGGTTGAAGTAAAATATGTATAAAGGTATAGGTGCTGACAAGATTGCTATGGGCGTGCCGTGTTTTGGCCTCGATACAAAAACATTTTGGACTTCTAATAGTCTAAGATGAAGTTTGTGATACAGAAAATAAAGGTACGTACACGTCTAGTCCAATTTTGGACACAAAAAGACAGAAACAACCTACATAATTATTGAAATTGGACAGAATTCTCATTCTTCAAATTCCACAAATTCTACATTTCATTTTCTAATGGCAAAGGATTGGTGGAAGAGAGGAACAAAAGAAGTTGGACATTTTCGATGGAATGCTATGATAGATGGTGACTCAACAGCTTCCATACAAAAAGTAGAAGAGATAGCGTTCAGTCCTGATCAATAGCGCTGAGATACGCCACACACTCGACTTTCATTCGAAATCGCAAAAGAAGCACGAACCTTCTTGCCCAATAGGTGAGGGATGGAAGACATACGTAGTTGCATTAAGACAGTGGTATTAGGTTGGTGCAAAAGTATTCTCGGACACTTGGGATACAAAACAGTTTCTTATATAATATCTAAACGACAGCAAGGAGTCATTCGAGGTAGAGACCGTTAATATCAATGACCTTCTCTTCTCCGTAACATTTTCTGATTAAAAAAAAACAAAAATACCGGGGAAATCTTTTTCAAGTTCAAGAATTCGCAAATGTCCGAGAACTTTTGCACCAACCTAATATCAAAAGAGAAGCTTCCACATTTGACTCCCCGTCAATCCTAGCATGATGTATCAATTTATTTATAAAGTAACAAAATATAAAGTACGGGGACCATTCTAAAGCGGGGTATACCCTATGACTCTGATCATTTCCATGCATAAATATCTGTAGATTTAGTGAGCTGATCCGAATTCTAATGATCGTTTTGAAAAACTATTTGGCAGTAGATCAACAGTTAATAACTGTCAATATGTGAAGAGGGAGAAATCGAAGGAGAAGAGCAAAGTAAGTAAAAGAAGAAGAAGAAGTGAGGAAGGACGGGTTCTGAATGGTGAGTATAGATGGCGCGCATGCACTGTGAGAATGCGAGGAATTCGGTGGCGCAGAGAGAAGCCTGCCAGCCGCCTGGGGTGAGTTTCTCTCGGTACTCGTTTCTTATGGATCTCATCAGCGTCTATGTGAGACCATTTGGTTGAATGAACTGAATAGTAATTCGACATGTCTAGTTCCCTCTTCGGCTTGTGTTCACACCGACACAAAACCAGAACAGAAATTGTAGTTTGGAAACTGAATGGCGACCTGCTGTGGAAGAAGCTTAACGTTTTATAACGTAAAAAAGCGTCTAGGACTACTAATTCTAACCTATCGTCACGATCGTTGCTCTAACGAAAATTCTACATCAAAAGAGTTCAGAAAAAAAAGGGAAGAAAGCTGTTCAGCCTCATAAGATGATTCCTAACAAAATCATAAGAATAAGCGCTGTTGCCATAAAGCTTTATTTATTAACACCAGAAAGTGCTTCGCAACTTCATCTTCAAAGCTCCTTCTCAAGGCCAACAGTGGGCCCGCAGGGGACAAAAGTGGACGAGTCGCACGCGGCCAACGGTGGGATAGCATGGTGAAAAAGGAGTGCGGCAGACAGTACCAGAGTCGGACAAAGTGTGTCAACTCGTTCTATCCGCACCATAAAATAAGTATTTCACAGCTTGACAAAGCAGAACTACAAAGCAGCGCGATGTTCATTTATATTTCAATTGAAATACAAGATGTTAATTATGAGAGTAATCAGAGGTTGGAAATGGACAAGAACTAGAAAACTGATAGAACTAGCCGCTAACTGCTAAATGAATACAACTGACACAACCAGTTTTTTCCAGAGCACAATTAACTTTTTTACGAGATGCTTGTAATGGATACAGAGCAGGAAATGAATTGAAGCTTTTGGCACTGTAAAAGAACTTGATAGAAATCCAATTAACGGTGCAGGCTCACAAGAAAATTTCGGAAATGGCACCGACATAGGTATGAATTGAGAATGAAAATGGGGAGATGGAATAGTGGGAGCATTTTCCCTTGGATGAAAGGTGTGAAGAGATGAGATTTGACAACCTTCGAAAACGAAATTCAGCCGACTTATCGGAGTCTAGGCTAGATGGGATAAAAATATGAGGAGAGAGGGAATTTATCTGCTAAAGAGGATTTGATTGCTTAAAGTTGGTGAGTTTCTTAGTTGGGGAGGTGAGTAGATCTATGGTATTACCGGTTTTAGAATGAGTAAAAGCAAAGATATAAGACGCTAAGAGTCTCTGACCAGTTCGCGAGCGCCCACCGAACACATCCATTAAGAACAGCAGAGGAAGTTGAACGAGTATACGGTCTACATAACAGCTTATCAACGCTAGCCGGACTGTGAGAGCTAATCGAGGTTGTTTGGGGTCTGAACGCCCCTTCAGGGCACTAGACGAATAATCTCAAAAAGGAGGAAAGAAGAAAGGTAAATGTGCATTAATCGGAAGTTCTTACTCCAAGGACCTGCGGTAATTCACAAGTTTTTTGAACTTTGTTTGTGAGGGTATATGAATTTAGAATCTCTAGTCTTCGTTTTGAGAAATTATTGATTTTTTACTCGACTAGTCAATTTTTCTAAGGAATTCCAAGAACTAAATAACGTCGCAAAACCTGCATTTGTCATCGATATTGCCACCGAAATTAAAGCAGAAACAAAAGCGAACAGCCCTTTGGAATGTTCTCGAAATTCCAATAAGCAAATGTTCAGAATTTTCTGTTGTACTTCTGGTAGTCGTTGTGCAGTTTGCAGCGCTGGGAAGGGGAAGTCCACCACCACCACCAGCACCACAAAACAATGCGAAGAATGGTAAGCAAAACTGGACGCCAGACGAGAAGCGAACACTGGACGCATTGCTTTTCGAACAAGAACATTCTCGTTGCGCCATCGCCACCCATTTTTTAGCTCATTCAGTTTCGGAGTAAGGTTAATTTCTTCAAAATTAGTTTATTTCATGTTTGGCTTTTTGTAGTACCATGGAGGACATTCTGAAAACTTGTCTAGGTGAACAAGTACTCTTATAGCTCGACCTGTCTTCATTTTGATTTTCAACCCTTTAGCTCCAAAATCTACAATCAAAGAAATAAAGAGCTTTTGAGAAAAGGGCTGCTTGATTACTATGGTCTCAAGCAATTTCATAGAGTTTTCATGCTTTATAGCGCTCCAAACCAATGGAAGCAACTAACCATCTGGTAGAGAGAATTTGTGAAAAATCTCGAAAAAAAAACTGAAGAAAATGGCTTTTCTTGTGGCTCTGCGATAGGGGGAGCCATTTCTGTGGAATCTCTTTAAAAGAGTTTAACGACACATAAGTGATTAATGGTTGTAATGATTAGAGGTGCTACCGACACCCGTGTGGTCGTAAGGTCAATCCTCGCGCGGGCTAACCAGGGCGCAGATTCATCATTGATGAACTCCTGATAAACCCCGAGATATAGCCCGAACGGCGCCCACCTTTGTCTACTTGTCCTAAACTTCCTATGTTAAACGCAATCTCTCATCGTCTGGTTCTGGCTGCGCCGCGGTTACGGAGACCGCTCGTCCGTTCATGAATCTGGGCCCAGGCCTTCCGTTCGTCTAGGGTTGGGTAAACTGGTACCAGACTTAGCTGAGCAGGTGAAAACATTGAGTTGATCAGCTGTATTGGTCGAATACTTTGCCTCTACGATTCTGAATGGAAGACGGATACGTGGCGTGTCCTAAGCGATTGATCAACGTTGAGCACTTTATCTTCACTTTTTGTCAGTGAATAAAAAGTATCGAGCAGTGAAAAAGGGGATAGCGTGAAGATCCCTTGGGAAAATTGGCTCTTGATAGTCGCTCGGTCAGCGCTAACACACCACGGAAAAGGATCGGATCGAAACGTCTTGAAGGGAAAAGCTGACGTGATGATAGCCGTTGAATTCTGAATCGTTAAGACGTCCGACCTCGTCGATCATCTTCATCAACACCAACCACACCGAAGACGAATCGAGATATCACCGAACGACTGTCGGATCAGCTACGAGATTTAACTCAAAAAACCGCTTTCCTGTCACCTGGAGATATCCTGCTTCAATGCAAAACAAATTGCAATGTACTAACAGATCTAGAGATCGTCGTAGTGATGACGAATGAGCTTGAGAATAAGGAACAGCGGCGGCACGCAGGTGATTCTCGAAAAGAGCAGAAAAAAAATAAAAACGTATCCATCAAAAATGCCCTAGATGGGTTCGTGCACAGTCAGTGTGTCGCTGGATTTTTTACTCCATCTAAAAAGCTTGCACAAAGAGGAACAAGTTGCATTAAAAGGTGACCGCAACCATGCGGAGAACAGAAAAAACGGCACTATTCCAAATTTTGGACTGCAGAGGTCGAAAACTTTTTTCGCTAAAACTTTGCATAGGGGGTTTTTTGGGGTCCTGAACACGATGGTACGTTTTTCCGTTTTTCGATTGGCCGCTGGATACTGTAGCTACAATTACGTCCTGACAGGTAAAGTGGGCGGAGTCAGCATCACCGATTTCGCTGTAACTTTGCTTATGGGGGTTCTCTGACGTCCTGAACAGGACCTATCTGTAACTACAGTATCCGGCGGCCAATCGAAAAACGGAGAGACGTACCATCGTGTTCAGGATCCCCAAAACCCCCCTATTCAAAGTTTTAGCGGAAAAATTTTTTTCGACCTCTGGAGTCCAAAATTTGGAATAGTGCCGAAAAAACGCATCGAAGTAAGCAAATCTTTACGTGTAAACAGAACCGACCAAATTCCGGTGGCCTCAAAGCAGGAAAAGGGTAAAGGAAAGTGGCAAAAAAAACAAAAAAAAATGCTCGTGAACACTACCGCGCCACCAGAGAAAAACTAGACGTTCAACAACTCGTCCAATTGGTTAAGGGCTCGACATTGGGTATCACAATTTCAAATCCACATTTCCTGTGGAAACCTCTAATTAGAAAAAACACAATTTATCTTTTCAGATGTAATGCTGGAAGTGCGGGTTGATAAATGACTCGAGCGTTGGTCAGCGGAGAAAACCATTGCGTCATGAGCAATTGGCTGCGCCACGCATGTCACACCGGTTTTAGAACGCACAGGAAGGTTCGGGAACGGCTAGCGTTGGTAGTGAGGTTTCTCGAATGGCTTTTTTACTAAATGGCTGTTGGAACACCATCTAATGTTGTCCAATAGCTCAAATTATAACACTGTTAGGCAGCAACAATACAAAATTCACTTTACTTCCTAAGGAAGAATCACCAACAGGCTGAAATTTTTGCTGAATTAGCCACAGGGAAAGAGTTCAAGACAGGTATGCAGCAGCATGATTGTTATGTGCCTTAGGGCCTATTTAACATGCACGCGGCTCGCGACGCGACGACATGCAAAAGATACAAATCGATCATAGTTTGGGAATTGCCGCGCTATAATCAATTTGCATCTTTTACACGTCTACGCGTCGCGCACACACTAAACAGGCCCTTACAGTTACGTTTCAATTATAGGCTCATTGGAGGCGAATTTCATATTGGCATCCCCAAACTTCCAGACGCTTGTCCTCAGGAATTTGCAAAAACATCAAAAGAGGAAGAAATGAGGAAAAAAAGAGAAGAATGAGGAAAAAGAGCACACAGGAAGAGAGGCACAAGCGGCGATGTCACAACACGCGACGCGATGCCGAACGAACAACGCCGCGTGGCCCCTCCTTCTCTCCTTGTTAATTCGCGATGAAAACGGCAACAAATGGTCCGATTTTAAAGATGTCTTTATCTGTGATTTTTAAATTCCATAACAAGTTTTGGAAAACTAGCTTTTGAGGCGTTCTGCAGCGCGAGCGGCAGTCAACATAAACATATTCCATCTTGGCTATTTGAGTTATTTGTAAACGACAACAGACGGCCATGAAAAGAACCAGTATCAGACCGTGTCTCGAGAACAAGATAGGCGTCTCTACAGTCTACCATAAAACGGTCTTTTATAGGGAAATTGATGAAAACGTTTACCATCACGAAATTGAACGAGAAAGACGTTTGGGGAACAACTTGGAAAAGAATTCTAACGTGACAGAGAAACGATTCCTAAGAGATCACAACAATCCGAACAATCATCACATTCACGTTTTCAAACAATCACAATTTAAGATCTTGATCAAGTATTTTAATTTTTACTTTTTTATTAAAGAACATTTTTATCTCTAACTGCTTTAAGGTTACCTCCGGGAGATGCTCTGTAGCTCAAAGTCAGGTTATTGCTCGATCGGAGAAGAACTATCTGACGAATGTGAAAACATGTAGGACGTGCTCTTCTTTGAGCTTAATCGTGTGGGGAGCTCACGGCTTATCATTTCCGTTACAATATTTCGTACTAATTTCTTCCAAAGTTACATCTCTTCAAATATTTTCTTCGACTAATCTTACAAACTATAGGCATACAATTTATTGAAAACGTATAAAGTTTATAAAACTGCGCACAAAGTAGGAGAGGGAATATTGAAGACCGCAACAGATTTTGCAGGTGACCACGATCTCCTTCTCGAGCTTTGTCTGGTGCTGCCCCTCAAATCAGCCACCTCGTTTCACCAAAAGGGTCAGTCAAACTTATTTATTAATTTATTTAATTACGTCCAAGGACGCGCCAAAATTACAACCAAAAAACCGAACTCCACCATAAAAGTAGCTCAGACACCTAACGTAGACAAACTAACAGCTAAGATTTAACAAAAACTATGCTATCATTCAAGCGATTTTCCAATGGAAGTAAATAGACAAAAACAAATGTTTTGAGCAACTGATTTTCTGATCGAAAGTCATTAAGAAACCCAGTGCCTTGCAATCATATTTAAACGATTTGAGGGAAACACAACGAAAGCAAAGTAAGGTGATCATCCAGTGGAAGGAAATTCACCTTTGTAAGGTTTTGAACGTTGCGCCACCGCTGCATTGAACACAAAGCGAACAAAAGTGCAACAACAAGTTATGGGATGGGTTGAATGAGGGAGAAACCACCTCTCTATGCCAAGGTAGAGAAAATGGTAGCGAAAAACTGAAGAACATGGAGACGATCAGGTCGGCACAAGGATGTTCATGATCAGTTATGGTAGAGAAATACAAAAAAAGTAGGCGAAAATAGTTTGGATAATAAAGGATAGAGGTTCATATTAAGTCCAAAAATGCCATTAGCAAGAGCATTTGATCACGGCCACCACTAGCTGCACCAGGCCGAGAACAAGAGGCTGCTGGTATGGGACAAGATGGGTAGAGTAATGGGAAGTTGAACATGGTGAAGGGGGGTTGGTGGTGGGTGAACGAAAAACCACACCATCACCACCGCAAAAACGACGAGCATCATCATAGTACAGTAAGAACAAGTTATTTACCGGTCAAAACACACATACAACAACAACAAACGTGAACCATTGCGGCGGCCAGCGGGTGGCGGATGATACGATGACATATTACCATCAAAACAACAAACCTCGGGACGTTTAACAACAAAAGTGGACATCTGTTACTGCTGCAAAATGTGATAGTGATGTTGCAGACCAGCGTCGATTACATCCTCGTGACCCATGCATACTTGTAAGTGAAATATTATGATCATGCATGAGGCAGAGACGCAGGGGAAGCGGCGAAGCGTTAAGCACCGTCGTTGAAACATTAAGCAGCCATGGACAGTACTGCTTCATTCCGGAACCACCGGTCTGCATTCCTCTGCGTCTCAGCCCGCAATGGCAAAACGCCAGACGAAGGTATAAGTGAAAACCGCGACGCAACACGCTATGATGCGACAGAACATCGTCGTCTCAGCAAGCGCATTCCGCGTTGATTAACTAGTAAACATTCCGTTTACGTACATAACCTCATTGACGTTAATTTGTAAAATTCAGAGACTATCATGCTTCGAACGGCCACCCCTACCACATGATGCGTCGAGAATGTCACACGCGTGCGTCTGCAGCGCGGAAGACGAGACCGTGGTCGCCGAATACGAACTCACTTCCCTCCATTTATTTTAAATCTTTCCGTCCAAAAAAATGGCGATGAAGCATTCTTCGCAGAATCCATCCACGTTCCGTTGGAATTTTTCTTGGAAAAAGTCACCGAACTTGGTAAATCCGAACTAGTAAATGAGGGTATAACTATATTGAACAACGTCCACACGCACTGAGAAAGCAGAGATGGTTTGGTATCCACTTCCAAATGTCCAAATGGTGCAGCGAATCTGTTACCCAAGGATTTAGGCAGTGATAGACCCGACGGAACCGATTAGCTGTTATCCGACTGAGTTCTTCTCAAATAGCAAAGAGAGCGTTCGGTGTTCGTCGTCCGTCAGGGCGGCGGAAAGTGCGACTCATCGGGTGGCGATGAACGAGAGCGAGAGATCGACCACTGGATGAAGAAGCTCAAAGCAGCTAGCATTGCTTTGCTGCTGATCAACAGCCCCCAAGCATCCCTGATCGTTCGCATTCCACGTTCAGTCGTCCGAGCGCCGAGCGAGCGAGAAGGTAATCTCCCAACCATAGCTGCGATTGAGTCATCGTCACTAAATTACGCAACGATAAAGAGAGGGAGCGGCGGCGGCGGCCGCTATACCCAAGCCGAAAACATCATACCCAAAAGATTGTTCGGACTTAAATTATCGATATACGACACAAGGAGCTTCGGTGGGTTCAGCACCGACAGAAGAAAGACTCTAAAGGTATTTAGAGCGGATAAGAATGGCCTTTTAGGGAGAAATGATAAGGACAAAGAAGGAACATCCATATCCAATAAGGGAGCCGTGAAAGACCACAAAAGGTCTAAAGTGAGGGCGAAGTTCATCAATTTCACTAGAAAAAGGAAAAAAAGGTGTCAACATTCGATATAAAGCTCTTATACGACGCTTAAAAAAGACAGAGGTTCGGAAATTATTCTGTGCCGAATGAGGTTAGTATGGTGGATCAGTCTTTATTTGGCTTGACATTTCGATCCGTCAGAGGCCTAAAACTCTCTCACGTTAGGCCAAATAAAGACTGATCCACAATACTAACCTCGTTCGACACAGAAGCATTTGCGAAGTTGAACATCATGCCGAGGTTTCAAGACGAGAGAGCTTGGGAAAGACAGAGGTTCATTTTTACCCAGCGAGACCATCAAATATTCGAATTGAGTGGTGGAATTCCTCATTACTAGAAAAAAGAAAAAAGGAGTCAATATTCAATACAGACATCTTATACGGCGATTGAAAAGAAGGCAAATCATCGTATCGTTTAGTTAATTATTTATTGTACACTGTCACCTGCGCCAAAATGAAACAGATCTAAATGAATTTCGAGTAACACTACCATGTGTAATTACCATGGTAAAGCAAAATAAAATAAGTGGAACCCGAGATGCACTAAAAACTAATCCCAGAACTTATCCCATGTGGTTGGCATACAAGTCCTATCTTCGATCTGGTGGACAATTAATGAAACCTTTTCGGCGACAAAAATTGACGAAACAAGCAGACTCGATTCTCTAACGTGAAGAAAGGTGGCTGAGCTGTTATGAGATGGTTTGCGGATCTGTCAAGTTGATGAAGATGCGGGAAGGAGGGATGGTTGAGGAGGAGAAATACGGTGTTGCGAGGCTCCACACACAAGGGGATTAGAAGTTTCTGCGGCGAGGATTGGCCCACATCGTGCAGACCGGCGAACGTCCGAAGTCCCGGACCCATGAGGATTGAGGTGAGGGGTAAGAATTGAGGAGAGAACGTCGTAATCCTTCCAACTCGATCTTCTCCCCTGATTTAGCCAGTTCAATCGGTTAGTCCGATGGGGGGAGGGCAGTGATCCGAGTTCGTTCGCGGCGTCTTAGGCATTCTCACTAACTCGACACGACAACCGTCACCTTTCACTACGCCGTTCCTGAACGTCGTCTACAGGATGACGATGCGGCGCCTGAGACACAGAAATGGACGAGGAAATGATGAGCAAAACGTTCATCATTCGAACAACACACACGTCCAGACGACTACGACCGATGGGCAACGACAAGCCAGATTGACGAGATTAAAAGTTGGAGATTACGGACGATCTTGTTTTGGACTTAGCCAAACAGGAGATGTAGATATCAACTGAAATTCTTCATCCACATCGTGGAATGTAACTCGAGTGTTTTTTTCTGTTTGCAGTTCGTTGAAATATAGGCTAAAAAAGTAGCTACCAGTTGGCCTAACTACGCTTCAGATCGAAATAAGACGGTTTCGGTTGAGCACCTTCCAAAAATTTGAAATTTGAAAATGCTTAGCAGAGAAGAATAAGTTGAAGAAAAGAGCGGAAGGAAATGAGATCACTTGGTGAACCAATGGGAAGACCGTTTCTCTATTCGTTTCTAAATTATACCCAAGAAGCATACAGGTTGTATGATGAGGACTTCCTCGCGACCTTGGATCAATGAAGAAGTTCACAGTTGAAGTAGTGCTATGACACTTTCAACTCCTACGACTCCTTGGTTTCTCACGTTCCATCGGATTATTCTTTACTTTTTTTCTGAGAATTGTATTCTCTACGAGTATACCTGTCACCTATCCTACCCAAAGAGCTACCACAGAGTGTCAATATAAGATTTATGGGAGATTTCACTTTTCGAACACCAAAAAACTCTGGAAAATCCTTAAAAGAGGCTAGACACGTGGAATGAGTTATCGTTGATCTGGAACGTGTGTATTTTTCAGCTGTGTCCTGTAGGAGAGACGCGATTCTTCACCACGCAGGCGAAAAAACCAGCCGTTTGTCTAGCATTGTGGATGTTGAGAATTCTTTTCAGCTAAACTGACCACTAGAATGGAAGAACAAAAAATCGCTCTTCGATTTATCGCTGATTTTTAGAAAGTAAAAAGTATCGCTGATTTTTCAAGGATGTAAACGATATTTTGACGTCAATGCTGGTCAGGCTGGAATAGTGCACTGAACATAAGTCCGCTTTACGTGTTCAAAGAGTGGTTGCACTTTTATGAGGACCGATACTTGACCTTGGACATGATTCAACAATCTACTTTTATTTTGACAACGAAATTTTCTTGTTTTTGATATAAGGCAATAGAAATAAAGAGGAAGAAACGAGCAAGAAAAAAGGTTACACGAAAAGCGACGGAATGTAAAGCAGTGGACACTCCACAACAGAAAAGAGATCATAAGTATAATGTTTCTGCTTCATTTTAGCAGGAAATCATGATGCAGGCGACGAAATGATGAATGACATACAGTCCAGGAGGTTGAGAAACCGCAGTACCGGAAAAAGCTTTTGATCACTTCCCGTAAAAGCCGCTCAGGAGCGTTCCAAAGCGGCTTTTTTTCAATAACTTTGTTGAAACTCAATTATTTGTAAAAAATATACATATATTTGAGCTCAGCAGCTCGAGCTCTATCGACTGGTATTCAAAGATCGGTAAATGCAAAATATGACCCTTTTGCCGAACCCTCAAATCTCGCCTAGTCGGTCCCTGCGGGACCGACCAGGCCAGGGGGACCGACTAGGCGAGATTTGAGGGGTCGGCAGAAGGGGCAATATTTTGCATTTGTATCGATCCTTGAATACCAATCGATAGAGATCGAGCTGCTGAGCTCAAATATATGTATGTTTTTACAAATAATTGAGTTTCAACAAAGTTATTGATAAAAGCCGCTTTGGAACGCTCCTAAGCGGCTTTTCCAAGAAGTGATCAAAAGCTATGTCCGGTACTGTACATATTCAGGCTCATATTCTAACCATGTTGTCTGTGCACTTCCCAACCGCTCTTGGACAGCTGTTCTTTTAATTGATTGAAGATTCCTGAAGATGTGGAACTTGTCCATGAGCAATTTCGTGCTGGTGAATCATTAATGAGTTCTTCTTCGTTAGGGAATGACCTTGAGATGTTGATCACACATCAAACCTCGCAACTGGTGAAGTTGAAGCTGAATCATCGGCACGTTCTTTTGATCCACACCATGCGAACGGCCCTCACAATCGGTTTGATTTTAACACGAATTTGGTAGGGCTTTGACGTGAAAGCAACTAAAAATTGAGGTACGGTAGGGCACAAGTTTGTGTTCTATTTTTATGCATAACAACTTTGGTGGGTCTGCTGACAGCGATAAATAAAAAAGGGAACGGAAAGCCCGAAAAATTACGGGGATGGCTACATGAGAACGAAGAAGCGCCGACTGCTCGACTGGTTTCTTGCCTGTCTTTCTCTCCCTTTCTGATATAAGCATGTACGATTGCATAGCTGAAATTTACGGCTGAAATTTGCCGCTGCTTTGAGGAGTGAACATTGTGATGATTTTTTTGTTTATCGACAAATCAAAGTAAGCTCAAAAAAATGGGAGTTTCCACACCCCATTCGGCAGAGAGGACATAGGAGAGGGTGTAGTGGCTGTCCAATTTCGAAAGCATACACGACTAACAAACGTCGTGTGCTGCATTTCAGCAACGTGTGGTCACGGTGGATCAGGTTGTGGGCGGGCACTCCACTTTGAACAAATGTACTTAAATGATACTACCGTATAACTTGATAAGAAATTAATATCCATTGCACGCTTACACGCTTATAGTACTTGCCAGCATGACAGCGCAGTAGTAGGGTAGAGACGCAGAGGACGCAGCACACCAACTGACGTCAGAGATGAAAGATTTCTAAACATTTTTCACTACTAATGAGCTTCCAAGCGTTAACAACGCTGTCGAACGAAATGTGTGCAGAAGAAGAAGAGTAGGAATTTACTCTTGTCCAGCGAAAAGCTCCGCTGCCCAGTATGAATGGGCCGCAAGAGGTTCAAAGGTCTATGTCTTCTTCCAGCTAGTAGCGGCTGCACCTTTGCAATGGCACTCACAAAAAGGCACAGATCGCTGTGACGCGGATTGGTGGATTTTTTCTACTTATAAGAAGTGCATTTAGATAGGTGAATTGGAAGACTTTGTCATGATTTTTGTAACTCCTCGTAGGTTAGGCTTAAGTTTTAGGGAGCTACAGTAAGAGTTAAATTGCGTCTGTATTGGGGAGATGAGGATGGGGACGTGAAGCAATGAGATTTGCGAAAACGCTTTAATCCGTTGTCGTAAATCCACTTTGATTTCACTGCTTCTCGGCGATTTTCCAGGTGATTAGGCGAAACAAGACGTTTAGCAGCAGCTAGCTGGTCGGGTGGGGCGGTGCATAAGGTGGTCTGGGGGGATAGGGGCTAGTAGGGAAGGGACGAGCGATGATGTTTGTCCTTTATCTCTCCATCACTCCGTGTTTCTCTCGATAACTTCTCTCACGTAATAGGCTTTGTGGAGCGCCAAACGACAAAAAATGCCCACACTTCCACGCAGCGCAGCGCGAGAATCAAATCGCTTTGGCCTATCCGGATAAATAAAGACGAGAAAAAAGACAGCGGAACTGACATATAATACGCATTTTCGCAGCTAGCGTGAAATTCACTAGAACGGCTTTTTAAATATGCGAGGAGAAATCCTTGAGAGATGAAAATCACACGTGACAGTTCCTAGGCAAATTCCTACAGCACGGTCATCTTTATGAGGCTGACGTCGTCAAAAGTCTGCCGGCGGCGCACGCGGCTGTCACATGTGCCGTCTAGCCAAAACTCTGTTCAATTCTAATTATTTTGAATACAAATACATGGTTGGAAGCAGAACAACATTATCTATCTTTTAGCTTAAAAACCGGTTAAAAAATTGTAAAATTTGCAAGTGCGAACGGTTTTTGACTTCGCCAGAGTGGCGAGCTAATGAGGTCGACCTCATCATACCGTCCCCCGTAATTGCAGCCAGTGGGTAACTGCGTATCTGAATCACCACTAATGTTATATGATTTCTCAACGAAGTCAAATTCCGACAGTAAATTCAGAGAGAAGCCGATCATTTCAATATCTCACACGGTGGAAAAATGCCTTAGATAAAGTTTACGGTCGGGAGTAATCCTGCCTTTTCATGTTTTCTAGGGCAGCTAAAACCCAATAGATTTCGGCCCCTCTACATACGAGTTTTATGATTTTTTGTTGTATGAATATGATATGTAAGTGTGACGATTGTGAAACCAAAAAGGAAAAGAGTGTTCCCTCCAGTGCCACAAAAAAGCCGCAGGTTTTAAACACTTCGGTAACAACTCTCTGGACAAATCCACCATCCATTGTATATGAGGTCGATATGAAGATATTTATAGCCCTCCGACAATCTTTCTCTCTTTCTTTATTGAGACGTGAAACGCTTACATTCACGTAAAAAATATAACAAAGCAGTAAATCTTGAACTGAACACAAACACAACTAGTGACCCTTTTTGGGTGGTATAAAATGTATATGAACGATATATCAAGGATTTAAAACAAAAGACATAACATAAGAAAAGTAGAAAAGAAACTGAAAGACCCTGCAACAGCACGAGGTGAAGACAGGAGAAGATGATGAAGGTTACCAGAGGTAATAGAGGTTATAGTCGATGGTCGAGATACTTGCTGAAGCTCTTACTGGACATCTGCAGAACACCGTCCTTAAGGAAGGTGCGGAGCAGCCGGAGAGTTCTACTGGAGAAAAAAGTTGCTCTGATCTGAGTTTTCGCCGAGGAGTCAGGAAGTCTTATTCCTCCCTGTCTAGTCCTAGTAGTACCCTGTTCTAGAACGAGAAATTCGCTGAGTGCGACCTTTGCTATACCTTTAAGTATTTTGAACAACATGAGAATATCATTTTTCATTCTCCTCTTTTTCTCTCCACATTGATTTTTTCCACAAGAGATCAAAGGGTTTGGAACACTGCTAAAGTTCTCTTGAAGGGTTAGTTACAGTGTTATTGCTCTGAAAGCCTCCTACATAAGCCCAAAAACAGCTGAGAGAGACAAAACGAGGAAGAAGCAGCAGTAGTTCGTTTCTGTCGTTCTGTCGTTGGGGAAAAACGAACTGGTCTCCATCGATATTCGGAGACGAGAACAGAGCAGCTATGCGTTAGCTGTTATTCGATCGTCGTCGAATACTTGTTGCTGTTCCATCATCGGACAATTGAATCAATTCGTCAAAGACTTTAGCAAGTTCGATCATCATCACAGAAAAGCCGTTTTCGTTATAAACACGAAAAACAGAGGTTTGGTGTATTTCTTGTATTCTGGAGAGGGAGACTAAAAATGAGAAAACAGGCAAATATTGGTACACAAAAATGATGACGAGAGATGAGGATCTTGCAATGAAATAGACAGGCTTCCTTTTTTTTCGTTAAATCACAACACTTACATCCTGAGAGACAAGAAAATCATGAAACTTGCATATAGAGAGGCAAAATTCCACTGGGTTTTTCGTATTAAAAAATTGAATGACATATATGTTTGGAGATGCTAGGTTATTCGCAAAACACTGACATCGGACGGGAATTAAGCCCGTGTCTCCGAAAAAATTGAATATTGAATTGAAAAATTGAATCTATGCTTATTAAAACGTGAATAATTGCTTAAGATAGCTGAAGAAAATAACTGGGATAAAGTGGATTCTTTGTAAGGTTCATAGAGCTATAGGAATCGATTCCGTGGAAAATAAACTTCAGTGGTTTTGCTTGTGTGCTTGTTCAATGAGTTCCAAAGAAACGAAAGAGGTCTGTGAAGTGGGGAAGATGGCGCAACATCTTGTCCCTCTAATTCTGGTTTGCGCCATCGACGATTTTCGATCTGATGGGGGGTCTACGGGCAACGGTCAGCGAGAATTCATTACGTCTCATTTTTACGTCATCGACGGTCACATAATTCAGATAATATTTACGATTTTGTTTCTTTCCCTCAGCTTATTTCATTGTATTGCGGCAAACGAAACGATGACAACAATGAATAGACGACTTTGTTGATGTGTTTTGTTACCGACCACATACTCTTATTCCTACTTCTACTGCTTAGCATCCAGAAAGAACAAACAGGTCGTTATTGGACTTACGTAAACACATAACAAACAGTAATAGAGTACCAATAGATCAGCTATGAATAAAGATGTTGAGCACTGAAAATCAATAAACGCCAAAGAACATTCCCTCATTTTTTGAAAGATTTTCAACTCTAAAATTACACAGATTAAGACGAAATGGACATTCTGGAGACACGATGCTGCACAATTCGGTATACATGCAAGTGCTCAGGTCAAATGTGAATTGTGGCCCGCTCAACAATGGAATGCTAGGAACGCGGAAGGTCGTAGTGGCGAAGACAACGAAGGAAAAAAGTTCAGTTTTCTAAAAGGTATTAGTGGAAGAACTAGGAAAAGGTCCTTACAACGTGAGTCAAAGTTGCAAAGACAGAAAGCGATTTCAGCTTGAAAGTAGTGAGCAGGTTCTATAGCGTAAGCTAAAAATGAAGAGCACATTTACGAGGAGTAAAAGATAAATAGTTAAAATTTTGCTTGACGATTTTCTGCAAACTAGATCGTAGTTTCCATAGCTCTATTGGAAACTGACATTAATACCAAATTGGAGTTCCTAGAAAAACAAGAAAAAGAAGAAAGACAAAGATTGGAGAGAAGAAATACGTTAGCGTTCTCGACCATCAAAAGTTAGCTGCAAAGAGAAAATTGTGCTGGCTTCGATGGCTCTTCTAAAATTTTTTACCACAATTCGTGCTGTGGCCGTTTTATGTAGAAAGCTTCAGAATTACAAATTCATACAAAGTAGTCCGATCAGGAAGAGAGGATATGACCGAAAAAATAGCGTACGCAGACCCAAGATAAATGTAAAAGTTCAATATACCCTTTATATGGCTGGATCAAATAATTTAAACCTTCAAAACAATAGTCGTCACGGTACTGAATGCACCAGGTCCTTTGAATGAATTGAAGATAACACCCCCTTTGAATTATATTCAATCCAATTTTCTAATAAAATTTCAAAAACACAGAAAAAAGAACTTCGATTTAATCCATGAGAAGAGCATCCCTATCAAAGCGTATGGAGGATCCAAGAGCACAGGAGAAGGGCTTACGTCTTTTTTAAAGAATAGGTACAAAAACCCGGCCCCTGCTATGAACGTTCATAGTACAGAAGTGTCGAACCGCTGTAGGATTAGGAATCCATAGTCCATTTGTGCCATAGGTGTACACTTGGTTGCATTTTATTATTTTATGGACGTCTTATTAGGCTGGTGCAAAAGTTCTCGGACATTTGCGACTTCTTGAATTTGAAAAGGATTTCTCCGGTACTTTCGGCTCCAGTCAAAAGAAATGTTATAGAGAAGAGAAAACCATTGATATTAACAGCATCTACTTCGAATGACTCCTTGCTATTGTTCAGATATTATAAAATGAACTGTTTTTATACCAAATGTCCGAGAACTTTTGCACCAACCTAATATAAGGTGATGATAAATAAATAAATGAATATATAAATAATGTAAGATGCTAGAAACCGCGTCTAGAGCAAAGTCAAATAGAAGTGGCATTAGCGACGAAAGTGGAGGCTAACGAATTGTGAGAGGTTTCGCCGCTAGATGCACTTTCGAATGAATCCGGTGGCGATGAGTGAATGAATGAGTGAATTGTGAACAAACCGCTGGACCGTAAGCTGGTCGAAGAACATAATGAGAAGCCCGAGAGACCAGCAGCAGCAACAGTAGGCAGCATGGCAAGAAGCAGCTCAAGGTTGATGATGGCCGGTCATTCACCGTCATTCAGGTGTGCAGCGCTCGAACAATCGCCTCAGCGGCAGCTTGCTACCTGCATAGAGACCAAGACGACGAAGAAGGCGACAGTTCGTCGTCATTCAGGCTAATAATTGCCAGCGAACGACTAGAGGTTGATGTAGTTGCGACTAGTGGTGGTGGTGGTTAGAGGGGGGGGGGGAAGGGGGTAAGATGTGGTGCGAGCGACCATCACGACAAGGACATCTAGCTGAGGACGACGACGACGACGACGACCATGGTTCGGCCATCCACTACCCTCCCTACCGGTCTGAACGATGCGGCCGCCAACTAGCATTCATCACCAATGGCGTCATATCCAGAACCTCGTGTCTCCAACTTTCAGCTGCTCATTACGTGGACGACACGACTAGCCAGCTGAGCTAGTTGCACACAGGTTCCGCCCGACGGCTAAGGCATCGACGACGACGGTTCACGGTTGAAACATGTGCTGTATAGGAACAATCGCCTGGATAGAGGAAAAATGCCGACACCTCTCCCAAGATTGGCATCTAGGCTGTAAAGTATAAGTAGAAGTGAAGTGAAATTCTACAGGGAGCGGCAAAAGTCCGGATACACCACTTTTGGGTGGATTAAAAATCCTTTGAAGGTCGTAGCGCGAAAATTTTTGCGCTTTGCAGTCATCGCGCAGTCTTTCTTAACATCACAGGTTATATTTCTTACATCACTAGTACACATGCTCTTCTAAAAATGACCGTCTTCGAGCCTGCGTTAGAGCGAAAGGAAGAATCCTTGAGATCTAATCTGTTGTTATACTTATACTTATACTTTGTTCAACGTGAATAATACTTCACGGACGGAACAACAAAAACAACAATTCAACCAATGAAATGCAACCAATTCTGTACGACAACTGAGCAAGTGTAGAGAAGAGGTTGAAATGGCAACGTAGAACATAGAGGAAAAGAAAGAAAACGATAGGAACAGGAGTGAACTATTATCCTAAACTTGGAGCCTTAACAGTGAAGCTTACAGACAAATGAGGAGGCTTGCAACTTATTTTTAGACTTCAAGTAGATTGCGTTCCATATTGAGAAGAGACTTAAATGACACCGGAGATAAAGACAAAAGGCTTTCTTTAAAAACATTTCTGTACTTGCGGCACACTTTATTGCAGAAAAAGTTGGTTCTTACTTGACTTTTGGCTACTGTGCCGCCAATGGTCAGGCCATCGTTGCGAGTCCTACTGGGAGAAAGTTTTTAAAAAATTTTGTTATTATTCTACTTGTTTTGAAGAACAAACAGTTACACTTAATATCTTTTATAGTTGATTTGACTCGTTTCTACGAATCTTTTTACCTGTGTCCGGACTTTTGCCGCACCCTGTAGTTCTATTGCCACGTTTTTGCGATTTGCCACTAAGTACACTAGAAGTAGATGTTCGGGTGGGATCCGAGCCCGCATCTCAAGTCAGCCTAACCCTTGGCACTATGATGTTTTAAACCACTATGGTACCAAACCGACAGCTCTCCTCCACAACTGCGTCAGTCATTTGCGCTCCCCTAGTACCTTCTTTAACTGGGACGGGTTTTGCTTCCAATAGTTCTACATACTCGGCAGCAAAGCAGTGAGCAAGAGCACAGCACAGAGACGCAAAGGACACCGTGTAGCAGTACAACTCACAAGTGACAAGTTTCGAAAGTTCTAGAGCAACTATATAATTACACATGGTCCTGATACCTAACAGTATCAACACCCATTTATACTGAGGCATACTTCAACTACAGCTAAAGGATCTCACCTCATTTGAGGAACAGATCATAACGAAACGAACACTATTTCAAACAGAAAATTTTAAACAAAAGGAATATGCAGTGCCTGCTCCGATAACCAGACCAACAGACACACATTAGGTTCTCACCGTCATTTGATCTTTTGAGTTGAGAGAATCTGCAACACGGATAGAGAATGGAATCTAGTATAAATAACCTGGATTCATCATTAAATTCGCAAAAACAGTTTTAATGCTTCGTTTAAAATTGTACTGTATTTGCTTCGGCCGGCAGTTTGTCAGAGTGCATGAACGTGACGCGACGCGTCAAAGCACGTGAATCGCGCACCATATCTAATCGATAATGTTAGGCGCAAACAATGAGCTCTGGAACGGGTTCCTATAAATGACAGAGTATGGACTCAGATGAGAAGTCCATAAGAGCTAATTGATCGAGAGAAAATTCAAAGAAATTAAGCGTGAAAGAGAGCAGTTAGAAGAATGTGTAGCTAATACTCAATAAATTAAATGTGACTATTTCTGCCTGAAACGACGGAAGTAATATAAGTGCGACAATTATTGATCTACAGTTGAGAAAATATTGATCAAGGCTTGGAAAAGTATGTATGTACTGCATGTAGTATGTGTGTATGTGTGTGCGCGCCAAGAATGTCAAATTCCTTCTGAGCTAGTGGGAGGCGCCTGCTATGGTTAGCGGATGCGGCTGCCGGCCGAGAGATGATTTATAGGACAGAGCGTAGCCAGTTAGCCGCAGCTTATCAAAACATTGCAAGTAGAACCCGTTCCGAACCTGAAACGCAACGCATCAGGTGGATTCTGGCCAAGAATCGCCGAGATAATCGGCGTGCCGATGACGACTTATGATAAGAGGTTAATCTCTAGATGTCTGTGGATTCAATTGTTGAAAATGACTTCGAAAATGAATATTCGTAACGTTGGCCAAACATACAGAAATTGGCCTAGCACATTAGCACTTTATTATGAGAACTTAAGCTTGCCCATAGCGCACAGCTTTGCACCACCAGCGAGACGTCCGCGCGACATCGCGCCTGCGGCGCGCAGCCGCTACGCAACAGTGCTGCGCGTGACAGCGACACCTTTGTATGCGCATATGTCGCCTTTGTTCCACGTTCCCTTCCACACAGTAATGCCTCTCATATAAGATCGTCTCCTATCCTAACAAAGCAGGCCTGCGTCGTCGATACAAGCTCCAATCACGCCATCCACAAAACCTTCGCTGGCATATGAAGCTAAACAGTGCCGATCCCTGGAGAGGGGTGATTCATGCAATTAATTTAGTGTAAAGTCTACCAAAAAGTCCTGAACAAGTTTAGCTGCATGTGAGTCATTAAGATGCTATTTCAGTCCAGCGATTCCGACGGGAATGGATAATCGGTGAGCGGTCGGTGAAGACATTGCGGCGCCTAGGCGACGATCACGAGATAACATTGACTTTCATCATTATTTAGGATTTAGGGTACTTTGCTGGATAGTTCCAATCGTGGATTCACTCCCATTAAAAAGCAACACTCGAAAACGCATATGACAAAATACATACAGCTGTAGGTATCAGTTCATGGCATGAAATTTAGTAAATAACACAGATACCTTCTTTCTTTCATATTCTGTCTCCAGAGATCGAGGAGCAAATTCTTTTCGGAGCCACATGGCTAAGAATTTAAACAAGGTGGTCTGGCCGTCGACTAAGCTAGGTTGGGTTCCTAGGTAACCCGTTAGTTGAACCTTAACCCTTGAGTTTTCTATACTGTGGACTTCTTATCTTTCGTTAAACAGTTGGCTTGATAGCAAGCTCTCATAGGCAGACGAAACTACTTAGGATGGCTCCACTTTGGTCACATTTGTTCATATTGATTCTCAAAGTGTTCTTTTGTGAGTGCAAATAAGCATATAAAATAGAAAGACGGTTGGGATCGAGTCGACGAAGAGGAGCGATGGAGAGCGATAGGTACTTACGATGGACGAATGAAACTAGCTGAGCTTCCGCCGCCCCGTCGCCTTTTCTTTTCACCGTTCGACGATTTTCGCCCCCACGTGGGTGGGCCTGACTGGGTCGTCCAGCTTGACGACGATGTTGGAGACGAGCACCATGGCGATGACGACGACGACAGCAATTCGGCGCCAACGGTTTCTATATGAATAGTGATGAGTGGTTGCGCATAAATGTATGTTCACCCTCAGTGAATTCCATAAATAGAGGCATAAAACCAGCTAAGGAACGCTCGCTTATTGTTCCACATATCCGGATATGTAGGTGATGGGCGAAGCTGAAGGACGATGAGGAGGAGAAGAGTGAACGAAGTGTGAGTGAGTGAGGTGGTTGGTTAGAAACCACAACACCACTAGCCGCTACCATCTCATTCTGGCCCGTATCCTCGATGGTATGGTTAAGTTGAAGAAAACGGGATCTAACCGACCGATACACACACAGCCCATAATGGTAGCCGAAAGTAAACATGACGATGGTTAAGCGTAGATGAGACGGCCGCCGCCTAGTTGAACACGTTTTTCATGCAAATTCAATGGACACAATTCCAAAAATGCCACTTCCTCATCGATGGTCAGGAATTGAAACTATTGACCAAATGGCACTCTTACGGAATCACCTCTGCACTATCCAGCTCCACTTTTCAAAACCACATACGATTTTCGCAAAAAAAACTATGGAAAAGTTCCACATTCTCAGAAAGTAGGCACTGCAAGTGAAAGATGAAAAATATGTGAGCTACGCTATACCTGCCATTCAGCGGCCTGCCGGCCGACAAACGGCTGCTAAATACATGATAAATAAAAAAAACTAACCACTAATAGACAGAAATAAAGATTTGAAATAAAAGAAAAAAGTTTCAAAATAAAACGATGAACAAATAGCAAAAGACGGCGAGCCGAACTGATGAAATGCGTCCCTGGGAGTACGGTAACGGGCAACCGCGGCGGGACCCATATGAGCCACCCATTACAAACATCGCGGTCTCGCTTATTATATAGTAGGAAGTAGAACTTATTATATGGTAGGATTCCGTGACACTAATTCCTCATTAGCTCTTTTTGTGATGTTCTTTTAAGAAAAAAAAAGGGTAAAGGAAATATTGCATTCCATTATCTACAGCAGCGTATATACCAAGTTGAAAGAAAAATCTTCAAGAGAGAAAGAATTGAAACGAATATATAAAAGACTACTCAAAAGAAATTTGAAGCGTTGTGAAACCACAACTTGAAGAAATTAATGCTATGGCAACTTACAATTAGAGTTCTATTTGAGTTTAATAATCAGAGAGGTTTGGAGAGCAGAAACAAAACAGGAGCATTTCAAGAACTCATAATGTAACTAGGATATGATGTTGTAATGGTGTTGCGAGGTTCATCGAAAAAATCGCATCTCAGGCGGGATTCGAAACCGCGTCTCATGACTAACCGGGGCTTGTGCGTTAACCAATACGCCACTGAGATGACGGCTCCCCTCCACAACTGCGACGAAGGTGTATCACACCCACGATTATTTGTTCAATATTAAGCCCAGAGCTTAAAGAAACTTCATTTCAACGAAAGTTTTCCTCGAAGAGATAAACAGTTCACTTAATACGTTGACGACAGTGTGGCGCAATGCTACGCCACGCTCAAGCGGCCGCGTCGGACTGTGTGGCGCAATGCCGCGCCACAGTCTTGCATCGTATTTTTCTCGATACATTTCACAATTTCGAAGGATGTTTTTCTGCCACTTTTTAGTAGAACTTTGCACATTGTTATAGGAAGCATGGTCCATGAAAATGATTCTTAGCTTCTGATTTACTGGAATTTTTGATTGTGCACTAGTTTTCTTTACAAGTAAAAACAAATAATGGTTATTGCAAGAAACAAATAAATGCAAACAAATACTGGTTACTGAAACAAACACATAAATACAAACAAATATTGCTTATTAGAATAAACAATTAATGAACAACAAACAAATTACAATTTCCTTTTAACCTGGATAGGGAAAAAAGACATTCTAAAAGCTTCCAGCTGTTATTTTTCTGTTTTCATTGCAAAAAAGGAATAGTCACAATCCCTGATATTACAGGACTGTATATGTGGTCTTCGAGATTTACTATTCACTTCCATTTTGAAAAAAAAAATTGGCCGTATGCCGGCATCATGCCACAGCCGCGGCGCGCTAGAAATAGTAAGACACGGGTGAAAAGGAACGAAACTCCATTTTCGACACTGTCACGGGGACAGGCACTAAGAAACAACCATTCTTGGCGGAAACGCTTTTAGTTACAGAAATTCACAAAAATATCCACGGAAAAGCTGCTGATAGTCCCCCGTTCGAACAAGGAATTGGAAAGAAACGGTATTTTCCAGTGACAATCGCGGATTTATTGAACAGAAGAACAAAACAACGCCCACAAAGTAGCAAAGGTCGTTGAACTAGTTCAGCGTAGTTCCGTAGCTCCTTATGAGTGTCAAGAACGGCAGCAGTTTATCTAATCGAATGATGTATACGATATAATAAATAGTCGCTTTATAGCAGTTCTTAGAGGAAAAGCTGTATCTCTACACAGCCAGTGGAATATCAGCAACAACAGCCGACATCGGGACGAAGCAGTGAACGAACGATTGGAGGTCATCACCAGAGCATCAGCGACGTCCTTGCTATCATCGAATGCACCTTTTAAAGTGAATTACGAGTGGAAAGAGTCTGAAAATCGCTAGTGGTCGCGATTCATCGTCAGTGCAGCGATGAGGAAATGAAACTGAAAACTGCTGCCGTTTAAAGTGGAGAAACTTGTTTGATTTCATTATTCCCTGCATGGAGGTAATCTCGAACCGGGTAGAAGATGTTATTGTTGCCTACGGTAGGATACTAAATGGTCACTAATTCTTCTATAGACAGGAAGAGAAACAAAAAACACCATAGGAACTGCATATAAAGGTACTATTTATTCGTTTAATTTTTTACTGATGTGTTTATCGGCTACATTAATGAAGGGAAGAAAAAAGATGAATCAAGCCAAATTGTTCACATGAGAAACCCAACAAGTTTTCCTAAACATGTATGAAAATGAAAAGTTTAGCTAATTGCATCAAATCTGCTAGGTGATTCAGCTTGGGATTCCCTCAGGCATAAATTTAAGACCTGCAGGTTCTAGAAGTCTTTGCGGACCGAAGTCGTGAGCTCAGTAGATTATTTCTCAACAACGGCGGACAAATTGATGGGCCTATCAAGTCTTCTCGTACGGCTTCCATTCTGGCTTTTACTAGGTTGTTTAAAGTTCAAATCTAAATAGAACAATCAAATCGAGTCTAGGAAATTCAAATTTCGTTGTTGCTAACTAGCGATTCCTTGACAACCAAACCAATTACTCTCAGGATGAGAAATTTTTCTGCTTCAAATCTAGGCGATGCTTTACAGACTTCACTCCTCCTTAGAATCGTGAGATCATCTCCTGAACACTGGTGAACAGGACCGATTAGGGGGCTCAGCTTGAAATTGGTGTTGATGTCACCCGAATATAACCATATTCGTTAGGGAAGAAGCCAGAACGCACACTTCGTTTTTCACTCCTCTTTCATCAACGCCTCTTTTGATTTCTCTGAGATATTAAAATGTTTCCCTATCACATTGTTAAAAGCAAAATGTATTGTCATGAAGAAGGAACACATAAAAAGTGTATTTCCGAACAAAGTTCAAAGTTCCATTCGTAAAGTGTACTTGTTCTTATGACAAAATACGATGAGATTTGATTCGCTCCTAAATTAAAACATTAGATAGATAGAGAGATAGATTAGAAAGATCACAAAAAATAAGAATTCCTGAACAGAACGAATGTTCGGAATGAGAATTTTGGAAGCACAGAACTCTGAGCAAGATAACTTTTGAAAAGTTTAAGAAATGCCCGAGGGATTTCAATGGAAGGTTAAATAGCAGAGCAGGAAGGTATAAAGGATTTTAATAGGATGGTTCGGATTCCATGACGACGAAAGTTCATGTTATTCTGTTCTGAAAAACACGAAAACTTCACAGAAGTAGTTCTAAGGGCGCATGGAGATGTTGATCATTATCAGGCTAGAAAATACTATCACAAATGACTGTGATAAGCCGGTTACTATAGTTACCAACTCATTCAAGTCCGTCGTTGTCGTTGACAGCTTGTAGACCCGGAAAAAACGTTTCCATTTCGTATTGTTGTTGTTTCCTCGTCAGCGCTTACCTGTTCGCTTTTACTTCATTGAGATAGTTTTTGTTAATGTCAAAAACAGATCTAACATAAGAGGTTTGTAGGTGTAAGAATTGCAGTTTGACGAAGTGGCGCCCATCTGAGCTAAACTGAATCGAGTTCTACCCATCTGCTCTTTCAGGGCCTTAAAGAGAAGAAAAAACGCCTCAGTGAAGGCGTTCACATCGAAATCAAGCCAATCTATCGCATTTTCGACGAAATTTTTACGGCTTCCCAACGATGTCAGGTGGTGAGTACGTCTGTCTATCGTTAGCTGAAATTCCATTTACGTGAGTCGTTAAGGTACAATTTATTCGCATTCTTTTACGGGCAATCCTCCGAACACACACGAACAGACACGATCAGAATTAGAGTATGGCATACATTTCAGAGATACAAAGCCGAGGTTATTACTATAGAAGTCCTTTATGAAGTGAGAGAAATTGAACTTCTAGAATCAACGAATATTAGAAAGAATTTAGAGCTCAGGATGGCACGATAAAGCGTAGTAGCTCCGAAATTTCATTGAATTTACTTTCTATTACAATTTGAATACGACAACTTAAGAGAAGGAGTTTCTACTTGTGATCGAGTAATGTCCTTGGAAGCGCTTAGGATAAAGGCAGCTTTGAAAGGAATGCTATTTGAAATGTTCCCGGGATAAGCAATCGAGAAAACAGGGAAGGTTTGCTTTGAAAATTTTAATTTTTTAATTTCAGAGCAAGAGGGCAATAATCCAATGAGCAATGCACGTTTGAGGAAAAGGCAAGTTTTTATTTTATTTTATTTTATTTTATTTGCACTGTTGGGTGCGCCGAATGAAACACTTGAACATCATCAAGCAACGACACCGTGCCCAATCCCGAGTAAAAAACTAGGATAAAGTAAAGTGTTGGTAATTTTTGCGGCATCCCAGTCTTCAGTAGAAACTAACACGTGTGCAAATAGATGTGAGGAACGCCTTCTCGGTTTTCAAACCTATTGAGAGTATAAATCATTTCTTTCTCAGAAATTGGATTAGATTAGCGTTTCGCTTCTAATCGATTATCTCTGAGCTCACGGTTGTCTGGCTCACACTACAGTTTCTCTTGGAAACTATTACTATTATGATTTTTTCATTCCCGTAGAACATTATCAGGCCGGTAGTATTTGCTGAAATAATGTGAAATAATTTTGCAGAGTAACCATCATGTTTTCCGCGTCGCCTTTCTTACCTGCTCAATTAATTTTTTCTCTCCTATCATCGTAAACATGCTAGTCATCCTATATTTCCTCACGCTGAATGTAATCAAATGCACTTATTGAATGCTTATTGTAGGGCACTTGGTATGAACATATCCTATCTTATTTAATGTCTACAAGAAGCTTGAATGTTGTTCGTCGTCAATACCGTATCAGCTCTCCTTCACAGGTCGCCTTGGTTTCACTAGCAGCTTATGAGTCTTGTTGACGATTTTGACTCATTCACCTACGACTACACTAGAATGAATAATAGAAGGAAATCGCATAGACGCGAACAATATACCCACGGCTGATTAATAGATAATCGTATCCTTGGAAAAATTTTAGCTGATTACGACGCATACGTAGGCTGTGGAACTTCGAGAAAGTATCTCAAGCGATGTGATTTTGAAAGCGAAAGTTCATGATTCGAACTAGACTAGAACGAGATCGGAATAATCGAAGTTAATCTGCCCTTACAATAGTCAATGAAGAATGAGTATAACTTTAGTTATGTTCCTACAATCTCCAATTTCAAGTACACAAAGTGAAGAAATTACATGACAGTTTGAAAGGCGAATAAGAAGGCGCTAATCGTTGATGATGTGAGAACCCTCAATGATTAGGGAGGAGTAAAGATCAACAGCTGATGTCGGCAGCAATTATGAATTAATCAAAATTACATAGCAATTTTACACTTCAATGTAGGAAGTTTTGGGTATAACTGGACCTGTGATCCGAAAGAATATCATTTGTCCTCCTTGTGCCCATCTCTCATTTAATGTCTTTGAATAGGCTCTTCGACTTTGATTCCTCGTTCTACCTCAACCCGTTACCTGCTAGGAATCTTTGTTCGCTTATGAACCACAAGGGTGCTGTTCTACACTAAACCATTCGACAGTGGTTTTGCAATAAGTAAGCTAAGAACATATTTTCGTGCGCTGAGGTCTCTCCAAGAGCATTCGTTTTCACTCACTCAGTCGAACTGCCCTTCCAATCTTCATTTCTATCATGTTGTATGTACTGATGCTCCAGCTCATTATGTGTCAGGGACCAGGACGTTTTAAAAACTATGACATTTTTGTTTCGGTTTCTGAAATTTAAATATTCCATTGTTCCTTGCTATTGCCGAACAGTAACTAGAATAGAAGAATAGAATACAACAATCACTAGTTCAAACAAGATACACGGACTCGTGAGTATGCACATGGTCTGAATATGATAAAATGTAACTCACTCCCTCTTCATTTCAAGTATTTTCAAACAAAAAAGTGCATCATTCAGTCATCATTCAGTCTGAAACGCTCTCCGCAGAACTGTTTTTGTACGATGTAGACAGATCACTCATTGTACCAACCTTGTCTCAGCATTTATTCAGAAGGTTTAAGGAGGGCTTTTCAATTAATTCATGATAACACTCGAACACGCTCTTTTGTAGGCCTATTTTGTTTGCAAAGTTTACATTGCCTCACTCCCGACTGTCGTAACCGACATTTCGAAGAAGATAGTTATGGGAAAGTTTAGGGAAAAGCCATTCTATTGGATTCGAAACTCTGTAAGAATTCGAGCGGCACATGGTATAGCGAAAAGTTTCAGAAGAAGGGCAAAACGCTCATATATTTATAAACTTTGGTACAGATCTTATTTATTCGTATTGTTGAATTATTTCGTTGCCCATTTCTCACTGATTACCTGAACACATACAGGGTGTCTCGAAAAATGTACCTCTTGTTTGAAAGCCATAACTTCAGAGCCAGTGGAGCGATTGAGACGGCTAGTAGATCATAGGAAAGCACTTAAAAAAGAAAATTTTTTGGTATGTGTTTGGTGAGGATTGCGCCATGTACTCGACCGAGGCCTCGGATTTTGGACCTGATTGATAGTGCGTGGGTTACATGCTTGCTCTACTTTGGTCGTAAACAGGTGATATTGCTGATATGAGTTACTCCTAAGGCAGTAAACATATCTGTTTGCCGCAGCTTTTGGTCAAGCACGGAATAAAATTAATATCGGTCAATAATTGTAGCCACTGTTTGAGAAACTAAAACTCTTCCAACAGTGATGCAGTCATAAGTAACGAACTCAGAGGAATGTGACATGTATAGCGCATAAAGATTGCGCCACACACCTGTCCGAAGCGTCGGATTCTAGACCTGATTGAAAGTTCACGGACAACATGCTTGTTCTACTTTGGTCGTAAACGGGCGATATCGCTGATACGCGTTTCTCTTGATGCAGTAAACATAAAAAAATCAAAACGGAACAGGTTTAACATGCACTTTGAGATGCTTTTGCACAATATGGCTTTTTCTGTCCAAAAACCCCGGACTCTTGTAATGAGCATGTGATAGCAATTGTTACGTTGTTGAACTTGTTATATTTTGATGTTCTTATGTTTACTGCATCAAAAAATAATTGCGTAACATCGATATCACCTGTTGGCGACCAAAGTAGAACAAGCATGTTATCCGTGAGCTTTCAGTCAGGTCTAGAATCCGACGATTCAGACAGGTGCATGGCGCGATCTTCATGGTTCATACAAATTTCATTCCTCTAAATTCTTTTCTTATGATTGCATCACTGTTGGAAGGGTGTTAGCTTCTCGAACAATGGTTGCAATTATTGATCCATATTGATGTTGTCCCATACTTTACCAAAAACTTCGGTAAGTCGATATGTTTACTGCCTCAGAAGTAACTCATAGCAGCGATATCACCTGTTTACGACCCAAGTAGAGCAAGCATATAACCCACGCACCATCAATCAGGTCGAAAATCCGAGGCCTCGGTCGCGTACATGGCGCTATCCTCACCAAACACATACCAGAAAATTTTCTTTTTGCAGTGTTTTTATATCACCTACTAGCCGTCTCAATTCCTCCACTGGCTCTGAAGTTATGGCTTCTCAAACAGGAGGTACCTTTTTTGAGACACCCTGTAAAAGTGACCGAGTGACACACTCATTGCCAATCTAATACATGTTGGCGCAATCCTGTTACCAAGGCGATTTACCCACCTGGGTATCGAGCAATTGTTACCGTAGAGAACCTCTTAGCCATAAAGGCCAGATAGTTGCTGGCGAACACGTTTCCAACGTTCTTCAACGATCATGGCGTTAACTACGACGACAGTCTCATTCGGCTGCCTAATTCGTCGTCGTCGTTCACAAACGCCTCATTTTCCGACGACAAGTTCCCGGGCGCATTCTGGCACCATCGGCCAACAGCTGTAGCAGCAGCAGCAATTTCACATTTGAACGAGATCCAATGTGTTCTGTTACGATAATTAGCGGCTGCCGTCGATCCATATCGATGCCGAGGTCGTCGTCGGTTCCAGTTATGACGACTTGATGGGTTTATCGGTTGATGGTCCGTTACCGGTATAGACACAGCGACTATTGGTTTAGAATGCCGAACTATGTCAGGTGTCTGTGTTGTCTGTGTTGTGTGTGTGTGGTTCGGGCGGTGATTGTCGTCGTCCGACCGACCCAGCGACACGCGTCCTTGGCTGTCCCTTGTTCAACCCTGACGTTCAGGCGCTCAGGTGCACCCATTTCTAGACCCAATGCCATTGAAATTCAGTTTCACTACATCTATGGATTCTCTGGGCTCGATTTTTGGACATTTCGCCCTATATTTTGAAGTCGGACCTCCTGAACTGATCTCAGTACGTACTTCCTCATCACGGCAACAAATGATCGCTGCTTGGTGAATTCGGTCCGGCTGATCAGGTTCTGATCTAGGCGGAACCGCCGAAATGTCACCCGAATTTTTCCCAGACAATTTTACTTTCCATTGATTAAATTCCTCTTCAAACTATTGCATATATTATAATGTTTATTTTAGTATTTATTTATTTATTTATTTATTTTATCCAAGACGTAGCCCGAGGGCGCACTCGTAATGCAACACGCTTCACATGAGTCTTTAGAAGTAAAAAATACATTAGGTACATTTGGTAACTCATGTGAAATCAATGGATAACGTCATAGTATTTGGTACCTAATTCTTCCTTATTATCTGAGGGTCTTCGTGAACTTTCTGAAGTCACTGAACAGGTTAATCGAGGCTTAGTTTTCTGAAGGTTTTCTTGAACTACCAAACATTTCTGTACATTATATCAATTCTATAATTGTTTGTTATCTATTATTTCCATTATTCTAACGGTTTTCTTACACCTTTTCAAATCACTGAACAGGGCACTAGAGGCTTAATTTTTTAGTTTTTATCAGAATCTACTCTATGTTCTTAAAGTGCATTCCCCTTTTTCCTCGACTTCGCCATGTTTCTTTGCTGCTGAAATACGAATATAAATATAAATACAATTATAAATATAAACATAATTGATCGAATCCTACTGGTATACTCTACTATATAGTTTAGCCTTCAGTTTGAAGCAGCTATTCCCCTCCCCTCACATACGGCATCATCAAAGAACTGGTTACTCAGAACCAGTTAGCTGACCCTCCTGCTGCTGGAGCTAGTTGATACCTGGCGCTCGTGAAGCGTTCTTTTGCTAACATACAACTATAATCCTCGTAAATTCTCTCGTAAGTAGCTTACTGTATCCTACAGTACCTCAAAAACTGCACGACAACAATTCAATGTTTTGTTTGTTTAGCTATGATGTATACCAGTTGAAGTTTCGCTGCACAGAAAGCACAGCAGAGGACCCAAGAAGTTTGTTAGGGTTGTTTGTGTGTTACCATAATACTGAAAAACAATATGAATCACTTCCCAAGTTCAGTCGTAATGCTCCACATTCCTAATCTCTTACGTGAATCTTTGTTTCTTAATTAATCGATATATGGTTGGAGGGTAAGTCAGAGCCGTTCGGCGAGCGGAATCACACCTAATTCACGTTCGGTTATGACGAATCGGAGAGAGTTTTTTCCTAATTCTCATCGTCCTGCAATACTTCATCCATACTGTGTCGGCTTGTCAGAATCAACCGTTCTGATTAGTCATGCATTTGCGCAAAAGCAGCCGAGTAATGTGGTCGAACGGGCTGTGCTGTGCGCTTTTCGACGTTACGTTTCACCAGGAACCCCGACCAGGTACAGAAAAAAAACCTATCCATCATGGAGAGAAGGAACGTCTTAAAAGATGAGCAAATTGATGACTATCTATCCAAATTCTTAAATCTGACCAACTTTCTTACTCAGAACTTTGGAATGGAATTTCATGGGACATTTCGTCCTTGTCATATGTGTGTTGATGTCTTACTCTTTACCTTTTTATGCTGCTCGTCAGAATACTGTTCCCAAAGTTGTCTGGTCTAGCTTTGCCGAACCGTATTTTGATTCGGCGATGATCAGCTTAATATAGGTAAAAATTGCACAGATTTGCTAATTCGCTCCTATCATTCAATAGTGTTTCTATAGTGGTGGATCAATGTCCACGGTACGCGAGCACTGGGCGCGGCGTCGCGTGTGCCGCGTACAAGCGCAGCTCGACGCAACGCGTGACAGCAAAGGCGCCTTTTGCACATCAGCTGCACCTTGTTTCTTTTTTCACTTTTCTATTCCTCACTGTTGTCATCATTTTTTTGTTTTTTAATCGATGTTCAGTAGCTGCCTCAAAGTAAACTTCAAAAGGATTCCCCCATACTTCTACTATGACAGATTGTTAAAACTCGAGCTCAAGATTACGTAGAACGTAGAGAATGCATTCTATATCTTTATTTCTGCATTCTTTTCATTTTAATGCCGCCCTCCTCACAATGAAAGTCCTTCATTCCATTGTTGTTGGAACCGGAAGAAACAGTCGCGCCATGAATGGCACTTTGTCTTGAAAAAAGAGCCGCAATGGACGCAATGGACGCTAGATTGTAACACACGAACATACCACAGAAGAATCTTCATCTAGAAGCTTTCACTGTTATTCTGCCCATCGAAAAATCTTTCTCAGTTCTGTTCCCACTCATGCGTATGCGCATTGTTCCGCGTAACTTCCAGCCACAGTTTTCTGATTCTTTTTCAATGTCATTTGGAACCTCGTTTGAGTAGAAAATCAGAGTGTGAATTTGGAGTTTCGTGATTCGTACAACATCAAGGAATTGTCATTCCTATCTGGGAACCTGGCAACGCGTCTACCTGCACAGGTAGGTGCTTATTTAGCATGCGATGTCGGCGATCCTTTTCACGACCAAAACAACCACTCAACCTTGGGCCCTGATTCGTTAACGGGTTCGCATAGAATTTCACGTTGTTGACGAAAATATTTGCTGACCACTCGGTCATTTCCCAATTGTTCCGTTAATTATTATGCCATTGGGACCCCTTCTTAAGCGAAGGTTGAAATTTCAGTCCCACGTAATCATTGGAATCTCGGTCTCTTCCTTGCTGAACAGTTCTTCGTCGTGACAGCATCAATTTCACTTCTGGAACGAACTTTGTTGGTCAATTTTTGTGGCAAATTTGTACACGATTGAGCGTCCAAACCTGTCATAGCGCGTACTCTACGTCCATGTCGTATAAATAGCAATTACTGCTCGATTTTGTTGTCGTCTATAAACGGATCTCATCTGTTGGAAATTTGGCGTGATAATGTAGGAGAATGCTTGGTCCTTCCTTCTTACTTAACGTTTTGCTGAGGTCATCGCAGAAGACGGGTAAACGGCCGGATCCGAACACACTAACTGATCGTAGGTTTAAGGTTGGAGCTCGAAGTCCGAAATTGGTACAGATATTTATTCAACAGACTGACGTTTCGGCGTGTATCACCTTCTTCAGAGTCTGAAAAGTCCAACTATACATCACACAACATTTCCGACTCCTCTCCGAATGATAAGATCCCTTTCGCCATTCCTTTCATTTCAGAGGATGTTAGCTGTGCGATAAGAAAGTGTGTTAGGAGAGACGAGCTGGAAAATCTGGTGAACGTGGTAGACATCCCCCCCTACCAACCTTAAAAATCGCCTTGTTCGAAATCGGCTGTACGACCGGGTCTGTACTACTTCTAATTGCTTAATGTGCCCTCTGATAAAGAAGGAGACTGCATGGTATGTGGAGTTGTTTACCTAATAAAATGCAATAGCTGTGCGTATATTGCAGAAACAGCCCGCCCATTTCACGTTAAAGTTAAGGAACACCTGGATGGGAAGGACAAGTTGCGCCCTACTAGCGCGTTGGGCTGCCACAGGCAAAACGACCACAGCGGCGATGACTTTAGGGTCACATTCAAAATTCTGGCGCACGAGACCCACACGGCTTCATGCAAAACGCTCGAGGGATTCTGGATCCAGGCCAACAGCCCTAGGCTGAACCGTAGGGGCGAATGCGTCTATATAACAAGAGAGCTCACCCCATACATCAATCTTGCCTTTTAAAGTTCTTGGTCTCTTCGTCTCCTTACGTGGACTTGTTCTAGTTTCTCAGTGCTGGAAGGATTGCGGTTCATGAGGTCTTCAACCTTCGCCAAGTTCGTTCCGACGTTTGATCTTGTAGTCTTGATGTATAATTGGACTCTGAAGAAGGCGATACACGCCGAAACGTCAGTCTGTTGAATAAATATCTGAACCAATCTTGGACTTCGAGCTTCAACCTTAAACCTACAATTGCTCTCCAGATTCATCGAGAGTCGAACATGGCAACACTAACTGATCTGTCCTGCCACTTTCGTTATAAACCGCTACAATACCACGCTACAACACTCCTCCCCAGCACAATTTTCCCGATCGATAAATCTAGCCATTCCTCCTGTTGGTATACTGTATACTCACATTTCGTCAGACCTTTGGAGTTCTTCTGGTAGGCAGAGATTCCGTACCGATTTCTCAGTTTACATGTGGAAAGCCTTAAATTCATTAGTATCTCTGCACTTTTCGGACCACAATTATCAGATCTTATCAGTCCTGTACCTCAAACTTTTGCGATCTGATTTTCTGCTTCTCATCGGTTGTGAGCGCGCAATCTGTACGTCATGCGGTCCATTCCATTTTCCAAATTCGGACCACGATTTTAGTGTGAGGGTTGGTGTGTTCAGCGCATTCAGTTTGTTTTTCTCGGTCAGTCACTCTCGCGCTCCCTCTCTCCTCACTGGTCAGTCAGTCCATCTGACTCACTCACAGGTGCTGCTTACATTGTCCGAGAGAGATTGACTGAGGTGTTCCGTTCGTTTGCGTTCAGCGGCTTTTTATGTAGTCAACGCCGATTTCAGAACCGTCGGCGTTCATACCCTCACGGCTTACGCGCTGGTAATCTGAAAATTCGATTTCAAAGCGGATTTCAATGTTTTCCCGGCTCATTCTGTTCCTTTTTATTCCTTTTTCTAGTGCGTCTTCCTAATGATAGAGCATCGTTTGAGGATGAAGGCTCTTCTGCCGTTCGTTTACCATAGGTATCCTTGAGCTATGTTCTATTCTCTATTCTGTTCTTATTGATGCACCTACTATGTAACCTCCTTCAAACGTTCCGAAACAATTTTTCATAGCTACTCCTTAGAGAGGTGTCCTTTTTAATTGTGCTACTCTAATTTTTTATGAACAGTCTGCTTTCCTATACGCTCAAAAAATGACCCTTAATGTTCATGTGGGTAAATTAGTCAGGGATATAAAGGATATGTCCATTTCCAGACTACGATGAGAATTTATTTGATCTGTGTTTATTACATCGTAGTTGCTCTTAGATCACCACAGATAAATTCCAAATATTTCCAAAGAAAGCTTTAATTTAGTGGTGGGAAACTCTTCGTTTTGGCTGATATTTTCGCGCTGAACCTAAAAAGCTTTTGATCAGTTTCAGCTCGGAATTTACACTCCATCCTTGCTGTTTTAGTACATTTTCACATAGAGTCATCTCTGATTTTGTATACATATACAGGGTGGCAAAAAATTACGTGCGCCATAAAAATTGTTCATAATTCTTCTTTCTTGAAACATTTGGTCGAAAAAATTTCTTCATATTCAAAAACAGAGCATGACATTTCATAGTTACCAAATGTTTTCAAAGTGGCTGGCTTCAGTTTTTATATAAATGATATTTTATTACTTCATGAAATCGATGGTGCGTCGCAAGTAGTAATTTTCTAGATTGTTTCATATTTTGATCAGGTCTTCTCACAGTCTATCCAAATTCCGGATTTTGAACTTCTGAGTTTTCTCCTGTAATCACTCAAGCGGGTAAGTCCAACGGATTCAGTTGAAAGATGTTAAAGGGCTACAAACCCGTAGACAAAATGGAGCTGTTTTCGGTTCCATGGAGGTGCACTACCGATTGGCGGCTTATACCATTACTTAACGGTGGAATTGGGATGTTTCTGCTTCCAGATTCTTCCGAGACACTGCAACTTCTATAAGAATCTCTTCTCCATAGATTTTCGTATTGCTTTTATCTTTTCTATCGATAAAAATTAAAAAATTCTCACCTGAAGTACTGAAATCGCTTGAAAGCATTAAGTTCATTGGATATCAGAATTTCACGGTGGTTTTTCGCTTGCAGTTATTCAATGGAGCTGTGCCAAAGAGGTGAGGGGGATTCTGAAAATTTTAAGCAACGCAGATAGTAGAAAGTTTATCATCGAAACAGAGGTTTCCCTCATTGCGGCGCACCTTGAAACATTCCCACAATTTCTTTCGATTTTTCTTACATTTTATAGATAAGAGTTTGTGCTTTGAATAGAAGATAACTTAGAAGCCTAGGCTTTTGACATACTGTCATTTGAACAGATTTGCAAAAATTTTTTGAACTATGGCCATTTTTATCAACTTCACGTCATTTTACTAGTTAATCCTCTTCGTAAGGATACCATTACACTCTTATGTATTGACACTCCATTTACATACACTTCTGGGCTTTGATTGAACATGTACTTCATCAAACCACTGCTTCACAATTTCCTGGACGATTCATAGAGAAACACCAAGCCTTGATGAAAACGCTGAGTTCTCCAACCCACCTGCCGGTTATTGTGCAACCGCGTTTCGAGTTAAACAGTTTTCCAGATGGATTGGAAATAAAAATTCTCCTTTGAAAAACCGATAATGGGCATCTAATAAACATTTTAGAAGAAAAAGCATGCAGAAAAATGCTGTACAATAGTTAAAAATTTGTCGAATGTAGCGCGCACGTAATTTTTTGCCACCCTGTATCTCCAGTAGAAAAATACCTGTGTGCAATAACAGCACTTTAGAATACCCTTACCCTTCTGACCCTCTTTCAAAAACCTGCTTTTCAAGGACTCTGAATTTTCTTCTTTTCAGTCAAGACGCACATCAGTCACTGTCAGTGTCTGATGCGACAGATTTTTGTTAGCTTTTTACCCTGCTGTTCTATTCAGGTTGCTCTGAAGTTCCTGCAGTTCCCACCAATAGTAGTTCTGTCCCAGAACTCGTACCTTAGCTACCTTAGCCGTCACTTCTGGCCTGGTTACCCCGTTCCTGTTTCGGAGTGGCTTGTTAGTGAATGAGTGAGATGAGTGGTTTCTCTGAGGCACACAAGAATGTTTTCCTCGGACAGGACAATTTCTGGTAGCAATTATATCGACCTCAATGGGAGCAGGGTGGTAGTTCACCTTGGGTGGTTGATGAAGCCTCGAGTGGCGGTGGAAGCAGAACATTAGAGTGTTGTAGTTCTTGAACTACAATAACACTTAACAAACTCATCACCTTACTGTAAAAGGGTAATGCGTCATTGCGTCATTAGCACATAATATGGTAGATCAAAGGGTAAATTGGGTAGGTTAGTTCTGAGCCACTAAAATTTAACCAGCGGAATTCGCTTTTCTGGTCATTTTTCTCACAGGTACAGCGCCGCACATGGTGGCCAATATAGCGACTAATGAATTTTTATATAGATGGCGTAATTTTCAAACTCTCTCTTTGCGGATATGTTTTTCCTGTACTCTATTGGTATATTTGATTTTGATATCACTATCGGGCTTTGGCTATGTGATGCTCATCACGCTGGAATATTTATTCTTAAATGATCAGCCATGTCATGCCCAAATTCCATTATTTTAATGTTAAATTTGTAATTTATTTTTATTATATACTGTGATTTTATAAACTCTTAACTCTTTTGCTGGAAATCCCTGCTGTGGTACTGCATAACTTCACCCGTAAGTTATTCCTAAGGTGTTATGGAATGGATTATTCCACGATCCCTAATGGTGCCACTAGAGCTCGTAAACTAGGATTACCATCTTTAAGACGTAGAAGGCTGAAATTTGATCTGGTAATGATGTTTAGAATACTGACAGGCAGAGTTAATTTGGACAATTCGAGCTTCTGTTCGTTGGTTTCTTCACCCAGAACGAGATGGGGTGGTCTTAAACCTAACAATACTGTTGTGAGAAGCCAAATCAGATCACATTTCTTGTCCAATAGAACAATTCGAAGTTTTCGCGCCTTGCTGAGGGACAATGTGCTTCAAATGTCTCTTGGTAAATTCAAAAATTTTGTCGACCAGCGAATTAAGGAATACTAAATGTAGTTCTTTTTTGAGTTGTTTTCAGTGTGTGTGTGTGATGTTCTTAGTCGTTCTTCGACTCACTTTTTACATCGTTCTCACGTACTGTTATGTCCTGCGCGAATATTTCGCGCTTTCAAATAAATAAATAAAACTGATGTATTGTCAATGGATTTCGATTCATTCGTAAGTTCTATATGATATCGTTTCCAAAATAATATTTATTAAACTATTATTTTTCATCTGCGATTGGCTGCATAATAACTGTAATTGATTTATAAGCTTTATCAACAAAAGTTTAACAGTGATGACGTCTTAGCCATTGGCCAAATAGTGATATCATAAGTAGTGTGTTTTTTGTATTGTATTGTTTGTTCGCGTTTTCGTATTGTACGGCACACGTTAAGTGCATGGTAAATAAATAAATAAATATTATAAATAAATAAATTTTATCACTTAGATCCTCTGCTTGAGGAAGAGCTGATGCCAGCAGGCTCCATTGCTAAATGCTACTACACCGCGGTGCAGGCGGACCCTCAACTCGTGTCATGTCTCGGTCAATCCGTGATTTTTCCGAGGAGTTTAGAACGGCCCACAAAAGTGGACAAGTTCTCACTCGGCCTTAGTCTGATAAGATCGTCTTGGAGAGCTGGTTTTGCGGAAATGCAAAGTGAACATTGAACGGCGCGTTTTGTTAAACAACGAAATTTCATACGATAGTCGCCTGCCTTTTGGACATACTCGGTTTTCTACCCTTTTTCCCATTGCATGTTCAATATTTCAAATTTCTAATGTACTAGACCTTGTTTGCAAGTCGACAGTTCATATTGCCAAGAGAATTTCCACGTCGCGCTTGTTGCATCCGACAGTGTCGCGTCCTCTACGTCTCTGCGCATTCTATATCTCCTCCTATACTTCTTAGTAACCACTGTGGTTTGCGGAATATGCTGGGTTTTTCCCATAATGAACGAGCAGGATACCTTTATCATGTTTGACTTCGTTGTTATGTGTACCGTTTATGTTACACTCAATGAATTGATATTGATCTTCGCAGTTCTACTTGTAGTTGCACACGAATGATCTTCTTTTCTACACATCCTTGCTGCCTTTTGAACTGATCTGCGAGGTGTTTTTAGTCACATAGAGTGCCGAATCCGTCGCTGATTAGCGCTAATTTGACAGTCTCTTTACTAGAAAAAATAGCGTGGTATTCAGCACTAATTTCCCGTCAAGGTTAGCTGCTAAAGAAACGATGAGTCATCCTTTACATAGTCCATTTGAAAACGTGAAACATTGACATCGAGTGATTTTCTTGTCGTTTTGGTGGTGGGAAGTGATTCGGTGTCGTCTCTCATATGCGCGTTCCACTTTGAATACGTCTTCAGATGTGTCCATGAAGCGACACGGTGTCGCACCTTCAGCTCCACCACGAGAAGCCTACTATCAACCACCACCGCTACCACAACAACCTCCACCCAAATATCGTCCAACGTCACCACCAACCATCTGCACATCTCCAACTCCTCGTCCAACCTGGCAAGCACATCATCCCCAACCCTCACCACCAAAACCACCTCCACCCGGTTGGAACATCGCTGCACCGCCCCTACCGCCTAAAACGACAATCGCTGTTTCACCGTCGAAAAGCTATCCGGCTCCAGTACCTTCACCTGCAGCTAAGAGCTATCCACCTCCGACCAAACACACCTACGATGTCATAGAAGATCGTAAAAAAATCCCGGAAAATGTCACCCGATTCAATGTGAATCCTGATAAGCCACGAAAGAAATTCAATCCACAATTGAACACTAAAAGGTCTGCTTTATTTTTGTCTTCTCTGTGATCTGGTTCTGTTCCTTTAGCCATTGCCTGAATGAGCACTCGTTTTATACTGCCAAATTCTGGACCATCTTGTGGGTCATTTTAATACATTTTTTTGCTTCTTTATTTCGTTACACCTTGTGGGTATTATACATGTGAACTTGGCAATTCCCTTTGCAAAATTCTCAAATTTCATGTTGTTCTTCAATTTCACGTACCATAGGCAAAGAAAGGAGAGGTCGTTTGTCAAACTTGTTTATGATTTTCGGAATGATTTGGAATTTGAACGTTTACAGTTTTTAATGCATTTCTCTATCCTTTTTGTCGGGAAATCATTTCGAACACTGTTCTTGCAAATCTAAAGATAAGTTACACCCCAATCATCTTTATTCTTGCTGTTAACAAATAATTAATCGGCAAAACTCGCCATTTCTTAGAATAGAGTATAATAAAACAAACATCTTGGTTAATTTCTTAAGATTTCAATTATTCCCATTTCCCAGACGACCGCCTTGACACCGCTGCGTACTGCTTTTCAGTTCAAAATTTGGATTATTTTAGTTTCTTCAGATATGTAATTTTATACTATTATAGAAATAAGCCGTATTTGTATTATTTAGATATCACTACATAAGTGTATATCTTAGCCCGAATTCATACAATTTTCATTCAAAATGGTGCACGCTTGTGTTGGATCCCTTTTGCTCCACACCCCCTTTGGGCTTCTCTAGCAAAAAATGAATAATTGTTGTTCGAGCTCATTTTTTGCTTTACGACGATACACAAATATATGTATGTAATACAATGAAGGCTCCACGAAAAGAAAAAACAAAATCGGACCTTCTGTAGCGTTGAACTGAAAAAGGAACAGAACCAAATTGCCAGAACTTGTTTGAAGGCTCAATTAATTGGTTTCAAATTCAATTCCAATTACTTTTTAGAGGCTGTACGGATGTGCTGTGCTGTTTTCTGTTCCTCGTGTTCACTGTCGGTTGGGGAGTGGTGGCTGCAATTGGTGAGTTGGAAAACCTGCGTAATGCAGACCGGCTGCGGGTTGAACAATCGCACAAAGACAGCAAACAACTGGATCGCACTTAAGGAAACCGATGATTCATAGAAAGCCGGCTTCTGCACTTTCAAGTGGTCCCAGTAACTGTCTGTTGTTTAGGTTTTCTATGGGGTGATGCCGAACGGTTAATACTGCCCACGGATTCTGCTGGACGTCGTTGTGGTGGCTCCAGAGGACAGTCGTACAATTTGACGTGAGATTTTATATCCACTAAGTGGCAAACACTGCGATAATCTCTCGTGAGGAACCTGTATTTTGGCACTATTCCACTTCGCGCACTCCACTGGCCGGAGAAAACTTTTTTCACCCAACCATACCCAAATTTCACCTATATGAATAGCATGTGGTGTTGATCACGATTCTAGCATCCATTTTTTCAAATTTTAGTCGGAGACCACCCACATCATTCATTACGGTGGTCTAGTTAAAATTTCAGATTTGGCTCAAAGCTCGTCTGCTGGGGTTGTTTTACATACAGATCAGGATCGCGATGTTTTTTTTTTGAAATTCCGTTTGATTAGGGCTGTTATGGAGGGATTTAGGTAAGCCATGAAGGCGTGAGGGCGTGGCGTGCGAGAGCGGGTGCCGGGATCTACCGACATCGATCAAAATCTGATAAAAGGACATCAGATTCGTGATCAGCATAGCAAATAACCAATCTAGATTAAGTTTCAGCCAAATCGGTAATTCTGACCGGATCACCCACTCTAACGATATGGGTAATCCTCAATCGAAATTCGAGAAACAAACGTCAGGACCGTTATCAGCTTGCAAAATTGCCACTCTAGGCAAAATTTCAACCAAACTGGCGATCCTACCTAGACTACCCAGCTAGCCACTGCAAGCAATATGCGTGGTCTCGAGCCGAAATTCGGAAAATGGATGTCAGATTCCTGATCAGCGCCTCCGGAAACCCTCGGAGGTGAAGTTTGAGCTAAAATGAAAAGAAAAACTCTTCTCCGGCCACTGGAGTCCGTGAAGTGGAGTAGTGCCCATCATTTTATGTACCGGTGTGACCCTTTGTATAGGATATAGGGTGACGAGAGAATTCGCCGGTTCCGATTTCTCGTTGGAAGAAAATATTAAGTAAATTCTCGGCCCTCAGTATTGGTATTCCCCACTGATCCGTAGCCGCAATGTGGGCGTGGCGTGCTCACCACTACACACCACGCCCATGTTACACCTTTTTCCTGCGCAGTTCGTAAATGTTCCACATCATTTCGTATTTTTTCCATACCATTTCGTATTTTGTCACTTAATTTCGTAACTTTTGCATGACATTTCGTACTTTGTCATTCTATTTCGTAAATGTTTCGTTGCATTTCGTAAATCGAGCGTGAATATTCTAAACGTGGATTTCGTCACGTATATACTTTTTGAATTGTTTTTTATTTGTATTTGCCAAAATCACTGAAAAAGTTCCACATACAGTAAATAATGTAATGTGCAGAAAATATGCAAAGCATTCTTTTGCTGTTTCTTTTTCTCATCAACTTGGTTTTCAAAATTGAGAAATAAATAGAGAATTGAATTGAACAGTCCAATTTAATTTTTTTTATATCCAATTTAAATTTAAATTAGATTCAATTTCAATTTTTCTCTAAATTCAAATTCAGAAAAATTGCATTTAATTCAAATTTGTAAATTCAAAATTGAATTGCAGGAGGAATTTCAACTGAAGTGAATCTAAATTTATTATTCATTTGTTTTTTTCTCCAATTTAACTGGAGAGAAAAAAGGAACAGAATCTCGAAACAACGAAAGAAAGCTTCAAAGTAACACTGCGTTAGCGACATCGACATAAAACAGGGGAAAGTCCGAAAAATCACAACAGAAAGATCAGACATACAAATAAAATCAGAAATAAGCACAGCCTTGCGGGCTTTCTGAGGTGCGGATCACGAATTTGGCATCCGTTTTCTGAGTACTGACCGGAGATCACCCATACTACTTGCAGAAGCAATTTGGGTGATGCAGATAGTATCACCGATTTGGTTAAAATTTCGTCTAGGGCGGTAATTGTACATGGTGATAACGATTTTGAATGTCATTTTTCGAATTTCGGCCAAGGATCACCCATATTCTCAAATTGGGTGGTCGGGTCCTGGCAACGGTTCGATGCGCGAAAGCGCGCCCTAATGTGAAGGATCGCCGGCCATCGCTGGCCATCGCGGGCCGTCGCGGGCCCTTGTCATACTCCCGTCGGCCATCGCCGTCGATCGCCGTCGATCGCCGTCGGGCCCTTGGTATACTCCCGTTGTCGATCGCCGTCGATCGCAGTCGGTCGCATGCGCTGCGACTGCGATCGACGGCGATCGACGGCGATCGACAACGGGAGTATACCAAGGGCCAGCGACGGCCAGCGATGGCCTGTGATGGCCTGCGATGGCCAGCGACGGCCTGCGACGGCCTGCGACGGCCAGCGACGGCCTGCGATGGCAAGCGACGGAAGTGTCTCCTTGTGGGCGACGAGGTATCTCATCACATGAGAAAATTTTTCGCAAAGGATAGAAACTAATGATAGTTGTCAACGCCAAACAAGATGATAATTGCTTCATAAACTTCAGAAATAAATATGATGAGTATAGAAGCAATTTTTGACAAGGAGTGAACAAGCTGAGCAATGAGAGAAAAACAAGAAGATCAGCAACCAGCTCCAGTGCTTAAAAAGGCTGTTAAGTGATACTAGGATTTTTTGCATTACACTAAACGGACGAAACATGTAGTAAATGGACAGAAATTAAGAGAAACGAAGAGTTCAAAAGCAGTAGTGATCATCTTCTTCGAGGACATTTCCACATGTGTTGTAAGTCACATAGTCGCTCACAATCACTAGTGAAAACCACGAAGAGGAATGAGGTATTGAGGAAGATATGCCGGATGAAGAAAAGTGGAAAAAAAACAAACAAAAGATGAAGAAAAGTGGGAAAAAACAAACAAAAAACAATAACAACAATAAGCAAAACCCAAAACGAATCGAAGGAAAGATACAAAGCACACTGAAAATCAGAAGAAGATCAAACATGCATGAACATAAATCAAAAACAAACAAAAAACAATAATAAATACAAACAAAACTCACCAATGGACTATGCCGCAACGCAAGCAGTAGCAGTGACGAAAGAAACAGAAGAACAAACACAATGGAAGCAAAAAAAGCTTTGTCCGTTTCGTCCCTTAACCTTAGACGAAAAAAAAAACAGAAAAAAATTAATTTAAAGCCATCTCCGGGACTCATCAGTAAGGTAGGGATGGCTTAACTTTCAAAAACGCAAACTAAACTTAAAATCAGAACAGACTATTAAATACTAAAAACGTACATAATCCATTCAAACACACCTAAAATCAAAATAGAAGAACAAACGTGCACTAAACAGCAATCAAAAACAAAAACAATGATGAACAACAACAACCCTACCCAGAAAGGTCACAAAGAATAAAAAATGACAATACCTAAAAAATAAAAACGCAATACAAAGATAAAAAATGAAGAAAACTCACCACTGCCCCATGCCCGTCGCTGGCCGTCGTTGGCCATCGCTGTGCAGAGCGCTGCGATGGCCTGCGACGGCCTGCGACGCGGCTGCGACGGCCTGCGACGGCCTGCGACGGCCAGCGACGGCCAGCGACGGCCTGCGATGGGGATCTCGTCGTTCCCCGTCGCTGGCCGTCGCAGGCCGTCGCAGGCCGTCGGCGATCGACGACGGGACTATAACATAGCCTCGTCGCCGGCCGTCGTTGTCGATCGCAGACGGGAGGCGTGGCAGCGGACAACTGCCACGCCGACCGCCGTTCACTGCGATGCGTAGCAGTTGCGCAGCGACCCCCGCGACGGACAACGGGAGTATACCAAGGGCCTCGCAGCGCATGCGACCGACGGCGATCGACGGCGATGGCCAACGGGAGTATACCAAGGGCCTTACGAAATAGAATGACAAAGTACGAAATGTCATGCAAAAGTTACGAAATTAAGTGACAAAATACGAAATGGTATGGAAAAAATACGAAATGATGTGGAACATTTACGAACTACGCAGGAAAAAAGTGTAATGCCGCATTAGGCCCAGACGACCGCCTTGACACCGCTGCATACTGCTTTTCAGTTCAAAATATGTATTATTTTACTTTTTTCAAGTATATAACTTTATACTATTTCAGAAGTAAGCCATATTTGTATTATTTCGATATCACTAAGTGTATATCTTATTCAACAGCTCTTGGAGGATGTCAGACACCTCAGGCAAGCAAAATGATACGATAGATATTCTGTAGTTCTATTGTTCTCCATTCTACAGTTCCTTGTGAAACCAAAGCGATTATTTCCAAACATTACAGATGTGCGTGAGCTCTTGTCCAAACAAGTATTTTTCGTATCTTCAACTACAAAGTGCTGCCGTTACCGCTTTCAATTTTCATGAGGAAGTAAGGAGTTTTGAAAACTCCAAAACTAGTAATACACATATTCGGCTTTATAAACACATTCATTTCTAGGTCATTTCTTCGCTATATTGTACCGATGATGTGGATAAAAACTCAATCTTGTCGTTTGCTCAGCTTCGAACTCTCGTTCAACAGCAGAAATGCTCCTCGTACACCGTCAAGTCGGCTCCAGGTGATCAACTTGTTATTTTATTACCTTTGCGTATTTTTCGAACTTTTCTGACCCGCGAATCCGTTCTGGATTTCTTTGCTTTTTGTGCTGTTTTCTGACTGTATTTCCGAAATTTCTGATGTATGCGATGATTCTTCCAGGTTGACATGCACTTGCTTTGTTGTATCTTTGCCAGGGCAGAGTTAAATGTACAGACATGTTATGTTTTTTTCTGTTTTAGTGCTCGGTCGATGTGTGCCGGAAATTCTTGTTGGTGTCGCGGAAGGCATTAATAACGCTCAAAAGGGAAGTGCACCATCGCTCGATACACTGAAGAACATGTTCGGCGACGACGGCACCATACCGGCCGATCGAGCAGTGAACGAAAGTGAAAAGTAAGTGGAGAGAGAGAGCAAATGGTGGAAAGCTATTAGATCGATTTTCTATTTTTCAAGATAATTGCTAAAAAATTCCTCAATACACCCCGGTGCAAAATTATAGGTTCACCCCGCGATTTGTCCATAAGTCGTGGGCGTAGGAAAGCATCTCTAGTTTCAAGGTGATATTTTCCGATGAGAAAAGTGGAACCTTGATGGGCTCGGCGGCTACAAGCACTACTGGAGGGATCTAACAAATGAGAAACGTAAGAAATGAGAAACGAGTATTCTCTGGACGCAACTTTGGCGGTGGAAGTGTTATGGTCTGGGCTGCATTGTCCGGATATGGACTTGTCGCTTTGGAGTTTGTCTCATGTAATATGGACAGCGAAGATTATCAGAATGGGCTAAAAGAACACCTTCTCCCTTATTTGAGAAGATTTCGTAGGCACAATCTTACCTTTCAGCAAGACGAAGCTCCCATACTTGTGTCGAGGTCAACTATGAGTTGGTTCGACTCCAACAGAATCCGAGTTTTAGCGTGGCCCAGTTGTTCTCCAGGATCTGAACCCGATGGAAAATTTGTGGGTTCACAATGCTTACTTTTGTTTCTGATCTGAAGAACGTGTTTACAAGAACGGCGCTGGGGTTTCCACTTACAACACCATGGCCGCGACGTCGATCGGACGAGTTCTGATCTGAAGAACGTCATTCTTGATGCGCGTCGTCTGAAAGAGCCTATTCTTGATGCTTGAGCTCATGTAGAGCACACTGTTCTTGATAATCTTATCCTAAGTATGCCACATAGAATGTTTGATGTTGTTTATAACAAAGGTAATGTTACAAAGAACAAAACTCAAATTGAATATTCATATTTTTTAAAACACACAGCTTTTTAATGAAGTGAACCTATAATTTTGCACCGATCATTATCTCTGATTTCTCAATAAAAAATTGTATCTTACAATGACAAGACATCCCGCCCAGAATTTTTATATTACGGTTTTCGATAGTGAGGAATATGACAGTAATGTTACTAGATCCCCTCAATAGGTTCTTTGAACACTTATGGACAAATCGCGGGGTGAACCTCTAATTTTGCACCGGGGTGTATTTCGTGCATACTCGTTGGCTTGAATGCAAACATCATCACTGCTGGAAAGAAACTGGAACATGCACAAGGATTTTCTCGGTTTTTCGGTCCACAATGTATGATCTCTGTTGATGTATAGCGATTTTCTCTTTGATTACAGGATTGATGTTTAATATTACGCATTTCTAAAAATCTTAGATGTACCCTAATCAGTAATAGCCACATGGTACCATTCAGGCCAGCAACCCCCTTCGGACTGAACTACCGTTGTTCCTTGAAGCCAAGATGGGCCTTTTTGAACATACGAAACCAAACTTTTGCAACGTTAATAAAGACAATCGAAGGACCCATCATAATTCATAAGCCATTAACTGAGTTTCTGAGCTCGTGAAATAAACCTGGGTCAAGGTGCCTGCAATCAATATCGATTTTCTCTGCAACACCTGTGGTGCTGAACCAGGACAACTGTGGTATATGTAGCTCATAAATCAGCCTACATAAGGGTTATGAAAGTGAAATACCAGAACTCGTTTTGAAATTTTGGTGAGCGGCCAAACTGAGTGTCGGGAAACTTTTTCGACGACATAATATTAGAGATCGATACACATCGAATGGGGAAGCACCACTATGATGAAGTCACATCCGCCACCCGGGCCCGGGGTTTGTCTCTCATCATTTTCTATCCGATCTTTACAGGGTGCGCAAAATTTGCAAACAAAAATATTTCATTGTAACTTCAACGAAAATGTAGATCTGACAATGAAACTTAACATACAGTTTCCCTATTCCCTTGCTAATAGAAAAGAATGAAAGGGGCCCCCTTTCTTACGGAAACATGTCCTCAGACGAGTAGCGAACCCATAACACATGGCACGGAGGTAGTCTTCTACTATATCGTTCTTTGCCTCAGCCAGGGGAGCTTCCAGTTGAGCCAAATTTTTGTGTTATGTAGAGGAATTCTCGCTGCCAGTAAGTGACCAGAAAAGAAACTAAGGCGGTTCAAATCCCGTGAGTTTAGAGGTCAGCCATCTTGTGCTGTGCGGCGTGGGACAGCAAAATTATGAGTCGATGATTGCTGATCATTCTCGATTTGGCTTTGCCATTCGCACATTGTGAACTCAAATTAACTCAGGCTTGGAATACATTTAACTTTAGTGTATACGTACCCACTACTCCAATATTAGGTTAAAAGCTTAGTTCTGAAAGTTGTTATCAATTGCGCCAAACGAATAATTCGTGGCACGCAGGTAGTCCTCATCGAAATCATTCCATGTGCTTGTTAACTGTGCTATCAGAGGCAGCAAAGTTGCACATCAGATAGAGCACACTCTTTTCACAAAAACCTACTATACTAGAAAATCAGTTTCTCAAAAACGTCGAAGAAAATTAAGGTAAAAATAGCAGTACGAACAGAGAGGTGTGGACTGATGATGGCCGATAGTTTCAAATTTCGTTTTGCTATCACCGCTGTGCAAGTATTCAAGAGCTCATACTTGGGCAGCGTTTGCGTGTAGTATTGTTGTATATCATATTCCAATATGAAACTCAGAATCCAGTTCTGACAGTAGTTGTGGCCTGTGATGTATTTGTCCGTGTAATTTTTGCGCACCCTATAATACTTCCATTCTATTCAGTGATTTCCCAATAACATAGAAAGCCCAGTGTAACTCCGTTTTTCACATCGACTAACGCTAATTGACTCTTACCTTCTCCTCTAATAATGATGATTACGCGGTATGTTTTACGAATCCAAGTGCGATTGTGACTTCTCTTATCACTAAAGTTCTATGTAGGAAAAGAGAGAGAAGTGCTCTGTTCCACGATCTGTGGACAGACAGCAACGTCGCGTTCGCGTTTTTCCTTGCATCATGCATCATTGGTTTTTAGTAGCATTCTCGCTCTGTCAAATAACTCCCTTTCGCAGTAATACTACCTGCGACGTTTCACTTTCAAAGGGGGGGGGGTGGGAAATTTACACAAAAAATTGTTGTTACGGTCAAATAACTATACTAAAAATGTCTAAAATGGGTAGCGGTTTGTGTAGCCAACAGCTTTTGTTGTGACCGAACACGTAGCAGCGTCTATTACTATGATGCTCGTCCTGCGTCTCCGACCTAATTGAACAACCATTTGATGGTTCATTGGTGGCGTGGCCGCGTGGCGCAATGGATAACGCGTCTGCCTACGGAGCAGAAGATTGCAGGTTCGAATCCTGCCGTGGTCGGAAGTGTTTTGCTACCAATCCAGTTAGTGCGCTTTTCCAATCAGTATACAACATCGGCAGCATTGATCAGTTCTGACCACATTTCAATTGGAATCGATATATTATTCAACTTTTTGCAGAATTTCTACTCGGAAGATGCAGAGAAATATCAGAGTGATGTCATTTTGAATGTTTTCCGTACCTAAATGTGAAAATAAGCTTTTTCCAGATACATCGGACAGGTGGTGAACTCGGAAGGTGTGGTGACGAAAATCGTGCACGATTTGTCGAAGTCATGGTGGCAGGTGAGACTGCATTCCTATTCGAGTAATAATTGCAGTAGTTATTCGAATAAATAATGGGAAATTTGACCAGACGTGACGGAGACTTACAATGATTTACGTAGCAGCAAAATAATGTCGACAGTAAATTTTCTGTAGAGTATGATGTTACAACTACACTATTTTCCACTGTAGGGTAGAGAAATTATCAGCATTGGTCGATAAGCTAATCAATTTGAAATCTTCGCCATCAATATTATGTCTTCGTTATATTTCTACTTGTTACACCAATATCTTCGGTTATTTTATTTATATTTATCCTATAATTTTTCTGTATTCCAGATCCTCACCCTTGTGGGAGCAGCTGGCGTGTTAGCGTTCCTTTGGACCGTGATTCTACGCATTCTTGGTGGTTTTATGATTTGGACGTCGCTTTTTTGCATTGTTGGAGTTCTTGGAGCAGGTAATCATCAAGAAGAATAGTTAAGGATAATAGGTAAAGGTTCGTAGTGTTGATCAGCCCCTAAGATCGCGCCGCGCATTTACATTCCATTCAAGTCGTGGAAGTATAGTTATTGCCATTGACTGTGACAATGACTTGAGGAGCCAGCCGCTAAGCGAAATTAGCATCTCTACCTTCCTAGGCAACTCTGGTACCAATTTTCTCGACTCCGTAGGGATTTTGGTTTGGTTAGCCCGGGCGGGGATCGACCGTTCGACCGTGTGGGTGTCAGTAGCGCCTCTTGCCACTGCGCCACGTGCGCTCAGTAAAAACATCGGCCACACATTTTTAACATTTGGTTAGGAGATAAAGTAGCGCTTACATTCCAATTGTGGTCAATTTACCACGAAATACTTATATAAAATACTTTACAGGATCCGGATTCAGCTGGTACAAATGGACGAGATTGGTGAAGGAAGGAGCTATTGACGACTATTCATTCCAGCCAATATTTAGCGTCTACTTTGAAATGCCCACCACTTGGTTGATAGTTGGTGAGAAACCAATTTTTGCTTTGATTTTACATCGTGACGTTCTCTTACAATACTTTTTCACGCTTTTGCTCTTCCTTATTAAAAATGTGGGGTTTAATAAAGGCATTCCTTTCAGCTATCATTGTCAGCGTTGCGCTTGTAATAGTGGTTTTGATTCTGCTGTTTGTGCGGAAAAGAATAACCATAGCGGTAGCTCTGATTGAGGAATCTAGCAGGTTTGATAAATTCCGATCAATTCACAAAGCTTTGTTGTCGATTTTTTGGAATTTTGGTACATAAGTGTTGGTAAGGACGCATATATCCACCTCACAATGTTCGATTTTAGAGCTGTCGGACATATGATGTCAACGCTGCTGTTCCCAATCTTTCCATTCGTTCTTCACCTTATTGTTAGTCTTATATATCCTTTATCCTATGAAAATTCTAATTAATTCTTGAATTACTTGAACAGGTAATCGCACTGTGGGGCACGATAGCGATATGGTTAGCATCCTCTGGAACGGAGACTTGCCAACGAAATGACGGGCGTAATACAACTTGTGATTGCGCTACAAGCGCTCAGGTGATTTTCGAAGATGTTCTTACATTTTCATAAAAGTAAAGAATAAATATTTGTTGTCCTACAGCTGACCCTCAAGTCCGTGTTCCTCTAGAATTTAAAAGCTTTTTTTAGAATGGAAACAACTTCAATAGGGAGTGGATTACTTGGTTGTCAATCAAAAGTGTAGAATAGTAGAACGCCTGAAAAAAAGCAGAAAGGAAACAGGGTATTTCCGAAAGATACGTGAAAAAAAGTCATGCTACCTTTTGCCCAGCATCGTTAGTCATGAGCTCAGCTTGTTTGCGGTTTTTTATATTCATTTACTCGTTTTGTAATGATCCTTTCTTTTCAGGACCGCACCTGTGTCATGGTGGGTCTCGTCAAACAAGAGAATACAATATTTTGGCTACAGGTGTACAATCTGTTCGCATTCTTTTGGATGACCTGCTTTGTATCGTCGCTAGGTAAGTGGGCAGTGAATATTAATTATTATTTGTACCGTCGCACATTCAGATCAAATTCCTCTTGGGGCCTGCTAGTTGAGACTTGAATCTCTGGGATTTCTTGAGCTAAGCCGCTGCCCTACATGACGTAGCGTGACGTCATTATGTGAAAATAGTCCTAAACCGGTGAATGCTGGAACACGAAAACTATTGACATCCATATGCTTCGTTAGGATTAATGAAGACAATTACAACCATTGAAGCCAGAGCGCCTATGAAAAGCGCTGTGAAAATTTCAGCAAAAATTCTAGCTCGAAGTCAACAGCTTACAAAGGAAGAAATAAACAACCTGAGCCTGTCTTTTTAGATGGTTCTCAAAGTAGACTTGGTCCTCTGCGGAGTTGCCAAGGGAGAAAGCATGAACTCACATAGCCGTTGAGCTACAACCCGTCAAACTTGGAAGAAATTGCCTGTCATTTGTGAAAATGCCGATGTTGCCATGTTCAGGACAGAATATCAGCCAAATATTTTGTGAGGGGAGGCGGTTTTTTCCTTCAAACTGCGTAAATGGGAAATGAAGTTAGGAATGTGAAGTATGAAGAAAGCCCCCTGAGCCTCCTACATTTCCCTGAAAAGCGAACTTAGAAAATAAAATTTTTGATTTTTGAAATTCCGCGATCCTGGACGAAGAACTTCAAAAGAACTTCAAAATTACCTTTGAATAGTGTGTGCGTTCGGTATCCAACGAACGGCAATGATTCACTGAATGCAAATGTTCCGAGAAATTTCAAAAATTCCCATTCAAGTTTAAAAAATCACTTCTGTCCCCAGCTGCGCCATAGTGACGACGAATAGTAGACGATCGATATCAATATCAACCGTCAGATTCGTTCTTGACAGATTTCAATTCAGTGCATAATTTCCTTTTTTTTTTTCGATATGCAACACACCATTCAGGGGTAGTTTTAAAGTTTTTCGACCAAGTTCGCGAAATTTCGAGAACCAGAATTTAATTTTTTAAAATTTTTCATCATCCTCCACCTTCTCTATTTTGCACTAAATCGAAGCGTTACATAGGGGTACATAGCTTCCGATCAAACTGCCAAAAAATTGGATTTCTTGAACACTAGCCGCTTTAAATTTGTTTTTGTCAAATTTGTCTTGAAATTTGTCATTCTGCTTCAATCTCGACACCAGTCTCTTCCCGCCTCAACAATCCAACTACATAAAAAGTGTTACATGTTGCCGAGTCTAAATCATCAGGCCATTAATCGAGTCTGATTCAAACCAACTTAGAATGTAATTCTAGGAGATATTTCTCTCGCTGGAGCTTTCGCTAGCTACTACTGGGCGAAAAACAAGTCCAGAGACGTCCCATCCTACCCAGTACTGCGGGCCTTCGGTAGAGCTGTTAGGTGAGCAAATGCCCTTTCTATTCAGAATCCTTTTCTTCTTCCTTCTTCAACCGCTACTTTACAGCAGTTGACTCTTACATTTACCTTACAGATACAATTTGGGCTCAATAGCTTTTGGATCGTTGATAATCGCCGTTGTGAAAATTATCCGGGTAATACTCGACTATCTTGATAAGAAACTGTCGTCGACGAACAATTCTATTCTTAAAGCAATCTTCGGGTATGTGTTTCCTCTTTATGTGGACCGGTGCACTACGCTGTAGTCGAGTATCCCAGACATTTCTATAATATTTTGTATTTATTGAGTATCGATGCAGAAAGTAGGTCACAAATAAAACAATTTTTCGCCACTGAGATAACAAATGCTTTGAAGTTCCTTTCGACACTTCCTCTTCATTGCACCCTAACATCATATCATACATCATTTCAGAGCACTGAAATGTTGTTTCTGGTGCATGGAAGTATTCTTCAAGTTCCTCACCAAAAACGCTTTCATCATGGTGAATTCGTTAGCCTGTTTCATGTTTTTTTTTAGTTTCTTTGATTTCTTCATACGTTTTCACTTGCAATCGGTTGTTCACTTATATAATTTTTTTACATTCATCATTTATACATATGTTTTCCTTTAGATGGCAATCTATGGCAAGAACTTTTTTACGTCTGCCAAGGAGAGCTTCATGCTTCTCGCCCGAAACTGTATACGAGCTGCAGTTGTTAGCCAAGTGGCGGGAATTCTGCTCTTCCTCGGGAAAGCGCTTATAACGCTCGGAATGGGTTCGGTTTTTGATTTTCAATCAAATTTCAGTCATATTCTACTACCTCTTTCTTTGAACACTCACTTTATCCGTTTACCATAAACAAAATCTAGGAAATTTCAAAGGGAATCTTCAGCAAAAACATTGAGCTATTTCACCGCAAAGGATGAAGGATAGGGTTTTATTCCGTTAAGTATGTCGCCAGAATAACCAGTACGGGAAATCGATCGAGTCTTCGCTAAGGGCTTGTTCAGACGACGCGCGTCGAAAATGCAAAATCGAAGCTCAATCGATAATTATTGCCCTTGATCGAATTTGCTCCTTTGCATTAGTGGCGCAGTCCGGTTGCGCCTCATATAGGCAAACTTACTGGTCGTTCGGGTTTTTTAGAAGGCTGCTATTCCTTATTAATGGAAATTTTGACAAAATTCACTTTTTTCGTTCAATTTCTTTCCTATGTGATTATATGCCTAATTTTTTTTTGCCTATATGAGGCGCAACCGGACTGCGCCACTAACGCGAAGGAGCAAATTCGATCAATGACGTTAATTATCGATTGAGCTTCGATTTTGCATTTTCGACGCGCGTCGTCTGAACAAGCCCTAATGCTGGCGACACAAGGCCACGGCACTACTATACACAATCAAAGAAAAAATCTAGAAACATGCACATTTGTGCAAAACCGCTCGGGAATCCCATGGAAAACCGTTCCACAAGATTTTCTCACGACGACACCGGAAAGAAAACAGACAAAAGATAGACTTAGCTCGAATCTCACACAAAAATTACGCATAAGTCAGTCATACAAACTTACAGACACAGAGGACACCATTTCAATTGATTTACGTTACCGGATAGAGTAAACGCGCTTCGTTCTTAGCAGCGTGCCAGAGCAGCAGTGGTTCCGAATGAGGCGGAGACGCAGAGGACGCATCGAATTTTACTAATGAAATAAGCTCACCTTCCAATGTCGAGAATTGTAGCGCTTTGATCGGGAAATTTAACGGAATCAGATATCAGATGAAGAGCTTTATCAAGAAGCTTACTGCCGTAGCACCTTATATTAGGTTGTTTCATAAGTTCGTGCCGTTCTTTTCAAGCGACCGTTGTAAGCTTGTTATAGAAGCTTCTGAAGAGCATTCGAAAGAGAATGATTTACACTCTCAGGCGTTGCTTTAACTGTTTGTCGAATTTTGAAATTTTATAATTTTTTGGCCTCTAAAGTGAAAAGTGAAAACGTGTAAAATTGACCTCACCGACAGCGAATTGTTTCTGCTCTGGTGTGGAACGGTATTAAAAACTCAGAGCATTGCTGGAAAGAGGAGGAAATTCTCTATAAGGTGGTGCACTCACTGGATTTTTTTGCTCCACATTTTGTGAACTTTCAGGCTACTAAAATGGGTCCTTCAAAAAACAGCAATTTTTCTTTCGATGCTGCTCTTGCTTCCACTGTGAACGGCGAACATGACCTTAAAGGATTATTTTTGAGAGAATTTTTAGCTCTATCTAACGGTACGTTTAGTTCTGTAGAATACTCAATTTTGAAACATTTTTGGAGGAAAAACGTTTTCGTTTTCTTTAGGGGAAAAATCCCCAATTTCAACGATTTTGCTAAATCTCACACAGCTTCTGAAAGTAGATGATACGCTCTACAAAATGGTGTACGAACAGTTCTCGAAAGTCTTGCTTACCACTGATTTTCAGGCCATCAAAGTGGAGTTACTAGCAATGTCCACGCCGCACCGCGAGACGAGCGCGACGCAGCAGTGGTGGAACGGCGCGGCGCGCGAATACCGCGCTCGTCGCGCGGCGCGGCCAGAGTGCTCGTCTATGTCCACTTTGAAGGCCTGAAAAGCAGTGATAAGAAAGACTTTCAAGAGTGATTCGCACACCTCCTTGTAGAGCGTATCGTCCTCTTTCAGAACCTGTGTGAGATTTAGCAAAATCGTTGAAATTGGGGATTTTTCCCCCTAAAGAAAACGAAAACGTTTTTCCTTCAAAAATGTTTCAAAATTAGGCAAGTCATGTTCACCGCACACTATGCGAGCAAGAGCAACATCAAAAAAAATTGCTGTTTTTCTAAGGCCCCACTTTAGTGGCCTTAAAGTTCACAAAATGTGTAGCAAAAAATACAGTACGTACACAACCCTATAGAGAATTTCCTCCTCTCTCCAGCAATGCTCTGAGTTTTGAATACCGTTCCACAATGGAGCAGAAAAAATCCGCTGTCGGTGAGGTCAATTTTACACGTTTTCACTTTTCACTTTAGAGGCCAAAAATTAAGAAATTTCAAAATTCGACAAACAGCTACAGCACCTTTTGAAAGTATAAATCATTCTCTTTCGAATGCTGTGTCGAGCTCTTCAGATGCTTCTATAGCAAGCTTTCAACGGTCTCTTGAAAAAAAAAACGGCACGAACTTATGAAACAACCCAATATATGTACACCAATTTGAATGCATTAAAAATAAGCATTCAATGTAGTCTTCAGTCATTTTCCTCTCCTGTATTGCAGGTGTTGTTGCGTTCTTCTACTTTTCCGGCCAGTGGGTGGTCGATGGCATACCACGGGTCGATCTGTATTACTATTTCGTTCCAATAATTCTGGTTTTGATAGGTATGTTTTATTTCTAATACATTTGCTCTCTGTAAGTTCTATTCTTAATAGATAATACTATCCAAATAGTGAATTAGGAGTCTTCTAGCTTTTTTCTGTATCCTCACTAAAATTCGTTATTTACAGGCAGTTACTTCGTTACCGACTTATTCTTCGATGTATACGAAATGGCGGTCGACACCACTTTCATTTGCTTCCGTGAGTTTCTTTTCTTGTATAGATGTCTCTAAATTTCATATAGAAGTCTAAAATAATTTTTGTATGATTTTACACCATTGAAGCGTTCGATTTCAGTGGAGGATTCTGAGCAAAACGATGGCAGTCCAGAAAAGCCTTTCTATATGTCGAAAAATCTCCAGAACATTCTTGACAAGAAGAATGAAAAATGATATCTACAGTACTTCGACACTAACCTAACCCCTGTGTCATTCGTGTTCAAGGCAACTTTCATTTAATGGTGAAGAGGAGTGATAGTGTGTCATTTATTTTTAAGTGTACAATGTGTCATTTATTTCTGTGCATACTTGTCTTAATGACGACTTTTAACTTATTACAACTTGTCTGCCATTCTAGACACTGCTCGTAAGAACAGTTTATACTCTGCGTATGATGCAGCAGCGCAGACGTCTTCTGTGAGTATCGACCACTGGTTGATCAACAACCGATCGCGCTTTCTGATACATTTTCAGCTCTGAAGACAGCACAGATCTTTCCCCTCTTCGAAGAAAAACGGATTTTCTCTCATTTTCAAAAAGCGGTGTACTCAAATTTGCAGTTCGGAGTTCAAACATCTTCATCGCTTCAATACAAAGATAGTCATCCAGTTCATAATCTCCATTCGCTCATGAAACGCATGTGATCTAACGTGTACCGCGCATTTGTCAGGTAATCGATTCCAGATTTTTTATATGATTTTTTGTGTCAAATAAAAATTACTTGCAAGTTGCCCTGAACATTTTAACATACTACACTGAACTATTCTTGAACATCGCTAGCTGGTGATCAATACGAGTATTTCTACTACACATAAGTGTATCAAAGATTGTTACTGTATAGCAAGGTGTTCATACTTCCGTAGCTTCCAGATGCGTTGGAGCCGTAAACACACAAAACACAATAAAAACAATGTGTGTCCTTCTTTAAACTACCCTGAAGTCTCGCAGATAAGTCCGCCTTGCGGGCGCCGCGGCGCGGCGTATTGATCGGTGGTAGTCTATCAATATGTTCTACCTTATGTGATGTCATTTTTATTCAGGGGTTTGTATTTTTTTCATGACACTGTAGTTTTAGCTATTTCTAATTATACAGGAGAACTGCTCAGGTATCGTCCTCAAAATAGTTTAAGTAAGGCAGGATTTTTATTCAACTTCCAATTCATCGTCAACAACACTAAGAGCATCAAATTCGACAACAATGAATTCGTATCTAAGGCCTTTTCAAGGCTGTTCACAATTGTTTCGGTAAAAAAAACTGTTTAACGCTATTATTGTTTAGCAGGTGCAGTAATTGCTCGCCTGGGGGCGCCGCGCTGCGACGCGCGCGAGGCATACTTATCTGCGAGACTTTAGGGTAATGCAAACAGATATACCTATTTTCTCATTTCTGCATCGAGCCGCTGCTAGTAAGGAAGTGCAAACAACAAAAGTAGTCATTTTCAGAAGTGCAGTAATTGTCCAAATAATTTGCTCACCGGCGTCATCTGCGTCTCTGCCCTACTCTTGACCATTGCCGCGCTGCCTTGCTGTCAAGCATAAATTGATCTTGAAGCTACTGGCGTCTTACTGTTATGGAACGATCTGCTTCTGGATTCGTACTTCCTTCAGTTGTAAATGGTTAAATGCAGGTGATATCTCTATGAAATTATCAATCAACTGTGCAAATCCTGTCCTCTGTCCTTCATCTCGTCGCAAGGAGTGATCCGTTATCTCCGACTACAGCTCATAGCATTTTCGAGCTGAAGATAAAAACTTTCTGTTGCTGCCGATTGTTTACAGTATTACACACACATGTGTCTCAGAATTGATCCGCACCGTCGATTTCCAGGACATCTCTCTCCTGAAAGTTCAAAATACGAAATCGTCGTCTCCATGTGATTCGTTATCGAAAAGATGGACGCTGATCCGTCCAAATATCGTCTTCAGTTGAAAATTTCAGCGACAGATTGACTGTCAGATAAGAACGGTTTTCACGGATTCCGAATGTAAGTCCTTACACTTCATGGTGAAAGTGGTTGAAGTGAGCAAGACTGAAGATATGTCAGATTTAACGTAGGCAAAGGTCACTGACCCTCAGAGTAGGATTGAGGAGTTACGACTTTGTGATTTAGTTCGAGGTCCTATAATTGCTTTTACTATTTGGATTTAAACTAAAGGTACTGCTGCGGTCGAAAAGGGAATGACAGATCTTCGTGGATAAGTCAAGCGTGAACTCGGGGCATTGACGGACAAGATTTATTCCTCAAATCCAGAATTATTAGAAGACACTGATTTTTCTGATCAAAGTCCTTACACTTCATGGTGAAAGTGGTTAAAGAGAGATTTTCTGATCTCTCTTTAACCACTCTCACCATGAGGTGTAAGGACTTAGATTCGAAATCCGTGAAAACCCTTTTTATCTGACAGTCAATCTGTCGCTGAAATTTTCAGCTGAAGACGAAATTTGGACGGATCAGCGTCCATCTTTTCACCACAAACACGCCAGGAACGAAGTGGTTTTACTCTTCCCTGTTATAGTTTCACCGTAGTGAAATTTCTTCTTCGTTAGACAGACACGTTTAAAAACCCCTCGCATGTCCGATAATATCCAGGTTTGAGTCAAAATTTTCTTGATGCTCTGGAGATAATAATGAACTAATTTCATGGTTCTTCTCAACAACAGAATAGTTGGTGAAGTTTCTTATGGATGCTGCGAAAAAGAAGCCGCAAAACTATGTGTCATCTCGTCTTCAACAACATTTATCACATTATTGACACAAATGGTGCGTTACAATTACCAACATCACGCTCCTTCGCCAACCTTTTCTAGAAAAGAGTGTTTTCTATTTTTTTTTTGAAAGCCCAAATAGATGATGACATGTAATCCATTACACGAATTTGCAGTCAGACGGGATGACCTCGGCGACAGACGACGGCCGAATAATTTCAATAGCGTTCAGTGTGTGCAGCCCCATCTCCTACGGTCACCCTCGTCAAACTGGTTCTCCTCCTCCTCCTCGTTATTTACCTCATTTTTATTGTTCACAGTCTCGTATCGACACCGCGCAATCCATCTGCTGTCTTCTATTTACGCTATTGAGTCTCCTAGTACTGCAAGATAAATTATTTTCCTATTTCTTGCGTCCTTAAAACCGATATTACTTGTCTTGATTGGTTCGAATTACCTATACCAAAAATACTCCTTCATTCCACTTCATCGGCTACATTCCTAGCCGCTACAGCACCGAATTACAATGGCACGTCTATGTTTTACGTGTTACTCATGCACATAGAATGCAATGCTTGTCACATCTTACACCAACTAATGAAGAGCCAAAATGTCACATTATTTAAATAGCTCAACTGTACTGCAAACAACGCTACTTACATTCTCAGGTTTTTTTTCTTTTAGCCTTGGCATTGTGATGTATAAATAACATTTTGTTCCTATGCCTTTTGAGGTTGTTAGGGGGAAAGTTCTATTGACGACTTGACATTTTAACCCACTCGTCGCCTTCAGAAGTCCTCTCCGTCGCTCGAGTGGATGAATAATCACGCAGGTAATTAATAATTACCCACCTAATAACAACATCTTGCTTTGCACTGCACTTGCATATGCTCACTTGTCGCGCCCCAATGGCACATTTCATGACCTACCGACAACGGCCGGGAAGAGACAAAATTTTCAGATTGCTTCCGGCAACTGGTGTCGACTTTCATTCCATTTTAGCGATATCGTCTCAAATGGGAAAGGTGACCATCAGTTTTTAAGCTTTCCCTCATTCCTTATCGTTTTTGGCCCTTCCTGTTTTATTCTGCTTTCACCGTTTCAAATGAATGCAACTATATACAGTTGTTGGGTGTCATTATCATTCAAATCAGTACGTGATTTTGAATGGTAGTGTGTAATTTTCTGCTGCCGTTTAGTAATGCTACTGCTTAGATTCCCACGAGTCGACTTTCCACTAGTTCTGACAGATTTCTTTTGCGCGACTACGATTCCCGTAGTGTTTATACGCGAAGAAGCGGCATAACGTTCGCCTTCAGTTGATGTTTACATTTTTCTTCTCAACTCGAACCATTTCTTTTCTCTAAAGGTGATCCCCTTCCTCCTCATAAAATGGATTTCTAGGGATTTCATCGCATTACACTTGAACCCATCGGGGAAAGGAAACCCTGTCTATTCAATCTAGTTATTCGGCTACGTATCCTTACCATCTTCCTAAAGATCGAAAATGCTAGCTTTCGAAGAATATGGCGGGATTTATGAAAAGTAATTGTAATTTCGTATATTCGTAAATCGTAATTTTACTAACTGTTTCTTCTTCGCTGGCGGTTGCGTCGCGTTCAAACGCAAAATTGTTGTTCCTTCTTCTCACGTGAAATCCTCGGAATTGAATTGAAAGGGTTGTGCGTTGTCTAACTAATTTGGGAGGCCTGCGTAGTCTTTCTGGATCGTTTCTTGTGTTTTGAGTTCAGGTTTTTCATTTGTTGTCTTTCTTTTTACTCTCTGCTGTTTTTTGTTTTAGGCACGTCATTTGACGTATTAAATAAATAAAATTGCGAGGGCAAGTTCACAGCAATTATGTAATTTGCGCAGCCGTGTAACAATAATTTCGTTATTGTTAACGTTAAACATATGCATTTGTGACACTTCACAGTGATAAAGTAAATAGTTACTATTAACGAGCTTCTAGGTCTCTGCAGTTGCTGAGCAGTTCTTGTCGTGTTATTAAAGAAGGATTTCTCCTGATTTGTTACTTGTTTGACTACTACATTTCTTGCGTATGATCAATTTAAATTAAAAGTCATGGTGTTCCAGCGCATTTAAGGTGGACAGGGTGTTTATTACGAGTTTATGAATTCATGATGTTGTGAAACTCGACACCTTATTTCGTCAACAGGGATACTGGAAAGGATTCATGAAGTTCGTGCTTTTTTACTTTTTGTTCGAGTTTCGTCGGTGGTGCATTTATCCGGCCGCTTTCAAGCCACTCTATTCCAACTTGCCAAATGGCGTCGATATGACTAAAACAGAGAAAAAATGGGGCCCATGAGTAACGGAGGCTATTGGCGTGTAGTGGGCAGTTGAGTGGCGGCGATTTCTTCAGTTGTTCTATTACCCCGAGGCTGTTTTTCTATGTGTAGTGCTCTGACTCATGCAGTTCTTTAAATGTATTTCCGGTAACTTTCGCAATTCGACGACTCTGTGCCAGTCGTTGAGCTGTTTTCTGAGCCGTGCCTGGTGTGATGAAACTCGATGCCGCTATCGTGTTGAAATCGTCAAAAATTCAACGGGTGGTGTTGAACAGCAGGGTTTCTTGTCGTCGACGACAAAGACGACAAGATCGATGTGACCGGACGGCCCCGGCCAGACAGCCAGCACCCGGCTGTGCTTCTGCTCTCCTCGGTGCAATTGGGGTTGGGGCAGCCGAGCAGAGCGGCGACGAGCGGGGGGTGGGTGTCCTTTCCTTCCCTTGATTACTCATCCATCCGTGGGTCCGCCCTCTTTTCCTCTTCGCCATCTCACACCTACTAGCCCCCGATGACTAACCCTGGGCAGTCCCCCCGTCAGTGTTTCACCATCCGCATCAGAACCATCGTCGGCTACGGCGGTGAGCGTCGTCGGCTCCGATGGGGAGGCCTGGGGGGGGTCGTCCTGCACGGAGCAGTAGCTAGTTGAAGCCGCTTGACCAATGGCTGGGTGGTTTTGTAGGGGTGCTGTGCTTCGCCTCGTGCCTCTGTCAACGGGGTCGATGCCTCCTCCCGTTGTAGTTCATTCTCGGTCTCATACTGGTATTGCCGCTGTTCCGCTGTTCAAGAGTTGCCCCCGAAAGCGCAAATATCACTGACATGCCGACTGGTCCTCGCTCTTCTACACTCTTCGTGTCGTCGGCTCGCCCTCTAAACGGTTCCCAACGTCGCCAATCTCTGCTCATCCGTTTCTTCTAGTCCTGGCAGTCGCTGTTCTCATAAAGCTTTGTTGTTCTTTTAGTGACCATTTTCAATCTCCTTTGGGTACCTACCTCAGATTGGGCAATATATAAATTCTCAACAATCCACTCCTCTATTTTGAGGGTTTAGTTCTAAAATGCGCCAACAAGACGTTTCTGAACTGGTATGCGCTTCCTTGTTGGAGGATGAGATTCTCGGTCATTTGAGGTAGTTTTCTGTGCAGATGTTGTAATGCTTCCATTTGAGCAAAGACGGGAATTAGAATACTAAAGCTTAAGTGACGGATACACTACGAAGGAAAAGCTTTCCTCATAAGTAATTTTAGAGTTTTGGCTGAAATTCCCGGTTTGGCTCTAGCGGGGATCACCTACGGCCGAATTCAGGCAGATATTTTGGGTCGAATGGAATGATGATCCCGTTATGTGGGCTGCCTTACCTGAGAGTCCAATTGTACGTATACCGAGAGTTCGTTTCAGAGTGGATGAACCCGCACTCATTTTTCCTGCAATTTTTCTCGTCCCGCGAATGTCTTCTCAAGTGTGGTATTGTGACCAATGACTTTTTGTCTCACTAATTTCCTCATCGCGATCTGCAAGTGCACTCTTTCCGAGTATTTTCACTCCGAAACGCAGCCGTCGAGTTTCGGCAAGCTTGTCTAATTGTTGCCAAATTAAAAAGTCTGCTGTTCACGTATTGATTGTCAACTTTTCTTATACATACATTTAGTGTCGTATGGCTTGAAAATACTTTAAAAGGGCTTCAAAAAGGCGCCTTAACCAGCTATATCATGTCTGCATTCCAATTATCTGATAATCAAGTTGTTCTATTGGCGCAAGGCGACATCATCACGGGTATTGGGTTCATACGACGTCGCGTTCATACTTCTAGTCGCTGGCAAGCTGCGGAATCGCTCCACAGCCTCAGAAGGCATGCGCTGAGTACCACACTTGCTATTGTGTGTATCAACACCACAGTTGCTATTGTGTGCAAACCAAGTATAACGGAACGTAGGACCACAAGTAAAGGTAAAGGTAAAGGTGCTGATAAGTCCCCTGAGGACGCGCCGCCGCATTCGTGTTCCATTCAAGTCGTGGAGACATAGTGAATGCGTATTTGGCTTATACAATGACGTGCGGGAGCCAGCCGCTATACCAGGTCGGTGTCTTTACCTTCCCTGGCAAGTCTGGTACCAATTTACCCGACTCCGGAGGGGTGGAAGGCTTGGTTGGTCCGGACAGGGATCGATCGCTCGTCCGTGCGGGTGTCAGCAGCGCCTCATACCACTGTACCACGCGGGCCCTTAGAACCACAAGCAAACGGGTTTTATAGCAACGAAATACGGTTTAGCACTTCTGTAACCACGTTGATGGCATTGAGAAAGGCTTGGGTAAGACGTGACATCAATCGCGATCCCCATCACTAGTTTGTTCTCGTATCCCATAGGGTATTCGAGTATAAATGGAGGGTTTTTAACTTCGGTACCCTATTTTGTCCCATAACTTATCTGAACGTTACTTCTCTTGGCGCTTAATGTGCCATCAGTGTTCTTGAATCGTTTTTTCTCAACGGGGGTTTTCTTGATTTTTCCTCGTTCGTTCAGCTCGTGCAGTTCTTCGTTCGTTTGTCTTTCACTGTGACTTCTATTTTAGGAATAATGGCTGCTTCCGGTTGGCAAGCATACATTTCGTCGATGACCGAGTCGTCGCCGGCGATCAAACGGGCCGCAATCGTGAGCATGGACGGATCGGTGTGGGCCCGTACGCAGGGCGCCAACTCTTTCAAGGTTTGTGCTGCCGTTCGCGACGCACGTCGCGCGCGTCACCATTGTGACAGCCGCACGCGCCACGTTTCGGTGCCAGATGTGTCCCATCATCGTTAGCTCTTTGTATCGTTAGTTGTGGAAGCCCAGCGCAACATCAATGACCATCTGCTTTTGGCATTCTCGTCGCTCGCCGACGAAGCCAACCCGTCACCCCCAAAACGACCACTACGCGTTCTCTTATCGATCTTGGACACAGTTAATGAACCGATTGTTTGAATTATATTAGTGTGGCGTATGTGATAGATCCATTACGCTCGGGCTAAATGTGTAAGCAATTGAGTTCCGTCGGGTTGTGTCAGAATCGTTAGGGCATATGGCCGTCCCATATCTCTTAAAACTGCTGCCCTCTAATACGGCTTACTTGGATATTATTTTTCATCATTCCGCTACGAATTCGTTGACCTTCCAGAACAGATCTATATTTATCATTAGTGAGTCACATGGTTAACAATCGATTGAGTCGCGCGTTGGATCAATACCCAAAGGTTGGAAAACGCTACGTAAATTGAAGTTATGAATCGATAGGAGACTCGAGTCCAACAATTCTTTTGTGGCAAGCTTTTCTGTAATTTATTCCCGTGAAAAGGTAATTACTCTCTGATTTGAGAACAGTGTTGGCCAAACTGTTGCATTCGTCTCTTATTTGCGCGACGTGCGCAAATTTTGTTGCACCTTTACCTGTAATTCTAAGGGTGGGAATATTTTGCTTGCCCTGCCGTGGCATTGCCCATTCTCTTTCTGTGCTTGTCAGAAATTTGCTTCAGCCCATAAGTATGTAGTGGCACTCTTCTAGCGACCATGCGCATTCTCTCCATTTGCTACTTATGCTATCGCATCTAGAAACACATCGTTTTCATCATATGTGAAGAGAATAGAATTAAGCGGTTTCATGAATTCACTGTTCCACTTATGTTAGTCAATTCAGGCGACCGAGGCGGAGTTGAAGAAATTCGTTGCACTATTTGAAAATCTCGCTGATGTGCCATCGACTGGAGCCGATATTGAAGATGTAACTTTTTACTTCATTGTATATTTCTAAACACTTTCCTACTACCTCACACTGTCCAATATTATACTGGACGCTGTGAAGGAGTAGGAAGCAGGTCTTCAATCCCTCTCGGGTGTACTAAATTGGTGGTACAACATTAGTTGGAGACTGAATTGTTGTACATTGGCTTCAGCGCTTAATTCATTGTATCGGCTAGAGAACGACACGCAATGTAAGTGCATGGCGCATTCCTATTGGAGTAATAAACAGCAACCAACTAGCTTTACTTCTAGTCTGCTGGCTTTATTCCACTATCCAGGTGATGTTACACTTTTGCAGGTCCACTACATTGTACCTCGTACCGAGGATAACCTAATCTTCGGCAAAAAGGACAAGAGTGGATTCTTCGCAGCCAAAACGAAAACTGGTATGTTCACGCTCGTTTACAATTGTTTACCGTCTTCGGAGGTGTAAATGTTAATTAATTGAACTTCTATTGATCCAAACTTACAATGAACTCGAGCTTCCACAATGCCTGTTTTAGCGGTTCTGATCGCCATCTATGAGGGCGAGAATCAGGTATCGGCTGAGGTCCGTACGGCTGTGGAAAAGATGGCCAAATACCTTGAGGACCTTGGCTATTGAGTTGCTACAGTTTAGCGTTGTTCCTTGGCTAGCCTTATCTCTTTATGCAGTCGATTCCCTCAATATCATTCCTAAGCGTGTTCTTTTACCTTCTGAAGCATAAATCCTTTTCTCAATCAATCAGACACTTTTTTACTCATAGGACATGGTATTTACACCTCTGCTATTAGCCTTGCCGCTTGTCTTTGTACATGGCCTGAAGATTTTGTGTTGATATATTTTTATGGAATGAATTTGCGATTTTGTGTGGTGAAGTCTGACATTCATTCGGTTTGGGCGCGAATAACTGCTTCTGACTCATAGAGACACAATGTGTTCTGAAAGGCATAGAAGGAGAACCTGCATGTAAGACTCAAGCGATCTCGAAAAACAACCCCTCATTAAGGGATTTACCATATGTGTTCTGTTCTGCCTTACTGGTTCCTCAGAGTGTGACGTTATTTTCGGATCAGAAAGAATTAACGTCGTTTTAGAAAGATGTGTTGGTAATGATGTCACTGTTTAAGTCGATATTTGAACAAGTTTTTCCGATGTGCCGACGACTGTCGCATAAGAGTTCCCAGTGCTAGGTGGGACCAGGGACCACCTTCTGTAGAAGCGGTAAATAGATTTTTTCTCGAACAAGAAATGTAACAGCTCAGCTTTGCTAACAGAGCGTTGTGAGAGGGTTAATGGTAACTCCGCGAAATTCTTGACATTTTCCACTCCAAGTCGCTGTTCCTATTAAAGACATTAACGTTTAAAGACATCTTGGAGTTATGTGTGGACCGCAAATTTACCGTGAAGAACCCATGGCGTAATGTTCATTTATTCCCAACGATAACTATTCCAAGAAAGAATCCACTGACAGTGTCATTTCCTAATATTAGGTTGTAAACCTTCCAATTGAACTTTTGCCACGTCTTAATTTTTCAAATTCGTTTCTTCGAAACAGAACCGAATTGAGATTTGTACGGTACATTGTTAGACTGCAATGTATCGCCCTCCTGCTGGTAATTGTTTCACTTCATACGCGTGGAACTATGACGGTTTATTGACGAACAACTTCAACACTCCCGTGTTGACATGGTCTTACTTGTTGAGATTTTTCTCTTCCGATTGTTTCTGATGAAACGGTAAGAACTGGTATTCTGCAAGAACAGTGTATGAAGATTACGTTGCATAGGGTATCGAAGTCTAACAATCCTCCAAAAAACTCCCATATAATTTTTTTGAAGACATCTTCGGCCGGGTTGAATGGGTACCGTAATTATCCCTCCTTACCCTTTGGTTTGCAACTCATACAATCCAATTGCGGACAGAGTAGATTGTCAGTCACTAATGCATCTTACAGTTGAAGTTTTTATTCGATAACTTCAGGAGAACTCCAGAAAACCCGTAGAATTTCCTCCTTGAGGTGCAGTTCAGAATTGCTGTCGGTTTTCCTTGTTTACCAGGACCTGGAGTCTCCGGCTATGAGTAGCGTATTTCATTCACTTAACAACTGCTACAGGCAAATTATTTTGTCTGTGGAAGATCCTTTTGGAACTTAGAAATTTCGTACGCAAAGTGACCCTAGCATTGAGCTATGCATGCGACATATTGTCCGTAACCTTTCGGCCATACTTTCGTACCTTTCGCAATATGTTAGAACGCTTTGCCGCTATTGCGTATGTGTGCACTGAAACTCTTCTACGAAGTAGTGAGTGATGTTTGATGGGTCGACTTCTGTGGCAGCTTTTAACCCATCCTAAACAGTGCTAGGTGAACTTGGCGGAGCGATTTATTCTCGAACCCATCGTAGTCTTCCTTGACGAACTGGGACCAACCTGTTCTGGAGTAATAAACAGGACACCTTACTCTATTATACAGCAAAGTTTCAGTATTGGCTAAGGGCTTTAGCTACCCATTTGAAATGGTACCGAAAGAGAAATGCAGAAGCACCAGCAGAAGTTTTACTATGCGATGAAAAGCTATTCAATCGGGAGGTTTACAACCCAATAGAAAGCCAAATCCGGTCCAGTTTCTTCTCCAAAATAACAACTGGCCTATTTCCTCTATTACCCTGACTGTTTCAAACGACCAGGCACTTGCTTTATACTGCCTCTTCAATTTCACATTTTTAGGCGTAGATACCAGTTGAATGTCCGAAAAGCGTTCGTTTGGGTCTTTCCTTTTTCTGCCTTTGTCTGAAAACGCATACAAATTCGTATGGGAAACGAGGGATTTCAATATGTAATATTGTTTACTAGGGCCCGCGCGGTAAAGTGGTAAGAGGCGCTGCTGTCACCCGCACGGTCGAGCGATCGATCCCGGCCCGGGCTAACCAAGCCTTCCATCCCTCCGGGGTCGGGTAAATTGGTACCAGACTTGTCTGGGAAGGTAAAGACACTGACCTGGTATAGCGGCTGGCCTCCGCAGGTCATTGTATAGGTCAAATACGCACTCACCCATGCCTCTACGATTTGAATGGAACACGAATGCGGCGGCGCGTCCTCAGGGGACTGATCAACGCCGGAACCTTTACCTTTACCTTACCTTAATATTGTTTACTGTTAGGCAGATGACCGAGATTGTTATAATGCTTCATTCGGCTAACATTTCGGCGATGGCGCCTTCGTAGGAGCCTGAAGGTCGATTGTGTATTTGAGGGGCTACTCGCAAAAACGCCATTTACTACAAAAAACTATTCTGAAGTACAGAAGAACGGGAAACAAATTTCAAAGGAACAATCAGAAGTGTACCCTAATGGTGGTTGCAAGCAAAGCAGGCCACCACGATTCAATCAATTGTCGGGATTCATCGAAAGTCGGACGCGGGATTTAAATACTGTCAGTGTAAATGCAGCCCAATTCATTTTTACATCGGTTCTAATCCGATTTATCTCTCCTATTGAAACTTTGAATACTTTGATGTATTATTATTCTCTTTATTGAAAGATATTCCAATCTTCTTGGTGCGCGTACCCAAATCGTTGATCACGCCGTTTTCATCAGCTACGTCGAGAGACCGCTCTCTTCCTGAAGCCATTTGGTCTTCCAGTTTGGTGAACTGATACCACACTGCAGGGTAAGTGGAGATATCGAATTGACCATCAGCTGGTCCCAAAGGTAACTATTTTCAAATCAAAACGTAACGTATTTAGTCTTCCACAGTACGCCAGCATCTGAGTCATTTACTAGACACCTTACATCTTTCCAAGAACATAAAAACCCAAATGCCATTAGCTTCAAGGAAACCTGAGTTTGCAGCAGTTGGCTATTCAAGCGTTTCAACACATTATGCATTTATTTAAGACTCACTCACAACACTGTCAATTTCCTTTTGATTCCGTTATAGTTCATTTTCACCAACTGGACACAAGCATACTTTACAGTACTATCAGACACAAACATACAATAAGTATGACATTTAAACAGAACGAGACCATGTAGTCTCGCTTCACCAAAGAAATAAATCATTTAAATCGCCAACTCAGATAAATATTTTAGCAATCAAGGAAGTTTGCAGCCATGAGCAATTCTAGTGCTACATCGGGTGTGATGCTGAACTCCGGTATTTCAGTCGCTGAACTCGTGTAACGAACTTTGTAGGCGAAATATTGACAGACTTTTTGAAGAACATGAGAGCTGAAAATCGTCCACTTACGAAAGAATAGATCAGGGGCTGTATGCTCGTCTCTCCCGGCCGGGCGACGGGCGCCCATCACCGGGCCGGGAAAGACGAGCATATGACCCCAGGGCTGAGTTCAGCACATCACAGTAAAAGATGAACAAACTGCAGCATCAAAGTATACCATCAAATTCAACATTATCAAACTGAAGTGGAAACTTGGAACTCACGGAATCTCCCTAAAATTGACTTCGTTGCTCTCGTTCTCCGAATATTGTCCAGGCCCACTGAGCATAGCCTTTATCGTACCAGATGTTAAGGCAAGCTCCTAGAAATAAGAAGAGCACGATCTCTCTCAAAATTTCAATAGACAAGAAAACATAACATTTACAAGGCAGTTTAGTATGTCATTCGATTTCTTGGACATTTCACAGCACAGGGCTGAGTAGTACGTCCCTAGACCTCCCAAACGATACCTTCAAACAAAAAGTGCTACAAAAATGTGGTCTCATTCAAAACAGAACCAACCTTCTTAATAAAGAATTGATGGCCATCACTACTGACGAGTTTCACGTATGTTGCATCAGGTCCTTCGCATCCACCATACGCTGAATTTAGTACATTTGACCAAGAGATTAGCATAAATCAAAGCCTCAGTTTAACCGCATTTTACTCGCAGTCAGAAAATCTCTAAGATAAATCGCCATTAACTATTCTAACGCCTATGAAGAGATTTTTGCTGAAACGAAATTAAAGCCAAATCTGCCTTACGTACTCTTAGCTTCTGTTGTTGAGGAGGAGCTGCTCATCTGAAAGCAAGGATTTACGGTTACAAACGTGAGTGATGTTAACGAATGAGCCGATGATCGTTGTAAAAGGAAGCAAAGAATGAACATAACAAAAGTCGACTTCTCCAATTCAAAACGGGGACACAATGAAATTTAAAGCAAATCACGAACATAGATAATCCAACATACGAAGTTTTTTCTTCTCCGATCAAACACAAATGCCCGTGCGTTAATCTTTATTGAGCAAATTTACACACAAATGCGAGAAGACCTCCCTGAACATTTGGCCTGCTAGTAAGTGACCTAATCGAAAGGGGGAATGTAGGAAATCGATAACATAAAACGATGACTACAATTTATGACTGGTCAGGTTATACTCGCTATTTAAAACAACGTCCTTGACACACACCGCTGGCCATCGACAGTCGAAACTTATCACTATGTATGTAAGTAGAGTTATTAATTACTATTGTATATGAGTCAATAAGGCACAATAAGGTAAGGTAAGGCTGATCGCAGTGAATGTAAAGTATGCGCCTGAGATCTGTACCCTAAATATGTGAGTAACTCGACATGATCACATTGGCAAACAATCGATCGCGTACTGCCATCACTACGGAGTTCGGAAACGTCTACACTCCATTTTCTCCACAACATTTCCCAATTTTCGCTAGAATCGCACCCGAAATGCTGACAAACCTTCGATAGAGGTGCAGAGGAACGCGAGGACTACCGTCCAAATCACTGCACATATTTGCATTAGACATGACAAAAGTCACAACAATACCACATTCCAAAAAATATCCCTTTTAGCAGATGGGCGTGAAGTAACAAACCATTGACTGAATCAACAGAATAAGAATAAGGACTAGAACAGCGATCAGAATACAGATAAAAATCTTCTTCTGAAATTGGAAATTGTTAAGAAAAAGATGATTCCTCCATAATCCAACAAAACATAAATCTGTAAACCGACGTGGAAACACATACCTTCCGAGCTTTCTTTTGTAACTCTCGAGCACCTTTCACGTTCTGTTTTGCTTTTTCAGCATAATCAACAGCATCTTCAACGTTAGCCTCTATTCGATCAAGCATTTCACCCTGAAAATAAGAAAGCAATGTAAAAATTCTTCCTTTCGAAACAATAACTTACTTGGCTGAGTACGAGATTGTTTAGATCAACAAACATTTCTCCTAGTTCGCGAATAACTTTTTCGATTTCAAACAACTCGTCCCGTCTCGACTTGACATCCTCGAAAAGTGCTTTCTTCTCGCTATACGCTAGCAGAATCTGAACACGTAACTATTATGAACTCATCTTACATAGAACCATTGTGAGACAGAGTGGAGGGAGGTCCAAGATAGAACATGGGATAAAAAAAGAAGTAAACACAACATAAATAGAGTAAGAGACTGCAGCACTCACGCCTTTGGTCTTCTCGAAAATATCCCCGCTATCAATGGCATCACTGATTTCATCGTCGGTTAAGGAAATATCCTCTGCAAATGTTTTTGTTTGTTAAATACAACAGCATTACATTTACCCAACAAGCATGGAAGAAATGTTCTCTTCAAGTGCCTCTAGCCCAACGACTACACTTCACTGAATGAAAATTGAGATAAAACTGCTAATCTAGCTATCAAAATGGAGAAAACTGCAAAACAAAACCGGATCAAAAAGATGTGGTCAGAAAAATGCAAAAGGACATCACGAAAAACGTACGTATTTTGAGGTAATCTGTGATTTTCTTCTTGCACCGCTCTTTATAATGTTCCTCTTCCTCACTAAATTTCCAAATTACGTCATGAAGAGCTCGAGTGAGACTGCGAATCTGAAACGAATTCCTCGACTTTCCGAGCCAATACTCTATCTCACACATTTATTTCATTCCCCTACCTGATTACGTTTTATGCGAGAATCAGTTGTATGACTTTCTTCAGGATGAAGTTTGCTGACAGCGTTCACCTCATGGTCGAGTTCTGAAAAATTGCTGAAAAGTGAAATTGCAATAAAGGTGTGAAATTACGACCACGGAAGGGAATATGCGATCATAAAAATTTAACGACTAACTCTTTATCTTTTCGCGAGCGATCACTGACGTAGCACGAAAGTCCTCAACGACATCGCGTAACTGTTTCGACTTATCTTAAAATGAAGCGAAATCAGCAATAAAAACTTCTGAAATTCAAGACCGAGCCTTCAAAGAAAAAAAACGATGGTCCAAAAGAACAACCATTGACAAACCTCCATCAGTTGCAGGTGCGAGCAGCAATTCACCGTGCAGAATTCGAACCTCGTCAAGCCACTTTTCCAATCGACCAACAATCGTTCGGACCTCGGTCATTCGATTTAAAAACTGAAGACCAAACATTCGATGGGTCCTAACCTCCAAATGCATTAGTAACGAGAATCGAAAACCAACGCACACTTTCCAACGACGTCTGCTGCTCATTTAATAACAATTTCGCGCTTTCGCGAGAGGCGCGGCGATCGGAGTAATTTCGATGGCCATTGGATTTCTCCGATAAACTCTAAACAAATACCTGAGCTTAACAAGTCGGAAATCGTGAATGCTAAAAGAAAATACCTGAAACTCTATCAGACGATCCTTCACCATTCTTCCCGAGAAAAAATAAATAAATAAAAGGTTATGTACCTAGCACGGTACTTTTAATCCAGATCTAGTTGAAGCCACACAATACTACAGCATCTAAAAAACATGGTGTCAATGGAACTGCGTGGAACATCAAGGATGGTCATTGACGTAACTCTTCATAGTATTTCACCACGCAAGAAATGTCAGCGACCATAGCTCACACAGGTAAGAGATAGACGTGGGTTAGCGGTTTTCTCCAAAACTACTCTTTAAAAGCCTAACAGCGATGATGGCTAGGGCTCGAAACGATTCTTCGAGATTCAGGATATGAACAGGGATCGGACCAGATTTTATCGATTGGGCTATCGAGCACGCGAGCGACATGCGCGACGTGCGTGCACTGTTAAGCGACTACATACGAAACTTCGGTGGACCGGTGTCTCAGAAAATGGAACTTATGATTCATCAGCATTCTTTAGCGTAGCGTTACATCGGTGACTCAAGCTATTTCACAACGTAACACAGAACAAGCGCGTTGCTTAATAAGGATTGAAGACCGAGGAACTACGCGATGCCTTTAATCATCCAATATAGTTAGTGAAAATACTCGAAGAGTAAACGAAAACAACCAATACACGCACATTTGCTTCTTTGAGATCATACAAGGTTTCATAACAAATGGTATTGAAGTGATCTGAAGTCGAAGAAACACCATAGCTGTGGAACCAGATCGTAAAATCGAAGCAAAAAAAACCCAATGGTGAGAAAAGGAACAGCTGAGCGAAACAACAACAAAGTAAAAAAGAGGAGCGCTCACGTGACAGGCACATTTATTTTTCTCCGACGTTTACAATCAATCCATGCTTCTGACACGGAAAATCACGAAAATTCGTTTTCCGAGTACTTTTATGACCTTTCTTTCAATGATTTGATGAAATTAACACATATTGTTGGAAATTGGCAGAGAAAACCCAATGAAAACACAACATCCGATATGAAGAACACGACTTTTAGCTTGGTTACATTTAACAGAAAACTTGGCGGATTAGTGATGCAGCTCAGGTTTTGCAAAAAGACGGCAAATAACGTTCCGCGGCGTTCAAATGCCGCCCCACAAGTGTGAATCGCGAAAACTCGTCCACGACAAACCTCGACGATCGGACGAATTTGGACCGTAGAGGTTGTGAGAGAAAACGGAAGGCGTTGTCAGATGACATCCTTAGATCTCTTAGATTCTACGGGAAAAGAGCATGGTTACCATGGCGATGTCTATCCGTTAATGCGATATGGCAGAAGAATAAGCATTTAGAAAAATGACCCTTTCCAGCGGTATGAGAGCAAAAGCTATGTGAAATCCGCCGAAATGATCTCTCTGCAGATTCTCCAGCTAGTCGGAGGCCATTGCTATTCACGCCGCTAGTGTATCGATCTCCGTCCGAGGCAAAAGAATCTTCCTTTGTCATCGAGTCCATCGAATGGAAGCATTGTTACTGGGTGACTTCAAAACGAGTGTCGGACTGAAATCTGCCGACGATTCCAGACAAAACCCCAGCTCTATACGCAGATCCAATTTCGAGTTTATAGTTCAACCCCTCGGAGATGCTGCAGCATCCTACTGTCGAGCAGTTGCATGAAAAATATCGTCGCCAATTCATCGCACTGGAGGAATTAAGCTCTTCGAAAACAATTAAAAATTGCAAAATAAAAATGAGCGAAATAAATCTAGCCGTGAAAAGATAGCTTCGCATCTCAGTATTACAAATGAGAGAAGCGGTTGTCTGATCAAGAAGAATGGAGTTGAATAGCTCAATAACCTTTAAAGAGTGCTGAGGTAGAAAATAGAAAAATGTAGTCTTTTGAAATATGCGAGGTAAAAAAATCAAAATATTCTTCTGCTCGAATTTTCGATGAATACAATCAATCAATAACAACAGGGAGGAGGAGCAGAAGCTCTCCCCTTCCTCGACTGATTACTTTAAGTGAGCATGATACATTGTTACATCAAGACTTCAGTCAATGATACTTCCGGATTCACTTTTTTTAACTTTAGAAAAACCTAGGAATAGCCTTCCAGACGACATTTAAAAATATAACATCGAAAAATAGAACAATAGGGCGAAAAATATCCGAAAAAAAAGAGAAATATCTGAGAGCATCGCGCGGGAAATATAAGTATTTCTGTCACACACGCGCTGCGTTGGGACAAATTCTGATCTAACACGTTAGAACGGTCAACGTTAACATCTCAGAACGCGATATAACGTGCTCAAACGCGAATGGGACGAGTGGGTGAGAAATCGCCGGTCCTATCACGAGCACCTTCCCGTTTCACCATGCATAAAGTGCCTCGAAGCAAGAATCGATATGCTGATTCACCTAATTGCAGAATTGAACGATTCTACACATCGTTCTATCACTGTTTGAAGCATTTTATTCCAATCGGTCCACGTGTGTCTCGTTTCTGGACGATCCTGTTTCATCTCGTTATCGTCGCGTTCAGTCGCTTGTTCCTGGGGTTTGGCTATGAGGGAGTAGAGATTTTGAAAGAGCTCTCATATATTTTGTTAAGGGACAACCAGATGGTTGAGAGGGAAAGCAGAAAATTCTTTGCTTAAGATCTGCTAGGTGAAGTTGAAGATCTTGTTCACGAATGATGACGTCAGCAGTCGGTACGATGTTGAAATCAACCAGAGGACGGCTCAAAGTAAGTGTGAACTGGCCAGAGTTCGGAGAATTTGCTGGGAAACATCAAGTAAATGAGAATTCTAGTCTAAAAGTCCATGCTAAACTTGCCTATTAAATCCACTTATTTCTGTGTTTGTTTCTATATCCATTGCTTAAATGCATCAGAATTCCCGCCATTTTCGCGATCGGTAATCGACTGATACCGAATCATCTACTCCTCGTGGCATCTATGGTATCAGTTTGTTCCGATGAGCAGAAGGGAGAGGAGCTACTTCATTCTTCATAAGAGTTTTCGAGATACTAAGAGTTTTCGTTATAAGGGCTAAATATTGAATTACTACCTTTCCAGTTTGTTTCAGCTTATTCCAGCTGGTCTTTTATTTTTCTAGACGTTCTCGTTGTTGTTGTGGAGTGTTACACTGATTCGTCGTCGCTCTAACTCTCTCACGCTCACTACATGAGCGAGCCTGATTTGTTGTCACGTTCACGCTCAGGCCAACCGTGTATCGATTTCACTGTTGAAGTAGTTTTTTCATATTCTGAAAACATCTGCTCTTTATGATCCTATTCGAAATTCCTTGATATTAACTCGCCTAACGTAGTTGAGGTGAGATTCGTCGATTTTTCTCTTCGGCTTTCTTTCTATCGAGGGGCAATTTCTGACCTTCTCATCAGCTGTAGACCGTCCTTGTGATTAATGCTGGAAAGGAACGTCTCAAGCCCATCCTTGTTGTGTTAGAATTTAAGAAACTCTAAAGTTCCATCTCTCACAGCTGATGACCTTATTCAACACCTCTGCGTCTCTGCACGGGCAGAGACGCAGAGGTGTGCAATGAATAATTTATGAAACGGAGGATGGGTGCGAAACTTCAGCACCTGTTAAGCGTTGAGCATGCATACTGTTAGTTACTAAATGTATGGAGCTGTGTAATAAGCGGAGTAGAAATATGAGATGAGAGGTATTTATGAGAATACGAAGAGAGTTAAAGCTACCCGCCCATGCAGAATCGTCGCAAAATACGAACTGTAGTTCTCATCAATTTACGGTTTTCGGTTCTCCAGTCGTTATTTTCCCGGATCTTCCCGGATGGAGCCAAGGTGAGGTGGGCGGGGCTGAGCGCGCGCATGGCGACCATTGATCGTTATTGATCTCTCTTGACCACTGCCATGCGCGCGCAAAGCCGCGCCCACCTCACCTTGGCTTCACCCGGGAAAATAACGACTGGAGAACACGGGTTTCTCTCCAGAATATGCTAGTCGTTGGCTCGATCGCGCAGAACCAAACGGGAACTACAGGGTGCGGCAAAAGTCCTTCAACACAGATACTTGACACCGTCTAAACGGTAGATCTCAGGCAGATGAGATGAAATTTATATCATTTATTGCCTTTGACTACGCACATATAAAGAAGCATCTAAGTTTCGAAATGACCTCCTTTCGCACGAATACAGGTCCTAAGTTTCTTGAGGAACGAGTCTACGGCGCAGGGGTGTGCGGAACTTCCGTTTTCGTGTTCCGAATTCCGATTTCCGGCCGTTTTTGGCCATTCCGTTCCGTTTCGTGTTCCGCTTTGTTTTTAGGCGGAACACGGAAACGGAAGAAGAAATCGAAGACCTCCACTAAGCAAGCTAACAAAGTGGAGACTTAAGTTATTGTGCTGACGTCGATGCGATCCATGCGAATTCTAGTGGAATGAAACCAATGAAGCGAAGTACACTCCCCCCCCCCCCCTCCTCCCCTCCTCCTAAGGAAACTTGCAATGAAGTACTTGTCGGCACCTGCCACATCGTCCGAGAGATTGTTTTCTTCTGCTGGTTTCATTGAAAAAGGATCTGATCGTGAGAAGAAGCCTCTCTCTCCAAAATCACGAAAAAGGGACTGTTTCTCCACCATTCTATGGTCGCTTTAGGCTTTAAATTCTATTTTTAAAGTATTTTTGTCTATCACGCCAAAAAAGTCTACCTTTCCCTAGTACTTGTCTTGGGCTTATAATGAAGTTTATAAAGATGAATTTCCACCGTCTACTTTGAGGCTGTCACCAAACGTTGAGCACCTTCACCAAAATAATAGACACATACTAATGGAAACAAAACGAGCACTTTACTGAGTACCTTTAGAAACAGAAATGAAAATTTTTTTGTGGTCCAGTTTTGGCCAATTTCCAATAATTTAGTGATTTTTGCACTATTTCCGGCTTCCGTGTTCCGCATTCCGGTTTCTGGCCATTTTTGGCCATTTCCGTTCCGTGTTCCGCCTTCCGCTTTTTTGTTAAAAAAATTCCGCACACCCCTGCTACGGCGGCACGCAGGTTCACCGACGCGTTCGGGAAAATCGACAGCCACAAGTCCTGGAAGGCGTTTTGAGGAAAGAAATTCTTCAGGGGGCTTCTCAGCACTTTGAAAACACCACTTGGACCTCTCAGCAGGACTCTGCACCTGCCCATAGTGCCGAAGTCGTATAGAAGTGATGTGCCGACAATTTTCCTGATTTCATCGCAACAAAAGAGTGGCCACCGAATAGCCCGGATCTTAATCCGATGGATTATTCAATCCGGTCCATATTGACGAGCAAAGCCTGCGCAACATCTCCCGAGAGCACTGATTCTCTTAAAGAAGCCTTGAAGAAAGCCTGAGAGGAAGTATATGAAGATGTCCTGCGTGTGCACTTATTGAACTCCAGTGCTCAAATGATGTTGCTTTCAACAAAGTTGTCCTAAACTTTGCCTGTAGCAGTTAGTTTGAATGCGATCAATATTCGCATTTTGATCGGTTACGGTAGAGGTTTGTACAGGTAATTTCGGGTGGTGGGGTCGGGACCATCGATTTCGCTGCACCTCCATACTGGGAGGAGTTAAGGTGAGCTCACCTACATGTAACTGTCGAAGTCGGTGGAAATTCGAGACAGATTTATAGTGACCGCCTCAAGTAACTCGTACTGACGAAGTCGGGGCCAATTTGGTCCAAGCAATTTGGAAAAAAGTGGAGCAATGCCCACAGGTGCACCAAATTCGTGATGACCACGAAGATAAAACCTCGAGATGTGATGTCACCAGAAGATACTGACAGTTGAACGGGCATCCGGAAACGTACGCCAGTTCACCTGTCAGCATGTCTAAAGCCGGCTCGTCCCAAAATTTCAGCCAAATCGGTGATTCCGACACGGCCAAAAAGGTGAATATTATAGGGGACCTACTGCAGAAATTAAAAAGCATCAGATCTCTGATCAGAATGACGAAGAAGTGTTCTAAAAAATGGTGCAACGTAATCGGTTCCGACTCGGTCACATCGCTGAAATTACAGGTCGTCTTCGGTCAAAATTTAAGAAACGGACAGCGAATTCGTGACCAACATGCTAAACAACGATTCTAGACGAAGTTTTAACAAAATCAGTGACTACGATCCTTCGCGGTGGTAAATAATATGGATGGCCATCCGTCGAAATTTGAAAACTGCATCAAGGGTGCGATCAATAAGAAAAGATCATCAGCAGCGAAGGAGAAGAGAATTTTTAGGAAGGAAATGCACTCCAATCACCATAGGGCCAAAAAGAAGGAAGGGAAATACAAAGTACAAGAAGCTCCCGCAGAGAAATCGCCCGGACGCCATTGACAGGCGCGCATCCCGCGCATCTCGTCCAGTCCGCCCGATTCGACCTACAGTACAATTATCGATTGGAACTGGGCGGGCAGAGATCACGACGACTCAAACAAAGTATTAATAGTAGTTAGTAGTTATTGTTGGGACGAAATGCAGGTACAGGCGCAACATAGCACACGAAATTCTGTAACTCGATGCGGTATAAAAGAGAAATCCTAAGACGCTGCATCGCTTAGCTCAATTTCGACCCAATAACTATTCATATAACCATTAAAACGACAACGCCGAACGATATTGTTGGAATTGTTCAGGATAGAAAGCAGAGTGAATCCAGCTGTGCGAGGAATATCTGTTGGATGGAAAATGCGTGTGGTATCTAGCTCCGTTTCAAACATTGTTATGAACAATAATGCTTTCTGTTTTGAAAATTTTTTTGAAATACCCGTTCCCAAGGTGGCCGAGAGTAACAACGAGAATGTTTGGTGGTTTTGAGGCAAAGAAAGAGAAAATAGAAACGAAAAGAAGGGAGATCAGTGTGATGCGTGAACCACCGGCGTGGCACCAACGGGTTAATTGTGAAACAAGTTGGCACCACTGTGAAAACTAATGTTGACAACATGAAAAGCTTAATGTGAATGAAGAACGTCTTCGGATACAATGTTAAGCTAAAAAAAACAAAACAGAACGAAAAAGGGTAAAAAATGGGAGGAGACAGTGTTTGACCGATCCTGGAATGGGCGGGGCGCGTCAAACTGTCATTCCAGCGCTGCGCGTTGCCACGTCCCAATGTCACCTCCGGTCCAGCGGTCTTTCACGGGTGAATTCAGACAGAGTTGTCTGATTGGCCCCAGAATGAACCGTGATGGTATCAACATAATCGCTCAGCTGCACCGATACAATAAAATAAGAATAGCGGACCATTATCCTGAGAACTTAGTCGAAAGTGATTCAGAAGAAAGCTGTTCGACGCATCACAATGAACCCAGACACGTAAGACAGGTAACTTTTTTTTTCTGTTGATAAAAAGGTCGGCAAGACGAGTAACTGATGAGTTGAACGGATGTTAGTTTACCTCCATAGCAATTTCTATTTCATGTTATTTCGTGTTTTAATCGTGCTGGCTCCATATATTCAATTGAATCGAACATTCTTGTCGTGATTTAAAATGTACTTAACGTTCGCATATGTCGTAGACGAGAAAGAAGTTTTCATAGAGGTGTTGTGTGAAATAGAGTTATTGCGTACGAAATTCAGCATACGTTTTTCAGACGATGAACCCTACCGATGCATCCCGCCTAACACAGTACAAGAACAAGGGAAAGGACACCATTCTGAAAAGCAGTAGAGTAGATGAGGTTTGTTTCATTTTTGCATGTAGCATTCGAACTTTTCCGTGGTCGGTTTTTTTCTTTTTCTTGTTATAGCTTCACCCAGACCATCCATTTAGTTAATACTAGTGGCATTATTCCACTTGTTGCACCGCAGTGATCGCAGAAAGTTTTTCTGTCCAACTTGGCTCCGACTTCACCCGTGGGGGCTTTCCGGGGTGCTGGTCACGAATATGTCATCCGTTTTCCAAATGTCGGCTGAATACCACCCATATCGCTTGCGGAAACTGGTAGAGTTTGCAACTAGGATTTGGTTGGCTGAAACTCGGACTAGGATGGTGAGCACTTAGAATGATTCTATCGTTTGTTTTCCGAATTTCGGCCGAGGATCACCAATTTCGTCAGAAGGGGTGGTCATTTCAAAATCATCGATTTGGTTAAAACTTCGTCAAGGTAGGACATTTGGGATACTGGGTACAAATCTGATGTCCTTTTCGCACATTTTGGTTTCGGCAGGTTCAGGAAGGAGATATTCCTCCGAGCCACCACCCTCGCCCTTTCTTTCTTCTTTGCGTCTTCTCTGGCTTACCTATAGCAACATGTATTGGCCGAAACCGGCCCTAATTCGAAAAGGAACATCATAATCGTGGTCAGCATGTGAAGTAACCCAGCTGAATGAATTTTGAGCCGGATGTGAAATTTTGACCCGATCACCGTAGTGGGTGATACGGGTAGTCTCCGACCCAAATTCGAAGAACGGGTGCCAGAAACGTGGTCGGCACACCAAATAACCCTCAAGTACGAGGTTTGGGGAAAATTGGATGGAATGAATTCCTTAGACCACTGGAATGCAGTACGTGGAATAGCGCCATGCTACTGGTCGATTTGATGGTATATCGCCTTATTCCAGACGAGTTATTGATCCAAACGCTGATCGGGAATCTTTTTTTTTCCAAATCTAGACCAAGAGCCTCAAATCGCCAGTAGGGGTGATCCACTGATTTTGCCTAAATCTCGCGTAAAGGTATTGTCTAAATCAGGAATTTGATCAATACTGCGCCTCCTGGGAGAAATCAGCACTTAAGGGAGGCCCGAATTTCTCCGTATAGGGTTGTCCCAAAAGCCAAATTAGCGGTTACGGATCGGTGTCGTCAGTTGACAATATGGGCGGTCGTCATTACAAAACTTGAAATAGAGTACGTGATAGGTTCGCGATCTGCATATGTCTTGTGAAACTACCGCTCTGCTCAATCATTCCTCATAAGTCCTAGACCTCCAAACAAGTTGATTGATGTGAATGTGGAAATACACTATTTCGGGAATCTGTATTCATCGACACTAGTTTAAATATGGTCCAGCATGTCAAAATCTCCTACTTCAATAGCGTTGTTGTTGTAACAAATGGTCCAATAATAGTATGGGTGGTCTTAGTGTGGAGTGCAAAAAATGGCCACCACTGCTGCGATCAGCTCTAAAATGAAATTTCCGAGGCGGGCCATAAATTAAGTAGTATTTGAGAGACAGTGCGTGAGTTCGGAAAAGCAACCGTCTTCCAGTCGTTCTGCCCCCACTTTTAGGTCGATGGAGAAATCTAACGCGTCAACCTTAAATCTAAAATGTAAGAGACAAAATCAGCTGCTGAAGTCCTTAGAATGGGCGTGCTTCTTTTGATAGTCGTCACCTATTTGTCGCTATTCAGGCTGTGACGATTCGAAAGGACAAGAGAGAAGATCTGCTGTCAAAGCGTCGCAACATTAATGTTCCGTGAGTTTTCACCCACTTTACTCTCTGTTTTAAGTTTTCTCTGAATGTTATGAGCATCTTCTAGTCCTCTGATGTATACTTCTGCCACTAGAATCTTCCCTACTTGGGGCGTAAAGGGTTTCAGTGGTTCTTTGTTACGGTGGAGATGTAGTTCCAATACCTATGAGTGGTTTGAGTTTCAGTGAAGATTATTCTGTGAACATTAAAGAAAAGTGTGACACGAGTTGAATATGTTGCGGTAGAAACGAATCTCGTAGTCTTGCCTAGAATGGGTCGGAATACCCTGTGGTTCTTTTACCATCGAAACGTCGCAGGTGCTGAAAGTGCTATTGTTGGTGTTTAGTTGGTAAATACTTTTCTTCAGCGACGAGAATCATGCATGGACGTCAACACAAAAAGGACCATTCGACAGTAATCTTTTGCATCAAATAGTGATGATGGCGCGAAGTGATGATCCAGCTACAAAACTCGGAGCGGTCCAACAGGTATTTGATTGACTTTTTTTCGCTTTTTCTCTACCGTTTATCTTGATAAAAAGGAATCAATTTCAAAGTGCTCAACGTGCTTTTTGTAGGCCCGAAAGATGTTGTCTTCTGATAGGAATCCACCAATTGACGACCTTATTTCTAGCGATATCCTTCCGATATTGGTGAACTGCTTGGTTTCTGATGAGTAAGTCAACGAGCGGTTTTATGGCACCCTATTAAGTACAACTTTTTGATAACCAAACTGTTCTTTTCAGTGTTAATTTGCAATTCGAAGCAGCTTGGGCCTTGACGAACATCGCTTCGGGAACGTCAGAACAAACTCAAGCCGTGGTAAGTCTCAGAATGGGTTTTAAATAAAAATTTTGATGTTTCTACTTCTTACATTTAAACTTCTGTTCTCTACTGCAAAAATTCAGGTAAACGCTGGTGCTGTGCCTCTATTTCTCGAGTTATTATCAAGTGGTAACATGAATGTCTGTGAACAGGCGGTCTGGGCTCTTGGCAACATCATTGGTATGTCTCGCGATGAAATTTTGTGGTCTCGTTTCTAATTTGTGAAGTTTCGCTTTTACATATGTGCTTGTTGTTCAGGAGACGGTCCTCATTTCCGTGACTACTGCCTTGGGCTTGGCATTCTACCGTTACTTCTCAATTTCATCACGCCAGAAATTCCGCTCGGATTTCTGCGCAATGTTACTTGGGTTATTGTAAGTTATCTTTCCTAATCTAAAAGGTCAACTGTGTGACGTGCGGTTTACTCATATTTTCACATTCAGGTGAACTTGTGCCGTTCGAAAGATCCTCCACCAACACCTGAAATCGTGAAAACTATCCTGCCTGCCCTGGTCTTGCTAATTCATCATGATGTAAGTCCATTCGCTGATTTGACTTTGCATTTGTCGTAAAATAACGTTTTAGGATCCAAATATTCTTGTCGACACCGTATGGGCTCTGTCATATCTCACTGATGGAGGAAATGAACAGATCCAAATGGTCATCGATAGCGGCGTAAGTGCATAGTAGATCTGTTTGGGTTTATTTCACCCGAGATATTAACGACGTTTCTAGATCGTTCCATCGCTGGTGCCAATGCTTGGCCATTCTGACGCTAAGGTACAAACCGCTGCACTTCGAGCTGTTGGCAATATCGTCACCGGCTCCGATGAACAAACCCAACTCGTCCTCGACTGTGGTGTCCTTCAAGAGATGCCTCAGCTTCTGTCCCATCAGAAAGAGAAGATCAACAAGGTATGGTGGCTGAACTTAATTTCGGAAATCCGACCTGAATATGAGACGTGTTATTCTTAAGGAAGCCGTATGGTTCCTGTCCAACATCACCGCTGGAAACCAGAATCAAGTACAGGCTGTGCTCGATGCAGGTCTTATGCCTCTGATCATCAATCTTCTCGGCAAGGCTGATTTCCCCACCCAAAAGGTAGGTGCTATGCGGTGTCGGTTTTTGAAGTAGGCTTCTAGTTATCATCGTCAATTGGAAAGATCGCTTGAAGTGGATTATGATGAAGATATGAGTTCAGGAAGCCGCTTGGGCTGTGTCGAACGTCACCATATCTGGACGTCCAGATCAAGTTGAGCAAATGGTCAACTGTGGTGTTATTGCGCCATTCTGCAAACTGTTGGACTGCAAGGAGCCACAGATAATTCAGGTTTCTTTTTTGTAGTTTCTCGAGGTGTATTTCGAAAGGATATTCAAGTGTCTTCAATCAGTTTGCTTCGGTAATTGTGACATGCCGTTGAATTCCTTGTTTAAATTTTCAATTAGGTTGTTCTCGATGGTATCAATAACATTTTGAAAATGGCTGGCGCCGGTGTGGAAGCCATTTGCACTCAAATCGAAGAGTGTGGAGGTAGGAAAACATGATTTTACCTGATCGGCTGATGGTGTTAAGCTCTCTCTCGTCGTTCCAGGTCTTGACAAGATCGAGCAACTGCAAAATCATGACAATGAGGAGATTTATAAGCTCACCTACGAGATCATTGACACATATTTCAAGTAAGTATGATAGTTCTGCTGTGAACTTCAATATAAAGTCCTTTCAAAAAATCGCTAAACATTGGCACATGCTAAAGTTTGGCTGAGTTCCTCCAATTTTGATCTGGGGAGACATTCTCGTGATCACTGAAGCTCTTTTCATTCCCACAGAGTTTCTACAATACAATTCGTTTTAGGCTTTGGGCCCTGACACATTTTCATATGTAACTGTTTCAGTTCGAACAGCGACGACGACATCGCAGCTGGACAGGAGGGAGGCGTTGTTCAGCAACCAGCCAAGGGATGGTCGTTCAATTAAAAAGAGGGGTTATTTTTCATTACGGATTTGTAGACCCTTGGTTCCCCATTGGCCCTCCAGGCTTGGTTGCTCAATCAAGCAGTCCCTATCGCTAAACGAAGGTCGATTGCATGGTACATGCAACACCATGAGTGCAATCGAATCTTCGTGTAGAACAGACGGCCCTTATGACCCCGGGATGTTGTGAGAACGCAGTGAGAGGAAGCATGTTGTTTTTTTCTGCGAACTGTTTAGTTGTGAAAGTACGTAATCATGTTGTAGTGCGATATATATCTTTTGAGAGTGTATGCTGTTGTAGTTGTAGAATTCTGTGATATATGTATTCCTGTCATATGAGAAGTCACCACATCTGTTCCTGCTTTGCGCTTGTTTTATCTTTTGTGTCATGTCTTATCTCCCAAAAATTCGCAAATCTATCAGCTTAGACACGGTTCCACTGTAAATGAAGGAAATGCATCGTGAATGCTTATCGGTGCTCTCCGGAAACAGTGTGTGTGTATGCGGTCATTTCTTTTCTAAGTTATGTGAGTATTGTGCCCCATCTCGTCGACGGGTTTGAGAGCTTTTTATTGCCAAAAAATGCGCGAATTCGCCTCATTGTTAATTATACACATATACACATACCCATATTCCGTTCTGTATAATTTTTGTTTCGTTGCGCGCGAAATTTGTTCAGAAATGTTGCTCTCAAAAGCGGACGAGTTCGCCATTCGTTGTTATTCCCCTGTGAGGAAAGTGTACGTTTACGTTTGTTATACAGACTTTGTTACTGTTATTGACTTTTTTGTGTAGTGTGCTCAATTGTTCAAATTTCATTTCCTAGCTATTCAACAATGTGCGTGTATGAGTTGAGATTCAGAATGTGTATGCTTGGTGAGAAAGATTTACCTTTTCCTTTTCGATCCCGCCCACCCCGTTCCCTCCCTGCATTACCAAATTGAACTTAGCATCAGTTGTGTGAGTCGTGTTACTTTATGTGTTCGAATATATAAAGTTGCTCTTTGCTGAATGAGTTGACTTCTTGTGAAGTCAGCTCCGGCTGATAAAAATGAAAAACGTCTTTATTTCCTCACACTATGTAGAACACGTTCATGAGCATTTAGGTAGTAGTAAGGAAAGAACACCGTTCCCCGACTACAAGCGACAGTAGATCGTCGGAAGCACAATTTCATGGATCCAGTTGTCGAACATCAGATGGGGTGTGTGCATATCCAGCTTTACGTCAGTCAGATTTCGTAAAATCAGTGGTACAAATATTCGTAGCTCTGCGTGTTCCTTGAGCGAGCAGGACCCTTTGGTGTTCCTTAGCACGGAAAGGAGATGAACGGAGGCGTGGCTGGCGCCGCCTCGGGCAAATCGATGATCAATGGGACCAAAGGTGATGTATGACCACACATGAATAGTATTGGAACAGTGGCTCGGCTACATTTACATTTGAATTGTGTCCTGTTCAAGAAAAACACTAGCATCCGTTACAATCGCTTGAGAATCATGTGCCAGAGGAAAAATGAATTATTCCAAGGGGGGACACCTGAATATAATGAACCGCTAGACTTCTACGCATATGGTATAAAAGTAGGATTGAAAAAAACGCTACTACAGACATACGTATGGAATAAGTCGTGTTCAGAAGAAATGCTTCTGAAAAATTGTAATGTATGAAGACTGCCTTTCAAGGGTCTACAAGGCGGTACAAAACCATTACATGAAAACCTAGAAAATTCTGAGAGACATAGTAACAATAGGTCAAACATAATTTATACCAAGTTTCAAACAACTAGTGACAATAAACTCAAGGTCATTTCGAACCGTAAATGAACATCCGCACTCGTCACTTAAAACGTGCGCATTGTGAGTAATGATCCGTGGGACTACGAAAAAAATGCCAACATTGAAGCACCTAAACTCGCGAAGAAAAACGCTCTACATTCTTTGGGATATCGCGAAGAGAACCATGTTCACACGTTCGTCACAGCACATAAAGATAGATGACATCTAGGCAAAAATAACTAGAGATGCGCAACCCTATCACATCTCCTTACAGGGATTCAAACATTTGGGTGAGCATCATCAAAACGATAAATCAACGTTATTACAGCAATTACATTATGCAAATGGATAAAACACGGGGAAATTTTCACCAACTCAAACAGATCAGTGTTACAATTATGCGTATATGCCTGAGATTCACAAGATTATGCTATAGTTGACACGTAAGCAAGAATCGATGGCCGAAATGAATTTGTACAAACAATAACAAGAAGGGAATAACGGCATAGATTAGAGTGTGGCTAGTAGAAATAAAACAACCTACAACGAGAACAAACTACAAACTGAATCTTAGGCAGTAATACCTCCGATGGTATCGAGCACATGAATAGCTGTCTTCGGTGCGTCCGCGTCATCGCGTCTAGACTCTCGAAGCTGAAAATGAATTCGTTAATTTGTGCTAGAAGACAAAATCAGACTACAATGAGAATTTTTACATCATGGCAAACTATATTGCTACCTCGGAAATCGGAAACTTTGAGTGAAGTTCAAAATGATAGCAGCTAATTACCGAGCTGCCGAAGAATCCCGTAAGCCGTTCGTGCATGGCTTCAAACGATGCCAACAGAACTTCATGATATGTCTGTTGATCCACAGCCACCGCAGTTTCGTTCACTTGCAAAGCCCGTTCACAGGCCGACATCAATTTTCTGAACGACAAAGATGAATTGTAACAGGACGAACGAAATAAGAAAAATGTCTGGAACGAACCTGAACGCCGACTCAAGACCATTGATTTTGGCGTCTCCATATCGTTCCTTCTGTTCTAACTGCGTGAAAGCTTCAGCATAAGCTAGGGGGCCGGCATTAACCTGAACGATTAAAGCTCTTAAAGCATTGTTATCAGGACGATTTATGCACTAGGTTGCACGGGTGTGAAATTACAACGAAATTTAACACCATATGGATAATACCTACCGTTGGCATAACGGCTCCTTGAAGAAGCAGCTGCAATCCTTTCACATCAAGAGGCCGACATTCATCGACATCATCCAACACGGCGTTGATCTGACTGGCCTTCGATTCTAGCTTTTGACAGGCGAAATCAAGAGGCATAATGATTTCACTTTCAACCGACACCACCGGTAATCTTCGACGGGTGGAAGGAAAGGAACCATCCACTGAAGAGTTCAAATACGAGTGAGCCCGATAGCAAATTTTAAACGCCGCTTGAATTTCTCGAGCTTCAAATCGAACCAGCACTCGAGTAGTATGCTGGTTCAAAATTTCATACTACTTTTAACAATGATGAAGTGTTTTACCTTTGAGAATTGTCCTTCTGAGCGCCTGGTTTACGATACTCGGCTCTTTCCCTTCACCCGGAGATGACTCGGACACTGGGCTCTCGTACGCGAATTCGCTGGAAGTGATCGCTCTAAGTCTTACATCGAAGCAAACAACACTGTTCCGTAACAGTAAATTAGGACAAGAAAGAGGCGCAAAATTAAGATTTTTTCTTCAAATCACAAGTTCAAAAACGTACCTGACATTGGTGTGCGTCATGAAATGTTTGGACGAAAAACCTTCACCAACAACGGGTTCGACGTGATTAACCCAAATGTACACAACAGCGGGATCGAGTGCGCTCGGTTCAGCCTAAGATTAACAGAACAAACTTCCCTCCCACAATTTCATGCTCATAGTGTTTTGTCAAACCTCCGATCCCGGTTCCACTTGGATACGATCGTGACCAATCAGTTGCCTATGGTACTCACGAAGACTTAGCGAAACCTCGGCTAACGAAGCCAGTCCAGCTTCGCGATAAATCCAATCCGTCCCATGATCCCACCTTGAATATACATTTTTAGGATTTATCGACTAACTCAAGTACTTTAGAATAAATCGACTACATGCTTTCAGAACGAAAAAAAAACCGCGATTCAAGAGATCATCCATCATAAAGCCATCGGTCAACTCCGACCAATTTACTTTACTTCTGTTTCATCAGAAGATAAAAATATCACTTACTTTGAATGGTATTCGCCGAAATAGCGAACACGGAAGTACGAGCCAAGATGCCGCTTCCTGCTGGCTTTAACTTCCGCCGCACGACTATACGTTTGTTGGAGCTCAGCGTATATACCGACCAGCGCCTTCAAATCAAAAATCTTCCAATTTAGTAGGAGAATTCATAAAGCAAACTAATACACCACCTTGAAGTTGTCAGTCTTCTCAAACATTGGAATAATTAACCGATACATAGGACCAATGGCTTCGTAGCGTTCGGCTAGCGTGAGCGCTTGAGCCGTTTGTTCGATTTTTGCTGCCAAGCTTTCCTAGAAGGGGTAGAATTCGAAGCGGTCCATGACCGAAATTAGAAGTTTCTGCATATGTTTGGATATTTTCCATCATACAGTAGCGGCAATATATTTACAGACGCCTGCCCTAAACGTGGTTTTTTGGTCATAACTTTGGAATCAGAGGATTATGAGAAGAACCGAGCACACATTTACAATCCTCGGAAAATTCTCTACAAAACACACTCAATTGCGTTTAACGTCTGTTTGAAATTGTAGAAAAAAATCGAGTGGAAATAAACTGGTCATGAGATAATAAATGGTAAACACATCCTCAAAATCACAATAAACTACAATGCATCATCAAAACATGCTTAATATAAAACAACAAGTCAGTATCTAGTAGGATAGCCCTTGTTCTTGATCACAGCCAAACAGTTCGGTTTCACATGGAGTCGACCAACTTCATACATCGCTCCACAGGAATAGCACTCCATGATTCCTTGATGATTGCTTCCAACTCTTCAAGATTTTATGGCTTCAAGCGCTTCAAAACTCTAGCCACGTCGTTCAGGAGATGTTCGATAGGATTCAGAATGAAAGCGCTTGAAGCCACAGAATCCTGACGAGTTGGAAGCAATCATCAAGGAAACGTGGAGTGCTATTCCTGTGGAGCGATGTAGGTATGAAGTTGGTCGACTCAATGCGGAATCTTTTGGCTGTGATCAAGAGCAAGGGGTACCTACTGAATATTTACTCGTTGTTTTATATTAAACATGTTTTGATGATGCATTGTAGTTTATTGTGATTTTGAGGATGTGTTTACCATTTACTATCTCATGACCAATTTATTTCTACTCGATTTTTTTTCCTACAATTTGAAACAGACGTTAAACGCAATTGAGTGTGTTTCGTAGAGAATTCTTCGAGGATTCTGAATGTGTGCTCATTATTTCTCATAATCCTCTGGTTCCCAAGTTATGGCCAAAAAACCACGTAGAGGACAGGCGTCTGTAAATATATTACCGCCACTGTATGTAGGATATTCTCACTTCACTCATCATACCATTAAACAACGCCAATAGACAAGGACACCTACTAAAGTGAAACCAGCCGCCTGAATGCTACCCTCGATCTCAGATCCACCTTCGTCCTTGAGAACCGACGAACTTATCCAGTCAAATGCGGTCCAGTCGAGCTTGCAAAGTCCTGTAAAGTCGTACCTTATAGTAGTGTAACGTGATTGTTTGGAAAAATCACGATTCCATGTAAAATAAAAGAGTGTGGCTAACCTTTTCCAGCCAGCTCTTTTGCGATGATCGCTAAGGAGTGCGCATGGCAGACTGACGCTTCCGCATGCCAATTTTCTACAATATAATTATTCGATAATACTTTTGGTTAAAAACAGAAAAGCATGTTGAAAAAGCAACCACAAAATAAGGAATAAGGACACTGTAAACCTAAAACTGATAACAAACAAATAATATCAAATGATAAAACTACCTGCGGTGTGGAGATCCGCCAATGCGTCAAACCAAGCACTTCTCAAAGCAGCGGAGCCTCGATAGCTATCCGCCAGTTGTAGATGCAAATCGGCGAGACGAATCTCCAAAGAAAGATTTAAAAATTCTAACCAAACTTGATTTGCTAAAATTTCCATCCTAACTTCGGCCAGTGAACAGGGTATTTCCATTATGTAAACATCATATCACAGTCAGCAGCAACAAAATTGAAAAACTGAAGTAGGATTCTTCAATAACAAAAAAAGAAAACATAACTAGCATACCGGATCGTTAGCAGCATCCTTTAGCGCTACTGTAGCTGACATCACACCACGAAGTTGTTGCACGAGTTCCTTAAAAAATAAAATGAATAAATATCGTGCCGCAGAAATAATATGAATCAACGTGGGAATTCTCTGTGATCTCAAAAATACCAAAAACAAACCGTGACAGCCTGACCGAACGCTGTGGATCTTTTTCCATCCATAACAAGTGAAAGATTATGGAGAACACTCAATCCTTTCTCCAATCTAACACTTGAAATCGTTGACTTGGTGCCTAAAAAGAAATCGAAAATTCATGAAAATCTCACGAACGGGGTGTATGCGCGTTGATGGAACAGTTGTATCCAATTTATCCACTTACCGAGTAATCGAGCTAGTGCCACACTTGTTTGACAACCAGGACGACCTAATCTTTCCACAGACATTTTGCCCAAAGACTGCGACTTTCCAGACAAGACGCTTTGTGCCATTGCCTGACTGGCTGAAGCGAAGAAACTTAGAGAACAGGATGAAAGCACTGTTAAAGCTGCGTAGGTAACGAAAACAACTAAATTGAGAAACAATTTAAAAATGTTCGGCAACCTACCGAGATACGCTTGGGATGTCTCGTAGCCATTTCGTAGTACTAGATGTAACAATGCAGCAGCAGCATTCTGTACTGCTGGAAGTCGACTGGCCATCGCAATCAAGAGTCGTTCGATCATCAAAGACAACTCATCCAAGGGACCCTCTTCGAAGAGATATGCATGGAACTAAATATTAAAGGAATGTACCGAACAGTGGACTAGAATACTCGCTGGATCTCCATATATTAGGTTGGCAACTAAGTTCGTGGACTCTCAAACGCCTTCAACAAAAGTGTTAATTGCCAAATAAAGAAAATCATTACCCAAACGACATATGAACCATCAAAACGAACAGGTAATTCCTCACTCTCAGGTAGATGTCCCATTCCACTTCATAAGAAATGCTGAGTTTTTGAAGGGAATTCTTTTCATAGGTGCATTTTGACCTGCATCTCATTACTGGATCGTCTTCGCCCCAGAGAATACAGGAAAACTCAAAATAAGTGTTATTCATAAATTGCTATATCTGTACTGTAACAGGCATGAACAAGAGTCCTCCAGCTTACATCTTCGGATATTTGGAGCGATCGAAACGCAGCGTGATGTTTGGCGGTGCCTTGATGAGTGGTGACACAACTTTCAGAGAGCTGCTTCAACCGACTACCGCGTAGTTCAACCTGTACACAGTCAGGCTAAAGACAGTAGGGCTCTAGGTAAATGCTGACACCACCGATGAATTCTCGGATGATGGCACCTTCACAGGACCTCCGAACTGAGATATTCAGCTTTTTGTCAGGAGGTGAATTTAAGGATCTGAAGCGCTCTTCATTTTGTTTTGGATGGCCGGCTAGCAAGTCAGCAATTATCAAGTAGTGTCCACAGTGTCCCACCGCACGTTATCACTTTGTGAACAAGTGATTCGCTTTTGGAGCTATTAGGGGGGGCCAAAAGTATTAAGGAAAATGCACCAAACTCTTTTATTTCTCAATAACTTAAATACAATTCAACTGTGCTGAGGGATGTATTCTCCATTGAGGTCTATGACTTGCTACCATCGTTCAGCTAGCTTTCTGATCCCATCCTTCCAGAACTGCTTCGGCCTGGAGTTGATCAACTGGTAGACATGCCTCTCAAAGTCTGCTTGGCTCCTTGTGTCCCTTCTAGCCAAGAAGTCTTGCGGGCTAAAGAAGAAGTGGTAGTCGCATGGAGAGATGTCCGGTGAATACGGTGTGTGAGGTACACGGACGTACCCCAACTGAGCAAGCTTCTGCGTGGTTACTTTTACCCGGCGAGGTGTGGCGTTGTGGAAGAGGATCAGTCTTTTGAAACGTTGCGGTCGAATAAGTGCATGTCGCTGATCCACCTCCTCGATTTAGTTCACTAAGGTTACGGAGTCCATCATGGCCATCTTTGGAAATAGTCTCCAGCAAAACGCAGAACCAGAAGCTCAAAAATTGCATATCGCCATGCTCATCTCGTCGAACGAAGGTCGGTATCGGATTACCAGGCCTCACCCAGACTAGCTGCTTGGCAGGGTTAATGTAGAAGACATACTTCTCATCCTGCGCGACGATCTAGTCCAGACTTCTCGGTCAAGAGAAATGGCGTAGATTGGTGCGGCACATGTCGACACGCAAATGGTCTGCGGTAGCCTGAGGATTCAGCATGTTTCTCAAATACGCGGAAGTGATGAATTCTCAACTGGTCTCAAGTGAGTAGCATACAGACACATAAATACGACGAGCATACAGTGAGACCCCAGTAGGGAGCTATATGGGAAAAAAGTGGAGATACTTATTACTTTTGGCCCCCCCCCCCCTAATAGCTCGACGTTCAATTGTGGCATCCGACCCACCCATCTCCGCGGTGGGTCAAATCGCGAGGCACTTATTGGCCAATCTTACAGAAAAACTAGAATAGTGCAGAACCTTATCAGTTGAGCTATTTGAGCACCTGACTTCGAGTGTAAACTCTGATCTTGCCGAGCTCTGATTTCTTTGGGAGGAACCAATTACGGCCTTCCGACCGAGCTCCATAGGTCATCCAAAGTGCACTTTTTCTTTCGTTCTGAACTGCCTGCTCAAAATCTCTTGATATTTTTGAGTACCATCAGTCGTTTCAAGACATCATCCTCAGATTCTGCACACACAAATTTTAACGCTTCAGCAACCTAGTCGCTAAGCAGGTACTCTTGAAGAAGGACTTGATGAACGCTGGTTTCGGATGTTTTCATTTCAAGCGGAAAATATTTCCCAGCAAACAAAAGTAACAAGGTTTCTGAATGATTTTGAAAACTGCTTCATATGCGCTATCCCACGATCAAAAGAGCAATGAAATTGCTCAACATTCAAGCAAGTTGTGTTTGCTAGAAGTAATGACTGCAAAACAGTCCACGAACTTAGTTGCCAACCTAATATAATAGAATCCGCTACCTCCACTGCAGCTTATAAGAATAAAGCCTTACCATGTTAATAAACACGGACACTGCAGCGATAGCGTGCAATCGAACGCTTTCCGGCCAATGGTCATCTACAAGAGCCAGGTAGATCGAGAACAGCTTCGAGAATACTCGATCTTCCAGCTTATGAGACTTCACATGCCGGTCCTAGAAACGATGAAATGTGTTAAAGCAGGGTATAGCCTTCATTTGCTGTAGGAATTGAATTTCAAAATATTTGGAAAATACCACTGACAGAAAACTCTTGGGCAAGACTTTGCGAAACTTCGAGCACTATCAGAGCGACTTCCTGGCTGAGATTCAAAAGCTGCAGCGCTCTGAAGGGTATTGAGATCGAATTGTGACTGCCTCCGTCGAGCCGACCTATATTTAGGGTCGTTAGTGAGGAAGTTTAATGTCGGAAATTCAAAAAAGTTGTAGATACAAAAGTCCGTGAAGGCATAAGCTACTAAATGAAAAAAGAACAAAAATGGAGAAGAGCTGGATACTTCTTGTAACAACTTGACGAGCTATAAAATTTGACGAACCGGAATCAGGTGGAGAGATAAAGTCCTGAGAGCTTCGAACAGAAGTCTGCTTCGTGGAATTTTGCTGCATAACTGCCGTTACGCTGAAAATGATGAATTTCGAACGTAGCTTTTAGGAAGTATTTCAGATGATGAAACACTTGGAATAAACACTTGAAAATCCGCGAAGAAATAATATAATAGAACATACACTTTCTCGAAGGAAACCTTCGGCTCTGTTCGTCCTCGATATCGGAATACGTTCAAAGCGAGTTCAAGCAATCGTAACAACTGCAGCACACAGTTCTGCTTCATTTCTGCACATAGTGCCCCCAATATACGCTTCGGTACACGATGTATCACATAAAGCACACTGATCAGAATATCTTGCAGTTCTTCCTGAAAACGCTGCGTAGAATAGAATAACCATGAATATTTTTGGGTTTTTAAAACTTGCTCTTGTAAATATATTGACATAGAACAAAGCCCAGACTGTGGGAAAAGGAAAGCTAACGGAACGGTTGCAAAAGAAAAGCACGCATAACAACATCTGGCAAAGGGAAAACGACAATGAATGAGAACAAAACCAGTAAATAAGACTGCTATTTTCATCAAGAAACTCTACTTTTTAGGGTAGAGAAAAGCTGAATCGCAACTTGATACACAAACCTGATCCAACCGCTCACAAAGGGCAAAGTTTGGCGATGAATTCTGCTGAGTAAAGACCGTTGAGCAGGTTCCGAACGAACGCGCAGGTGGAGCTTCAGAAACTGAGGCATCTTAAAATTGATAAAATGAACTTTAAAAAAGAATTTATCAATCTCGTAAGGCCGACACGCCGCTAAAAAGGTGAAACTAAGGAGGTAATCAACCCACTAGTTGTTGCAAGTGCTGACGCTTCACCAGAGTCATTGATATTGATATCTTCCAAGTCATTGATATGATCCATAGCAAAACGAATAAACGGCAGATAAAGGAGAGCAATTCGCCGTTGAATATTCTGAAACAGGCCATTTTTGACTGAAGGAAAAACGGAATGAAGAAATAGTAGGTCGAACAACCCCCACCATGTCTAAATATCTCCGGTCGAAAGAATGCTTGGCTAGAAGATTCCGCAGAATTACTATCGCCCGACGTCGATATTCTCGTGGCTCCCTCATACATGCGTATAATTCCTAAACGTCACCTTTTATTGTGCAAACTAAAGGACGTTAGAAATTAACGAAAAGAAACAGCATGGAAAGAGAAATAAGATGATAGACCCTTTCGAGAACTCAAATAGAAAACGTAGAAAGAAAACTCTAGAAAATACAGTGAATTCAGGACTCACCTGGAATATAATGCCTGATGGAAAATGATGCGATACGTAATTGGGATTGAGGTACCACTCTTCAGAGCATGTGGCATCTAAAAGCAATACAATAAAATGAAATAAAAGCAGAGTTACAAATAGTGCGAGCTTTTAGAAACAAGAGCTTCTAGCAAGACGTTCTCACATCGATGTTTGTCATTGGAGACTGCTGACGACTGGAAAACTTGGAAATTGAGGAAACGTGGCAAGAATCGAGAGGTTGGACCTGGAATCCATCTCAAGCAATTGAAAAATTCCAAAACTTTCGATTACTTAAAGCCGCTTATCTCACAGATATGGACCCACCTGAATTCCCACAGTAATCAGCGACTAACGGTTGATTGATCACCCGATGAATCTGGTTCTGTGAATCAATCACTACAGGTAGGCAAAGCGGCAGCCAGTGTTCATGATGTGAAATTATCGTTAAGACATCTAGCTTGAAGTCTCGTATTACCTACAAAAAAAAAACTCATACAAATCACTCTACATAAAGAGACTGGGCGAGCTGAGAGTTTGCTATAAACGAAGGGTGATCAGCTGTAGTCCAGATTCAGACTTAATAAACTTCGTAAATTTCATGATAACTGACCTTGGAGTCACATTCATCAAGCCGCTGTAGCACGAAATTGATCCATTTAAAAACCGCACCACGGTCGACAAAACTCAGGCAGCACTTGAAGAAATAAAATTAAGTACTTCAAGATAGAAGAGAAATAAAAACTGGGAATGTCAGACGTTTTTGAAAAGTGCATTCAAGAACATAACTAAAGACGGAATTACGAATACACACCCTTAGGAAAAACGCGATACAACTAATTCCTGCTCGACATTCTTTCGGTAGCTCCTGATGCTTCGAGATAAGCATTGGAACAACATTTGCTACAAGACTCCCGATCTGTTCCAGCACATCCACGGTAATACGTTCTTTCCTCGGACACTGGAACAATCACAACGTTTGAGTAACTTTGAAATGATTTTTCAACAGCATCCATACCTTTAATAGAGATCGCCGAACAATCGTTTGCGCTATGCTCTTCGCAATCACATCAAAAATGAACCAAAGCTGTCGGAATAATGGTGCCAAGTCGCTGACGGTGTCTTGTACGGAAAAAATCTAAAACTCAAAGCAATAGCAAACAGGAACAGGAACAAGAGCACAGGTGAAAATTTTACCAGCATCGGCAGAAAACGGCAGATAATTGTATGGGTAGCGCCTTCTGCAGATTCTACGGTCACAAAATGAAGTCTCACGAAATTCCTCAACAATGGCTTATGTCCAGCATCTGCACACCGATCACAAATAGAAACGAGCGCTCTGAATATAAGAAAATACGACTAATCAGCATAAATATACAAACAAAAACTCGAAAACAGTGGCAGACTAACTTGAGTGTAACGATGGCGAGATTTTCCGTTGGAACATGAGTAAGTGTGGTGAGTAAACGTGAGAGAACGACATTCAGGAACGGCACCATTTTCGTTGTTTCCACAGTGATCAGAGCCTTAGAAATGTTGTACACACATTTTTTTACAACAACTGCACAAAAAAGCTACTCACATTTGTACAGTCGAGGATACTCTTAGCAAGCGGATGGTCATCATCGAGAGACGTCGAGCGAACCAGAGGTGAACACGACCGGACAGCATCATTGCTATTCGAGTTTGGGATTGACGACGACCTCACCTGCTGTAATTGCGATAAGGAGTACTGATGACGTTTAAGAGCCCGATTTTTTTTAGTCAAATAACTTGAACTAACGTTGTCGCGCAAGCAGGCCAACTAGGCTATGAGCCCTTCACGCTGAGGGAGTCGCGTCGCAGCGCGACTAGACTGCATAAGGGTCTGTTTAGTGTGCGCGCGACGCGTATACATGCAAAAGATGCAAATGTTTATACCGTGAGAATTCCCACGCCATGGTCGATTTGCATCTTTCGCATGTCTTCGCGTCGCGCGTCGCCTGCACACTAAACAGGTCCTAAGGAACTAGTGCGTGAGTTAATACAGCTACATACCTTAGGAATCACCGGTTCCGCAACACCATTGCTCTTGAACCCAATATCTTCGAGCTGATCGCAGGCCTACAATTATTTATACGATCTTGTGGCAAGAATTTTGCAAACGTTGCAACATTTTGCAATTGTCCATCAAGTAAACCCAGTGACCCTGCAGCTACCATTCTGTTTGCGCTTGTTGTCATGATTATAATGTAGGATAACAATGAGAAATCTTAATAAAAGCATGCATATTTGAGCAATATACACTGCGTCCAGAAAAGATAGGGACACCCCCTAATTTCTTGATTCAAGGAGCTGTTTGATACTATTTGATCCCAAATCTATACTAGTAAATTCAGCACGGCAGAAAACATGGGACTAAGCGATTTGAGCATCTGGTTTGAACGGTGAAGGTTTTGATTAAGATTTTTGCAATGAGTGCGACGGAGTCACTGTCCAGAAATGATAGGGACACCCGAGAAAAAACAGCTTTACGAACCAGATACTGATTAGGCCACTGAAATTAGTAATTGGTGGACGCTTCACTATTCAATGTAACGTAAATAAATGGAGTTGGGATTAACGCGACGGACTTCTGGAGAATTTTATTGATTAAACCGTCGTAGACCGATGCATCGCTGTCTTGAGCTCTTCAAAGCAGGAGTACATCCTGTTAATCGCCTTAATTTTCCAATAAAGGTGTTCATAAGGGTCTTCCACCAGAATAAGCTCAAAAGAACTCGCTGGTCATTCGAGAGTGTCGACAAAACAAGCCCTTAAAGAGCCTGGGGTAAACCTAATTCTATAAAGCAGACCATGTTCCTGTTGGAAGGACAAGCTGCGCCTCACTTATCCTCTAGTAACGGCAACAGATAAGCTGCTGACACCTGTTGGTTCTGAAATTAACTCGTATTTGCTGAACTGAGATCAATCAAGACTTTTTATTTAGAGAAAAGTGCCACCCACATTAAGGCTGCACCGTACCTCAAGCCCCTCCTTCGTGAAAACTAGTTCTTCTCGACTAAACCGTGTAGTGTTACTGTATGCCATCTGGACAGCTCCAGGAAAGACGCTTCGCATCGGAAAAAATCAATTTAATCTCAGAATAATTAGCCTTGGAACCAAGTGGGCGTCCGTCGTGCCTTAATCCAAGAACGGATTTTGTTTCTCTAGAGAAATTCAAAACTGTTCTCCTTGTGCACTGTGGCTAAACGTGAAGTGAACTTAAAGTTTATATAAGGAACGTTTCCGTAGCGTTTCATGCAATAGCTGATGAATTTATTGAGTTTTTTCATGGTAGGCTTTTGCTTACTTGCTACAGTTAGGCTGTACATCAAATATTATTTGGCCAGCGTTTGCTTGTTTTGGATCAGAGAGAGACTTATCATTTCTGGGAAACCTCTTCGTTTCATAATCGTTCATAAAACGTCGATAATCATTCTCGAGGTTTTCACCGCAGGCGAAATACCGCGGCACTAGGCCTTATTTCTTCAAGAGTCTTAATTTGGCTTTGTTATTTCATTGAGCACAACGTTCCATAGTCTATCCTAACACAAAACATTTTGTTGAAATGGATATTGTTCAAAAAATTAGTTTTTATCAATTTGCCCCTTTAACCGGCTCTTCTTTGTAGGTGTCCCTATCATTTCTGGACAGTGATTCCGTCGCACTGATTACAAAAATCGTCCTCAAAACCTTCACCGTTCAAATCGGACGCTCAAATCGCTTATTACCATGTTTTCTGCCGTGCTGAATTTACTAAAATAGATTTGGAATCCAATAGTATCAAGCAGTTCCTTGAATCAAGAAATTAGGGGGTGTCCCTATCTTTTCTGGACGCAGTGTATTCATAATCTCGCCAAAGAATCACCTTATTTCTTTTAAATAAAATTTTCATATTCTCACCTGAAAGAAGTCCTGTAGTATCGGCTCTGTCGTAAACACTGATGAAACCAGTCGCAACCGAAATCGAAACAGTGCGCGTTGATCCACCCATTTTACATCCGTCATCTCATCCTAAACAAACATTTCGAAAAATAATAAGATCCGGTAATGACAAGGGGGAAACAAACCACTTTTCCTCCGCGATAAGGACGATTACGGAAGTAGACGTCGGGAAGGTCAGCGGCAACGGGAAGAGCAAATTCCTGGTCATCACACTCCATAACTAATCTGTCTTTTTTCCACATCAATGGTAGCCACGCGTAACCGATCGGAGTCTCTACAGACTAAAAAAGGAACAAAATCAGATGTTAGTTACTGAACGATGTCAGCGAAGAACCAAAAAAGCAAAGTAAGAAGTCAGCCCGCATACCTCAGGAATCTTGGGATTCGTCTGGCCAGCTACAGATATGTGTGAAAATGAAAACAGAAGATGGTCAGAAGTGCTCAAACACACCGGTAAACGGGCTTTAACCTCATCGCCTAAACAACTTACATTATCAAAATTTCGCAAAACTATATGAGAACGAGTTCCAAAATATAGTACAGTATTTACAGGTGCGAAATAAACTGAAAGTTGAAAAAATAAGTAAAGTTGAATAAACTCACCGAACTGCGGAAACTGTTGATGATACTGCACAGCACAGTTAGCACTCGACACAAGTGGCCCAGAAGGATGCAGACGGTCATAAAACACCTACAACATGGAGGTTTCGATTGAACTTTTACACTTGTAGGCCAAAAGCTGTCACACCGCCATACCTTGGCCGCGGAGTGTTCACTGCCACGAATGAGACGGATGGTGCAAAGGATATTCCTTGCTTTGGGAAATATTCTCTGATTGTCATATCTGAATTTATACCCAGAAGAAGTTTGAAAACTGGCCTATAATTCCAGCAAATATAGTAAAAAATTACTTGAGGCTCAATGGATAGATGTATAACAGATTGAAAAGCTGTGAATGTGGTTCGATGATCGGATCGCCAAATGTCTGCAGTTCAAAGACTGGCGCCACGGGACTATCGTTTGAGAGTTTCCAAGGTTTCAAAGCATAAAATGATGGATTTACTCGAGCTGGAAAGTTTAATATGTCACTAACAACAATACAAATAGGTGATTTCTAGAAAAAGTACATAATACAGGCAACCAAAAAAAGGAATATCCAATGGAAAGGAAGAAAAACCTACATTGAAACTCGTCTAGCGAAGAAATCACGTCGATTTTCATTGATACACTGGAATTTGGCACGCACGATTTACTTGCTTTCTCCAATCTGACAACAACAAAGATTAAGGTGTAGGTAAAACACGTTTAAAGAGTGTCACATACTTCGAAAAGTCGCCAAGATACTTTTGAATATCTTGGTCGGTGAACCTGTTGTTGTCACAGCGGTATAATTGCATAGAACTGGATCCTTTGACAAATCGTGGATTCGAAGCTTCCCTGGCTAGGTTTTCCTCGAGTAACGGCCTAAAGATTACGACTTGTCCCTTCTAAGAGCATATAAACAATTTCCTGCGTATTTTTCCGGATTTGGACGAAGGTAAGTAACGATAAATGATAATGAGCAAGATATTATCGAAGAACAGCAGTAAAACAACACGGGAATAAGATACATAATGTATAGCGATAAATGTTAAACCTGGCTGCCCATGCAAATCGCTGCCGGTACTTAGCAAGGCGAGACGACGAGGACTGAATCAGCTTCTGCAGTTTTAGAGCCGCTTTGACATCACTAGTTGATCTAGAACGATAGCACTACATAAACGGGATAACATCTCAATCGTATAGATATACATAAAAAGGGCGAGCAAATTAGGTGAAATCAAATTTTCCTACTTCATGTATAGATCTCCGGTATAGTCCAAAGATAACATGCGGTCTACATAGCATACAACCCAGAGATCCTTTGGAGAACTATACGTTGTGAACATCATCTGAAGAATTGATAGGTTTTCTCACAAGTTGAATTTTATCCATTACAGTAAGCCTTGTACACTTACACACTGACAGCTTATTCCGAGTTATATCGAGCTCCGAGAAGAAAAGAAAGAAAGAAAAATAACAGCCAACCTGTGAAGCGGTCCTTGCTGTTAGTTGAGCCCGACTTACGCCATATGTTTTAGACAGGTCGTCTAAAATGAAAGTGGTCAGATAATATTGATAATAAAAGGGCGAAATGTGACAAGTATAGTGAATAAAGCCTCACCGTCCTCAGTTCCTACCGATACTTCACTTCCAATATCATTACAGTCGATTCGAAACTCCTCAGATACGCGTTTCCCTTGAGAAGCATCAAACACTAATGTAGTTACATAAAATGGTTCGATCTAAAAAGTAGCTGCAGCTCAAAAAGGGATTCTCATGTAGCTCGACTGAAAATGTAGGAAGGTGGGAATATACAATAATCAACGTCGACGTACCTGCTGTGGAGTCCCGGCGGCAATATCGAGTTTCAGTTCGAGCTTTTTAAACTCTATGATAAATCTAACCAGAGTAATCCCAGAATGTTTTCTATTCGGCAAGGTTGAAGGCGATCCACAAAGTATGCTCAATGGCTCACATACCGGTTTCGGAGATGGCTGAATGTTAGAAAATCAACACTCAAATTTTCAAAAAAAAAAACACAATCGAATTACTTACGGCGAGATTACTGAACAATGAAAAAATATTCTTTCTATCTACAATCGGAGGCTGAAGAGCCTTCGCAACCGCTCGCTGGCCTCTCCAAAGGAGAGACTCTCGACCTAAAAAATGTTCAAAACATTGTGTTTTCTTTAAAAAAGTGTAACAAGAACAAACCTGAATCTGTACTACCAATACTAGACGAGTCCGGCTCGTTTGGAGTTCGACCAGAAGAATCATCATGCTGTGTGGAACCCAGTGATAATGTGTCTCCTAAACGATTTATAACAAGGTGAATGACTAACAGCTAAACTAAATGTGAGTGGGAAATACGGAACCTTTGGAGACAAAGGATAGAACTCTCTGAATAGAGAGAAACCAGCTTGAGAGATCGTCATCGTCATCAAACGCCAAATTCAACGAACGTGCTTCCGCCTTCTCTTTAGCAGACTTTGGTGGTCTGATCTGCAATAGATTTGAAGGGTAAAATGTAGCCACTGGATGATTTTTATTGACATACTTCTAGAGCTGCTTTCCCCTTCCTCATGGAGCGAACGTGAACGGAGCTGATTATCATTTGCGGTCGCTTCGGTGGCATATCCCGCGATTTCCTTACATCAACCGCAATTTCTCCTCCACCCACATGCTTAACTGTACAGTAGCGTCGTTTAGCAGACTAAAAATGAAAACTTTACATTGACTATTTCCTTAAAAATATGAAAGTAACGATGATTATTATCTACGTAAAAAAATGGAATAATGATGACCGTACTTGACCAGACCCTTCAAGTCGCGCTATGCATCTTTCTCTATGCACAAGAGAAGGTAACCAGAAGCACGTATAGATAGAAGCTAGCTAGCTGGGTAGAACTAGGGAAGGGGAAAGAAAGGCGGAGAGGTATAAGCAAAGAAAACGAGTAAATTGATCTTTGCTTTGAGTGCTACATAATATGAGTATCATAGACCTGTTCAGCAACACGAAATTAATAGAAACTGCCTAAGCTTACCTTGAAATTGTCCAAAAGACCGGAGTCGCTCAACACTATCGCATAACCTTCCTTGACGACGTCGGACAAAGGGGTATTTTCCATCGCCTGAATCAGATAGTATCCAGTTTTATTTTTTTTTGAATTAATGTGATCATGATAATTAGCGATGCTCACCACTCTCTCTTCTTCGGCAATCATATCTGACTCAAAAACCAAAGATGACAGCATTTCGTCTGTCTCAGCCGACCTGAGGAAAATACAACAATAAAGAAAACCAATCATTTTGTAGAAACATACAAAATACATGAACGAAAAGAGTATTATAGGTACATCAACGAAGCAAAAGTCATTTGTTATTCTCTTACTCGTCATTGGCAGAGTCATAGTCTCCGGCGAACTTTGTGTAGTTGAAGGAAATGGACCGTCTGGGACTCGTTAAACTTTCCAAAACGTCACGCGTCAAAAGCCAGTTAGTGTCGGCTATTTCTTTCTGATGAGACATTGGCAGCACGGTAGCGGATTCTGCTGTTTGCACGACCTCCTGCAAAAATACGGGTATTTGAAAAAAGAAAAAAGCTTGAAATTTTGCACCGTACCTCAACATCATCCCTAGGGAACATGAGCAGCTCACGTTGTGGATCATTTTCCAGAAGCACAGACTTTTCACTGACAAACTTTTCATAGTCCAATGGATCAACGGCAGTCACTCGCCGCTGAAAAAAATGATGAAGAAACTGACAAAAGACTGATGAGAAGAAAATTCGAGCATAAAAACCACGAACAGATGTGCTATGAGCTGAGATGACACTTCGAACAGCTTCCCTTGCTTCCCTCGCCAAGCCAGGTCGACCAACACCGGCAGTAAATCTGAATAACAGGCTCTTGAAAAAACCACCTGTCCCGACAGTTTTCAACAAGCACGACCGAATAGAACATTGAGCAGAACGGTACGAACACGTTTTCTATTTTTTCGCTGTACAAAAACATTCTCTAATCATCTCTCTGACCATCTCGACCCAAAATGTGACGGAAATAAAACAATACTTGTATCTATATTCTGATGATGATGTTATGGCCCTACACCGATTTCAGGTGTCGTACTTCAACCTCGATCAGCAACTTGGAGTTATGAATGAATGTAAGACTATAGTCTGCAACAATTTGCCACGAATTCGTGCAGCCAATAAACAATCTAGTTAGGAACGAAAAGAAAGCGAAATAAAATCAGATAAAAATAATATGGTAACGGAAAAGACATACTTTCGAAGTTGAAACCCTGCTGGTTTATTGGCGCCAGTGGTGCTGTCCCTGATAAGAGTAGAAGCACTTGACGATCCGCCGGAAATATCGGAACGACGATCATCGATGCTGACACGACCGGTAACAAAGGAACGCATCAGTCGCAGCTCATTGCACACGGACGACCTCTGAAAATCGAAAATTACTGAGTCGTTATTTTACTTGCAACGAAAAGATGATCCGATGGAGATAACGATAAAAATTCAAAAAGAATAGGACCAAACAGTAGCCGATAACCCAATTTACACCTAAATGGTCGTAAAATGGAATGCGCCAATTGCGGTGTGCGGATCATGTAGCGGATTTTACGCGCGGATCTCGATTTGGAGCAATTCCATCACATTAACTAGTTAACTCATTCGTAGAAAACTGAAGGTAGTGGAGGAGGAATTGATCGTGAGAATTTTGCCAGGAACTGTGAAAATGAATGTTGGGTAAGTCCCTATTCACCAACCAATATTTTTCCTTTCATTTATTACCGCTAAATATAGAACGGAATTGCTTGGGCCTCTGTTTTTTGTCCCTCGAAAAGGAAGGGAAAGTTCGCGGAAGCTGTCCAGGGTCCTGTTAAAGATGTTTGGAAGTTGTACTTCAAACCTATCACCCGTATAATAGGTGGAAATAAACGATAAGAATTAGGATAGGTGGTAAAAATTAATGTCTTAGCATGAACACGACAGCAATGGAAAATCGTCGAGGGTCGTCAAGTGCGAGATTGATGTAAAACGTCGATGAAGAGCTGTAAATAGATTTGGCGACGCGCTGTCATTCGGAATCATCTAGCATCTGCCCTGCATTGAATAATTCAAAGATAGCGTGGGCGATTAGTGCGAGATTTTCTGTGAATTTTCCATCAAAGTAGGCCACTTGCAGTAAGGAGAACAAAATAGCAGAGAAACAGAACAATATAAAAGTCATAGAGAAAAAGTAGCAGAGAATTGACAAGGTTGATACTTGTGCTATTAGGTGATGTATTGCAAGATGTTGCGATGCAGAGTCGCAAGCGACAAACGCGATGTCGCGCGCGACAGTACTTGCCTGACAGCGTCTTGAACGATCTTTACCCACTAGAGATGTTGCCGTTTGGAAAGTCCTTCAAAGGTCGAAACTATAAAGATCTTCTCTGTCAATGATCGTATTCCTCGGGTAAAATTTACGACACTTCTCGGGTATTTACGAACATGTCTGCGTTTCACATTTGCGATTTTCTTTCGCTCTCGCGCTAACACCAGCGGCCAAGGTTAATATCCGTGTCATCTTGGTCGACTTCCGCTCAAAAATAACCGGCAGCGAGTTTAAGAAGTTCCCTGGCCCATGGACCTGAAAATATAGTGAAATTTTTCTACCGGAATACAATTTCGATTGTTATCCTAACATACCTCATTTCCTGTGTAATATTCGTTCAAGAGGAGTGTCCCATTTATTTTCGTTTATCAAGACGGCTCCAACCTATTTCATCTCCAGCGACCATTACGTGGCGTATACATAGAAGTGATGTCATTTTGGACGGCGTAAGAGCGAATACGTGAAAAGACGTCATGAGAAAGCGGTCTCTCCCTATCGTCTTCCGGGTGCATTGAAAAGGAAGTCAAGTGAATATCGAAATGAACAGAAGAACATGCGAACAACAATGATCCTTGGCTCGGATCATAGATTTTGCGTATTTGGTCCCCAATTACCAGTTATTAAGAGAAAAATCACTTCGTGAGAGCATAGAAAAAGAGAAGCGAAAAGTGCACTATACCTACATAAGAATTCTTCTTGTTAACTCAGCTTCTCCCATAGTAGACAACAGTGATGAAAACAAGAATCGTGAATAAAAATAGAAAAGGAAAATCCTTACCTGTTTGTGTGTTGTTTCCCTGGAAAAAATCTCTGAAAACCTCGACTGAACTGCCAGTCGCGTCCTCTGCGTCCATGGCTGTGTTGTGATGGTGTTCGTGTCAAACGTTAGAATGCGCTAAGAGCCTGGCCTCTCTCGAAGACAGAGTGCATAGCACATGGCTTCAGAGCCTTCTGTGAATATTTCTGCAGTTTTACCAATGAAAGTGTAAGATTGATAAACCTAATGAGACTAAAGCAGCGGTGCTGAAAATGTTTGTGGTTGAAATTTATGCGATTTTGGTCTAACTTTTTCTTTTTACTAAGTCTAACTTTTTATGTTTTTTTTGCATAGGAGTTTGCGAATACGTACTGGATGAAAATACGGAAAGCGGAGCTTTTTTAAACTTTTAAGCTCATAAGTGCAGTCAACCCGGGTGACGCAGGCATGGGTGCGCTAATACCTTCAGATTGCAAACATTGCTACTATTCCCATCACAGAACGTGCAGGAGGCGTTGTTTCAACAAAAAGTGAATCTCACGTTGTCAGTACGGTACCATCGGTAACTATTATTTGTAATTTAGTCAAGCGTAGCCACAGGGTGTAATTATCGAGGACGACCTAATGAGTGGAACCATGTGAGATGATCATCTGGTCAAAGAACACTCACTTGAAACAATCTTCAAGTCTTTGAACCTCCGATTCGATGTAATTAATTAACAGCACTAATTTCTCCTCTTATGAGGTTGTTAGGTGGTAAGGATTATGCAATGAGAGCTCTCTGTTGGAATCACAGTCCAAACCTATTTTTAGCGGTTTTTTCAGCGTTGCCTGTCCACAATGCAGTGATAACACTACAAAGTTACTTGGCATGTTCAAAGGGTACTGGTATTGGTAGAGTGTTTTAATGTATAATGCGTTTGTGGTTTTAGTGACTAACATCGTCAGCGTATTTTAGGAAGGTCTCATAATAAACACAATTAAGCAGTTACTACTGTGTTGGTTTCTACACAAAAAATGAAGATCCAAGAATAGAAAAGGCAACATTTTGACGGTGATAAATTGTAGGTTGATGCGTCTGAAGTTGTTTTTGGAGTATAGCTTGTAGTCCTTTCCGTGAATTATTTACTAAGGACTTTATTTTTACGACGTTTTCCACCTAGGCAACGACTTCCGCAATTGTTCGTGATCAAAAGATTACCCGACAGGATTCTCGAAATTATTGTAAGAATTTTACATGCACACTCCATGTCAGACATCAGACAGGTGTTTCATTCTGTTTGCTCATGCGTCTGAAGTTGATTCTTGTTCAAAAATGCAAATAAAAAGCAGGTGATTGTTGATCTCGTATTTCATATTTTCACATTTGTATACTAACAACCTCGAGTGGCTGAAGGAATCAAACAATAAACTTTAAATTTATTACTGAATGATTCTTTGTAGTCAGGAGCCGTTTTGGAGTGTTTTCAACAGAATGACGCTGTCAGTGTTGGTTTTCCATCTAGCCGTCGACTTCCGCAAATCGTGCTTATCAAAAGATCATCGGACAGTATTCTGGAAATTATTGTAGCGTTTTATATATTCCATGTTAGACAGAGCTGGTATTGCCTCAGTTTATGTTCGAATAAAGGAAAAAAAACCAATGATTTTCCATCTCGTACGGTCTACTGAGATAGTTTAATAATATCTAAGTTCTCTCATCTTTGAAGTTCGGTATCGATGTAATTGTTACAATATCCATTTCTTCGAAGATTTCGAGGTCTCCGAAGGCGACGGGTAGGTCAAAACCGTGTGCCATTGAATAAAGAATTCCTCCTTATAAATTTGTGAGGCAGAACAGATAGACTTTTTTGCAAATAGCGGACCATTTAAGAGTGTTCCCAACAGATTAGCGCTGTCAGCGATGGTTTTCCATCTAGCCGTCGACTTCCGCAAATCGTGCTTATCAAAAGATCATCGGATAGGATTCTGGAAATTATTGTAGCGTTTTATATATTCCATCTCAGACAAAGCTGGTATTGTCTCAGATTTATGTTCGAATAAAGGAAAAAAAACCAATGATTTTCCATCTCGTACGGTCTACTGAGATAGTTTAATAATATCTAAGTTCTCTCATATTTGAAGCTCGGCATCGATGTAATTGTTACAGTATCCATTTCTTCGAAGATTTCGAGGTCTCCGAAGGCGACGGGAAGGTCAAAACCGTGAGCCATTGAATAAAGAATTCCTCATTAAAAAGTTCGTGACGTAGAACAGATAGACCTTTTTTGTTAATAGCGGACCATTTAAGAGTGTTCCCAACAGATTAGCGCTGTCAGCGATGGTTTTCCATCTAGCCGTCGACTTCCGCAAATCGTGCTTATCAAAAGATCATCGGACAGTATTCTGGAAATTATTGTAGCGTTTTATATATTCCATGTTAGACAGAGCTGGTATTGCCTCAGTTTATGTTCGAATAAAGGAAAAAAAACCAATGATTTTCCATCTCGTACGGTCTACTGAGATAGTTTAATAATATCTAAGTTCTCTCATCTTTGAAGTTCGGTATCGATGTAATTGTTACAATATCCATTTCTTCGAAGATTTCGAGGTCTCCGAAGGCGACGGGAAGGTCAAAACCGTGAGCCATTGAATAAAGAATTCCTCATTAAAAAGTTCGTGACGTAGAACAGATAGACCTTTTTTGTTAATAGCGGACCATTTAAGAGTGTTCCCAACAGGTCAGCGCTGTCAGCGATGGTTTTCCATCTAGCCGCCGACTTCCGCAATCGCTGCTGATCAAAAGATCATCGGGCGGGAGGGGGAACAGTTAGTTTCACGACGTTCTCAGTTTGAGCTCATTTTTAAGAAGAACTGGAGCTCTAGTAGAGACACGTGCGTTCTATTACGAGAAAATCGTTCTCTCAGATAATTATAACGACGCCATTGGTATGCGTGTGTGCTGGGTTAGCGGATGAACAATTCCGTTCTGTCTGTTCTTTAATGTTGACGCTGATGTCGGCGACGTTCATTCGGTACGATCATTACAGACCACGTTGCCGTCCACTAGGCATCTACATGCTCACCATGACAAACACTCTCTGCGAGGAATTCGTGCGCTTTTTCACCCGTTGGTCTCAACGCTATTTCAAATGTCTGCGTGTAGAGTATCGGAGTGCTATATGCGTGGCTGAAACCGGCTTTCCGACCAAGTTCGATGACGTACTTTCCGATTGAGCGTTGATCTTCGGTAACATTGCGCTGCTCTTCGCAATACACAGACGAACCCAACCCACAGAGACTTTGCGGGCGGGTGGGCATGTGTGTGTGTTCTCGACAGACGGGCCTACCTTCCCCAATGACTAAATCATTCAATTCCTATTCCAGTTCATCAAGTAGCCTCGGTTCTCGCAGTTCTCTTAGCATCAGCTCTCTTCTGGTGCTGACGTTTGGTTCGTCAACTCTGAGAGTGCCGTCGGTGGCTGTTATCTGGTGCTGCGTGCCAGATAACCACTGGTATACGTGCACCACTCGGGCGTTTTTCTTCCTTTCGCGGCTGCTGCTTATCAGGACGTTCGTCCAGACATTGTACGTGTAGATTCTGCCATCTCTATAAAGCCTACTGATCCGACCGGATTAACCCCAGCTGAGGGCAAAGTTCCGGCTTGACAGCCTCATCGCCCCTATCCATCAACTCTCACATCATCCCATCCTCCCACAAAAGGATCTCAATCATTCCCTTTGCCCCATCCTGTTGTCGTCAGAATTGCTGCCGTGTGACATGCCGGCCAGATAAGGCCTGTATACGTGCACCACGGCGACCGTTTTATCTTTAATCTTTACCACTTGAACTTTTACCCGTAGCAGCGACGACAACCGCCTGTGTGTCAGTAAACGTCCGGCACTCTCTGACTAGACTCTGCTGCTTGTCTCTTTCTTGATTTCGTCTAAATTTTAGAAAACACCTGAATTGCATACAATGCACCAGCCTTCAATGATTAAATCAGATGACCAAGTCTACTATTGCATACATTCGTTAATTTCCCTTCGATCTCCACTGCACAAAGATAAACATAGAGTAGGTAACCTTTTTAGTGGAACAGATCGTAACATGATGCAAACGAATGCTTCACTGTTCTTGTTGCTGTTTCTCAACTACTAATATCAGCCATATGTAGATTACAATGAACGATGAGTTTTTCCTACACTAGGCTACAGTAGACACCAAAAGTTGGAATGTATTCAACGTTGTGCGGTAACATTCTCTATGATTTCGTTGAATTGTTTCCTGCGACAAAAAAAGGCTGTGTACTTCTATTTCCTCAACTATTCGTATACTATTCTTTCAGAGTTTGTTCTTAGACGAAAAACTGTAAAGTTACTATCAGTTGAGTGTTGAGTAAGAAGATCCCATGGATCAAATTGTTGTGGCTTATCTAGAAGTATAATCACGGATGGGTTCATCAACAGAAGAGCAACTTTTTTTGTGAAGTTCAAAACTTTTCGAGCGATTTTTTCGTCCAACATTCAGACGACAACAGCACGTAGAAATAATCCTAATTTGAAGTAAACTGTTGTTTTGAATGATCATTTTAAGAGAATTTTTGATTGATTAGTGGGAGTGGGCGGTACCAACCAGATTTGGCGCGATTGGATATCGCCTCTGATTGGTGCACCTTGTAAGGAAACCACGCCCACTTTCTCCGGAAGTGATTAAAATGGGCGGTCTGATCGTTATGTTGGAGAATCTATGGTCTTCATTTTAATGCTCCGTTAGCTCTACGATCGAGCCCGTTCCCATGTACACTGTATTTGATTCGCCTACGAAGGAATCATTAATGACTCTTGAAATTTCCTAGCATTTTCTAAATTTACCATTTCAGAATGGACCCATTCTCAACTCCTTCAGTCTCCAGTCCGTGTACCGGATCCGATCTCTGCGTGGTCTGCGGTGACAAAGCAATCGGTAAACACTACGGTGCCGTGGCTTGTAACGGTTGCAAAGGATTTTTCCGTCGTAGGTTGGTTGCGTTTAGTACTGTGAACTAAATGCAAACATATGACTCGACATACCTACTGAAATCCGGTTTTTAGTGTGTTTCAAAATCTACAGTACACCTGTCGATTTGAGAAGAACTGCAGCATCGACAAAGATCATCGCAACGCTTGTCGTTTTTGCCGCTTTCAGAAGTGCTTAGCTGATGGAATGAGACCTGAAGGTTGGTAGATGGTCTTTCGGATGTCACTGCCTTTGCTGGTTACTGTATTTCGATGTAGGCGAGAAACTCTAAAAAAGGAAAAGGATACGGTACAATGACTGCATCCAGTGCCTGATTCTGACTCCCTCTGCGTCTCTGTCAAGCTCCTTTGGTGCCGACCATAGTCACATCAGTTCCGAAAATTTTCTGAGCTTAAAATCATGGTATTGTGGATAATGATGAAAATCGTAGGAATGATCCAGAATCGAACTTAGTTATAAAAAGTTTCATCGTGTCTCCTTCGAAGAAAGAGTTCGAAAATGGGACGTTCCCGTTAAAATATCTGCACTCACTTATTTTTCGTCATTGTTTTTGCTCATATGCGATTGGGCCATAGTTCTCAAAAGGAACGAAAAACAAAATATGTTCTGAATTCTGTTCCAGCTATCCAGAATGAGCGCGATCGAATCGGCAGCACGAAACGTCGGAAACGTTCGATGACTAACCAGGACGACACGTCGGACTCTGAATGCGTGCCATCACCAAAAATGGTAACTTTAACCTCCAAATTCTGTCTTCTACTAAAAAACCTCAAAAAAAAGATCAGTTGATTGATCTCCAAAACGTTTTTAGGATACAAATACAAATGCATCATGTCGACTACTTCAAACGTTGATTGACGTTGAACAACGTGCTGTATCAAGTCAAAATATGGACAGACTTCTTCGTGATGATAAGGAATACCGTACCAGCAGGCAGCGTACTGTAAATCACATCATTGGATGGGCGAACATGCTTCATCCACTGCCAGATGTGCCGTTCGTTGACAAGGTGAGTACATGGCTGAAATCAAAACAAAATGATCTAATTTCAGTTTATAAAAATTCCGAAAATTTTGAGTTTGAGCCGAACGTTTTGTACGTTTAGCTGAATAGTGACTAAATTATTACGACGGTTAGTAATGGCTATTCATTTTTTGATTGTATGATATAAAACTAATCAGACGCAAGCGTTTAACTGATAGAAAAAATTTAACAACAACAGAAAAACTGGAAGGAATTGCGAAACAAGTTCGGTCAGAATTATATGAATGAAAAGCAGATGTGCATTTTGGATAAACTAAAGTTATTTTCAGATGAATCTATTGAAGCAGTTCTCGCCGGCGTTCTCGTTACTGAACACTGTACAAAGAAGCGTTTCACTTCCACATCTTCTACTGCCAAATGACGATATCCTGGTGATCAACTCCTCACATCCGTCTGCAGTTGTCGCTGTGCTCTCGAGAATCATCGAAGAGTTGCTCACTCCACTTCGTCGATTACGTGTTGATCAAGCGGAATTCAGCTGTCTGAAGGTGAGCGCTAAAATGAGTAACGTGTACTCTATGGTCTTATTCAATTCTAAAAAAAAACTAGCAAGATTTTCTGACAGAATCCTAACAGCAATTCTTTGCAGGCCCTGCTCCTGCTCAATCCGGACGTAGTCAGCCTGTCGGCACAAGCTCGAGATATGATTCTTGAGGCGAGAGATTCACTGTTGAAGGCTCTATACAGCTACCTCAATCAGACCTACTCAGTCATCGATTCGTCGTTACGGTACGTGATATAGCCATAAAGAAAAAAAAAGAAAAAAACGTATTAATGACAAGGAATAGGACGATGAGTTGTTTCTGACTTCTCTTCAGAACAATCTGACACTCCCTCGCGTCAGTATGATGATAAAATGCCAATATTCCTTGAATTTGTGAAGAAATGGTCATAAAATATGAGCATGAAAAACTTTGTAGAAGACCAGCTGGCGGATGCATCAAAACATTTTGAGTCGTCTTGAAGTATCCTTTAGATGAATTTATCTCTTCTACGGGAAGTTGAACGTTTTACATACTTCAGAAATGAAATCACAAAAGGTTTTTAAGGCATATTATTCATAATTGCTGAAAGCGAACTGTTGAATTAAGTGCTCTCATCACTCTTTGCGGTAAATTTCGCTTTCCGGAAGATTGCTCCAAAAGGTTTACCGAATTATGGCACTACGTCTTGCCTTTCGAACAGAGTTCTATCGGAAGAATACCCTTAGATATGAGCCTCTTTGGACTTTTAACGAACTGAGGATATCATAACAAAATGCCTGGGCTCCAAAAAACTCTACATTTTTAGCGTCTCATCTCTGCTTCTAATCATCCCACCGTTGATGTCAATTAGTCAATCTATCGGCGATATGCCGGAATTGGGCGAGCTATTTGGTCTTTGCGAAGGAAAGCAGAAGGACTCGCTGATAAGGTCTGTTAACGCAATTAAAGTCGATGTCTGCGAAATTGTCGCTTTCGTCAGAACTCCGAGAGCACTCCTCACCAAACAAGGGGTATGGACAGATCGGATTATCAATGTCACTTTCAGAGATTCCCTACTGCCGGCTGAAAAAAGTATAAATCAACCTCAATTCCACTGCAATGACGCGGTGTTCACCCACATTCTGACCACGCAACATCAGCTGTTTCCACAGCAAACTGTTCAAACGTCACCACGAACAATCTCGTCCAATTTCTCCTCGTCCATACCTCTGATACATACCATACCGGTGAGTTTTGCTCTACTTCCTATCTTTTCTAGTGTATTTTTAATGTTAACAACTGCATTTTCAGTTGTTATCACCTACAGCGGAGCACTTTCCACTGAAAGTCTTCATGACTTGATTCAAAAAACGTCAAATGATTTGATCAATATTTTTACGTGTATGCCATTCAGACTTCATTGGTTCTTTATTGTCACATAGACGAGTTGTGTTCAAATTTGAATACCTAAGATGTAATAAGTTGTTTACTGATAATGTTTTATGTATATTACTTTTTTGTTTGAATAAAATAATTTGTGATATCTTTCCTGAACGGCTGTGAATGTCTTAGAATAGAAAATAATGAATGATAGACTTTTATTGTGATTGAAAGTAGAATAAAAATGATAAAGAAAGAAACAAATAGATAAGTATGTAGGCATAAATGTTGTATGTAGAAGATGGCTAATGGCAGAGATTGTGTTAGAAGTTTCAGAGAATTTCCGCATGTATAGAAACGAAATTCTGTAACGCAGGATTCTCTACCCTCAGCGGAAAAGGACAATCCTGAGGATATGATGGAGCGATATTTCACCGTTCTCCCTTTGGTAGTCTGTTTTTCACCGAGAAAGTTAGATTTGTGCTCTGATTCTGATGAAAACCCAAAAATAATGTCACCGTATAAAATGCTTGATGAATATCAGTTTCCCGCCTACTAACAAAGCATTGCTAACAAGTAGCAAGGGTGGCGTGGTAGGTTACAGTAGCAGTTTGCAGGTTAGGGCGAAGGTGAGAGTTCGAACCCCGTCCGAGCTACAACTCTTGTGAGAGCCCTAATCACCTCTCGACAAGTTGCTCTAGAGACGCAGTCACACCTTTCACTAGGTCATGTCACCGTTCTTTTCATCGGTCCTTTAAATTTTTTTTCGACAGGACGAAGCTCACGCTCCACCCGGATGCTTCCTGTTGACAGCCGGTTGTCCCGAAGCATCGAAGCTCACCGATCTGCGCTGGTCCCAAATTTGACTCGATAGCCGGGGCATGATGGGAACATGAGCGCTTGTTTCACACATTGCCTCGAGCAAACGTCAGACGTATGTGTGTGTGTTGGGTTTCATTGAGAATACACGCAGTCGCCAGCACTCATCTATAATTCAGGTTATTCGCGTACGTCGCACAATCGATATGCATAGAATTCGGTCTTAATTGATAGCAATTCACGTAGATTTTCGATCTCGCACAAACATCCCACCCCCTCTGGCTATCCATTAGACATAATACGTTCAAAGACATTAAGGTGAATTATACAAGGTGAATTACCAATCGGACCTCACTGATGTGGACAAAAACGGCAATAGGATAAAACTTCACAAGGTACCTTTAAGCTTGACGTTGTAGCTATCGGCTCTGGTGCAGATTTTCCGGTATTTGATTAAGAATTCGTTGACCCAGGGAGTTGAGACTCCGCTTCATACCAGTCCTTCAGAAGGAGGCCTTTACTATACTTTATTGGGACGTGGACATTCCGTTCCACGTAAAAACAAACACATTAGCCAATTGAAAAAGGCAACTCAAAACATGATCCTGATCTAGAGAGGTAAGTACAACGAAATGGTAATGAAGAAAAAGGAACAAAAAGCAGAAACAGTAGGATGAAAGGTTGAAGAACTAGAAGGGAGCTCGAAGTTCGATGTCAGTGGCTGTTACAGTTGGTGGTCAAGAAACTTTCTAAAACGATCCGTGGGCATTTGTAGAGCCCCCTCCTTGATAGAGGGAAGGAACAACCGCAATGATCTGTGGGAGAAGAAGTTTGCTTTGATCTGACTTTTTGCCACCGAGTCAGAGCCTTATACCGCCATGCCTGGTCCTAGCTTCATCAGGTGTAAAATGGAAGAAGTCGGCGAGGTCAACCCTAGCAATACCTTTGAGAATCTTAATTACCACAATGATGTTGTTTATAGTCCTTCTCCTCATAAGTGACGACAGCCCTGTTTGTCAAGCTCTGTCCGTGCCACTCGGAAGTAGGGAATAGTGCAGTTTAATAGTGCAGTTTAAAACATCTTAGAGCCATTTTGCGAGTGAAATTATTCTGTACACTTTCAAGCAAATAAATACCCTCCTCTCTTGGAGGGTTGAACACTGTGGTACCATTTTCTACCACAAAGCGAACATGTGTTTTATAGGCACGCAACAGAACCTTTGGATTTCTAGATTTCAGCGTCTTAAATAAATTATATGTTCGACTAATTGCCTTGTTTGCTATCATTTTCAAGTGATTAGAGAAGTTCAGTGAGGTACTAATAGGGAAACCCAGGTCGCGAGTCTCGCTGGAAATGGATAACGGGGTGCCATTTATATGGTATGTAGGAGTGAAGGGACTGGGGCGACGCACGATTGATAGGATGAATGTTTTTTTCAACAGAGAGGGGCAGTTCTCAAAGTTTAGACCATTCGCTGATATAGGTAATAGCCGCCTGACGCTTATCTACGTCGCTGGGAACTCTGTAAAGCTTAATATCAATCGCGTAAAATTTGCAACTAACATCCAATGAAGCAAGATTTGAAGGAATTTCGAAGGTATAAATGAGGAACAGTATTGGGAACAACACGCCACCCTGGGGTAGTGCACTGCTAGTTGGATATGCCGAAGAGAGAGGTTTCCCAACCCGCACCTGATACGATCTGCTCGTAAGGAAACTCAACTATCTTGACCATTCAGGCCATCGAAAGATTCGTAGCCGTAGTCGAGAGACTTTGCTATCGAGAATTATCCTCACGGCGAAATCCATCGGATTGACATCTGGGCCTAAATTCACGACGGGTATCGGCACAATATACCCGAGAATAAACCCCGGTCGGCGCGATTATTCGCATTCATGAACGCGCCGCGGAGTGGAATAGACCCGCGATATCCCCCAAATGAAGTTCGCGGCGCGTTCATGAATGCCAATAATCGCGGCGAACGGACTTTATTCTCGGGTATATTGTGCCGATACCCGTTATGAATTTAGGTCCTGAAGGGCGTAAAGATCACAAATCTTCGCCAGGGTATGCAGGGAAATGATCGTTTCGTTCCATTTTTGCTGATTATGACCCAACAGTGGATCGGAATCTTGTTAGAGCACGAATTGGCAAACTCCAAAGTACATAGCAGCCCATGGTAACAAGCTGTCCAGCTACAACACCTTTGGGTATATCTAGAATTAATTCTCACATGCTTCCAAGGAATGCCATTAAAGATTTCACTAAAAGTGTTCACGAAAACAGCGATGGCTGAAGTGCTCCATTCTGAGAATGGCTGCTGTTCAACTCACTTCCAAGAATTCACGATAGACATTTCGCAACACCAATCTGGTGTATTCTAACTGGGGGCCTTGATGGACCACGACAAAGGCGGCACGCCGCTCGCCGTTCAGCGTGATGTCGCGCGCATCGCTCGGCGTCCAATATGCCGTCATTTCACCATTGTACTAGGAACCTCACCATTGGTTGAATCTCAAATGTGTTCTGTTTCATTCAGCAACCACGATTGCTTATAGTGCTTTGATTGTTCATGTCGTTGTCGCCCTTGAGGTACATCTGGATTTTTTCTCACAGTGATCGGTTTTCATGGCTTTCCATCGCGGCGATTGTTGTGAATGGCAACCCGATGTTATGTGATTGAGGTCACACTTAGGATAACTTAATTTTTTGTCCTTGCTTGTTTCTTGACAAATTAAATGGACAAGGTTTTATTACTCACCGAGACCGCCAGTTTCTCACCGCGATTAGTTTTCGTCCATTAAACGAGCCATGGTCTTGAAAATTAAAGATGATGCTGAGCAATTGACAAAGGTCCTTTGGATGATGAAGCCTCTCGACTGTCTTCTTAGAAAAATCTGGAAATATCCACTGATAAAATATATTTCAAGTTACATAGGTAATTACCTCCAATGGATAGGGCCACTCATGTTTTGGAGCTCATTTTGCTGCATTCGCTCTTTGCTTAATAAGGAATGTTCAGGGTCTAAAATCGTTTTAAAACCACATCCACCTTATGTTCGGCAGTTTCTCCGAAAGTAAGGAAGTGGAAAAGTAAAAGCGCGTGGAATCTCAGGTGGATACATATTTTGAAACAAACAAGAAAATCCAAAAACGGTCTGTTTTTGCTGGAAATGCTTCTTTTTACCGGTAAGAGCAGCCCGGATATTTTCGACAACGAGGAATCTAATGCGTCTAACGCCGTTTCGTAAAAGCGAACGCGCAGCGTGAAACTGCCGAAAATAAGGTGGATACATAGTATTCCATGGTTTCGCTTTTCGAATTTTCGAGATGGCTGCATTCGTAGCATTCGCTCCTTCCTCGCTTCTTTTCTTCTCTATTCGCACTTTCCTCCCTTCTTCTATGTTGTTGAAAATTTTTCGTAAGGAAGGGACCTATATTTGTACGACATGCGCCACACTGAAACAAATTGTTGAATTTTCGTGATCGCTTCATATTTCTTCATTTATTTTACAAACAGAAGTGCGGATCCCTACAGGGGACGTCCCATTCTGCAATTCTGCCCTTGTCTCACCCTTGGGCTCTCCGATTTACTTAGTTCTGCGTGGGACCATTCACTAGCCGGCCACACGGCGATCTTTCGCGTTCATTGAAGATGAGAGTAATCACCCCTTCAAGTGCTCGTCGATAGTGGATTTCGCCCCCTCTCAAGCGTTTGCTCCTCTCGCCAACCCCGTCTAGTATTCCATTCTTCAATAGACGTGTAATTTCCAAAAGAAGCTTGCATAGACGGACGTGAAAATAAATTTCGAATTCGAAAATGAAAAGTGTTTTAATAGAATTTTTGACATGATGAGGTGCCCATGATTGTAATGTTTGAAATTAATTCGACACTTTACAGATCAACAAGGCACTCTGCTAATATTTCAGCAGTTTATAGGGGCTGAGAATAAACTAGTGAAAGTTGAAAAATGCAAGGGGTTCCGTGTTCATCATGCACGACGCATCACGCACTCGTCTTTCATTCAGAGTCGTAAGAGCACGAAAAAAAAAACAAGCCCTTGAGGTACAGATGTTGCTGTCGAAGTTAGTATCCTCATCTCCCCAGACCAGTCTGGTACTACTTTACCTAAACCGTAGAGACGAAGGGCTTAGTTAGTGCGCGATGGTCGATTTCCTCACCGTACCGGTGCAAGTAGCTCCACCTATCACTACCCCACAAAAGTAAAACTTACATAAAAAGCAGCTGACTGCCATGCAGTGATGTTTGGTTCTTTGGAGGCATTCAGAGAAAAAATCCTGACTCTTTGGGTGGTAGAGGAACTTCTGGTATTAACTATGTTCTACGTTAGCGCATCGTAAAAAATCTCTTCCATCAAATTTCCCCCGACCGTCAACTTCGCCTGAGGCGCGTTTCCGCTGTGTTCCATATGGTCAGCCTGGCATTCTCTATCTGAATTTACTGTCAAAATTTGATTTCGTTGAGGAATCGTGCAACTTTAGTTGTGATTCAATCGCGCAGTTACCCACATGCTGTAATTGCGGAGGACGGTATAATGAGGTCGGCCTCACTAGTTCGCAACTCTGACGGGGTCAAGAAGAGTTCACTTTAAAGATAAAAACTTCAGAGTCTTGAATGTTTTGCAAACCAGAAGATAGATCACGTTATCGTGATTCTAAATATATGTTTTTAGTCAAAATAAGTGGTATTAAAGAGAGACAACAGTGCTGTAATATGAGGTTGCTAAGATAGTTCCCGCGGTTTTTTTCAAACGACTGTTATAAGTCGCATTTGAAAGCTTTTGCAGAGCGTGACAAAGCATTCGAAAGAGAATCATTTGCTTCTTCAACAGTGTAACTGGAATTTGCAATAACTCTGAATTTCAATGTTTTTTGGCTAGTAAAGCGAAAAGCGAAAAAATAACCTCACCGATAGCGATTTTTCCGCTCATTTTCGGAGGCCTGAACAAAATGTGTTACACCATGTGAAGGATGATGATTTTCTATATTGAACAGTATATCACTTATTCTTACCTGTTTCGAAAATCACAAAATTTTAAACCACTGAAATTCCACGTCTGGAAGGTAAAAATAGTTTTCCGATGCTGCTCCTGGCTTTCTTGTAGACAGTCAAGTTGTATTTGGTTCTGTACAGTTTTCTGAAGGGAATTTCTTGCTCTTTTACATGATATGTTTATTTTCAAACAAAACTCGATTTCAAAAAATTTTCGCGAGAGAAGCGTTTTGAAGTTTCTCAGCAGAGCAAACCAGTTTCAGTATTTTCAATCTCTTCACCAAATCTCATACAATATTCGATTAAGGGCGATAGGGCTCGTTTAGACGCCGCGCGGCGAAATTGCAAAATTGAAGCGCAATCAATAATTAACGTCCTTGATCGAATTTGCTCCTTTGCATTAGTGGCGCAGTCCGGTGGCGCCTCACACAGGCAAACTCACTGGTCGATCGGGTCCTTCAGAAGGGTGCAATTCCTTATTGAAGGACATTTTGATGAAGTTCACTTTTTTCGTTTAATTTCTTTCCTATGTGGATATATGCCTAATTTTTTTTTGCTCAGACGCGGCGCCACCGGACTGCGCCGCTAACGCAGAGGAGCAAGTCGATCAATGACGTTAACTACTGATTGCGCTTCGATTTTTCATTTTCGCCGCGCGGCGTCTAAACGAGCCCATATGCATGCTTCGACGTCACGCCGCGCGTGTAGTATGCGCCGCGCCTGTGATCACTGTAGCTCGTACACAGTCCACAGTGATCGCAGGGGCGGCGCATAGGGTTCGCGCGGCGCGACGTCGAATCATAGAAGAAGCTAGTTGATGGAAGCTAGTTGATAACGCGAACGTATAGAAAGTGAGTGTTGACAAGTTGCAGCTGGATTATTGAACCTGCTCCTCACGATTATTACGGAACTAAGCATTTTTTGTTGGCCAAGGTTGGACAAGATGGGACGCGCGTGGTGCTATGGCAGGAGGCACTGCTGACACCGGCGCGATCCAGCGATCGATCGCGCGGTCTAACCAAGCCTTCCATCTCTCCGGGCTTGGAAATATTGGTACCAGACCTGTCTGGGAAGGTGACCTGGTATAGCGGCTGGCCCCGCAAGTCATTGTATAGGCCAAATACGCATTCACCATGCCTCTACGATTGAATTGAACACATTGCGCCGGCGCGTCCTTAGGGGATCAATGCGGACACCTTCATCTTTACCTCAGTTGGAGGGACTCAGTGATGTTACGATGATGGAGCAGGAGATGAAGTTGTTTGGATTGTTTTTTTGAGAACCCAGTTGTATTTCATTTCTATGCGAAGAAATAGAAAAATCTCAGCTAACTCCTGAGAAGCTTTATTGGAATCTATTTCGGGTATCCATTCGATACAGCTTCACCATTTTAGCAGTTGTTACCTTCGTGACGTTGTTTATCGAGCCTGTGCTGAATCCATGTTTGTTTGCTTATCGTTTCTCGGAATATATCTATTCTTTTTTTGATTAGATGTTGATAGATAGGCTCACCACGGCATCTATACAGAGCGGATTTGCATAGCAAATGCGCTATCGTTCAGGTGAAAAACACCCCAGAGCGCTGAATGAATGACTGACGTCGACAAGCGATATCGACAACAAATTATACAACAAAATATTATACTGTACATCCTATCCGCGGTCAAATCAAATCGTCCACATACACAACATGCATTGGAGTAGGTATGTTGTTTCCATTCGCTACACCGTTTTTCCACTGCACCAGCTATACCTACAATTTCACTTCCTTTTTCGAGAATGGTGGAGTATAAGCCATCAAAAACATTTATCATGGAACGAACGTTGCTGTAAGCAGTGCTAATAGATATTTGTGGATGCAAATTCACGGTCTAAAGTGGCTTATAAACCCTTCAAACGAACGTTGGAGTAAATAATAAAATTTTTAGTCATAGATTAAACAAGAGCAACAACAACAGCAACAAGAGCGCTATTTTCGTGTTGATTTTTGTGTTTCTTTTGTTACTAATATAATCGCCAATGTGATAGTTTTTCGCATTTTACGTATTGTGAATCGCTCCTTTTTATCCCACCCACTTAGTTATTGGCTAACTAAATAAATAAAAAGCACTAATTTCTATTGTTCAAGTACGCTCTACTTGTTTGGCTCGCCCGATAGGTGTGGTGTTTGACCATTCGACATAAAATGATGTTAATGAAATTTGCCTGTTTCAGTAAATGACCTTGCTCGTCTTGACTCATCTTGAGTGACAGGAGACTTTTATTGGATTGAGGTAACATCTTTGCACGTCTGCTCTCCTATCTCTCATTCGAAATGAACCAGAGGGCAAATGATGTGTGCTGTTACCTTTCTGTTAACATTCATGTTTATCAGTTATTTTTCAGAACTGAATATGCGGCTCGTATGTACATAATAATTCTAATTGTTGTTCTTATATATTCCAGGAAATCCTTTGTACAGTTACTATGGCGTGAACAGTAGCGTAGAGCACAACGCGAATTCACTATAGGGGCGTGCACAGTCGACGACCAATGCGACACGACAAATCGCCGCACTGTTCGCCGCGCGCGAATGAGCGTAAAGTGTGCTGCGGCGGCCGCAAATTGCGTACGCTGCACCCGATAGGCGGGCCGTCAGCTGTTTTGAGCGCACCCCTGCCAATTTTCTTAGCTATTTTCTCGTTTTTCTTGTTTTTCGTCGTTGTTTCTCGTATGACGTGTGCCATTTGGGAAGCGAATGTGGGTTATTGGGGAAAAAATTCAAAAGTTTGCCAAGTTTTTCAAACGAAGGTATTAAATACTATTTTTGAGCGAGAAAAAAAGAAAAAAAGGATTGGTGCAAAAGCGCGTGTTTCTCGCACGCAATTCCACACAACCCTGTACGACACGACGCCGCACACGCGGTGTCCTACTCGCCGCATGCGGCGACTTCGGCACCGCAAATGGCTTGTCGCACTTGTTGTATACGACAAGCGCGACAAGCCATTTACGACAAGCGCGACACGATCAATGCGACACCGGCCGCTATCTCTTATCAGGGCCGTGTCGCGCTGGTCGTCGACTGTGCACGACCCTTATGGTGCAGTCAAGAGTTTTATGACCGAATGACCTCCAACCAATCAGTAAATTGGGGAAATGAGGTTCATTTCACAATTTCGCGTAATCACGTTTTCTGTGAAAGTTTTGTAGCCTTCTAACAGAAAAAATTGATTTGGTGCCTCTAGAACTGCGAACCAGCACTTTACTTCCTTCTGAGGTTAGCGTCTTTAGTGCCCGCTGATCCGTCAAGAAAGGCTTCTGATCAACCAGTTTCATATCAACGATACCTCGGGATGGCTGACATCGTTTTCTTCTTCTGAAAAGTAAAATAGGATATTCCGCGTAGTGCGTGAATAGAGACCTAGACCGATCTCATTCTTTCTTAGAATAACGCTTGTGAAAATCGTGATTTCAGAATTTTCAACATTTTCGGTAATGAAGGGTGTGAGTTAGAAAAGAGGAGTTTGTAGGCGAATAGCGATGATGAATTCTGTGGTGATGAATTCTGTGTCCTTCTCTTTTAGGCGTTTTCGTTTCATCGAATGGGTTTTCAACGTCATTCATTAGCGTATCTGCATCAAATCTACCATATATGTATATTCGTCGTTATCGTTTGTAGAAGACGAGCTGCTGCACATTTTTGAACGGTTGTGTGGGTTGACGAGAAAAGCGATGGCTTCGGCAGAAGAACGGAGGAAAAACTGCTCTCATCGTGCTCAGATGAGACAATACTTCATCAAGATTCATCGTTCTGCCGCCCTATCATTGGACATAATTACACCATGTCGATGTAGGCGTTGACAAATGCGATTTCGTGTTTTAATATAACACGCAATATATTTAAGGGAATTCCCGGACAGATACATATGGTTCATTGTCGAACGCGATCGGCGTCACCCACGGCTGAAAAATTATTTCGCGGGGGCGTGCTGTTTCACGCCACGAATTGTGTTGGACGAATTCTGCTACGATTTCCTGAAAAAGTCACATAATTCCGATTTCAGTTCTGATTCAAATGCACGGCGCATCCTACACTCTGAAGCGTGTTGGTCAACTTCGTAAGCGCTACCATTTATCTTTGAACAATTACGTATACATAAAGGCTAGAATTTCCATCCTGATTCTTGTCATGTGACATTCTGAAAACCTTTTCGTTCTTTTACATTTTTTCAAATTTACCTATTTATTCCTGCTATGTAGTATAATTTCTCAGAAATGGGTATGCTACCAGTAAGCTTTTCTCAGGTTTTCCAGTGAAAAGTAGAAAAAATCAAGTGGAACAATAATATTCGAACAAGAAAACTGAGGTTCACACCTTGAAAACGAAACACCTAACTTTTTCAAAGACGAATCCAAGAAAGACCTATCAACCTGCTTAAGCTCTAGTTAAAATGACTGTTTTTGGATTTTTGTTCGTTTTTATTCTTTGATTGTTTGAAACAGTTGTTGAGCTGATCCTGTTGGACGAAATGTGCTACGATTTCCTGAAAAAATCACATAATTCCGATTTGAATTCTGATTCAAATTGCGCACGCTACACTCTGAAGCGTGTTGGTCAACTTCGTAAGCGTTACCTTTCATCCTTGAACAATTACGTATACGTATAGACTAGAATTTCCGGTCTGATTCTTGTCATGTGACATTTTAAAAACGTTCTCGTTCTTTTACATTTTTTCAAATTAACATATTTATTCTTGCTGTGTAGAACAATTTCTTAGAAATAGGTGTGCTACCAGCAAGCTTTTCTCAAGTTTTCCAGTGAAAAGTAGAAAAAATCAAGTGTAACAATAATATTCTAATAAGAAAAATGAGGTGAACACCTTAAAAACGAAACACCTAACTTTTTCAAAGACGAATCCAAGAGAGACCTATCAACCTGAGTTAAGCTCTAGTTAAAATGACTGTTTTTGGATTTTTGTTCGTTTTTATTTTTTGATGGAGCTCGCAAACGCGTTATCGTTGCTGAACTTGACAGCCAAAACATACAGACGTTAGTTAATTAACTTCAACGAGCACATTGATTCATTGTCACTTAGGAAAAGCGACAACAGTTCTTTATACCCTTACCTTTCAAACGTTTGTGCTTCTTCTTTTTTAAAAATAGAGGAAGTCGGATTGCAAATTTCATTTTGCAAGGAAACGACCGGAAGCGCTCTACAGCTTTTCGATTATGAACTGCTTGGAACCATTCGACACTTCATTAATGAAGATGAGTAAGAGCGCTTCGGAGCTTTTTCAGTTTTTATTTTCATACCACTATCCAGCCATGGAAATATTCAAGTAAATTGCGGGTGACTGTGTTCAAATTGCCATTTCGAAGCTATCCATTATTCGAGTTTCCATTTGAAATGTACTCAACTGAATAAGTGACAGAAAATGATTCTGCTGACATTTCACTAATTACGCCCACATATATTTCTTTATTTGTTCACTGCGGAAGGAAGCCTTAAGTGAAAATTACTGTGTGGAACAGATAAAACAGCGTAAGCATAAAGTCCAAGAAAATAAAAATAGAACAGTAAGCATAAAGCCCAAGAAAATAAAAATAGAACTCTCAACAGCTTCAGTATACCGCTGAATGCGGGCGTTCCAAAGTATTGAAATAAAGCTGTGGTTTTTGTTCCCACACGTGAGGAAATACCTACCCTAAATGGGCACACGGCTGGCTTTGAGCATTTTGTATCGCTATCGATATGACTGAGAACTAAATACTGAGACATTGTTGTTTCTTTATTGAGAACGAATAGATTGTCAAATGAGTGTGGCGCCGAAAACGACATTCAGCTATAAAGAACCAGTGCAGCTGATTTTGACATATGAAAAATTCAATTAACATTCGCTCATTGTACGAGTTTCATCTGAGCTTGGAAAAGATGTTCATGTCTGATGAGAGCGCTTTCGGGTTCCTTGTTTTTGGCCCTCCACAATCCGTGGAATAATTTTCGAACTCAACAGCTCTAGTTAAACAGCGGAGTACTACCATTTTTGTGCTAGTCTTCTTCAGTCTGGGCTTTCCTTTTGTTTTCTGACGTCTTACCCGTCTGTATGCTATGGAAAACACGTCAATTCTAAGCGAACAGTGAACAACTTCGAATTATTCATTTCAAAAACAAAATACGCCAGTGATGGATTGACGTGATGTCGGTGTTGTTAATTGAATTTCTTACCAAATAGGAGCATAATGTGCTTGTGTCACTGACGGCACTAACAGGAAGATCTCACGCTCCACAAAGAGTTGTTTATAGATCGATCTTAAATATTTGGCCTCGACCAGAGAGTGAGAGGAAGTTACGTCATCTAAACTATTAAATATTAACGATGAAACGGCTTAGAACCACTATTTTCGAGTTTGCTGCGTTTGTGCGGTCACGCGTGACGCATTGATGAACTCATACCTGACTTGGTTTCCTCTTTGGGTAAAAACGTCCAAAATTTGACAACCACGCAGGTCGTTGGTCAGATTGGTGTCTGCTGCTGCGGTGGGGTTGTTTCCCCTCGAAAGATTCTGAACGTGAAGAAGCAGTTGACGGGGAATGTTTAAGAAGCTTGTTTTGACGTTCCGTTTTTTGAAGCGTGAGAACAAAAACAACGACGAAGTGCCAAGTCGTCGTTTCGGTTGTTCGTTTCGTTTGGTTTAGGTCACAAACGACTCTGTCGATTGCTGAATCAACCGACAAATCGGCCCAGACCACCTATTGCCCCACACTCTCCTTCTACAACTTTTTCTCTTGTCGTCTTTATTGTTCTTTTATCTAAGTGACGCAAGTTTTTGATGTCATTCTACTACAAACCATAGGTAAAGTGGAACTTTTCCTTTTTTCCTTCCTCAGTCTTTACTCGTGTATCGGCCGACTGTCTGTGTATTACCATTCTCTAAGAAAGAGGCATGAATTGAAATACCTTCCAAAAGTATGAATAGTATCACCTGAAAAGTTTACCTTAGCTATCCATTCATTTTCTTTCATCTTTCTTTTATCGTTACGGCCTTTCCTTCACTGACTGTTTGAGGTGCTACGTGGTCCAGTGAATCGTGTGATAAAGACATCCTTCACTTTACTGTTGCTGGTATTTTCGCTCCTATATACATGTGTCACACCAATAGAAGACAATTTCAAGGTAAGCATAGTTAGTGGGAGTGAGCATTTCAACTCTTCAGCTCTTCTTTGTTCATATCTTATTGCCTTCCTCTTCTTTCTTCATACCTCATTGCCTTCCTCTTACTCTCTGCGCATCTTATCTGTTAGCTGCTTTTATTACTGCTTTTACAATTCGCCATTTTTTGCGACTACCCACTCACGACTTAATATCCCAAATCATATGTTTAAAAACACCTAGTTTATGATTGGCAATCCAGTTGTAGCACAGTGGTGAGAGGCACCACCTTCACTCGACGGCCCAGCGATTGATCCCGGTTGAGGTCAATAATTTTCTCTCTATTAGAAGCATCACTAATTGTTGTCAGATTTGTCTGGGAAGTTTGCATTCGCTTATACACCTGTACAAGCTATTGTATAGGTTAGGAATACATTCAACAACCATGTACGATTCTGAATGTAAGGTGAGTGCACGGCGCACGTCGCGTTCAACCTGTCTTGCTGTCTGCCTAAAGATCTGGCAGTCAATGAGTGCTTCTTTCTATTCGCTTTTGTCGCTACTTCAATTAATGCGGTGTACATTACCTTGTCATAACAATATTTTGCTACGGCTCGGTGTGGTTATTAGAGTTTATTGTTCGCTGATTTTCCAGAGAATCCACCTCTTTCGAAGATAGAAATAATCACGAAGGGTTCAGGAGCATTCGATTAAACCTCGCTTAATGTCTACCAAAAATTTGCATCCAATGCTAAAAATGTTAGGATGAGGAGGCGAATGTCGTTATCCCAACCATTATCAATCTCTGCTGTTCAGAAGAAACAGAAAAGCGACCAGCCGTAGAGTAAAAGCTGTTTTCATCAGGTGGTGGTTGAACGAAGGTTGAAACACTTCAGTTTGATCTTATGCCTTGACCGATCATATCAAAGGTTAAGTGTTTCGAGCCACTTTTAGGCCTCTGAAGACGGCGGATAGGTCGATACACCAGGCCTTTTCCAAGGTTTTTGGAGGTTGAATTACATTGAATTTGTTAGTTATAAAAAAGCGTGAAAGAAATACAGTGATATTCCCCGCACGCGTAGTGCAGTGGTAAGAAGCGTTACTTCTACCGGGTGATTGAGTGATCGTTACTCACACAGGCTAATCAAGCTTCCATTCCTCTGAAGTCGTGCCAAACTCGCCTAGGAGGTGAGTCTTCGGCCTGGATCAAGCCCGGAAAGATCTGATGTCAGCCGATGCGCGATATACGTGGTTGAGTCATTTTTTCTGTTCATATACATATTGTTTTTGGCAGCACCGTCTCAGGTGCAGTAGCCGTGTAGTTGGTCTGTGTGGTTGAAGAGCTGGAGAGCAGGAACATGGGCACATCGCCAGCGAGCAGCGCAGCTCCACAGAAGTGGAGGAGCCAAAGAAGGCTGGTGGAGGTGTGTGAGTAGAGAGAGAGGGAGGAGTGTGACTGAGAATGGACGACGACGCAGAGCTGCAGCAGCTTCGAGAAAGAGCACAAGGCGAAGCCGAGCGTGCCAGCGAGGTCAGACCGACCACGTAAATAGCCGGCCCGAGGGGCACACAGGCACAACGACGACGTCGATACGGGTAAGGGAGGGGGGAGAGCTAGCTGGGGTGGGGAGACGGGGGGAACCGCCGCTGCGAGAAGCGAAGCTGCCTCTGGGACATCTAATTCGTGCTGGTTAGCCCGTGCTTCTGGACGATTTCCATGCGCCACCGCGCGCGCATCGTTTTGTCCAAGAAAATCGATACCACACAACTAATTTCAGTATTACTGCGCTGATAATCATATACATCCTGCTCATGCTGATCATCTCCATCATCACCACCAGCCTGCTGACGCTGTCGCAGCAGCGCGACGGCTTGGCGACATCGCCATTGTTATACTCTGCGCTGTGACCTAGAGTTCATTCCTTGTTCTCTTTTCCTATTTTCGCTATACGCATAGTCTTTATCGAGCGTCTTCCATCTCTAAATTTCACGTTAAAGTCGTCAGATTCCTCTCTTCCTAGTGGTTCCCGATCTTGAATACCTCTATTGAACTCTTTTCATCCGTAACCACTTATTCCAGCTTGCAAACGCATGAAGATATTCTACGACCTGTCCTCGTCCGTCATTAAACATCTGTCTGGGCTCACCTCTTGCTAGATTCCAGCTATGGGAAGATAATGATAATATCTCCTTCGATAAATTAGTAGTGCATAGTCTAGAAGCCTTGATTGGTAGATTATCGAACAAGTAACGGCCAACCTTAACCTCTCCACCTACGTGAACCATCGATTATAGTATACCAAAAAACGAGAACTAGAACGAAGAGAGATGTGAGTCATGTAAGAGTGAAGAGTCCGTTGAGAAAATTCGAAGTTTTTCATGTGTTCGTTTCTCTACCTTCCATTTTAATTATTGCGTAACAGCTCAGCTCATGTTATTTTTCTGATTTTGGGTTTCTAGAGCTGTCGCTCTGAAAGAAATTCTGAGCTTTTCAACAAAATATAGATATTCCGACGGCACTGCTCATGATGTCGATGTGTGACGCGATTCCGTTTTCTAACATATGCCAAATAAAAAGTGCCGTTTAGGCTAAACCGGCTCCTTCAACCGAAAGCGGTCGAAAAATTTATTTTTATTAGTACTTAATAGATTAATTTTTCATATTCCGGTCCTATCACTACTATAATGAAATGATGGCAATTTCTGAAGTCCTTATTTTTTAAATTTTGCTGGTACGCTTGGTGTTTTTTTAGAGCCAGGAACTTTTTCATGTACCAGATTTGAACTCAGAATTGCTTCATTTTGAGTTGCCGTCAACATTTTGTCCTAAAGGTTGTATTTATTCAAATTGGAGTCATACTGATCCGAACACGATGTTATACTACTCCTTCTTTTCTTTTTCATATGTTAAATAGTTGTTTTCGAAAACTGCGCACAAGCACATATTCTGTGGAAAAAACTTTAGCATGAACTGTGGGAAAAACACTTGGTGTAATACGGGTTCGGTTTATTCTCTGGAATGAAAGAGATCCCCTGTTGTAACCGTTTATTCGTTGAATATGTTAGATTTTGCTATTTTCAGTTCTGTTTTACTTTTCTCCTTTAACTTTAGCTTTTTCAGATGAAAAAAAAAGCCGTAGTATCATGCAAAGAATCATCAACAGGTGCTAATAGAGCGAACACGTATTTCATAGTTCAGCTAGTCATGTGTAGGTGTCAATTACATAATTGTCATGATTTAAAAAGTCATTTTATTATGACTCGCTAATTCTTTCGAAACATCTGCTGTTAATATCTGTCTGTTATTCTTTTTTACTGTCAGAATGATTATTCTGCATCATTTAAAGTGTGAGTGATGTAAGAAGGTTCCAAGGGAGCTCAAGAAGTGAGTTCAGTCGTTGTTTGTGGCCAATAAGCTTCGATAAGTGCTGGTTTACTGTTAATATAATTCCAACGGCGATATAAAGCTATTTTTCGAGATGTTGGGAGAACTTTGCTCTATCGTTATTATACTACTTCCATGTGCCAGACGACATTGAATACTTCATCAGGCACGCGAGGCGCGATAATCAATTATTGATTGTCTCTCGGCAATCAATAATTGATTATCGCGGAGGTAAAAGGGTTAAAAAAGGGGTAAAAAGGGGATGGACAACTTTTTAGAATCGCTTAATTGAATTCCCAATCTTTCTTTCTTTTGATTTTTGCTCCCTTCGAGGTTAGGCAGGAGCAGCACCTGACAAATTGGAGATTTGTCAGCTAACGAGGCAAAGGCTACCTCCAGTATGGATTTATTTCAGATTCTCGAGTGAAAAATTCCAAGTTATCTCCTTCCTGAACATCGCCATTGTGTAATCGTTCATTTTTAATTTCTGTTCCTTTCCTGTATTAGTAACATTCTAACAACACTAACAAACAGCAGATTCTATGGCGATGGAAAGGGCCTCTGAGGACGAGGAGCGGGTTGTATCGTCAGGCCGCCTTGTAAATATACACCTGTAATTTTCAAGAGCAGAAGAAGTAAATAGAAAAACTCAAAGGTATTGCAGGAGTTTGGTCCAGGAAGGAATTAACCGAACTGTTCTGTTCACGGTTGGAACATGTCAGTTGTTCTACAGCTCCGTATCAGTTTCGTAGTATTAGAAGATGGGTCGCGCATTCAGCACTGTTCGATTTTGCAGATATTTTTTTCACTTTTTTCAATGTCACGTGTTAGTTCTGTTATGTACCGTTCCGATTCTCCACTTTGTCATTGAGAAGTAGCCGAATCGCTGGAAAAGGATTTTGCAGACGGGTCGGAAAGCCCCTTGTCATCTCAAAAATTATTAACCGAAGGGAACTGGGTTCTCGGAACATATTCATTCGTACCAGATTCTCGCTGAAGAGGCATAATAACGAAAGGAAACTGCAGGCATAATAAACAAAGGAAACTGTATCTTCGGAACACATTTATTTTTAACATATTCGCGTTTTCTCTTCTTGAACGTTATCGAACTTGACCAGAATCACGGCGTCATGATTCGAGAATATTGCATGTTTGGCGATGTTTGTACGTATCCCACGTCCGTCTCTCGATGAATCTTGGCATTGTGGTCAGTGTAGGATGTCCGGTACTTGGAGCAAAACCAGAACTGATATAACAGTTTGTTCGATTTACTCGACTTGTTCCAGGCTCTGAAGGAAAGGACCAGAACGTTAGCCCGAATGAACTGTTTCATCAATGTTGGCTTGCTTCAAGTACCAGACTTCCTACCCTGATATTTGGACATTTTCTGGTGGCAATCGGTTGATATAACACGAAACTATTCTCCTATTTGCCGCTTTTTGTTTAGCGGTTTATAGACAAGAACTAGTTGATTGAGTGTAGGAAGTCCGGTACTAAATAAATAATCCGGTAAATATATAAGGCAATCGGTTGAGTTTTGGTTCGATGAAAGCAGTTCGATGTGATTCTGATGGGAGATTTTCGTTGGGCGACGACGTTGAGCAGCAGCAGCAGCTCTTTCAGTTTCAGTTCCCAATGAGTGTGGTGTGTGTGTGTGTGTGTGTGTGGTGGCATCCATCGGCTCAACTCCTCCCCAACACTCCGAGGGGCCGCTTCTCGCTATCCCTCCACCCCGTCGCTACTACTAGTTGGCTGGCTGGCTGGCTGGCTAGCTAGCTGGCCAGCCAGACAGCTAGCTAGCTTGAAAGCTGGCCAGCTTCTGTCTGGATGTGTCCGCCTCTCCTCGTCCTCCTTCTGCCGCTGCTGCTGCTGCTGCTGAAACTTCAGGCTGCTACCCTTTTACCCGAAGCAGCGAAGGAGGAGAGATTAGCCGGGTAGACCTTTTCCTGCTTATCGACTTGCCATTGCGCGCTCCTCTAGTATTACATAGGTGGCAAACGCTCCGTTCGTCTGTTTTTCTATTTTTATGCGTATTTTTCCGTGCACTTTCTCGTTTACATGCCTCAAATAGATAGATTAGTGGGCAGGATACCTTTCATTCAAAGTAAGAGCCGAGTCTTTGTACCTGATGTTAAAAGCTAACATCAGCTCTTCTTCTAGTGCTCTTGGATCATTCAAATGCTTTGCAAGGGACGCTATTCCCTAGTATTATTGTATATTGAAGTTTTTTGCTACTGTGTTTTTATTTTTCATGTTCCTGAATAGCGAATGTCTTCCATGATCGTAGGAAATTTAATTTAATTGAATAAACTACGATGTTTTCGACTGTTCATCGAGATCTATTTGATAACGTCTGACAATACCAGACACTTTACTTTTTGACATAACTGCTCAGAATTCATACAGTACTATTTGGTTGAGCATTCACTAATCTTCGTCATTTCTATCCTATTCCCTAATTAGAAGGTACACCAACAAAAGTGACCTCAGTAATTATGTTTCTGATCGTCTTTATGATTTACACATAGAATGATAACATCATCATGTTGATATTCTTCCTAGACCACCCTTGGGAATCATGTACATATAAACCACAGTTCCATAGTTTGCCGACTCCTTCGAGGACATCGTAGTCATTTGTGGTACTAAAACTCTAAGTTCACTATAATTTGGAAAGGATCTGTCCTTGCTTTTTTTCCCTCTTCTTCAATTCCTCAGATAAGACATCAATGAGGTTTTATTCATGCTATTATTTTAGGCGGCCTGTTAGAAGTCCACTTATCTCATTTTTCAAAAACTAATTCCGTATTTTTGAGTGTTCTCGCTGATTGTTTGTCCTAATGACGCTTTTATTCTCAGCATGCCTATGAGGTTAGTAAATGTATAAATATGATGTTATTTTGTCGAACTGCTGGTCTTCCTTCATCCTATGTGCAATCAACGATTTTACGCTTTCAATGATTTTTGGCTGAAATTTTTGCTGTTTTACAACATTTTATTATACTACAGCGACTTTCATAATCTCAGTGAATATTCAGGGTTCTCGCTTTTTCTTGTTACCTACGATTGTGTGAATTCATTCCAAATTTCTTCATCGATCCCGATGTTACTCAGAGTACTAAGCTTCTGACCTGAGTCGCTGTCTTCTGGCGAGCTTTATTGCGGCAATTAATTACGTTACTCGGACGGAACAAGAAAAGACCCCACTCTCTAGGACTCCGACGGATTTGTCTTGCTTTGACTACCGATGACCAACGAAGGAAAAGGGAAATGAAAAAGATTATCGTGAGAGAGCAACAAAAGAAATATCAGAAACCTAAAAAAGAGTAAAACTCTTAACGTAGCATAATTTTTCATTTACTTTCAATACTTTTTTAAAATTCAGTTTACAGAAGTATACTTTGAGAAGTGGTTATTTTACCTCGTTTATCTGTCGTCCAATTGTAGCGCCAGTAGTGTATGTAATAAATTACCCAATCTCGCTAAAAATTGGGCGTACAATCTATATAAGCCGCGAATTCCAAGAATTGCACTGAAATGAATTTGAGATGAATATTTTTCGAAACCGCTCCAAAGAGAAGACGATTTCTTACCGAGATGAAGTCTACAAGAACTCGAAATTTCTAGAACATCTTGTACTTATCGAGACGTCCCATTGCCACAGATAAAGGTTTGTATTTGTGCTCTTACATTGTTTTTATGTTCTAGTTTCGTGTTTCCACAGTTATATTAAGATTGTAGCATTCACCTCCTTTCAAATTCTCCTTTTTTGCAGTTAAAAATGGGATTCAAATGAAGTGCTTTCCATAGTAAGGTTCTTGAAGTGTTGTAGTTTTTGTAGTGCGGTCAAATCTGTTGTGTCCGTGTTTTTGATTTGTAGGTATTTTTGCGTTAGTTTTTCTTATTCAAAAGCGATGTTATTTCATTAATACGCTTTTAGCCACGAATTTGTACAAAAAGTGAGCTCTGATTATTAGTGGCACTTCGTATCGCCTTAATAACCATCTGCTGTGAATACCTATTTTGTTAGTTAATTCCTGCCATTCCTCTTAACTTACATCGTGATATTTCCTTGAAAATAAGCACAATTTCTCTGAAATATATATTTGAAATCTGTTTAGAATTAAGACGGGAGTTTTTTCGTAAACTGTTCCGAAAGTTTTCCATAAATTATAATCTAAACGTTTCAATAGAACATATGTGTCCGTTTTGTTTGATTGCTTCCTCTCCAATTCTCGGCATTTTTTGTCATTTGGAAATCTCCTTTCTACTTGTTTCCTTTTTCAAATATCAATCTTCGGCATTTTTCACCCTCGTGTTTCTTACGCTTCGACAGTTTCACACGATCGTCAAATTCCGAGAAATCAAACAAGTCCACTTCCAGCTAATCTCTTCGATTTCAATTAAAAACCAGGTGCGATAAACGAGTTAGCTTTCTTCGCCTGAAATTTCTACCGCTACTGTAATTCGATTCCATGCAATTGACCACGACTTAGGCCCACATGGGTCGCCATATTAGCTTTATTCTACAAATATAAATACACCAAACAACAGAAATTCTCAAACCCTCGTGAAGTTCTCTTGAATTGAATTATCAAATCTCCCCGTATTCTCTTGACTTTCCAGTTTACTCTGTCACCTTAACCTATTTCATGGTTCGTTGATTTGGACATGTATTTGTTCCAGTTCCTTTATTTTTTGGTGTTCATTCTTTTTTTTTCGAAGACGGCACAGCTTTGAGGCTCGTGTAGTGCAGAGGTAAAAGACACTTCTGACACTTGTACGGTCGCGCGATCGATCCAGCTAAATTAGCGTTCTGCCCCACCGGGGTCAGGTTAATTGGTAGCAGACTTGATTGGAAAAGTGAATATACTGACTTGGTTCAGCAGCTGCCTCCCGAAAGTTTTTGTATAGGCCAACAATGTCCCTACGATTCTGAGTGGAAGACGAATGCACGGCACGTTTATACAGGGTGCGCAAAAATTACCCGGAATAATACATCACAGGCCACAACTACTGGCAGAACAGGATTCTGCGTCTCATATTGGAATATGTTATACAACTGTACTACATGCAAACGCTATCCAAGTTTGAGCTCTTGAATGCTCGCACAGCGGTAATAGCAAAACGAAATCTGAAACTATCGGCCATCATCAGTCTACACCTCTCTGGTCATACTGCTATTTTTACCTCAATTTTCTTTAATGTTTCTGAGCAAAGTGATTTTCTAGTCTAGTATGTTTTTGAGAAAAAAGTATGCTCTATCTGATGTGCAACTTTGCTGCCTCTCATAGCACCATTAAGAAACACATAGAGAATGATCTCAATGAGGACTACCTGCGTGTGACGAGTTATTCATTTGGCGCAATTGATAGCAACTTTCAGAACTAAGCTTTCAACCTAATATTGGAGTAGTGGGTACGTATACACTAAACTCAAATGTATTCCAAGCTCGAGTTCATTGGAGTTCACAATGTGCGAATGGCGAAGCCAAATCCAGAAAGATCAGCAATCATCGACTCATAATTTTGCTGTCCCACGCCGCACAGCACAATATAGCTGACCGCTGAACTCACGGGATTTGAACCGTCTTAGTTTCTTTTCCGGTCACTTAGTGGGAGTGAGAATTCCTCTACACAACACAAAAATTTGGCTTCACTGGGAGCTCCCCTGGCTGAGGCAAAGAACAATAAAGTAGAAGACTACCTCCGTGCCATGTGTTATGGGTTCGCTACTCGTCTGAGGACATGTGTCCGTAAGATAGGGAGCCACTTTGAACGAACTTAATACTTTTCTGTTTGTAAGGGAATAGGGAAACTGCATGTTAATTTTCATTGTCAGAGCTACATTTTTGTTGAAGTTACAATGTGATATTTTATTCCGGGTAATTTTTGCGCACCCTGTAGATGACTGATCAAAGATCAGAACTTTATCTTCACCCTTACCTAGTCTGCTTACTCCACCCTATCCTCTCCCCCCCGCCTCCTCTTCAAGAAACCGCAATGACCATGAAGGTAAAGAAAAGTTGTGCAAAATCCCAATGCACCGGTGTTGTTCACTCGATTTACCTGTGCGCTTCCTCTCGCCAATCTCGCTCACTTGATCCAATTGTGGGAAAAGCTCTCTAAACTTTTTGATTCTTTCAGTTTATGACTACATATGTTGCAGAGAATCTCTTAAATACTAGAAAGACTCTTCTACCAGTGTAGTGTACGCCGTCTTCTAATGATTTCAATTCTGGGGCCTAAGAAGTTTCTATTTTTTCTTTGTCGTGCTACTACTGTATCGGCTGGTCATTCATCATTCTTTGTTTCTCTCGTTCCTTCCTTCTCTTGCTTCTCGTTCCCCTCTCACAATCCATTCATACTTTTCAATCGGGAAGAACTATCTGTCTACAAATCGCTGCTGGGATTTCTCAGCTCCAAAAGGCTACGCGTCGACGATGAATACAGATATGTGAAAGTGTTTTGAGGCAGCTTGAAAACAATATCTATTCTCTGTTTCAGCTGCTACTCGTTCGTTAACCACATTTTCACGGCAAACATCTATTTTTTCTATTTTTTCACAATGAAAACGAAAGCATTTGCTTAATGACTCAGCGATTCTCATGCTCAGATATCATTAGGATAACGGATCATGTTGCACATTTTGCGCCGGGAGGTGGCCGGCCGGACGTCCGGACGTCATTTGCGCGGGTGTTCGGCCGTCATCACATCTATTTGAGGAAAAGCCGAAGCTCGGTTGTTTGGAAATCTCTCTAAGTTCCAATTTCTTCGTCGTCCCGACGAAATCGATAGCCGCATACGACGGAAGGCTGAAGAAAATAGGCGTGGCTGAGTCCTCCCCCTCCTGCTCTACTACTGCGACATACTTGGATGTTCTTTTCTTCATTTATGCACATGCTTTCATATCAATGCTTCCGACGTTTTTCTTTCTGTTTTTCCTCAATTTCGATCGAATTGCAGCAGAAATGTATCCGATTTCATGCCTCACAAACTTCTGCACATGTTGAAGGGCTTCATAGTTGAGCTTCTGCTGTGGTTCCTGTGAGAAAAAAATCTTGAAAAAAAGCTCTCGCTCGAAACTCAAAAGTGCGTACACGTGAACTATTCTAAACAATGCATATGCAACATTAGCAGATGGCGTAGAAGTTCCAATATGTGGCTCAGTCGCTAAATTTCAAAAGAACGACATGGTCTTTTTTCGTCCCCCTGAAAAAATTCTATTTTGGAGGTTTTCTTTGAATTTTCTGTTCCCTTTTTGCCAAACACTCGCATTATTCCTCGCTTTTTGTTTGTTTTTAAAATCTTTGCTTTGTTCTAGCTGGTACAAATATTATTTTTCAGACGTGTTGCTCAAACACTTGTGTCAAAATGTCCTCGAGATCTCCTCAAAGAACTCCAAGGCGTGTTTTTTTTCAAATACGGTCTTTTCGTACTTTTATGAATTCATTGAATTCATCCTCAAATTGCGTGTTTCGCCTAAAAATCACAAAATTGTTCCCTTCAGGACTTATGGAATGCAGTCGAGTTGGTTGGCTATCGTAGAAATTGAATTTCTTTGTAGGATTACCCAGAATTTTTGAAGCATTTGTGAATTTTTTTCGTATTTTGTGGATTTATGGACGGAATCATCAGCGGCATCAATTATCGACTAGCGATCATCGTTAGACGTTGAAGTCGCAAAGTGTGTAAGAACAGTGTGGTGAAAGTTTTTCGATACTAAAGAAAAATATGAAGGCAAATTACAGCAAAAGAACGCCTGGGGAAAGGGTAATCACACAAAGGTGCTATGACTATATGTCGTGGTTGAAAAACAGCAAAATTAGGCTTCCTTTCAACTTAAACACTGTTGGATGTCTCAACTTGTTTCATTATTTTGTACTGGGCCAAAATTTTTCGTAAAATGCGTATCTGAAATCCTATATGCTTCTATAGCAATTTATCAAATTTTTCAACGGTAGCAGCTCCTCAACTTGGCGTAATTCAAAGATAGCAGTTTGCTTTCCAAAACAAACGTGGAAATCTTTAATGCCTCAGGCATTTTCGAACAATCATTACTGATTTTCTAAGGTATTCATTATATCTTAATCAAGAGGAAGAATCTGCTGTTGGATGTATCAGTTGTTCTACAGATTTTTCTTGCCAGGCGAGTGGAGCCTTCATATCCATATTTTAAGAAACCATACGGAACATCGGTTCTTTGGAATGTTCAGCTCACCTTTTCTTCGTTTCGAATTCCGGTTCCTTGCCATTATTTCACGCTTGCTACGTTATTCTGCTCGGTCGACACACAGCGCCTAGCAGCAGATGTTTGGCCTTTATAATCGAACAACAACGCCTGCAGCTGCTGTCCAGTAGAACCTCAGCATTGAACACCTCCCGAGAAGTCTTATTTGGGCTACGGCTCAGGGATTACGTGCTGTGTTGGCTTCACGCTGAACACCCCTCACTCCCTTCTTCGAACATTTTAAAACAATCGATCGATAATAAAAGGGAAAAGACGAAGCGCTCGTCTTTAATCAGTCCCCTAAAGACGCGTCACCCATTGGTCATGCGGCATTAATTTACCATACCCCACAGAGATGGAAGGTTTAGTTACCCGGGCGAAGACTGACCTTTTGACCGTACGGGTGTCAGTAGCGCCTTTACAACTGCACCACTTCGCGATTGAATGTCGATCAAAAAATACTATTTACTATGCCGTATTAGGCTTTACTCACACTTTTGCTGCAGCAACGATAAAGGGGCCACCACGCAGTGCATAGCAGCCCCTTCATCGCTGCTGCAATGCTGCTGCAGCAGCATTGCCTTAGGCTTTGTTTAGTGTGCGCCCGACATTCGACCCGATTACATGTAAAAGATGCAAATCGATAGTTCGACGTTAATGATCGATTTGCATCTTTTCCATGTGTTCGCATCCCGCGTCTCGCGCGCACGCTGAATGATCCCGTAAGGGAAACGGAAACATAGGCAACGTTTGATTATAAAGCTACGCTGCTTTTCCGATCTTCCGCATTACAGTATTTAACATCGCTTAAGACAGATGACGAGAACGTCCCCAGCGACCGCTGCTGCTACCGCACGCCAGCAGCAAAAAGCATGAACACTAGGCACGTTCTCGATTTCCCACTTCCCATAAAAAAGCGCAGCGGCAGTTCGACGGTGTGACCGATAAGAACTGAAAATTAGACTCACTTAATGATTCGAAGCCGAGGCAGTAATTTAGTTCCTGGGAAAACTATCCTCAAAAACGATGACGCTACATAGCAATCTCGCTCGTGAGCGTTGATTATTTCCCAGAAAAGATAATAGCTCGAGTGAGTCTGTGTTCATGGCTCGGTAAATATCACGCAAGGAGGGAAACATTTTTTTCGTTTTGTCATCCTATACGGGCTGTGTTTGACCAAGCGAATATCGAAGACGAGTGCGAATGGACGCTGGGAGCACATGAGAATAATTGTGCTAGTTGAGTGGATATCAGATATTCTGGTGCTTTTTGAGATTATTGAATTCTTAGCGAATATTGCTCAATGTTTCCTACTAAGCTCTTCACGAGCTCACCTTGCTCATGCCTTTAAATCCTCCTTGGCAATGTGTCAGTTTTCGGTTCAGTTTCACTGAAAATGCTCGTGTAAAAGTCCAAGGAATTCATTTTCGTGCTGATTTTCTTCTGGAATATTTTCCCATATCATCTGCTAAGATGCTGGAATCGATTCTGGCCGCAAATCTTCGGCGTGTATCTGGCGCGCGAATCGGCTAACCGGAAACGAACTACTAACGACTAGCGGAAGTCGGATGCGATGATGCACATTCTGCCGGCACCGGCCTACATTACGGAGTATTCAATCAACCCCTCTCCCCCTTCCTTCATTTTTTTCTTCCGCATCGGCTCTTTTTGACAAGCAGATTTATACAACCACATGCAAATGTAATCCCTGTCGATTACCAAAGCTAATGCGATCCAGTGGCCATTTGGTAGCATTCACATCTATTGAAGAAAATGAAAAAATAATCGAAAGGCTGTAGAAGTGCGCGCAGTTGTGATTGAGGTATGACAACTCAATTTATTCCAAAAACTTTTTGAATGTTTTCCAACTTTTGCTGAAGTTATTGCAACCAGAGCAGGAAATGAGACATCCCTTTTCGGCTTCAAACATCGCGTACCTTTTATTAGGCAAGTCTTATAACTATCTTGTGCATGGCATACTCTTTGTTAGATAACTAACTATCAAGACAAATTAACGTAATGTTCTAGTTTTGCTACAGTGCTTGAGGCGGTTATCATTGTGACTAGGTGATTAAGCAGTCTTTCTTAATGTTCTGTCCAATTCATTGTGCTCATTTTCATTTTCATCACGAATTCTTTTGTAAATTCTTCACTTCCGCGGAACTTCGGCGATAATAACCCGCGTTTACCTTTTCTACAGAAGAATTAATCTTTTAATGGTAATGAATCGTTTTTGCGCCTTTGCGATGCTGGGACTGTCGCTTACGAGCGTACGCGTCGCGTCAGCGGATCAAACAATGTGTGCGGATCGCTTCGCGCGCTATGGTGGTTAGCAAGCGGGTCGATGAAATTCTCTCTGCAAAAATCAGTCTTAATGATGCCACATTAGTGACAAAAATTGTCTACTTTTCGAGAACACGGTCTTTTCGATTTCTGAGTTCTTAGTCTTTTCTTGATTTTAGCAACTTTCGTGAGTTATCGCGCTGTCAGTGGTCGGAATTCTTACGCTTGTCAGCTCTCGCGGTGTCTTTACGCTGCGGTGGATTAGATTTCAGACATTTTTTCTAGCATGATCGTAATTTAGAACGCGAATGAGCAAACGTCACGAAATATGAACCGAAGAAACCTCATTCGTATAAGAAGTGGTTGCGATAGCTGCTTGTTGTCCAGATGATATTTAAGCTGCCTATAGTTTTTGGATAATATTATACTTGCATCGCTGCAGATTGCAATTTTCCATATCAATCATCTCAGCGCTCCGAGGTAAACTATGAAAATTGATTTTTTGGATTTACAGTCAAATTTGAAAGCTTATCGACTAAAAGCAACCCTTTTGTTTTTGAATAAATTCGAGGCTATCAAAACAGTAGAACGTGGACAGCTATGTATAACAGAAAATAGAAAACTTGTTTGCAAACATTTCTTTAAAAAATATTTCTAACTCAGATTACTGCCATTTGTTTGCAGGATTGGTCCTTTAATCAGCCTTTTGAAGCATAGTGTTTGTTTGAGTATACTCCTGAATTTTTCTCCAATTGCTCGAACAGCTCCTGTAGAGGTATATACTATTTACTCCTCTTTCATAATTAAGGCTTCAGTTCTTACTATATCAAAGAACAACGCAGTAATAACGCCAGAGTTTGATAGGGTCAGCAGCTCCCAAAACTTCATTTCCACATTTATTAATCGACTCCTTTTTGGTGAACAGAAGATGAATGATTTCGACTCACAGTAAGCACACTGAACTCTGCTTGACTCTACTTTTTGTATTTTCTCTGTTAGCATGCAGAATGTCTGATTTCTGGACGTGTTCAGCACACCGTCACTGAAATTTTCGTGTTGATGTCGTCGTCGTTGAACCGACACCTAATTCTTCAGTTTTCCGTTCTGCTTTTGTGATCAGAAATCTCCATTGTCCTCGATACCACACACTTCATCTATGTACGTCTTTTTTTAACTTTTCGCGTATCACCTCTATCTGCCGTTTTTTGCTATATTTATCGTTAATAAACGCTATCGTTCAGCCACAGAAGTCCACCGACGGATTCTTCCGATTTTTTCAGCAAGACGAACCCAACTTCGAACGGTAATCGATGAATCTATGAGAATTTCGTGACGAGTTCCACATCGTCATCCTCGAGGATACCGTAGTGGATCTGACAGTCCATTCAAGGTTGGCTCATGATTCAAAAATTGTCTATTGGTTCGAGAAATAATGATAGCGATTGATGTCTGAAGACCTGTTTACACTCAGCAGCGAAACAGTCCCGTAACTGAGCAGATTTCTCACCAAAACCTCTATACCGCACAAACTACAATCTCGTTGGAGCCTATTTCATCCCGTGGATGTGTCCCACTGTCGTTGCGAACTGGTGGAAGTCCGCCATAATACTTTTGTTGTGCTCCGTTCTTTGCGTCTATGCCCTATGCTCATCGTGCTGCATTGCTGCCGAAGTACGCGACGCAGACGCTCGCGTTGCAGAATTCCGCTTTCGTTAGCGTGATTTTTGCACTAATTATTTCTATTCAGCTGCACTTTGCGAAACGATGGACGATCCATCATTGATGCCCGATCTTTCGCATCTGTCGGCTGAAGAGCGTGAAATCATCGAACAGGTGTTCAAACGCCAAAAAGATGAAGAAGCGAAGGAAGTTCAGCTCACCTTGTACGTTTTGTAATTTATTTCCATGACCTTTTGTTTCAATTTTCTTCATGGTGAGTATTTCTCATTCTTCTGGGAGAGAATCGGAAGCGGGCTCCGTCCATTTTCATCGTATCGCTTTCTGGTCGTCTTTCAGGTTCACCAAAGACTGCTCACCATTTTCTTAATGACCATTGTTTTCATGAATGACTTTTATTAAAATATCTGGAAAGCCATTTAACATTTATTGATTACTTCCTACTTCATATTGAAGCGTGCCAGCCTTCGAAGAAAAAGGTGATTCAGAGAAAGAATGAGGAAAAGTTCAAAGAACAGCGGAGAAATGGGGTCGAATGATTAAAAATGACCAAAATTGTAGAGACGGGAAATTGGTAGCTTTTTTGTGACTGCATAAGCTTTGCCGTAGACTACCTAGCCGAAACACTGGCATAATAATGCTTTAAACAAAATTGAATATTGATGAAGAAGGCATGTCTCTAATTTTTATATTTAGTTTTTTGATGCTACATATTTCGTCTGTATTTTTTTGCATTCCCAACCATGAATCTAGAGGATTGATGCAGCTTCTGCAGATTATTTGATATTCTTTTTTGATAACTTATTGACGAGCTGCAAGGGAGTTGTTGCTGGGCAGTTTGGAAGTGGCCGAGAGATATGCATCTGCAGACATTGTTCATCGGGGGCTTGGCGTCAACTATACACTAATGACACGGTGACGGGAAAAACCACTGGGGATTTGGAGGTTTAGCTTGGCTCTGCTAGCTGAAAGTGAGACGGCCAGCCAAGCCAGTAGCCAAAAGCAGCGGATTCTGGCCAGAAAATATCCCCCTCACGGCCGCGCCTCATCTCATCTCGCCTCAGACTCTCCGACAGCAACGACGGCTTCTTGTCAGTGGGGTAAACAAGGACATGCGCTCTGGAAGCCAAATACGAGTAATGCTCGATATTGGTTGTTTCTTGGCAAACGAAATTGAACGACGCACAGCTGGGTGGCAGCTGAACGAACCAGGGTAAAACGCGGTGGCCAACGGTTTTGGTGATGAAGATTGAATGAATTTCATGAAACGGTAACGAGACCTACCTTGACAACAGCTGTGATAAGGACCACAGTAATGGCTACGAGCTAAATATTCTATTGATTATTCACAATGGGAAACAATTCAACTTGGAAGTGATACGTATTGAAACGTGGTGGTCTATATACATGTAGTATGTGATAGTACGTGATATTTTCGTTGTATGATCATATTAAAGTTTGTTCGAGTATGCCTTGCAGTTTACTTTGTTCTGCATGATAGAAAATGCTCCGTGGAGGTTTCCCAAATTCATATCTGAGCGCTCGTTTAGATTTTGAGTCAACGCGGGAATTGTGGCTTAGTGGCTAACATCACAGATTCCGGTTAAGCTTTATGCGTAGGTTCGACTCCCGCCTGAGTCACGTTATTAGCGGAGACCCCACTTTTAAGAAACTTTGCCTCCACAAATTTCTATTATAGTTTGTCTTTCGAATGTTGGATTATATGAAACCTGCGAGGGATACGTTGCAACTTTTCTCTCAACTGTTTTTTTTCTGACAAACTTGTTCATGCAATTTTTCTTCAGTGGTTTTTTAAAATCCTTGCACATTACTTAGAACTCTGAGTTGTATAATACATCAACGGGCTCTTGTTTTCAGATAGAAAACAGGTGCGTAGCGCATTCCGTGTACGCTTGTGACCCTGTTGCCTACTTCGAGTCCGATGAAATATTAATATTGTTGAATATTTCATATTTAAATAGTAATATTTTGATTGAAAATTTCTGAAAAATAGACGTGATAGTGCTGTATTATTGTTTTTGATTTTTCTATCATATTTGCAAGCCGCTGGCATGAACAATTTTGGATGCAGCAGAGAAAAACACCATTAGCTGGATGTAATGACACTGGCTAATCTTCTTATTTCCGGTCTAATTCGCTATCGCGTTCTCTATTGAGAAAACGTAAAGTAGAAATACAGTAGAAATAAAGTCAGACGATATTTTTCAATCACATATGAAGTGTTATCAATTCAAACGTAATTAATTTAAGCTACGAATGAATGAAAGAGATAGTACCTGGTGTCTTCGTATTCAGTTTCAAATCTTCCTTCAGATAAGAAAAGTCGCTTTGTGCACTATCGAAATATTAGGTTGAGTCATAAGTAATCGTACATTTCCGCATGTGCCCGAATTCAAGATCAAATTTTCCGACAATGAATGCACCTCTCAAAATGAGTGAGGTACCATTCGATATAGGGAAAAACGCGCTATACAACGATCTAACATATTCCCTTTGGTGATGTTGCTCCTTGTTACAAAGGCTCTGGATTTGCACATTACCGCCAAATTGGGTGCTTGTCAGGTTTTAGAACGTCTTCTGCCTTTCTACCTTTGTTGACCAACTGGACACGGCTGTGATGGTTAGAGTAGAGTCCTCGTTTCTCATCACCAATGATTAGGTTGTTCAGTCAGCACTTTCTGTACTTGAGAATGAGAAGAGAAACTGCCGCGTCTACTCTGGGACCCGCGCCTACTGTGTCAAAGCTTGAGGTATCCGTCGACCAAGTTTCCTAACCTTACCGATCGAATTTGGTCTTTGATCATTGGTTGACTGAAGAGCACCAGAGGTGTCTGATAATTCACGAGAGGTTTGGCATGGATCGGCCTACAGCTCGTTCCTCAATAGGTCCAGATCCAACCCCGTCGGACGTCCTGACTTCTCCTTGTTCTCGGTGGCGTAGTAGCCAATGCAGAAGTTCAAGAACAAGGGTAGATGGCGTTTTGAACAGGAACACCTGCCTTATAAATCTGGTTGAAGCGTTCAAAAGATTGGTTCATATACTGACCAGATAGAGACAGAAAAAGCATGACGTTGCAAATACGTTATTTGAATGGAATGAATTCCTGAGCCATCGTAACAGCGGTCTACTTTACTAAAGCGAATGTGACTAGATATTTTGTAGTGCTTTTTTCCCTCTATTGAATGATACCTTAATCGTTTTGATAGGTGTCCTCAATGACTAGAAATTTCATCTTGAATCCGAGCGCGCGCAAATGTCCGATTACTTATGACTCAACCTAATAGCTACGTTATCGCTTTCAAAATTATTCAAACTCACAGACACGTCATTAATCCTTAATGTATTTATGAACTCACTGAAGTTCAAAAAAAGGAAATAATTCCGAGCACGTCTGCTACTTCTTCAGGAACGAGCTTTCTTCTATTTTTTCTGATTATTGAGTATTTTTCTCAAAATGCTAGATCTCTTGATAACAATAAATTTTAGAATTTTAGGCGCATCAATTGCCTGTATCTTTTTGTGATGATAAAGGCTCGCCTCTAACTGAATCCACAGCTGATTTACAGCTCTCCATATTTCATTTATGCGCATCCCTAGCTCTTAGATAACGGAAGCGTTTTCTATCCATGTGGAGGCTGAGTTGCTTAAGCTGATTAGCCAAGCTCCTTATATAAAGCTTATTTTGGCCATGTCGTCACAGCATAACGACCTTCGTCAGCGCATGAAAGAAGCAAGATGGAATAGGGAATCACTTCCATTTAAAGGTAAAGGGGTCGGGGTTGATCAGTCCTCTGAGGACGCGCCACACCCTCGTCTTCTGTTCGGAATCATACAGTCGCGGGTATTTGGCCTATACAATGACTTAGCTACACCATATCAGTGTCTTTATCCTCATAGATAAGTCTGGTACCAATTCACCCGACAACAAAGAGATGGAAGCGTTGGATAGACCGGACGAGATTCGAACACTCGACCACCCGGGTGTCAGCAGTGCCCCTTACCACTTCAATGTATAGTGGGAAATTGGAATCGTATTGTTTCCTCTACTGGGTCGTGGGGTTTTATGGGTTCACGGGAGGTTCGGAGAACGGGGACACCGGGAGTAGATGAGTTGCAGCAGCTACTCGTCACGAGCCATTTCGTCGTACTCGTCCTGGATCAATACACTCGTCGGAGAAGGAGAAGCTGGCTGGGCCTCATAGAGCTGCTGGGCCTTCGCTGGCTGTCTGTCGGTCTTCTGGGTGGGCTGCTGCTGCTGCTGATTCGATGCCGACCAAGCTCTGCTTATCCTCCTTGTCGGCTTTGTCCATGCTGAAAGTGCGCCGTTTTTCGGGTCATCGCCGCGGTTTTCAGCGATTAAGGGAATATAATAAAGCGAATTAGAAGCGCCCCGACGAATCGAAACCATGACGCTTATCCGCAGAGAACGCCGAAGAAAGCGCCAGAATATCGTTGAAATAGCGAGCAGGGAACCGCCGAAAAGAAACGAAGCAACCGAGTGATTCACCAGGTGGCCACGGAACCTTATGATTTCAGAAAATGAGGAATAAACCACTTCAATGGCTGAATGCTTCACATATGTATTCGTTTATTCTGAGAGGAGTATGAGCATGCCTAGGTAATTGACAAGACGAAAAATTCTCTCGAATGCCGTCGAATGAAAAAAATGCTGATGAAGAAGGAACATGTCTCAACTTACTGTAACACTCGCATTCAGATGTTCGATTGAGAAGAATGCGGTGAGATCGACGATCCTAAACTCATTTTCTCAATTTTCTTGAGCCTTTTATAAACCATAACAGATTTTATGACGCTGTGATTCTGACCATATGTTTTGTAGCCAAATATTTAGAAATGAAGAAACTTGTAGCGGAAAGGCAAAATTGGCGAATTAATCTGCTACCGACAGCTTTTTTCTTTATCTGCAGCTAATGCTGTGAATTCTTCGAAATGCTGTCACTGAAATGGGTACTGTTCGTTAGTGTACTATCTGGGAAAAGAAATTTTTCAAATCATTGTCTAGTTTCCGATGTGATCAGATAATATAATATAGTACTGAATAGTGATATTATAATTCCCTCCTTGTGCTAAGCGGTAAACTCTATAGAATCAACTTGATTTTCGGCTCTCTGCACCCCTTTTGATCTTTTTTCATGTCCTTTATCTCGACATTAATTTCCATTGAATTTTCAGTGCTTCAACTAACGGTCGTTACGCAAAAATAAATGTTCTCAGACGAATCTGTTAAGAAATTCGAGAAAATCAAAAAAAGAATGAAAAAGTTGGGGCTGTGTTAAGCTGAGTGCTAGGTAAGGTCACCTCGATAAAATTCCACATTGGAAGTTCTGGTCAAAACCTCTTCATGGTTCTGATGGACACGGTGTACCTTCCTCATCACTGCTTACCTATAAAATAATTTTTACCCCATTTCCGCCCTTAGGGCTGACATTAGAGCCGGAAGCCGAAAAAAACCACTCGAGGCGTTGTCGTGAAACATTTGACCAGAACATGAGTGATTTCCTTGTCTGTCCGTTGCCACGTGCGTGTTACCATGGAACGCGTTTTCCGTCTCATTTTAAGGCTTCTTATATGCCTTTCAATGGCACCGCATAAGGAAAAATCTATCTCCATACCATAATATCAAGCATGTCGCATTTATACCTATCAAACATGTGACAACCATATTCCACACAATCTTTGATCTTTCAAACCCCATCAGGAAGTTTTAATTTTATTTTCTTCATATAGTAAACAATCGGCAATGGGTTGTTTTGAATATTATTTGTGAGAGCTGAAATCAACACATCAAAGGTAAATCGGTATGTCCGGTTACTGAAGGCGTTTGAATTGACAAAGGGACTTAGGCAAGCTTCCCCTGCAGATTTTTACTAATCTTTTGCTACCCTGCCTCGCTATTTAGAGAATTACAAACTATAAAGTTCATCGCTAAACTCTAAATATAAACAAATAAGGTATAAATGGAAAAGATGACGATCTATCAGAGCGCTCTCAGTGTTAAGCAAACTAGGCGTTGCACGAAACAAACGCGACGTCGCGCTTCGCCGCGCGATGTCGCGCGGCGAAGCGCGGCGATTTTCCCACCTGACGAAGGCACTTTCCTTCCCATATTTATGAACTGGTTAGCAGTAGCGACAATATTTTCAGGAATGTACCGAATCGTGTGATGATAAGAAATACACTTCAAACAGAGAAAAGTTTATTTTCTAAAAAAAATAAACGCGGTATGGGTTTAGAAAGGTGGTCTTCTTAGCGAGTTGTTTTTATGAAGGCATTCCTTCCCCTTCTCGTGATGCGTGGGTTTCGTGCAAAATATCCGATATCATGTGGAGCAAGAACGTCTCATGTCATAATAGTGAAATCGCTGAATATTTCGAGGCGGAAAAACCTTTAAGGTGAAATCTGAGACGTAGTGGCGAAATGGAACGTAAGACCGTGTGCATGTAAAAACGGCTCATTGACGTATGGTATTAGTTTCCATGTGTATTGCCATCACAGTAATTTGAGCAGAAACGTCAAGTTTTGAAGGGGTCCATATAAATGCACCAATATTTTGCCGAAAAATTAATTTTAAATGCCACATATTAGAAACCAAAGATTTTTGGCAGAACGAAATCAAATAGTTCTTCTCCGTCCTATCCGCTTGCTAAAACGCGGACAACCGCAGATTAATCCGCCTTATCTGAAGCATTGTCGTTTGTCGTAACTCTCTTTAAGCTTGATGCTATCAACAAAAAAGCCATGGTTGAAATCAGGAAAATATAGTTGATCTTATGATTAAACCAGCGCTCAGAAATTCTGAAAATTTAGGGTAAAGTGAGCGTTATTTGATCTCGTCGTAGTAGCCAGCTAATGAGGTCGACCTCATAATGCCGTCCCTAATTACGTCCCTAATACAGCCTGTAGGTGTGCTGAATGGCGTCAAAAATTTTATAGTTCCACCTCAAGATTCCTTGTGATTGTTAACAAAAGGTTGAAACGCTATTGGAGGTCAGATGGAGGAAAATCTTTGTCGTGGTTCAGCTGAGCTTCTCTATTGTTCGTGTAATAGTGTAGCGAAGTTGACGACATGTTTCCCGTTCAGTCGATGGCATTTTACACCAGAACAAAGACTGGAGATGAGCCATGACGAATAACAGAATTTAAAATTGATTTCCGTGACAAGTGGCGCTATTCGGAAAAGGACAAGGATGAGCGGAACAAGGACAATGACAATAGAAAAAGTTGATACATCTTTGAAAGATTCGTCGAACGAACGGCTGCCTTTCAGGAGCTTACGGGTGGAGGTCGAGAAAGACTATTATTTTGACATAAGCACGGGGAATCTTGGAAAAATCATTCTCTCGAAAATCTTGCTCGTTGAGAATCTTTCTCACCGCACACATTTCAGCAATACAACATGAGTCTTTATCAACTCCAGTTTTGAGAGAGGAACAGATATATACCTCCTCTTTTGTTATCACGAGTCAAATTTCCTTTTTTAGAAAAGCCGACGCCGAATTGGATCAGATCGAAAAGCAGATAAATGAACGCAAAGAAATCGCTCGACGCCTCGTTGGAACGCATGACGACGCCATCTGTCAAATTTGTCAAAAAACCAAATTTGCCGATGGCATTGGTGGGTTCATAGAAGTTTCTTTTTCTTTTTCAGCTTTCTTTTTTGACATCATTTTCCGGATTGTGAAAATCAGATGTTGTGCGCAATCTATTAAGTAGATGATTATACTTTCTGCATGAGAAAACATTTCATTTCTTTTTATGATTGATGACATTTACGGATTGAAGGCAGCATGTATCATTTATTTGCTTAATTTACTAACTTCGGAAATCATCTCGCTCTTCAACTTGTAAAAGTCGATTTTGAGCATCATCAGTTTTCGTAAGTTTTCCTCGATTTTAGGTATCTTTCGTTATATCTCCACCAATGTATGTCAAATTGACATCTTTTTTCTTGCCTACTAACTTCCTGTGAATTTTGAAAATTTCGAGCTTACAAACTGGACGACTGTAGTGATTCAGGCCTACAACACTTAAAGATCACACTCTGATGGAAAATTTATGTCGGTAGGAAATCCAACAAACTCCGTCTAAAGCAAATATTACTTTTCTGGCATTTCTGACATCACCGCTGCTTCCGTTAAGCATTTTCCATCGAATTCTGTTATTTTTCCTCATTTTCGAAGAACAATATAGTTTCAACTTCTATTGTTGTGGTACTTCCATATGATAAAAAGATTTTTTCAACGAATTTAAATGGACTTCTAATGTGGACGTGGTTCAGGGACGCTGCGAAATTCACCTCCGTTTCACTTTTTCCGAGAACTGTAGAATTTCAACTTATTTCAGGTCATAAGTGCTTCTACTGTCAGCTGCGAAGTTGTGCACGATGTGGTGGACGATCACAAAGCAAGAGCAAAGTATGTATATACATAGATGTCTTTTTTACAGAAGCAATTTCTCGGTACAATTTCGAAACAATTGATTTTACAATGCCAAAATTGGGCTCCATCTCTGATCAACGAAATGATTAAGATATATACTTTATTTGGAATCAACAGAGTGCAGTTAGAAATATTGAAATATCATTATAAGGAATTCCCAGAGTGGGAGGGTGAGGGAAATAGCAATAGTTCTTATGATGCTCTATGTTCAAGTTCATATTCTAATGCATTTTGATGTGCATTGTTTCTGCGATGTTCTGGTGTTCGGTTCCGTTGGTGTACCTTGTCGAATTCCCACTTATTTGAATTATTTGAGCCTAATTCGTATCGTTTCGTACCTTTTCGTTATTATGATTTGAAAAACAGATTTTTCCCATTCAATACAGAAGAACCACATCACTTTATTTGTCTTTGGAATGTTAGGCAATCAGTGTACATACCTTATTTTGGGTTACTGTAACTTACCGTAATTTCTAACAGTTTCGAAAATTCTTCGTTAGATTAGTTTTTGGTACCCCTATGGTCTCACTAGTTGGATATATGCGGAATCGATAGGCTTGATCAGACATGAAAATGATCTCGGAAAATCTGAGTTATGCCAGGATCTCAACTTGTAATGATATCAATTTTGTTTTTTCCTTTCTTTTTTTCTAGAAATTATCCGTGAAGCTCTCTACTTATCTGAAATGAACGACTGCCCGTCACAATCTCACCTTACTATTTTTTGTACAAAATGTTCATTTTTTAACTCTGTTCATTAGTGAGCTAAAAGCTTTCTATTTGTTATCCTTTACAGTTGCAACTTCCTTGTGGCAAGGTATTTTTGCTTAGCAAATATGCCCTTCAACCTCATTTTATTTCAGGCTATTTGGGCATGTTCGCTATGTCAAAAGCGGCAGCAAATTCTGGCGAAAACCGGGAAATGGTTTCAACCAGATGAGGCTCAACACAAACTGAGCAATGCTGGTCAGGAAAGTCCTTGTCAGAGCATGAGGTAGGATGGATTTCCCTATTTTTCTTGATCCACCATAGTCCAGTGATGACGTTTCCGTGGGGCAACATCTTTCCGCATTTATCGAACACGAATACGATCAGTGCTTTCGTTGAAATTATGCATGAATACGTTCTCTGCGGCGTCGTCACCAGCTATCCATCGTGACGTCTCTTAGCGACACGACCGAAGAACAATGTGTGCTTCTTGAATACATTATCGCACATCATAGCAAAAGACTAAAGCTGATTCTTTTTCGAAACCTAAAAATGTTTGAAACTGGGATCTCATCTAATTTCCCGTTCCTACCTGTTAGAATCACCAGTCGTTAAAACATTTTCCGTGCGCGCGGTTGCGTCGCATCAACGCGCAGCCAACGGTGAACGGTAGATGTTGCTGAGGACATTCCGACCAAGAGCACAACGAAATTGCTTGGCCTATCAGAAATTTTTATTAACGCGGGTATATTTCATGTCAAAATGAATTGAAATAGACGAGACTTTAACACGTTGACGACAGTGTGGCGTTATGCCACGCCACGCTCAAGCGGCCGCGTGGGACCGCGTGGCATTACGCCACGCCACAATCTTGTGTTGTATTTTTTTCGATACATTTCAGAATTTCGGAGGATGACTTTGTGCCACTTTTTAGCAGACTTTTGCACATTGTTATAGGAAGCGTGGTCCATGAAAATAATTCTTAGCTTCTGATTTACTGGAATTTTTAATTGTGCACTAGTTTTCTCTACAAGTAAAAACAAATAATGGTTATTGCAAGAAACAAGTAAATGCAAACAAACACTGGTTACTGAAACAAACAAATAAATACAAACAAATATTGGTTATTAGAATAAAAAATAATAAACAATAAGTCAATAACAATTTCCTTTCAACCTGGATAGGGAAAAAGGAAATTCCAAAAGCTTTCAGCTGTTATTTTTCTATTTTCATTGCAAAAAAAGAAATAGTCACAATCCCCGACATTACAGAACTGTATATGTAGTCTTCGAGATTTACTATTCACCTCCCTTTTGAAAAAAATTCACCGTATGTCGGCATCATGCCACAGCCTCGGCGCGCTAGAAAATCGATTGGTCCCACGCGCCAGACACGCGAAAAAGACGCTGTCGTCAACGTGTTAATGAGCGAGAAACCGATAATTGATTTTTATTGCAAGCCATATCTATTTATTTCGCATTCATACATCAAATGCCGCCTTCATGGAGCTGAACTAGCTGGATATCGAAGTAATGCTGCGACGTGAAAATGTATGATTGGTGAACTCGAGAGGCGGGGAATTTGTATACTTTTTCATTTATACCTTCTTCATCAACATGTGGGTCAATGGAAGGCTTGGCAAACCCGGGAATTGGTAAATTCAATATCCAAAGGTAAATATGGGGATAAAATTGTCGAACTACTTGTTTTCTTCAAAAAATCCTCCATAATTATGCCCCATTTCCTTCTTCACTAGTTCCCTTATTCTGTGAGGGAAACAATTTTTTCCAAAATGCCACTTCCACTATAACTACGTTTTACCCTTTTTCGGGATTTTTGAACATGTGTGGTGTTTTACTTCGGCGTTTTCGTTCCCTCATGTAGCTGCGATCTTGAGAACATTTTGGTTATTCGAAGGAAGGATGATCTATAGCGAACGCGCAACCGTTTATTCCCGAGCTACTATGGCGCTCGTACATATAAGGTTCGAATAACGCATTTGCAACGTCATGAGTTTTCTCTACCTGTCTGGTCACTATTTGGACCGATCTTATAGTTCTTGAACTTCTGTATTGGCTACAACGCCATCGAGAACAAGGACAAGTCAAGACACCCGACGGAGTTGTATGTATGTACCTGGACCTATTGAGGTGTCGGCCGATCCATGCCAGACCACACGTGAACTATCAGACACTTTTACTGTTCTTCAGTTATCTGATGATCATGGACTAAAGTCGATCGGTAAGGTCAGGAAACTTGGTCGTAGGATGCCACAAGCACTGACCCAGGGAGCGCGGATCGCAGAGCAGACGCGGCAGTTTCTCTTTTCATTCTTAAGCACAGGAATGATTGACTGAACAATCTCTGTAGTCACTGGTGGTGAGGAACGAGTGCTTTACTCCAATCGACCCGAAGACGTTCCAAAACCTGACAAGCACCCCATTTGGTGGTAATGTGCAATTCCGGAGATTTTGTAAGAAAGAGCAACGTCACCAAAGGGAATATGTTGAATTGGTTTGTAGCGCTTTTCTCACTCTATCGACTGGTGCTTCAATAATTGAAAGGTGTCTCCATAGCAGAGTAGCTAGTGCAGTCTGCCGGAAACAGAAAGGCGCGGGTTCAATTCCCGTCCGATGTCAGTGTTTTCGAATAATAC